>OY992766.1:23580843-24780843 GCA_963921325.1 Logfia minima
TGAAATAATTACTAACATTCTGATGATAAGGATGATAGATTGACAGTTGAACCGATATATATGCTTAGTTTTTGCAAAGCTACCGTTTAAGTAACAATTTAGCCATATAGTAACAATAAATCTTATCAATGAACTACCACTTCTTAGTGTTGGTTTCAGTATTGATGTATATAGAGAAATGGTTCTCACGGCTTTACTTAACGTAACCTTCATAGCAGAACCGCCAGCCAATACATTAACCCCAATCTTAAAAGATAGCCGATGAAGGATTCAAGCACCTATTCTTGCCTCTATTGTTCAGTCTAACTTCGTCTTATACATAAATTTATGGGTTCGAACCCTTTAAAACAACATAGGATGTCACTATGAATTTTAGTATGTTTCATTCATTAGTGTTGAACACAATAACTCAAAACGGGCTGAAAAGCCTTAAATAGGATGTTAAGTCACAAGAAGCCCCTCAAGGAGCTTGCAGCTTCGCGGGCAAGGATTGAATATAACATGGACTAACAAGACCATATATACAACAACAACAACGACAACCAACTTACGAGAAATAAATCATACATGTTGTTGCGAAAACCGTATGTACAACTACTCCTATGAAGCCTACTACGTACCAATACAATATGAAGACGCAAGGTTGATAACTTCGGAAAAGTTTCATGGGGAGTGGTATAGTAGTACGGATAAACATATTTGAAAAGATATATTGAGAAACATCTTAAATTAAAAAATTTAAGTGGGTAGAACGAAAACATTAATTAAACATTCAACCATGCTTACAATTTAATGCATGCTTGGGCACACATGCTCTTAAAATTTAGTGGACCATACGTGAGTGGTGAGATTCAAACTATTAAGCGTACACGAGTAATTTCATTTGGGAAATCGAATCCATGGAAATCATAGAAAAACATTGTTAACATGTATATTGAACATTCTGGGACAATACCAAGCAAAAGTAGTTTGAAAGAAGGAAGGTGATCATGTGTGGTGTTTAAAGATATGAAGGTGAAACATCGAATGTTTGCCTATCACTTGAAAAGCATAAATTGATATTGTATAAACTGATACGGTATATTAAATATATGAAAAGAAGAGTTAGGTTCAAATGAGAATGGATATTATTTGTGAGAATGGAGGAATCAATTTCAACCATCCATCTCATCAAAAAAATAATACCCCCAACACTTTTAAAAAGTGAATATCTCACAAACGGTTAGTCAAAAAAATATAAAAATTGCACCATAAAAATCAGCATTTTTTTCTCTTCGATTAGACATCTCACAAGGTATACTTTCGATGATTTTTTTTTTCTTCATATTTTGGTGGGTTTCGAAATTGGTAACACATGTGTTAGGTGCGGTAACACATGTGTTAGTAGTTAGTAACACATGCCGCTAACACATGTGTTACCGAAACTAGCACATGTGTTACCAACCACTAACACATGTGTTACTGGTTTTCAACCCAAAAAAAAAAAAAAAAAATTTTTTTTATCGAAAATATGTCATGAGTGATCTCTAATCGTAGAGAAAAGAACGCTGATTTCAATGGTGCAATTTTTATAATTTTTTGATTAGCCGTTTGTGAGATATTTAACTTTAGGGGAAAATTGGGTTTTGCAAAATGGATGACCAGGATTCATTCCTTCATTCTCACTAAAATTTCCATTCTCATTTGAACTTCCCTCATGAAAAGAAACATGTAGTTTTTCTCCAAACTAAAGCATAAACTGAGATGGTGTAAAGAATATGAAGATTACCTCTAAGTAGCTCGTTATCAGTCTCTCTTTGCTCTATCCAATACATACCTATAATAAACACACCAAATTTTCAATACAATGTGTTTGAAAGTTTAGGACTTTGAGCATATAAAAAAATCAAAAACTACAAAAGGTTAAAGATTGGAAGTTGTGATTGCTTTAAGATTTGAGAGGAAGCACCATGTAAAAAATCCATGAACGTGGTTTCCTGGAGAACATCCATAAACCTCTCAAATAAGAACCTTTTACAATGTTAAAGATTCTGTAAACCCTATGATTATAGAGAGAAAAAGTTTAAACTAATTTAGCAGCATCACCTTTTTTGGTCTGACCAACACTATATGAAACCTTCATTTACAACATCCCTTCTTTGTGTAAATTAATGGTTGTCCGAAATTGCTTAGTAGAACTGCTTATGCTTTCTGAGATAAGCAGCTAATTACCGAATGCAACGTCTGGGACAGAAAAATCAACAACAACAACATATGGAAACGGTAAATGAGGATCAGACACTCCTATGGCTGCAATATTACACCATAATTTTGGTTTCCCCACCAAGATACAGGCGGAAAGTCACCCAAGAACAGCTGATCTATACTTGGAAAATCTTAATAGCATCTAAATTTTCAGGGTGTGTAAATTTACCTTCATCTCAAACTTGCTTGAAACTATCTGACATGCTAAAATTCATCATCGCCATCATCATCATGGCTTACAGTCACCATATCTCATCAATAGTTGGATGTGTTAAAAATACTCTTTAAGCGACTTACAAAGAATTTGACCCATCTTTTGACACATAGAGATAAAACATAACCTGCAACCAACCATTCAGGAGTAAAATGGTGGTAATTATACCAAAGGGCCTATGGCTAGCAGTATGTAAAGAACCCTCAACAAAGAGGTTGGGAGTTCAAGTCTCATTGGCTTTAACATAAGAGGATCCCCATCCCTTGATTTCTAAAAATCGTAGGGCATAAAGAACAACATCTGACCAAATTTAGTCAAAATCAAGCTTCGTTTTGAGCAGACATAGTCATAATCAAAGATTGCCAAGGCTCACATTTTTTCTCTACTTTCAGTCATGGTTAAAAAGAATCAATATTGAGGCTCAGATTTGTAAAAACCTAACAACAAAGAGGACACCATCATGGCTGCAAATTTACTGGTTGCAATGCAAGAGAACAAAGATTCATAGCATCTTTCTTTTACATAGCCATCCAAGTTGCCACGCCAAAATGTAAATAAACTCAAATTTGCTCAAATCTATTATGACATATTAAAATTCATCCTCATTGCCTCTTCTTACATTCACCAGACATACAAAAAGGCATTCAGCCCAACTGTACCCAAGATTTACAAAAGATTCCACCTAATCAGTTGATTGTGGTTCAAACCTCATTTACAAATCAAACGCCTCTCAAACGTGCAATTCAGTAGGGACTCTTTTAAATGAAAAACGTACTTTCTTTTGTTAACTACACATTATAATCCATGAGCACTGAAAATATATTAAAATCCTAATACCCCCTTGAGTTGTGTTTGTACAAATCGCCTCCTTCTTTTAGGAATTAGGGATTGTTTAAATGTGAAATACCAGATTAAACCTTAAGATTTTTCGTAATCTAACTCTATCAAGACTCAAGAGCAACAATATTCAGCATTTAAAACTGCTAATCTGTTTAATCTTTGAAAATGTAATGGCTTGAAGAGCGATGTTTGACTAATACACCACCATGGCTGCAAACACAACAAATAATAATTCCTCTTGCATACGGGCCCAATTTCACCTGAAATCCGCTAAATTTTATATAGTATGCATAGAAAATTATTTTACATCAACTTATTTACAACATCATGAAACATATACTGAAGGAAAAAACGAAGTTCTGCAATTAGACCTGATACATCTATAATCTTCATCGTGAACCACTCATCGGATTACACTGATTACTTGCTTATAACATATAGAGCTTAACTCACTGCTTCACATATGTGAGAATTACTTAACGTCTGTTTAGTCTCTGAGGGTTCCATATCATCTTAATGCCATCCAAAAGTAAACGTTCTGTTGTATTTTTTGTGTCAAATTACTATTTACAAAATTTTAAGCATCAAGAATCCATCTAACTTTTAATTTTCTTACATCTTCCCAGTTGTGATCTTTCATCCTTCATTATTTGGTCAATCTTTCTCCCAAAAATAAAATAAATCCATATCACATTAAAGGTGGAAAACGTATCTGTTTGACAGAAGTGAATTGTATAATATACTCTCATTCCAGAAAACAAATTACTATTTTGTAAATGGGTCGAAACCCGGTAAATAAGCATACAGAGGGTGGATAAGTAAGCCAATCCCCTGTTGGAAGTAAAGGTAACTATTATAAAAGGAAGTTAGTGAATTTTATTTTTGTGGTGTAACTGAACTAGATGTTCATTTTTGGAATATGAAAACGCCATGATCTTTTAAATTTAGAAGTGACTCATACGGTAGTCTTTAACTTTGTGATGTATACAGTCAGGCTAATGCCTTGTAGTTATGATATATTTTATACGTTGATGTTGTCATTTCGATAGTTTACTAAATTATTATAAGTTAATTTGAGAGCGAGAAAATCCTCAAATATCCGATGGGAATCCCTGATCTTTGTAGGGGACGAGGATAGAGATGCAAAATTAATCCCCGATAGAGATGAACATGAAGAATGAGAAACAAAGATAGGGATAGAGAATGAGATTCCCGATATTCCCCTCCACGTTACCATCTCTAATTGCTAGCTCACTTTTCAATTGTCAGTAAAATACATCTTTCTTGTGGTGTTTACTAGATGATAAATGATTCACTTGCAAAAAGAAATACAACAAAGAAAATGTTACAAAATGATGTGGCGTTACATCATATCATATAGAAATATAAAAAAGTAGAAACTAATTTTGTAACAACTATTTGTAAGTTTCTTTTTCGAAGAAGCATTTTTCGAATTATAGTCTACTTTCCACTCACCAACTACTCAAACTATCAATCACCTCACACCTATCTAAAAGACCAACAGAAGTCAATCCCGCATCTATCTTTCGTCATAGTCTTTCCTGGTCGATTTCATCGTCAAATATCCAAATCAATCTGCAAAATTTATGAAATAAAAGTTGCATAAATCAGCATAGTTGAGATTCAATGGACATGGATATAAAATTGCATGGTTCTTTGTCTATATTAGTATATTACCATACGAATATCCCCACATAAATTCAGTGTAGGCTTCGGATCCAAATTCAGGTACGGATGCAAGAAAGTTAAAACACGCGATTCAAATTTCTGATGTCAAAATTGAAGTAGTTATAATCACAAAACATTGTAATGTAATTCGATCAATGGAAGTAACAATTGATTTCCACTTACTAAGATATCGCTCTCTGAATACTGTTTAGAAACTGACTTCATGTCTTCCCTTACATTTTCTAGCCCCATCTTTAATGGGACTTCTTTAATGACCGGGATTCCTACGAAAACACGATAGTCACGGATCTGCATAAAGAGCAAATATTAGTACTTTATGGTGTCATTTTTGAACAAAAGAATTTTAAGTATAAAAGTAAAGAAGGTAGTAATTTGATAAAGATTGATTTAAACTGTAAAGTGTTATACGACTTAAAAGATTCAAATAGATTAATTACCTCACAAAGAACGGTTCCATTCACGTACTTGCATTGCAAACCCTCATGTATAATACAAGTAGGTAAGCGTCCATATTCGACGTCCTGATATATAATAAAGATATTGTTTTAGAAAAGTACACGAAATTGAAACCAAACTTTTGAAAAATGATTGCAAAGTTGGAGCTTTTACTATGAAAGTATCAAGTTCTTAAACTTGTGATTAATTACGTGCTTACTTTTAGAATTAACTTTGTTTCCGAGTTGTATGGAATCAAGTTCGTATGTGGAACATCATTCAAGAACTGCAAAACTTAAAACGTATTTATTTAGTTTCGTTGAAGAATATATGAGCTTTTGAAAGAAAAAATTAATGCATTATGATAACTTATCAGACCTCCTCGATATTTCCACTAATCGTGAAGCCATTTGGGTACATATTCAGTGCGAATGAAGGTCCAAGAGCTGCAAGGTAGAAGAAGACAAGTTTTAAAGACGGGCGTCTTCGGTCTTTCTAAAACAGTCTTAAAAACAAATTTTGTATCACCTTGCAACTGTTCAAGTGTTGATTGGAATAAAGCCAATGTTTTGGCTGAAGCACATAAACCGTACATTGTAGGATCACCTTGCAAAAGAAGCTTTAAAGTTAAAATTAATCGTTTAGTAAAATAAACTAATCAATCAAATGTGATCATTATTTTATTTCTTGATTGAACGTTCAAAAGCAATGGATTGAACGTGACACATTATTTACGAGAGGTTGTAATAAAGATCATCTATGCTAAGAACGTAAACTCACTGAGGTACTCAAACTCAATGTTGGAAAAATGTGTTTAGGGAAGACGTAGAATAGTATCCACAAAATATATTTGATCATCCATTGTTGGACATTTAAAAAATATTACGTTTACTTAGTATCGATCAGTAACCAGTTATACATATATTATACACATACTATAGTATCATTATCATCATATGCTAACGTTAATATACAAATGCATTCGTCTATAATGAATGGTAAAGTTTGAAATATGTCTGACACTAAACATTATAACGTGAGAATGATTTTAAAAATTCTTTGTAAATATTCAAAACATATTATTTTATAAAGATTTCTTTATAGGTTTTTATTCAAATAATTATGATAAGCTATTTATGAAATAAAAAAATACATTATTTTTATTTTTTTAATTAATTTTTTATTCATAATAATCACATTCTATAACTCGATAATCACACTTATAATATGTGATTATCAAATATTATTTTGCAATTATCTCGAACACATGCTAATCACATTATATTAGTGAATAATTACAATACTAACGACTGTAAAAAAGGTTTGAAAACAAATATTTTATCATGGCTTCCTAAAGTTATCATAATAAGAATCATTAAAAAGGTTTTGAAAATAATATGTTTCAGATTTTTTAAAAAGTGTTTTTAAAATTATTATCAAATTCTCCAATATTTAGTTTTTTTCATTTGAACCCTCCTATATCTAATACTATCTAATATTATTAATAATGCATCTTGCATGTTAAGTCTTAAACTCTCAAAACAAAATTAAAATTACTCATTTACTCCTATTACATTATATATGAAATTACTTGAAATAAAAAAGTTATTATATCAAAATTATTTTTTTATACATTTGATATTGTCATAATGAGGTTAATAACTTTTAATTTAGTCTACCTTGTATTTTTTATTCCTTTTAAAATTTAATTGAGCACTAATCATTTAAAGTTACCATCACACATAGGAAATTAGAAAATGAGTTATTAATTTAATATATTAAAATATTGTCTGTAAAATTTAGAAAAATATTACGAAGTACTATTTAAGGATGACATGTCATTTGACAAATATACTATCGCGTTTAACATAAATTAAAAAATGAGTCACCGTTTTGCATGGATAATGTATTTATATATATATATATATATATGTGCGTGTAATAATATATAAAAATTAAAAAATGAGTCACCGTTTTGCATGGACAATGTATTTATATATCTATATATATATATATGTGTGTGAGTAATAATATATAACTTTTTGCCAAACAATGTTTTATATATATGTGGCATACTCACATTCGAGTAATTAAAGAGAATGACACACTTACAATGTTTTTTAAAAATAGTTGTATACAAAATACTGTGCACCCGGAGACCTTTTTTAAAAAGTTATTTATTTTCACATGTTTTAAAAAAATTACTTATTTTTTTCCTTCGTATAATTGTATACATTATTTTGTATACGATATCTTTTAAAATTCTTGTAGCTATAGCATTTCTTATAAATTAGAGTAATTTATTTATACTTATTACAAGTGTAAAAGCCAAAAAATACGAAAGTAACGTCAATTGTTGACTAAAAATGCATTAGGAAAGACTTAAACAAATTAATTGTTGTGTCGTTATGTTTTGATATCAACATTTCATGAAGTTCCTTCTTTTCGCTTTTTGCCTTTGACCATCGATATAATAAATGTGAATATTTTACATTTATGTTACTTAAGTCCTAAAAAGAAAAATAGATGGAAATATGTTATTTGTATTTTTAGTTATGATATACATGTTCAAGGGAGAAGCTAGGTTCGAAAGTGAACCGTGTAGTCCTTAATTTGAACTGAACTTTCATAAACGAATACAATCAATTAATACATTATGTAAAGCAATATTGTTTAATGAATACTACGTTCGATTTAAATGACCTTTTAAAATTTAAATTTTCTTTTATTTTCTTTCTCTCTCCGTATACGTGTACACGAGCATATATATATATTGAAATGATCCAAAGGAAAACTTTAAATCTCGGAGAATGAATGAAGCAAATCTTAGCCCTTGATTTTTTCATAAATAAATATTTTTAACATTCATTTGTGATAAATGTTAAATTTTGAAATTATTTGTGATTTTTAAAATTCATTTATGATCAAATCAAGGGTTGAAATTTGTTTTCCTCATTCTTTAATTTTTTTACTTTCCTCTTAGTTCCCACTCTTTATATATATATATATAATTATGCAAATAAAAAATTCCAGTTTTAGGAATATGAATTTCAAAGTCAAAGTATGACATCTGATGTTTCAGTGACAAACATTTTATTACAAATTAGTGCATCACGTGTAATGTATATGGTCTTGAAGTGCATTACTTATTTATGACTGCAAAACCACAAAAATGATATCTTCATAATTCAAGATTACAGATGTACGTACATGATTGATGTGTGATTGTGTACGCATGTATACATATAGGTACATGAGAAATGAAGGCTGTACGATGCAATGTTAAGTGGAAATTAAACAGCAAACTGTTGAAATCGACGGTGTGCCTATTAGAGACAAAACTACAAATACTAAAACAATCAAGCAACAGATAAACAAAAATGTAAGTGAAAAAGATCCATTTACCAACTTTTTGAGATTAATCTTTTAAAATGATTAGTCATGCAGACAAACCTTCTTCCCGTTCAGGTTCTCGTTTTCAGTCTGGGCTTTAGTAGAAGGTCCCCCGTCACCATTAAATTGTTGATCTTGTTCATCGTTGTCAACCAATTTTGGTTGAGGTGTGTATCTGTTTGGTTTTTTGGAAATGGTGAACGAGAAAACCATTTTTTAATAAAGAAAACCTTGTGTTTGATTTATACCATCTTCTTTTGTGAAACTATGAAAAGAGTGATGGTGATAGGATGTTGCAAAGGAGGATCTTTTATGAAGAAATAAATATAATTAAGATGAGAAGCGGACTCAATTTATTAAAAATTGTAGTAGTAAATATATCATGTGATACTATACTATTTTGTCCTTATATTTTTAATTATATATTACCTTTTTACAAGTAAACTTTTTTATTTTCCATTATAAACTTTCAGATTTATTTATTTATGAAATCTCTATAATCTTTGTATAATCATATACCTGTAACCCGTTTATATAATAGGAAGATAGCCTTTGATAGATAGATATTATTACTGGATTGTACAAGATAATTCACATCTCTTTATGATAATAACTATTTTTTCTTAATGATAAAAAAAAATAAAAAGTTAAGAGATAATAGTTTAACGGTGTACTAAATTTTACACTTTTTACTAGTATATATATGAAATTTTTTAATGGTATGTATTTAAGTTTTAAAAACTTTTATGTATGCATTCAATTACATATAATATATTTTTTTATAAATTTCATACACATAATAATAAATTTCATACGACATACAATATACATTTCTAAAACTTAAATACACATAACAAAATCTTTAAAAGTTTCATGCATAGTAAAAGGTATAAACCTTACTAAATTTCAAATCACTAAACACTAACAAAGTTTGTATTGAATTTAAAGGGTTCATTTGTTCTTGCGAAAAAGGTACTTTTGTTAATTTATAGGTAGAACAAGTTTAGCCATAAAGTGTATACTATTGTATGCGATTAATTTTAAACAATTTTATGATATGTATTTAAATTTTAAAAATATGTGTCGTATATATATAATTTGAAAATGTAATGTCTTTTGATATAGCAAAAAGAAAAACATATAAATATATGTTTTTTTAATATTTAAATACATACAATTTAAATTTTTCAAAATTTATTTCAAACAAATAAAAAATATAAAATATCATACACTTCGAGACAATATACTTTTTATCATGTAATGGATATAAAGTTATCAAGTACGTAATAAATTGATATCGTTATGTTTTCTAGTTTTCAAGAAACTAGAAAGGTCAAGAATATAATAATAATATAATTCATATTTTTTAAGAAAAACTTGTTTAATTTTTATTTGTTGATAATTAATATCTTTATAGCTACGTTTAACAGTATAATATAAATATAAATCATATACATTGGAAATGGATTTATGTATTTTTAATGTGAGAAGAATGAGAACCGTTTACTACCAATCATTCGCAAAAATAGTGAGCGTCTTATACTTTTTTAATTATCTGTTAGTTTTAGATTCATACGAGGGCTCAGAAGATAATAAATCGGTAATGCTTCTCACATTTTCACAGCATAATCTCTAGTTTAGCTAGTTTCTTATACATTAAAATCTTAAATTAAATATAACCGCCTTAAAATAACTCATGATAATTGATTAATATACGCAACTAATTTATATTTAAAGCTTAGTTTCCTAACAAGATAACATTTATATTGTTATTTAATTACATCTATGATATGATATGTACACCAAAATCTTAAAGGACAATAAGTTTACATTTTTAGTCCTTTAACTGATCAAAGTATAGATAAATGGACCCTGATTTTTACCTTGATGCACCTAAGCATCCGTACAGATTTTTGCCCGGATGATTTCACAGTTTTAATTCACACTTTAGTCAACAATACAAGACAAGTTTAATAAGAATTTATACGGAAGTTTTAAAATTTGGAAAAGTAAAGAAGTAAATTTTAGCCCTTGATTCTTTTATTAAAAAACATTTTTAACATTTATTGGTGATGAATGTTAAATTTTGAAATTTTTTGTAATTTTTAAAATTTATTTATGATGAAATCAATGGTTGAGATTTGCTTCACTCCTTCCCTAATTTTTTTACTTTCCTATTGATCCCCACTATATATATATATACATGCACACAAATACATAATAGAGTAAATATTGTTCTTGTTTTATATATAACATTAATTAATGTTTGCTTATTAATAATTCAAATAAATCGGTAATTCATGCTTACCATAGTGTGATTAAGTTGCCGATTTTATATTTTTCACATTGATCGTTTGCATGCTTCCAAAACTTGTAGGTGAGACTGGCGTCATTAATAGTTAAGTATAATAAACAAAAAGTAACTCAAAATCTATTAAATGAATATATATCATGTCGCCAGTTGATTATATTAACATACAATATTATTCTTCTCTTTTATAATGTAGTTGTTATTGTTATTGTCGAGGTATTTATGATTAGGATTTTACGATTTTAATCAATGAAAGTGTGCCAATTATGGATAGGATATCTAGGGAACACGAGGTTTATCATAACATCTTAAGATCTGTAACATATGTGATCTTGTTGATATTAAATCTTTGAATTTTAAAATTTAAATATATATAATTGATAAATTTGTTTAAAAATGAAAAGAAATTAAATTATTTAATAGACTAAGTGAGACCATAAAAAGATTGACACTTTGAAATTGTAAATGCTTTAAGAAATTGAACTAGGTCATATGATTCCATGAATTGTATTACTATGTCATGTTTAACCTTTGACCTTATCTTGATTTGTCACATGATAAGTTTTATGTATATGAAGGGTAAGGTGTAACAAATTGCATTCAACTTTAACTTGATTTGCATATACGGTGTTTTTCGATTTAAGGTAATCAACTCTTTATTTGTGATCAACCATGAATCGCAGCGAGTTTCTTACTTAAAAATAATATAAACTCTTACTTGATCGATATTCTTCAAACGATACTAAAAAATATTGAACTGGAAAGGAGAATTTAGAGTTGAAAATAGTAGTGAGAGTTTAACATGCATTATCGAATTATGGCATAATAGCAAACAAGTTATCGAGTTATTTCAATATAATAGTTTCATTTGTGAGACATGTTATAAATAAACTTAGAAATATTAAAAAAAATAGATTACTACACACTAAGCAAGTATATTTAATCAAATTGTAGTACAACTTTGGTAAATCAAAGTATCATTCTCACAAAGACAATGTATGTGTATTTTGACAATTGATTGAGCTAAAAATCAAACTTCTATTAAAAGAAGTATTGGATAATCATGTCTTTTAACTATTTTAGTTATTTTTTATGAATTAACGATCTATCCGTTAGATTTAAGGAGGGATAGATGAGGTATGTTGTAAAATAATCAATATAAGGTTACGAATTGTGAAAAAAATTAAAAGGGACAAGGCATGATAAAATGAAGGATCACAGGGACACATATTGTAATTTACCCAATCTTTAATTGATTAGTCAGGAGTAAAAAGGTCATCTGCAAAAAGTAAGCAGTAATAATTATGTTTTCTTCAACTATGTATTTTTTGTCTGGAAATAATTAATTTGGAACGGTGGGAATAATCGAAGCTTTCGTAAAACCATTACATTTTATAAAATAATGGAAATAGTTATGTAAATATTTTTCAAAAGAGCAATACTATAGTTACATACATTTTATAAAATAAAGTTTACAAAATGATGTGAATTGTGAGATGAATCAATCACAATTTAAGTTTGTTTCTCTCTTTTACTTCTCTCTATTTACACTGTTGGTTCACTTGTATAAATTTTTTTTAATAAAAGTTCTGTGATTTTAATATTTGCCTTTTCAAAATTGAAGTTTCATTCTCGTTGCGAGCACGGGGTGTATGATAAAACTCCTCCTCATCATTATCCGAATATGTCAAAAGAACGTCAAATATCAATTGTTAAAGTAAACACTTTACACACAGTGTAAACACACACATACTACATATACTACATGTTTAAGGTCACTTTTAATTGTCTTTCTTTCACTTCGTAGTTCTCTCTCTCTGGACCATCGTACTTTTTCTTCTCAACATCACTGTTTTTCTCTCCCTCTCTGTCCTACTAATATATACATACACATCCTGTATCTATATAAAAACTTAATCAAGAAACCATTTTTATGAGTGGAAATTGATTGAGAGAAAAAACCCAGATTGCTTTTAGAAATTCAAACCCTGATTACTCAGCTTTTCAAATTGAGTGTGGAAGTTTTTATGTAAGAGATCGGACCATCGCTTTGTTTCTTCAAATTTGCGGTTAGGGCTTAATATTAATATTTCTGTGTAATAAGCACTAATCTTTCTCTCTCTTTATAATTTATTTCTTGTTGTGTACCTTATTTTCCATTTTCATGCACTCTGTTTATTATCTGTTCATTAATTTATGATATGGGTTTTCAATGTTGGATGGAATTTGTATGTGGGGTTTGTTAATTATGCATTACATTTTGTTTTTTTAGTGATTGAATTGAGATGCATTGGGTATATGATTGGTGGGTTTGGAATTATGTTGTGGAAGAATTGATGTAGTTTTATTAATTTTTTTCAGAATAACTGTTGAAAGAAAAGGATTAAGGTCTTTGATTCGTATAATTTTTTTGCATAGTTGATTAAATGTAATTGTTGGATATATAAAGATTGTATCTTTTTCATAATTTCAATCAAAATCTTTACCTTTTCATGTAGTACCTTTTGGTTGTATGTTCTATCAGCTTGTGACTGTAAGTATACGAACTGTTATTCATATATTTATACATGAAATACCAATAGTTTGATTACAAGATGTTAAACGACTGTCGAATGTGACTTGTAGGCTGTTGCATTTATCTTTTGTTTATAATATTTTAATTTTACCCCTCTTGTGAAGTACTAATTATGCTCCTTTCGGACTCATTCATGGTTGATTTTGATTTTTGAAATATACTGTTAGGAAAATTCAACTGATTGAAATATAAATGATTAAATATAGTTCACTCTCATTGCTAGCTGAATTATCTAGTGATGAACTATAATTTCAGGTTGCTTTTAACACTTATTCTCATGTTGTCATTTGTGGTGATCAAGTTTAGTTTCTATGGAGGCAAATGGTTATAGGAGAGGAAGGAGGAGATATCATGTTGCTCAATATAATGGTGAAGTGAGCACATCAATATCGACTAATGATGATGAATTCGACCCATGGACAGCCTGGGCTTATAAGCCTCGAACCATTTCATTGTTATTCATTGGTGCATGCTTTCTTATGTGAGTTTCTTGTAATTGTTTTCTAATCACCATAGTTTTGGTTATAAATTTGATTATGTTTCAAATGGAACACTTTACATTTGGTTAATTATGCAATTTTTGTGCCATCGAGTTATTAACTTAATACTCAAATATACCGAGTGTCATGATATCTTTTTAATTTCTTGTCCCTGACGGCTTGACCCGTGATATTTGCAATCTTGGTTTTTCTTCTTAATCTTTTCATGCTCTGCTTTTTATGTTTTCTAGCTATTGATTCCCTTATCCAGTCATTATTGAAAGGTATGCTGAGAGATTTGACTAATAGGCAACCATTGGTCTTACAAGTTTCTGTCTGGTCAAACATTGCAATTTTAGTTCAATGAAATGAAGAACTTATTTCATATCCTATAAAGAAATTTAGTTTTATCACATGGTTATTTTATTTTGTATGGAGTAGTTATTTACTTATAAATTTTTGTTTTGGGATGCACTCTTAGTTGGGCAAGTGGAGCTCTGGATCCTGAAGGTAGTTCATCGGCTGAGCTTATTACATCAGTCAAAAGGTGAATGTTCATCTGTATATATCGACATCTTATTTTCATGAATTTAATAATCCATGATTGTGACATTTATTTCTTATTGAAGGGGCATATGGGCAATGATTGCAGTTTTTTTGACTTATTGTTTGTTGCAAGCTCCTTCTACGTAAGTTCCCATTATGTTATATTCTCAATCACTATATTTATCTCACTGTTGATAATTCATGAGAGCTTTATGGTTTTTTGAACTTATTCCAGCTTAATGGTATAAGTTACTTTGCAAGGTTATTTTGGACGTTTTGAATTTCATACATGTCAGTCTTTCAATCTTATAATCTTGCAGGTTACTAATTAGGCCACATCCAGCAATTTGGCGCCTTGTTCATGGCTTAGCTGTTATTTACCTTGTCGCTCTAACATTTTTTCTTTTCCAGGTTGGTTTTTTCATATGTGTATAATGTTATTCCCTGCTTATCACCCTATAAGAAGCATTTTATCATGGTTGGGTACTTGGGTTTTTGTTGAACACATGGTTATTTCTTAACTTTTCTTGCAGACACGTGACAATGCCAGGCAGCTAATGAAGTATTTACATCCCGATCTTGGCGTTGGTAACATATTTATCGTTAATTTACATCTTCCAACTGTTTTCTCTAAGATGGCAATTTTAATCTATTTACAAATAGAAATTTCACAAAATTTGGGATTCACACTTGACAATTTTTATTTTTGTGAAATTCGGTAACATACGAAGGTGTGGCCAATCAACACAATCCGTCCCGACCATGACAAAATGATTATCCTTTTTGACCCTTTACTGAATCTACCCGACTATCCCGTTTTCCCACCTTTAGTTTTTCCATATTAAGTAGTTGATTTGGTGGCTTGACTTTATCTTAATTTATATCATTTTCAGAACTTCCTGAAAAATCATATGGTGCTGATTGTCGAATTTATGTGCCTGATAATCCGACTAACAGGTTTATAAATGTTTATGTATGATTTCTTCTTTCACAATCTCTGCATTTGTCTCTTTGTCTTTCATTCTTAAAAAGAGTTTATTTTTATGTATCTGATGATTCTCTTGATTAACTGCAATCTATAAAAAAGATTTTCTTATGTGATAGTTAAGAAATGGTTATTACATAAAATCTTCCCCTCATTTTATTAATTTTTATGTTTTGACTTTGAAAGTCAAACCTGTACCTAACAAATCTAAAGTTGAATGTAGTCTTTTTGATATGGGAGAACAGAATGTTGGTGATTTTAGTGTCACCGGTTCATTTTAAGTAATGGGACTCATACGTGTTTCAAAGGAGATCATATCTTAGTTTTAATACAAGTTAGGAGGTGTGGAGCGCACACTTGTATTGTTCTAGATTGATCTTGGTACGACCAAAAGGCTGGGGTCAAGGCCCCCCCCCCCCCCCCCTTTCGGGGTTCCAAGAGGCAGCGCCCCTTGGCCCGGTCAGCGGGTTGGAAAATATACCGAATTACTAACAGATTGTTAAAACTTGGTGGGTTCCAATGTAATTTTGGTTGGTTATCAAGCCCTAACCGCCTTCGCTAAACAGATACAGAAAACACATACGGTTTTGAAACACACGAATTTTACTCTCCATATTCAGTTGTCCTTTGAGGATTATCCAAGATTGAATTTCTTGTAACCCTGGCATAGGGGAGAAATATCAATTCGGAAAGTGACTTTACACTATCTTCAAAGTAATCCGGTGATCACTCTATTTAACCCCTGTTTCTAACACAGAATAGGACAGTTGATAGAGAACGGATTAAGCTGCAGCATAGTAAATAGTAAAAGGTTATGAAGCTAAAAAGGATAAAGGCATCCATGTCAATCTTATATATGCGAAGTACAAAATTCAAATTACTAAAGCTAAAAGTTGCTTTTTTAGTACAGAACGGTTTACATTGCTTCAGGTTTTGCAGGAGACACTTTTTGATGAATTTGTTCCTGCTCATATTTTTGGATGGTGGGGCAAAGCAATAATGATTCGTAATCAACCCCTTTTGTGGGTATTATCAATCGGATTTGAGTTCATGGAGGTTAGAAAAATACAATTTAAACTTTATCCATACATTTTAAAGAAAATATTTTGTTTTTGAAGGATCGTATATTAAAATTCTTAAATACTCTGATATGATGCATGGCTTTCATTTTTCAGCTAACTTTTTGCCACATGTTACCAAATTTTAATGAGTGTTGGTGGGACAGCATTGTTCTAGACATATTAATCTGCAATTTGTTTGGTGAGTAACCACAAAACCTAATTTGTTATGTATTTTTTCAACATGTGAATGTGCTAAAAAAAATCCTAGCTTTTGCTCAAATTAGCAAATTTAAAGCCTGGGAATGAGTGGTCAAAATTGGTCAACTGTTAATCTCTGCTCTCTTGTGTTTGACCTTTGTTTAGTTTGCTCTTTATGTATTACTGTCTCTATTTTCTGTACTCTTCGCTTCAACATGTCCAAATGGTATGAGTTTTGTGTTGATAATGGTAACTTTGTTTACATTGTAGGTATTTGGGCAGGAATGCAAACTGTTCGTTATTTTGATGGTAAAACATACGAGTGGGTTGGAATAAGCCGTCAACCAAATATATTAGGCAAAGTATGTTTTGTTTTTTTCCATCTGATTATAAACTTAAGTCAAAAAGTCAATCGTTGGCTCGTTTTTTTTATCATTATCTATTATGATAGAAATATTTACCAGTTTAATTTTAGAGAAAGTTATTGGATCATATTTTGATTTGGGATCTAAGTTGTTACCAGGTAAAGCGGACATTGGGGCAATTTACGCCTGCACATTGGGACAAAGATGAATGGCACCCACTTCTTAGTCCATGGCGGTTCATTCAAGTTCTTAGCCTTTGCATCGTGTTCTTAACGGTTGAAATGAACACATTTTTTCTTAAGTTTTGCCTTTGGGTTCCTCCTCGAAACCCGATCATTGTTTATAGATTGGTCCTTTGGTGGCTTATTGCAATCCCTACAATTCGAGAGTATAATTCTTACCTACAAGACCGGTAATCCACTATTTTCAACGAAATTTATATATATCACAGTTTACAAGATGGGTGGGTTAGACATGTTGGGTAACAGGTCGAAACAAGGTTTTCTTTTCTTACATGGTGAAACAGGCCTGGATGGTTTGGGTTGCCTGCAAACACTTTCTGTTAGTTTTTAAAGTAAATAATTGATGTGTTACTTATGATCACATAAATGATGTTATAAAAGCTTTGGGCAAATTCTTTTATTTGACCCGTTTGTGATAAAGCACCACCCGAATCGACCCATATATATGCATGAGAATAGTCTTTTGAGGTTTCTGGATTAATTATTGTCATTAATGTCTCCAGATTGGTTGTATTATACATTTGTGTAACTTCTAATTTTCAATGGTAATATTATTTCAGAAAGCCGGTTAAAAAGGTAGGAGCTTTTTGTTGGATTTCGCTTGCCATATGCATCATTGAACTCCTTATCTGTATCAAGTTTGGACATGGTGAGTTTTGATGCCATTACTGATCATTAAAACACATTCCAGCATGCATTGACTTTTGAGGTCAAACATCCTACTTTTCAAGAGTTCAAAATTTAATGGAACTGTCATAAAAGTTATTACCAACCTCATTTTACTTATAGCATTGTTACAAATCTGGTTGGTATTAAGCAATGTGCGATTATAAATTCAAAAGATGCACATTTATACGTATGCGTTGAATTTGACCTAAAAAGGTTAAAAATTAACAATACTCATTATACTGAATGATGGTTCTGTTTTTCAGGTTTATTTCCGACTCCAATGCCGAGATGGCTGGTAATTTTGTGGACAACTGCTGGTGTGGGCCTTTCGGTGTTCTTATTGTTGTGGACATGGCAATCTCGTAGAATTTTAAAAAGAAAGCGCATATGAAGTTTAATTGATTTGTGAGTTTTAGCCATTCTTTAATTCCTTGTTGTTAGAAGTTTGTAAATGCTAATTGCTTGAACTTGTAAATGTTTATTATTGAGGATGAGTTATCCTATAACTTTTTTTTGTTTGGTCAAAATGAACCAAATCACTTGAGAAAGACCAAAAGGGTGCATACTGCATAGCATAGCATAGAAAATATTGTGCTTACAAATTTATAATTATCAAGGGAACAAAAGATATTATCAGTTGAATACTTATCAAGTTCCTCAAATATTTTCGTTGTAAAGAATAGCTAAGACGTTTGATCAGTGATTACATATATATTTTGTTAACTGCATGTATATTAGGTACACTTCAGAGCAACCTTTTCAAACCCTTCAAAATTTTAATATTTACAAGAAAAACACTAATTTTTGCATTTGGCCAAGTAGATTTACTACTTGAGTAAAATCATGGGCTTTGCAAAAATTCCATTGGATAAAATAATTAAATTACCCTTTATGAATCACTTAAAAGTATACTATTAACTATTTATTGGATAAAACCATCACATTTCTAATTTTCTAACTAGTTAAATAATGTCAAGTCAGATTTAGATCCTACAATTCTATGGTTTAGAGACTTTGTACATCTCATATGCTTCTAAACATAGTGAACGTTTTTGTAAATTAATATTTGTAAAATCTTAATTACTTTGGTAGTTACTATTTGATAGGTTATTCAAGAAATTATTATAGTTAAAATAACAACTTACAATATGTAGCAACTTTTCAACCCTTTATAGAGCCGTTACTATTTTATTCAGTAGGCTATTCAAGAATTTATTGTCCTCACGTTAATTCCTTGAGTTGTCAGCTTATCAAACACGTATAAAGACTAATGAGACTGGCTTTAACCTTTCGTACTCTTGAAGGCCTGAAAGGAAGTCATGTGGTGACACATACTATATACAAATATGCTTGTTTTTGGAAAGAGGAAAATATCCTCCGGTTCTTATTAATAAATATTTTGGATGTCAAATTGAGAATAATACGTACTTCGCTCATAATTTATATGTTTGGGATATTATTCGTGCAACATATTGCCATGGATCTAGGGTGAGAATGTGAAATAAGGAGTAAAATGAGACGATAATTATAGACATCTCCAACGTTTATGGATGAAAATATAATTTTTTATTTTCGTTTTATTTTATACACTTATTCGAGTCTATGTTACTAAAAAATAAAGACTAGTATACTTTGTCTTTAACAAAAGAAGAATAAACACTTGGAGCACTTCTAATGGTTGCTATTGTCACAAAATAAAGACTAGCATACTTTTCTTTAACAAAAAAAGAATTAACACTTGGAGCACTTCTAATGGTTGCTATTGCCACACGTCGTAGAGCCGGACCACGTTGTGGTGCCACCGGGTGGCTATTGTTGTCCCAATCGATGTTATGATACTATGGCATGACCATGGGTGTGGTGTAAAAGAGGTGTCACATATTGAGTGTGATTTGATGTGATCATTAAGAAATACTGTGAATTTAGTATAAAATTTACTCCGCAGTATTGTACTCATATGAGTAGATGTTTTCAGTGTGATTGGTGTAACCATTTGAAAGTACTCTTATAGGTTGTCAATAACATATGTATGCTTGTCACAACCGATATTTAAATCAAAAATACATGTTTGCATTTATTCATTAGTAGTTTGTTCATAGGACACCTACAAACAAAATACGTGACATTTAGGTTTTAAGCTAGTCAAATGATATTTTAATATTTGATTGCATAATTATCGATAACCGTCCTCCTCCCCCAATCTTTCAAACCCGAATGATTATTTGACACGAGACATTCATGCCTTTGTCCTTTAACTTTATACTCCGTATTATGTACACAATCAGCTCTCCTTTTAAAACTAGAGCAAATAAGTACTTGTACACAGATTATTTTCCCACCGCACATATTTAAACCGATTTTAGAGACACATTAAACATAGCATGCCACAATACAAACACGAGCTATCATTAAACATTCCCTCTTCTCCCAGCTCCTCTAAACCAAACACACCGGAAATTGAGAAACAACCAAAAGATTGACAGCACTTATTTGACTTTACTCAAAGTGGTACTAGTTTGACCAGCTTGATGTAGAGCTTAACTACTAAATAGAGCAACCTTCTATAAGTACACGCGCGTCCAACGTCTTCCCTCCCAATTATAAATATTTATCCCCAATTTTTATTCAACAAATTTTAGCTTCAAGCAATGGCGACCGAAAACAGTAATACAAAGCCATCATTATACCTAACAAAATCAGATCAAGTCAAACAAGTCTTCAACCGTTTCGACATCAACGGCGACGGCAAGATCTCCGCCGTCGAGCTCGTCGACGTCATGAAAGCGCTCGGATCTGACACGTCACTCGATGAAATTAAACGAATAATGGAAGATATCGATACTGATCGTGACGGATTCATTAACCTTGAAGAATTCGCCGGTTTCTGTAACGGAAACACCGGTGAAGATGACGGCGGAATGAAGGAGCTACAGGATGCGTTTGAGCTGTATGATCTGAACAAAAATGGATTAATTTCAGCGACGGAACTGCATCAGATATTGAGTAGGTTGGGAGAAGGATGTACGGTTGATGATTGTATGAATATGATTAAATCGGTTGATGCTGATGGTGATGGTTTTGTTAATTTTGATGAGTTTAAGAAGATGATGTCTAACAAGTGATTTCAATTTGAATATTGCTTTCTTTTTCTTGAATAATAGTTGTGATTCTATGATATTTGTAAGATCAGTTGGATGAGTATACCAAGGATTTGTAATCTCATTGTTCAATTTATATAATTTGATCTCCATCACAAACATTATCATTTGTAATTTGTATTGACTTAATTGGGATATGATGATCTGTTTAATTACGACATCATACATCATACTACTTATTTCCATATTGTATTGTGAGCGTTCACTTTTTATATGAGAAATTATTGTTAGGCCTAAAAAATGTAGGTCTAAAAGTTTGTCCCGTGTATATTTTATATATCTTACATGTATAAATTTATATATTTTATACATATAAATTAGATCTAGATTTAAACATATTTATTATTATTCTTTTTTAATATCTTAAATTTCGATCACAATCTCCAAATCTACAATTTTACAATCTTAAACAGAAACGATCTAATCTTACATAACATTATAAAAAAACCATAGAATCAGTGTAAGATCTTAATATTAACCATAAAATCATAAGATTAAATATGATCCAATCTTACTTTACTTTAATTAATGAGCTATATAAATAAAAATATCAATTCTGTTATACAGAAGCTAAGAGTTAAACATTTAAATCGATCCATAATAGTAAACTTATTTAATTCTTCAAATTCAATAGTTTCCACTCGAAAATCAATATTTTTGACAGTTTATATCTGTATGAGTATCACATTATTAGTATAGCGTCTTAAACTTCAAACATTTCACTAATATGATAAAAGTTTGATCTTTCATATACAACTAGCATTATACTCGTACTTTACAGTGAAATACAATATTTTATTATAAATTGTGACTCAACGATAGTCATATATGATGTTTTTTTTTTTATGAATTATCTATAATGGTGAGTCAATAATGAGAATTTACTCGTATGTAGAATTAAAGATCAGAATATGTTTCTATATATAAGACGCCAAAATGCTTTATATATTAGTATATATATAACACATACACAGAGAACTAGAGAATTTGACGAAAAGAGTGGATGCTCAAACGCTAAAGTAAGATATAAATGCTAACAACTTTGCTTGAGCCTTCAAAAACAGTATTCCACATTATAATTACTAGCCTTGTACCCGTGCAAAGTAACGGCACCAGATGTTCGATTTGTATTTTTTCTATGGTGTTTATTATGTGTTTTTTTATATTTAAATGACATGTATGTGAGGGAGACAAATATAGTGAGATAACAGATAAAATTTTAGTAATTGAATCATTATGTAAAAACAGCTAAATTTTTATTCTAAAAAATGAAAGAAAAAACATCGTCGAAGGTATATCATGTGAGATGTCTAATCGAAGAAAAAAAAACGCTAATTTTTATGATGTAATTTTTATAATTTTTCGACTAACCATTTTTGAAATATTTAATTTTAAAGAATGAGGAGGAAAATGAGTAGATTTGATGTAAATATTGACATAAATGAAGAGTACTTTAGTCTTTTCAAAAGTAAAGAACTCACACCTACACTCATTATAACCTACACCCATTATAAGAACCCATTATAAGGTCAACATATTGGATCAATAGTGTTGTCAAACTTGCATTAATTATCTGAAAGATTTTAACGAATCTTAAGTGGTATATGGTGTTAACATAATTTTGTCAACAACGTGAATCCAATTGTAAAGCATTCTTTGGGAAGTGTTCTGTGAACCAAGTTATAGAATAATCTTAATGTAAATGTAAAAGTCATCCAAATGTCTAACGAAAAGATCATGATGTTTGATAAGCCAACAAACAACAAAACTCAGAAAACTTCTTTCAATTTCATCTAATGAGGAAATGTAGCAAGTTTAAAAATACAATCAAGCAGGGGATGGGCAAAAAATCATACTGGTCTATTGATGTTTCTGAACAAAATGATGGAAGCATACATAACTAATTCTGTATGCTTCAGCTCCAAACATCTTCTGTCGTACAATCCATGCAGAGATTTGTACCAGAAATGTCACCTGAAGGTCCAAAAGCTATAGATGCACGCAGACTGATTTGATGTTAAGGAGGCAAAAGTCCTCATATTCATGCAAAAGGTAAGATACCTTATAGGCCATCGTCAACAATGCTTTCTACATTCAATTATAGTATTTTCCTGCAATAACATAACACAAATGATTACCATGTATAATTGATAGCATGTATCAAGATGCCTAAAAAGAAAAAAGATTCGAAACAAACCTCAATCACCAGCTCTACAAGATGTTGATTACTAAAACCAACTCCTTCACTAATATTAATATGTATTGTCCAACTTATCTGCAGTAGAAAAGCAATCAAATTATAAACAATCAAAAAGGCAACAATTCAAATAAACAAAATAATAATAATAGTAAAAAGTTTGGTGATAGACGGTCGGCCGGTCGGGACCTTGGAAGGACTAGTCGGGATTAGTCGGATTTGACTTTTTTACATATAAATAATAAATTTCAAAACTATATGTGTAAATATAGAAGAGATAAACATAAACACTGAAAAACTTAATTATCCTCGTAGTAGTTTGGAATTAATTTATTAATTAATTAATCATTAAACAAATATAAATAAGACTTATTTTTAAAGAGACCAAAAAAGTAAGAAATGAAAAAAATAAAAAAAGGCAAATGAATTCAAGTGATACTTGTCCAGCTTCTACCATTAAAACTGTGCCTGATAAGCCCAGCCAATATTAAGTGAGAGCCCGTATGTGTGTTTTCCATAATTTCCTCAACAATACATCTTCAAAAACCCTAGGGATTCACTTTTACAGTTAGATGCTGTCATTTCATTCACCAATCGGGAGGAAACACACAGATCAACCACGAAGATGAAGTACAATCCTAGGGTTACCAGCTCTCGATGTAAGAACAGGAAGGCTCACTTCACGGTGCAGTCAAGCATCCGACTTTTGCCGACTAATTCCGGCGTTGACCAACGCGGACCTGCGTTGACTTTCATTGACCGACTTGGGCCTAGTCGAGTCGGCCACCTCCCAAAACCCGACTAATCGGCCGCTGGGCTGACTTTTAATACCCTGGTGATAGATAAATCTAACATGCCCATCTTTGACTCATAACAATATAGACTCCAAAAAAGGTTTTGAGAAGTTCAACAACCGAGAAAAATGAGACAGGACAATTAAACTTAAAAGATGAACCTGATAATGAAGAGATACATCAGGTCAACATCAGGTGCAAGTGCCATAATTTGCATCACATTCCTGCCAGTCGCATAAAACAGTCAGATATATCATATATGCTTTTGATCAAATATACAAGTAAGCATCAAGCTGACTTGTTTACTACAAATAGAAGTACTGACAGCACTCTAAACACTTTTACAGTGAGCAAGTAACGGAGATAGTAAATGTCACCCTAAAACATTGACTTAGAGGTGGCAAGTTCAACCCATCTTCATTATGGGTTGATTCCTGTAAATTTCTATCTCCGTAAAATTAAAGAAAAAAAAAAGCTAAGGAGGGCCAAGTAACAAAGGGGTTAGAAGTTTCAGAAGTCCCAAAGTGCATTCTTAACTTAGAAAACTTCCTAAGCATTTTTATTCCAAATTTATATTTAATATAATAACCGCCGTCGAGATTACTTTTTGGCACATCGATTATTTATAAGAATAATATAAGTTCTAAACAAAAGGATTACTGCTGAACCATCTCGTCCACATAGTTACCAACTTACCTCTACCATCAAGATTGGATTAACCTAGTATTCTTTAACAGAAACAGATTACGAAAAGTATCACATACACATACCTTGAGAGCCAGGGGTTTGTCCACCACGGCCAGTACGTCCACCACGAGTACGTCCACGTGGAATCCTTCCGCGACCCCTAGTTATAGGAGGTGAAGGTTGTGTTCCAGCCAATCTTTGCAAAGATCTTTGCCTTGCTCTCTCATGCAAATTGATAGTCCTTGAAACCGAGTCAGCAACTGGCTCCTCTGGTTTTACTTCTGATGGTCCTGATGTTGACACACTACTGAGGGTGCTACTATCTTGATTTGT
Source organism: Logfia minima (assembly GCA_963921325.1). Classification (NCBI taxonomy): domain Eukaryota; kingdom Viridiplantae; phylum Streptophyta; class Magnoliopsida; order Asterales; family Asteraceae; genus Logfia; species Logfia minima. Next base: position 23,606,280 of record OY992766.1, read on the forward strand.
AACAATTGTTTCAGCCATAGCAGAAGTGCTTGATGGCTTCTCAGCTACCAGAGTTGGTATGACAGCAGTGGTGACGGTAGTGCTGGTGGTAGTGGTGGTGGTGGTGGTTGGAACATTGTCAATAGCAACCTCTTCAGCCATGGACCCCGCTTCATCATTCCCATCATTATTTATCTTATCTGTTGAACTCTCAGGAGTGGTCTCTTCTACTTCTATTTCACCTTCTTCATTCTTGTCTTCACTATCCTCCATTGTTAACAATGGAGAACTGATCTCCATTTCCCCCAGGGTGTCTTCTGTCATTTCATCTTCAACTGGCATTGGTGAAGGTGATCTAATTTGATGCTCAACTAAGTTAGCTTCACCCATTTCTTGGCCATCTCCTTCTTGACCAATAAAAGCATCTGAAAGCATTTCTCCCTCTTCAGGCTCACTTACAGCTTCACCTATTGCCGGCTGCAATTGTCCTTGTCCGTGCTCAACCTCGGTAATCTTCATTGGATCCTCAGAAACCTCGCTTTCAGTTGGCCTGTTCATATTCTCTTCACCAACATCGCTTCTTTCATTCTGCAACTCTGCTTGATCCTCAACTGCCTGCTCATCACCAGTCTCAACATCCTCATCCTCCTTCAGAGTTTGATTTTCATCTCCAGCAGTCTCTTCAGCGAGAGAAGGAACACTTTCAGGATCATGTGAAGTCGATGGAAGGCTTTGACCCTCAGCACCCTCTTGCTGTAGTTCTGAACCTCTAGATTTTTTTATCTGAGGTGCTGCCACATCGGAAGCAGTGCTCTCACTCACGTGCAATCCTTCTTGTGCCTCTGAACCAGACGAAGCTGACGGACGTTTGCGTGCAGATGCCTGTGTTTGCAGCATATCAACATCACCTCTTGGTTGCTCAGGTTTCACAATACGAGGCCGGACTAATCTCCGTGCCAATTTACGAGGTTCAATTTTTGGTTTGGAAGTAACCGGTGGCTTAGCGCTCTCTTCTACGTTCTGAGATGCAGGGACTACTGATGCCACAGTAGTAGTAGTAGTAGTAGTAGCCACCTCACCAGTGGCGGAAACCGGAAGTGTTTCAGTGGTAGCAGCAAGATCATCAGAGGGATCACCGGAATGGGGAGGAACTACCTCGGATTCAGGGGCATGTTTCACCTTCTCAACTTCATCAGAAAAAGCTTTCCGTGCCTGTTTTTGTTTCTCCAATTCATCATTCTTTTCATTCTTCGCCTTTTCGATCCTCACTTCATCTTTTCCCTTTTTGACCTCATCTCTTAGTCTGTCCACAATTTTCTCAAGCATCTGTATCCTTGTATCTTTCTCTTCTATCTCCCTTGACTCACCTCTTAGTTTCTCAACAGTTCTCTCAAGCATCTGTATTCTTGCATCTTTCTCGGCCTGTTCACCTGCACTCTCAGCATTGCTTCTTTTTACTGTGTTAGAATCAGTCAACTCTTTAGAAAGTTCTAAATTCTTCTTTGAAAGTTCCTCTTTCTCCTTCGCCAAGTTTTCACTCCTTCGTTTGAACTGCTGAGCAAACCTTCTATGCTTGTCAACTTCTAATTTCAGTGAGGCTTCAGTTTGCACAAAACCACTTATCTTTGACTCTCGTTCATCTATTTCCACTTTGCTTCTAGAAAGCTCCTGCTCCAGCCGTTGGATTACAATTAATTTTTCAGAAACAATTTTCTTAATCTCCTCCAACTGTCCATCTTTATCTGACAACTTTACATTTATCTGCTGCACATCAACTCGCATACGAACATATTCTTCAGGATCTATATCTTTGAATTTACCAAGTAGCTCACTGACTTTCGTCTCTAAATCTTTCCGGTCTTTCTTTAGCATCTCAATTTCTCTCTTGCAAGCTTCCACCTCATTTTGCTTTTCACCAAGCAAACCCTCTAAGCTTTCAACTTGAGTCCTTGCAGTATGTGTAAATTGACGTAGCTTTTGACATTCTTCAAAATTGTGTTTGTTCTCCTCTCTAAGCTGTACATTGCTTTCTCGAAGCAAATTCATCTCTCTAACTTGAACCTGCAAGGCTTTAAACTCATCTTCTGTAAAATGCATTGATCGAGAATTTTCTCGCTCGGCACGAAGTAATCCTTGAGCTGCTGATTCAGCCTTCAAAGCACCCTCAAGTTGGGACTGCAATCGTAGCTTTTCTTGTTTTAGTAAAGAGATCTCAGTTTCTGCAATCTCTTTTGACCGCCTAAGATATTTCACCACATTCTGTAGTCCTCCATCATCAGAAGATTGTCCACCAGAACCAGAACCATGACTTGTTTCTGCTATTTTTATGTGCAGTGCCTCGAGCTGATCATGCAACAACTTGTTTTGTTCATTGATTTCATTAAACTTTTTCTCTGAACTATCTTTCGCCTCTTCTAACACCAACTTTTCAGTCTCCCACTTGCTTTTTAACTCATTGTTTTCAATTTTAAGAATGTCAGATACCCTCTCGAGCTCAGATGCTTTTTCCTGTATCTTAGCCAACTCCTGTGATGTTTTCGTCAACTCTTGAATTGTCTCTGACTGAAGTATAACCTGCCTTTCATAATTGTCTTGGGCAGTACGCCATCTTAAATGCTCATTTTCCAAATTATCTTTCATTGCCGACATTTGAGACTCTAAACCCTCAATCTGCAACATTTTTTCTGTACATTCTTCCCTCAACTTAGAAATCTCTGCTAATGAGGAAGCAAGAGCTTCTTCTTGTGATTCAGCAACAGAAACTGCTTCTTTAGCCTTCAAATTATACCCATCTTGAAGCTGATTCACCTGCTCTTTGAGTGATGCAACTTCATCTTCTAATGATTTCTTCACCTTTTCTGCCTCAGCTTTGAACATTTCATGTGACTCTTCCATCTGTTTTAATGCAGTCTCATTCACATTCGCTAGGCTTCTATATTGCAACATATGATCTTTGTTAGATTGTGCTTCTACTCTCAGTTTCTCGACCTCTTCCTTCAACCGAGCCATGTCATTTTTACTGGTAGAAGTTGGGGCAATTATATCATCTACCTCAGAACTCCTCATTTTCTCAAAGTGAGATAAGCGTTCTTCAGCAGCTGAAGCTCTAGAATTAGCATCAGAAACAGCACGTAAAGCATTTGCCAATTCTTTTCCCATCTCTTCGATTCGTTGCATGGACCCTCGCATAGCTGATTCATGTTCAATTGTGAGCTTTCGAACATTGTCCCGCTCTATTTGAAGCTCCTTTTTAGCCTCAGCCCATTCTTGTTCGGTACGTTTAACATAATCCTCTTGACTCATACGATGAGCACTTCTAGATTCTTCTCGAACTTCTTCAGCACTCTGAATTGTGTTCAATGTAGCCTGCAACTGATGAACTCTTTCTGACATACTACGGACTTCCTCAAAAGCCCTTTTTTCAGAATTAACCAATATTTCTTTTTCACGCTTTAAAACTGACACCTCCATATTTAGCTTCCGTGACAAGTCCTCAGCAATATGTAAATTCTCAGAAGCTTCACGGATCTTTTTTTGGTAATCAACTATCAACTGTGAGAACTCGACATTTCTTGATATAATGCCATTTGTTTCTTCTCGTTGATGGTCAAAATCTTTCATAAACCGCTCAAGTTTCTCATGCGCAAAAGTTGCTTCTAAAGTCAACTTGTTATTATGTGACCTTAATGTAATGATCTCGCTTCTTAACCCAGTTATCTCTTCTTCCAGAAGCTTTATGCGCTCGTAAGCTTTCTCTTGTGCCCCTTTCAAAGCATCATGAGAGCCTTCAAGTAGAAGCGGGACACTGTTCCTTATTTCCACTGGTGTTGTATCTGAAGATTGTGAATGAGAAAGATGACGTTTATGCTCTTCTTCATATAATTTCTTGTACATAGCAACGGATGTATGAAGTGATTCAATCATTTGTGCCTGTTCTTCTGCCCTTGCCAGTACTGCATCAACTTTAGAGGCTGTTTCATTAGTATGCTTTTGAAACTCTTTCTCATAATTTTCCTTTAGTTCCACTTCTTTAGTTTCGACCTGCTCAGTTAGAAGGCGAACTAGACTTCGAAGTTGTACGTTCTGCTCAACTAACCCATTTATATCCTTGAAAGTCAACAACCTGTCGGGGAAAACATTATCGGAATCCAAAACAGCATTTAGCTGCTCAGTGGTAGAATTTTCATCAACAGAGCCACAACGCAGTTGTATGTCACGACATTCCTTCAACAAAACTGTCACTTGTTTTTGCAGATCGGTGTTCTCTTTTTCTGCTACAATATAGTCCCGTTCATGCCTTTTTAAATCAGCCTTCAACTCCTGAATGGTTCTCTCAAGAGCATTTTGCTCAGATAGAGAAGCCTGCAATTTTTCATTCAGCGTATCATACGCTTCAACCATTCTTTCATGTTCTGCTCGTTCATCCATTATGACATCAGCTTTCTCTTCAATTTCGTGCAAAACTCTTTCTAGTATCGATTGAGACTGTTTTCTTCCCAATTGTTCATGTCTCAAAGCATCAACAGCTTCTTGGTATTTTTCATACATTTTAACAAGACTCCAACCATCACGGAAAAGAGAAGCAGCCAATGCTGTGCCTGAAATACCTGCTGGAATACTGGGAACAAGCATTAGATTATCATCACCAGCACCATCCATGTTGGAGTTCCCATATGCTTTCGTGTTAAAACTGCTCATCTGCAGAAGATTAATCTGGTCTGAATTTCTACAATTTTCCAACTCCGCTTCACATTTCTCGAGTTTTTCTTTCAAAAGTGAAACTTCTTTTTCAAATTCTATTCTAGTGGATGTTTCTCTATCAAGCCGTTCTTTATAGCCCTTTTCAACTTGACTTGCATGTGTCTCCAAGGCCTTAATGACACCCTCAAGCTCTCCCGACTTTTTGGACCATTCATCTGAATTCTCTTTGTAGAGTTCAACTAGTTTGTTTACAGTGGAAAGCTCGGCAGACAATCGCTCCTCAGTTGCAGCAGCTATATCTTTAGATGAACATAATTCATTCTGCAAAGCTTCTAGCTTTGACTCAAGCTCTTTGACTCTATCATCCTTCCACTTCAACGAGCTAGAGGTATCATTGTATTTTCTTTCAAGATCTGCAAGCTTAGAAGACATGTCAGCCTCAAGTTCATTTTGAACCTTCCTCAGCTCCAAGAGGCTGTTGACTTTTGTGGTCAACTCATCATTAAGCCACAGATTATGTCTCTCTACCAACTCTTTCTCCTGAGACAAACGAGCTAAAGAAGTGTGAACACGTGCATGGTCAGCCTCCAGTTCACTGATCCGTGATTCTTTAGAAGATGCATTGTCGGTCAAAGTAACAATCTTGCCAAGATAACCCTTGATACTAGAATTCTTCTCACTAATCTCCAAATCCTTATGTTCAATCAGTTGCAGCAATTGACTTTTAGATTTTTGAAGCTCTGAAGCTTCCAATGACAGACGTTCAATTTCCCCATCTTTGCCAATCTAAAAAGAGTACAATTCAATCAGAACATTCACATATAAAGACAATCTTCAGTAACATTTCTCAGTCTGTACTTTAAAAATTGTCATATAGATGGGAGAAGCATGAAAGAAATAAAAAATACTAATTGACAGTACAAGACTTTCTGATTTACTGAATGAATATACAAAAACAAGACACAACATCTCTGTCTGAAAAGCCACAAATCTATTCACTGAGCCTATTTTCTCTCCGCTGCCGTTTAATTATCTCTCAACTATCTATCACTAAATTTGCAGTTAAAGCAGAGTATAACTCTAACGTAGCATCTAAGGTGTAGAATATTTCGAAGTAAAAGCAGATTGTGCACAACTTATTTAACATCCAAGACACACTTTTTAATGAATAGAGGTGAGAGGAAAAACTAATAATTCAATAAGATCCTCTTCCTCTCAAAGTAGCAAATGTCAGAATACCTGAAAGAATCATTAATTGTGAAGAAACTGCTACAAACATAACTACGCACATATAAGCCCCACAAAAATAATAAATAAAATAATAAAATATAATAATGAGAAAATATGTGAGCACGACTATTAGACATTAGACCCCTAAGTAGTTTCAAACAATATTCAGTGATTCCCCAAACACATCACAGATGGTCAAGCAGAGATAGTTGGAAAAAAATAAGAGAACCCCTAATACATGCCACATTGAGCTATATGAAAAGTATAATTAACTCTGTATAAATAATATGAAGATAGTATACACATTGCCATAAGACTACAAGTACCATCATTTCTTGCTCAAAAATGATAAACAAATCCCAGTCCACAGCATTTTTTCGATGTTCACATTTTTATGAGCATATTGCAAATTACAGGTCCCAATAGAGTGGTCATAATCATATTACAGTAACACCAATCAAACAGAGCTAGTTACATAATTATTACTTCTGTCAGTATTCAAATAGACATGTCTAATTAATTAATTGTACAATCAGAATCCTAGCAGAACAAAAACCCTAGGCAAATTATAAAATGCAAACAGATAGATATATTACAGATTGAAGATAAATCTGATGCTTTTCCGCTTGAATTTGAGAAACTGCAGATGCGCGCTCTTCGAAATCGGAACTAAGCTTCGAGTGTTGCGATTGTAGCATATCAAATTCAGTTTTAAGAGACACATACTTTTGTTCGAGAATCGAGCACGTTTGTTCAGCTGTAATAGATGAAGCGTCGTATTGAGCTTTTTCAGTTTCGAGTTGATTGTATAGTTCTCTGATATACGCATCGGCTTTCTGCGTTATCAAAGATGGATCGTGCGAGCAGCGAGTGTATTCTTCGTCCGATAAAAACAACGGCATGGTTCCGGTGAAGATTGGTGGTCGGTGAACGACTAAAATGAACGAAGATCATGCAGAAAAGGAATAGGTGGTTGATGAAACCCTAACCCTAGAAATACTAGGAGAAAGGGTGTGGGAAGGAATGTGAGGGGATTTTGGAGGGAGAGAAAATGCTTTGAAGATTAAAAAGCCCTAGAAATATCGAAGTCGGTTGTTTCAATAGATTGAGTTTGTACATTGTACATCAGATGTTATACTTCTAGTATCAAAATATAAATGCAAGTTATTTACATTTTATATTTAGCAGTAATTAATTTTTCACACTAATTTTGATTCTGATAATTGTAAAAATATTTAGTAATAACTAACGATGATTATTAGTTTCTACACTTCACTAAACGATATATGTGTAAAAAATATTGTACTTATTGAACGACTTGTTTATCTATACTCCCTTATAATTGAGGAGCAGTTTTTGGTTTAAAAAAAGTTTCGGAATTACCTATTTTACCCTTTCAATCAAATCAACCCTCGTATTTTCGGTGGCCCCTTATTTCAAACCTTCAAAACCCTATTACCTGCGATTTTGGCTCCCGTTTCTGCATTACCAGCAAACAAGTTCTTAATCTCGCCGGCTCAATCGAAGGTACAACTGCACGCGTATGTATTTGTGGGTATATCAGTATAAAGGTTAGATTCTTTCTTCAATTCCGATTTTGCAGATTTACGATTCCTTAAATTTCATTCATAATTGCAATTTTAGGGTTCTTATTCCAGTCATCTTTCAAATCCTCATTTTCTCTACGATAAGGTTAGTTTCTTTCTTCAATTCCGATTTCGCAGATTTACGATTCGTTACATTTCATTCATAATTGCAATTTTAGGGTTCTTATGTTTTCCTTAGTATTTGTGAATGTTAGTGTCTATTTTAGGATTCCGATTTCCATTTCTCAAATAAGAGTTATCTCCATGAGTTGATCTTGTATTTACTTGCATCCAATTTTTCAAGTTATATATATAACTGAAAGGCAGAGGGTTATGGATTACTACATACCATTTTTGACCCCAATCTGCATCTCAAACCTTCAAATCTCTACGGATAAAGTCATAAAAACGTACCATTGGGGGTTGGTTTCTTCTTGAAGATGTTCATGATTGATTGATCAGTCATCCGATTGAGAGATTAGAAGCCCTGCGATATGAAATTAACGGATTCAATTCCCATAGATAAGTCATGAATAACTTAAGTGCTACAAATAATCTTTTAATTTTTTCAGAAAGGCCAAAAATATTAAATTACAGGTCAGTTGTTTTGTTCTTTAATGGTTCTAATGTGAAATTTATTTATGATTTGGTTTGACAATTAAATTCCATCATCAGCTGCGTACTGGATCTACTTATGTTTATGTAGATGTGATGACTAATGAAAAGGATACTCGCTACAAGATGTTGTTGGTTGAAGGTATATATACGATGCTTTAAAAATATCATTCATAACTTAAAATTATTTCACTTGTTTTTTAAAAGATGTCAGAAGCAGATAGTAATTCTGTAACATAGTCTGTCTTTATATCAAATGGACATAAATTCTTCTTAATGAATATTCGTAGTGCTATCTTTGTTTTGTAATACAAGAGTTCTCATCTCATATATTTGGGCAGATAATGGTGGTGAATGACTCTTGATAAGGTGCGCGGATGCATGTCTATTGACTACTTTGTAAAAAGTAAATTGGCACTCGAAGGCTATCCCCCACGGAAGTGGTAGTTTATTAGATGTTAACACTCTCTTTGGACTGGCTCATGATCTACCAAGAAGCCCAAGAAGGTACACTTACTTTCACCAACAAACTGTATTTGTAGAGATGGCGATTTCAACCACATTAATACGGGTCAATTAGTGAGTCACAGTTTAACCACGTGCTGAATATTGAGCTAGAGCCGATCATGCAGGCCTACAAGTTCTTAGACGAAAAATGGGATATGAAGTTTATGGTGATAGTTGCACAGAAAATTCATCATACCAAGTTTTTCCAATTTAACTCTAAGTTCAAATGTTCCACCAGGTTTTTCTAATTTCTGGAACAAATATGATTTATAAGAAGGATTAAACCGAACAAAAACTGAATCTTTTTAAACTTTTGTGTTTTAGGAACAATCATCAAAAATAAAGTTTGTCATCCGAAGAACAATGACTTCTACCTTTGTGCTCAAAATGGACCAATTTGTGAGTATTATCAAGTGTTTATATGACTGTTTGTGACAAAAATTGTATTATTTCAATAATACAATATGTTTTTAGGGGACTACACGACCCACCAATTACCATGTGCAACTTATTTTTAAAATAGTTTGTCAACTATGATTAAAAAAATTGTATTATTTCAATAATACAATATGTTTTTAAATAAATGATCATGGGTATTTGTACTCATTCTTTGCTCTTTTAATTTTTAACATGTCTTGTAGTTACTAATTTGGTTCTGACTCTTGATAGTTAGATGATTTGATTATATTTCATAAATTAAATGGCAGGAAGTTCGTGGAGGAGCTATAATTCCAGAAACAGAAATAGTTCACTCATGTAGAAGAGTAAGTGATCCATTTATTTTTAATATGTAAATACAATTAGTGAATCTGCTTTCACATCATGAAATTTCCTATTTGCAGTTGCTCGGTGAGAGACAGAGTCCAAATGTGCTCAACTTTCTTGAAGTTATCAACGAGTAAATTTCTTGTGTGAGGATTACTTCCTTTCTTATCCCATGTTAACAAAAACATCATTAGTACAATGACTAGATATTGCAATTTTGACCCATTTATATACGAATGGTTGATTTGGGTTATGCTTGATCTCTAATGGGTCAAATGGCTAACTTATTTAAGGCAAAAGGCAATGAGTCAAATAGGTAAAATTCCTCTGAAATTATTGAAATAAAATTTTGTTGTTGACTCCCGGATAACAGATATTCCAGCTGTCAACCGCCACCATACCCTGACCCTCCCGAAGACCAAGCAAATGAAACCGTGGAGTTAAGGGACATGCCTATGGAAGATGAGGTGTCAAGAGACTTGAGCAAGGACAATATACAACATATATAATGTTGTATCTATGGTGTAATTCATGTGATTTATGCCAAAGTGTATAATAGTTTTCTTTAAATAATCATGTTGTGAAGTAACTGATGATTAATGATTAGGACTTTGGACCATGCATACACATCGAGACAGTTTGAGGATGTGCTGATTTTTTCAAGACCATGAAATGCATGTGCTGATTTTTTCAACTGCAATATCTTGATTCAAGAACATAATGTTACATAGAAAGATTAGATGTATGCATCTAATATATTATATCTATTCATTGGGTTCAAAAGTTTGATATCTTCCCGTTGTTATCAATTACTTTGAGGATTATTTTGTTAACAAAATATAAAATTCGTCCAAGGTGTCTTGACCAATAACTTATTGTTTGCTTGATATTTTTATATTTATATCACAATCGACCTGTAATATCATGCTGATACATTTTGACGTTCTACGTGTTTTTGAGTTTATTTTATTTTGTTTTAAAGTGTGCATCATATACTTTTTTTTGTTTCATAAGTATATTTCACATCAAAGGTACATCGGTTATTCAAAATCTTTTTAATGGCTTTCAAATTTTTTTACCGCTGCAACACGCGGGTTACCAGCTATAGTTGAATAATATTATCGTTGCCGCCGCATTGCGCGGGTACTAGGCTAGTGTTATATACAATGTTCACGCATAATATGAAACAATACTATTTCTTTAGTTGTTTTACTGGAACTAGTTGAGATGTGCGTAAAAACATACCTAAAACTCGAGTAGGTTACAATATAACATATTGTTACCTAAGTAGTTGAAGTTCAATTATTATTATTCTTTTACAAATCAATGTGAAACGATTATCTTTGAAAGGATATGAAATTACTTATGACTAAATACGTTCGTTTAATTTGCTTTTTTTTCGAATACATGGCTTGGTGTTCAAACGTAAACTAAAGACGTTTTGGTTGCTACTGGCCCAGTTTTAGATGCTCAAACGGAATTCAAACCATTCTATAAATTTGGAGATTCTATTTCAAGATGACAAATAATTTTATATAAATTTTCTTTCTTTCAAATACAATAGATAGTCATATCAACCCAAAAGTCCAAGGTGTATCGATATGCAATTAGTAATACAGGTTAAATTTACTACCATTCTTAACTTTGAACATATCCTTAAGAATTGACAAGGAAAAAAAATAAAAATAACCTTAACGATGATAGTATAAGTGTATAACAAACACATATAAGACTACCAATAAAACTGTACACATGTTAAAACTATCAATAAAAATTTGGTTGTGCTAATACTTGTGTACATGCTCAAACTAATATTTGTACTTTTCAAAGTTCAATTGTTTTTTGTTTTTATGTCATAGGTCGACAACTTTTCTGTTATTTACCAATTTCTTTAGCAATTCGTGTACAAGAAAAGTTGTTGGCCAATGATTATATGGTTATATGGTTATTGTGTGGTACTTATAGTTTAATTTCAAAATTCTTGTAGGATCAATTAATTTGTTTTGTTTCATAGCTCATGTGTGTATCATATATTCATCAAAAATACTTGATGGGTATACATTTAACGTTGTCCTTTTTAAATTAGAAAACAATATTGACTAAGAAAAGTGAATGTTAGAACAAACTTTCTTGTATTACCAAATACCGACCCATTTAACGTTAAGGGAGTGTTTAGGTGAGGCAAATAAGCTAAAAATTATAAGATTATTTTCACCTTATCAAATACACCTCTTAAATGAGCAAATAAGGTTTACAAATAAACTTTCTGACAATAAATCTTGAGTTTATAAGTCAATCCAAACACTCTCATAGTGAAATCATTTGAACTTATAAGCAGTTATAGCCCATATTACCCTAACTATATTGTAGCTATTTCCAAATATAAATGACAAACCTTAACATTATATTTTCGAGTTTTGTAAAGAAAGAAAAGGAGAGAAATGAAGAGGAAAAAAAGAAAGGAATTCAAATCTTCTCAATTTAGAAGGAAAGATAGGAAGGAATATTAGACAAAAATAATCAATTCATTTCTTTTCTTTTCTTTCCTGAAAAACTAGGGAACACATTATTTTCTTTCTGATTACCTTCTCTTCTCTTCGAAATAAAACTCTGAAACAAAGCCTAAAAATTCATATGCATAGCTCATCTATTAATTCTCATAAACCAAAGTTATAGATAGCTTATGTGATAATCTACTATTAATCTCACCTTATAATTTACTTATGTGTCAATCTTCTATTAATCTAATCTTATTTCTCAGCTAAATTTTCATGCCATCTCAAAATAATATCCGACAAACCCATAACTCATAAAATTGAATTCAAAATTCGATTTTATACCTCTCGGTCTTTTTGAAACTAGAGCAATTTACTCATTCATGGATGCGCCGATTTGTCGATCTTTAGTTTTAAATGAATGATCCAATAATATACAAAAGCGTGTTTTGAATTCAGAAAATGATTTCTTGCACCACCTAATCATTCTTTCACGGTAGGTAATTTAATATTAAGGATTCAATTTTGGTTCCAATTCGATTTCGATTTTACCTCATGAATTAGTGACATTAGTATCTTTTTGATATAGTTAATTTCTCATGATTGTATTTGCGTATGTTTTGCTGAATTGAGTATCATCATCAATTATTTATTTTGTGTATAATCAAGTGATGTATTTTCATCACTTTATTACGATATTTGAATTTTTCTTGACACACACAAGGTGTTCCATATAATGTCAATGACAAATTGTTAGCTTTTAGTGTCATACATACACATTGTTAATTAGGTATGTTTTGTTTTTTAATCTAATTTGCTTTCATATGATTTTTTTATTGAGTTTCATATGATATTTCCTTTGAATCAACATTTTAACTCAAGTCTCTTTGTATAAGCAATACATGGTGCATCGACCGAAATGCGTCTGGATCGTTGGACCAATATTGCATTTCGTGTCAACCGATTGAAGTAAGCATTTATCTATATAGTGAGTGTGAACATATTTTTTGTGTTTCGTTATGTTCTACTATCACATTTAAGTGTTTGTAACTTGCTATTGAAGTTTTGTGGAGTGAATATGTTTAAAATATAATGTATACCGCATAAATAGTAGAAGCCAAACCTCATTGGAAGATTTAAGGTTTAGGGTTTCTATTATTTGCCATTGAAGCATGTATGTGGACTGTGTGTAGCTAAAATTTCAACATAAGTTTTTTGATCTATGCTTTTTTAGAATTAATAGTGATATGTACTATTCCTGTCGATTTTCAATTTATGTGATGTATGAGTTGTCTACAGTTGATTCTTTTGTTTATTCTGTCAAATATGAACTACATTCAATTTGACGACAACCTTTTTAGTTATGATGTTTATGCTTGAACTAACCCTAACATTTGCTTCTTAAGTTCTTTTATTGCTTTACTATTTTTAATTAACAATATCTTTAGTGTACCATGCTAAGTCGTTTTGTTGGTTGATAGTGGTTAATATAGCAACTTGCATTTGGTTTATAGTCATTGATACTTTGATAGGACCTTTGTACCTCTGTTGACAAAACTTATTAATTACGCAAAAACACACATCACTAATGCCAACGCTATAAAATCAATATGTCCAAAACATGACATCTCGAAGAAAGGCATATAAATTAACTAGGTTTGCTTCCAATTTCTTGGTTTTCTTGAGAACCTTGCTTATTCCACTCACAAAATTTTCATACAATACAATAATATGCGTTTCTTTTCTAAAATATGGTTAGCATATGTTTGCAATTATGAGCTTGGGAGTTGGCGAAACACAAGATGATGGTGAAATAATTGCCAAGTTATTTTGAGCAGTGGGTAAGATTTGAAAAGCTGATGAGAAACTGTTCGATGCAGTCACTGGCTTGAGTTATGTATTTGTCTTTCTTTCAATATAACAACACAAGTGTAATTTGTGCCTTAGTGCCTAACAATTTGATTGGAACTAATTATTTTCATTTCTAATGAAAGTTACACATTTTAAGTTAACATACTAATTTATTAAACTATTCACAACTAAACATATAACCGTATTTTTTAAATGGTTGTGCATCGCACGGGCTCAAGGCTTAGTACACATTTATTGTCTCTTCCCACTTCTTCATTATTAAAAGAAAAAAAAACCGACAACTTCAATGAATAATCCAACTTCAATTTGGGTTGATAAAAGTTCTTGTAAGTGTTATAAGTGCAATAAAATGGGTTGTACAAATAATGATTGTTTTGAGCTAAGTGGGACAAATTGGTGGAAACATAATCGAGAAATCCGAAAAAAGAACACCACTATTGAAAGTAAAGTTGATGATATCAGTGGCACTACACTTATTGTCGAGTCAAATAATGGTAAGATTTTAAATATTTACATACCGGTTAAGAGTAGTGAATAGATAATAGATTCAGAAGCTAACTATCGATTTATGAGTTTTGACACAAAAATCTGTTACTTCACTCATACCTACATCCCAAAAATTTGTATTTACGACTAATGGTAACTCAACTTATTTTATTGGTATGGGTAATTTAGTCCTTACTAATTAAAATTAGACTGAATTTTGGTTGTTCCATGTTTAGACTAACCTTTTGTCAGTATCCCAAACTACAACTACCTTATATTGAGTTGTTATTTTTTCGCCTGATCATTGTGCTCTTAAAAGACATTCGAACAAGACAGACGATTGGTTATGGTGTTAGGCGAGGATGACTATGTTACTTAGACTTGAAGTCAAAGTACTCGGATAAATTACAAAAAACATTGGTCGCAGACGAACCTCAAAAAAGCATAAAGGAATTTGAAATTTGGTTATTGTATCATCACATATTAGGTCATACATCATTTGGTTACCTGAAAAATGTTTTTTCCTACTTTATTTCAAAAGTTTGATGTCTTTAGTTTTCATTGTGAAGTTTGTGAACTAGTCAAAAGCCATTGTGCATCTAATCTATTAACTTTGAATAAAAGTGCAGTCCCATTTTAACACAAAAACAAATCAAATAGTGTAAAATGTCCATATATGTCCACTAAATGACAATAAACTTTTATCTTAATATAGCTTGAAAGTTGCCAACGTTTTTGCAGAAATAAAATAAATTAATATTCACAATCATAACCTAAAAGAGATATGTACTTTAGACTACCCTAGGGGGGTTTCCTTTAACCTAGGTCTCCATCTTTTTAATAAAAAATATATAAAAAATTAAAAAATTTTGGTGACCTAAATCGCATAGACAATCCAACTCGCCATCAAAGTACATGAAGATTTTATTTATTTTGTCTTATGTCACTCTTTTATCTATTTTTATTTAATTTTATATTTAAAATAAATACTTTATTTATTCAAACTGAAATATTTATTTCTTTTTAGTAGTATTTAATAAACTATAAATAAATATCAATTGCATTTATTAAATAAAAATTTGGTTCGAGTCGGGTTGGTTTGTTAATATGTGTAAAAAATTGAATTGGATTGGGTTGTGTAAGTGAAAGATAGAAAAATTAATTTTTTAATATAAAAATTGAGTTACTGACCGAGATAATCTTATACATGTTCTTATCTCATCACCAATACACACATGGAAACAAAATTCAAAATGAAATGAGAGCACTAACCACCCTAACACTGTTGGAGTATGCTAATGGGTTATATTAGGTACTCAACCAAAAATCCCAAAAAGGTTGGGTATAATTCATGTATAGAATATCAAACCTAAAATAGAGTGAAATAGAAAGTTATCTCCTTTTCTTTTTTCCTTCGGTGTAAGAATTTGACAAAATGGAGTATCACATTAATCTATCTTCTGTTGAACATTCTTCCTCAAATAATCTCTGACTTGCCTTCGTTGCCTGTACCGATAACCACCCAAGTCATAAACCCACAAATGTGACAATTACAAACCATCTATATTCGAATGGGTCGATTTGAATTGTATTTATCTCTAATGGTCAAATGGGTAACAAGAATTTAAAGTAGGTGGAGCCATGGAGATAAGGCATACCTGTTTTTCATAATTTGTACAAATTGTTACTACTGAAAGTAGAATCACTTGTATTTTGGCCCCAACCAGTATTCCAATCCATAAGCCCTTAGTGTTGTGCAGAAACCCAATAAAGCAGCAACTGGGATTCCAACAAGATAAAATGCAGCAAGATTTGCGTATGCTTCTAAATGTTGCCATCCCACACCTCTTGCAATACCTATTAAATCCTTCCATCAACAACAAGACTTCATATATATGAGTAACACACACAAGCGGAAAAACATGCTTACAGTAAAGAGATAACAAAAATAGGACGAGAGGAGGTCATATAACCTGAAAGAGTTCCCTGCAGACTATCCATTATAATGTTTACGTTGAGAAGAGGGGCTACTTTTGTGACATAATCAACAACTTCCTTCTCATTCGTAAAAATGTATCCAAAAATGCGTCTGTTGGCAAATACAATTGCACTGACGATACTTGTCTCCACAACTGCAAGGATCGTGATGGCCTTAACTGCCACACGAGCACATTTTGAATTCCCTGCTCCAAGTTCATTTGAGACTCTTGTGCTGGAAAACAAGACATGTCATTAGCATATGCATAGTAGTCATGCATGTGGAATTATAATTAGATGCAACGATACAGAAAGGATTTTGAACAAACCTAACACCAGCAGCAAATCCATATGGTATAGCATAGAGTGTAGCAATCGTGTTGAGGCTGTTCAAGAAATATACAAATTAATACCATTACTTTTCTGTCTTGAAGAAGGTATATAATTTACGATCATGAAACGGGTGATGTGAATAGAATATAGACAGCATACCACACTGAGAGAACTGAGTATGACCAACATTCGAGGCTGCAAAAGTTATAATGCATTGAAAATGTCAGAAACCAAAAACCAAAGGATACTTGTGCCATGTCATCATTAACAGGTAGTTTATTACAGTTTACATAAATATGAATATAACTTGCTATGAATGAAAAGAAAACAAAAGTATGTTAGTATATAGGTAAGAAACACAGTACCAAATCATGACAGCTGCTGGGATAGCGAAGCTGAAGAATTGTTTCATCCCATGAAACACCTCAACTGAGATTGGAGAACGGGATTTTGCACATGAGGAGGAGTACATCATGTAAAATAAGAGAAATATAGCATTTAGCCACATTGTGACCACCATAGATATTGCTCCACCAATGTTCCCCAATCCAGTTTTATACACAAGAGCCCAAGCAAAGAGGAATGTGCAGGCATAGAGCAGCTAAGGAGCTAAGAAGCATAGGCAATAGCATACTTTGCATTTGGAAATATCGAACAAGTAGCTGAAGAATTTGCATAAGCAAAGAGTGGAATCAGCCAAGTGATGAACTTTCCAGCTTCTTGTGAAATTGAAGGGCTTTGCCCAATAAGAATGAGTAAGCTTCCAGTATATCTCCAAAAAATGGCAAGAGGAATGCAAACTAGTAAAAGAGAAAAAATAGCAGTGTAAGTCTGAGTTCTGATTTTTTTGTATTGTTGAGCTCCGTAAGCCTGTCCGCGTAAGGTTTCCAGTGCACTAGACATCCCCAACTGTCAAAACAAAACAAAAATAAAGTTCGACTGAACTATCCAATGTAGATAATTATACTCTTCCATTTCTATATAAGGCATTTGATTTGCAAAAATTGCAAATATTATTTGATCACTGGATCAAGCTGGACTACGGCCTATAAATTGAAGGTTTATTTATCTAAAATATCAATGCATGTTTCATTTGGTCCCAAATGAGACAACTTTTTTTTTCTGTCTAAGCAGCCCATTATACTTTCTTATCTTGTCCTGTTTGAGTCATTATGTAACCAGGTGACTGGATGAGAGCCGGTCAACCTCTGACGAATATTTAAATGTTGCCGGATATTAATCATTGCACTTTTTGTTTCTGATCCAAAAGAACCAATTTACAATGACGCGTAGGCATCTTTACGGCTAATCAGGTCAACCAGTTACACAGTGATTCAAATGAGACAAGTTTTAAAAGTAAGAATGGCCTATTGAAATTATAAAAATACTGTAGTAAGTTGTCCCATTCGATACAAATTGAAATTTAGATGATAACCCTTTCTTTTTTTTTTTACAATAACCAAACAAACACTCAAGGCTATAGTTTTATGCTTTAAGTATTCGTGTGTAAATTTGAATTAGACACTGCTAAAAGATTGCGAGATTAAGGGCCACACAGCATCCATCATTATTCAATGGGTATCACACACCAATTCACGAGTTGCAGAAAATTGTGTATATGGCCAAAATATTTTAAATATAAGCAGCTAACAGTAGACAATGACTCGTATATTTGAATGGGGTCCAATAATGCGAAAATTGAATCTGCGTTCATGAGTAGACTTATATAATTTGGAAGATGACAATAGCATCATGATAGACAAATAAATGTATCAGAGACAAAATTTGTCAACATGTGACTGATCAATCCAGACTTGACTACTTCCACTTCTATCGCATATTTTATTGGTCTCTGAAAAAACTTTTATAAGTTTCTACTCAAGGTGTTGAGTACTTAATGGACAGAATAACTTATTTGATCTGATCTCTGACCAACTTTGTATTTTTCTTCCTAAGGTATTGAATATGTATGAATGGATTGAAAAACCTTTTTGATCTCTGGTAAATTATTTAATATTATTCCCAAGGTGTTATATTTCTATATATACTATTTATTTATTGGTGAAAATAACTTAATGAGTTTGTTAACACTCAACAATTAATCAGGACTATAAATGACAAAAAATTTGTGTCTTAATCACAAAACAATGAAAAAGAACAAATTGGCATTCAAAACCACAATAAATAATAAATAAGGATATCCCTTTCAAGATGGCAATATCATGTAAAAACTAAAATCACATAGGCCCACCCCTAGTATTTTGCCTACCACTAAAGAACAAAAAATACAGAAACTTGTGTTTTCTGAATATCATTGAAAATTTGAAACATGTCTCTGAAACACCACTAATCCACGATTAAAACACAATCTAATTGAAATTAACCAAAATAGTTATTTTTTGAATCTGGAAGGAAATAAAGAGTCTTCTATACATAAATTAAACAAATTTCAAAAAGGCAGGATAATATAGGAAACATCATATGTCTTGTAATGCTAAATTATTAACCTTCTTTTGGGACAAGGAAATAATGTAGATCTGACTTCTTATATGGGGCAGAGTGAATATTATTATATATGTATGGTATCTGACCATAGAAAAACATAAGTTGAAATTTGGGAATTAAAGAGTAGAATGCCACACTCTAGTGTCAATTACATCAAATATCTCTCATACACACACAATAGGAATCAACATTAGAACTTAAATACGTAAAAGAACATAGTGTGCATTTATACTAGTTGGACTAAAAAAGAAGAATAGAGCAGCATAGATTAACACAAATATGACGAAATTTTATTTAGTAAATTTTAATAATTCCTATTCAAATGTTTATTTAGTTTAGTTTTTGTTACTTCCATCTATTAACAGGTCGAGAGTGACATAATTCCTGAGCAGAACACTAAATGAAAAAAATTGTTAATTTAACCTCATTTCTTCGTTCTCAATCCATCCTCACTCCACATGATCATTACAAGTATCTTACCTATCTACTTCAGAAGAGAGAAAAAGAGCCAAACTTGGCAGATGCTATAACAGATTCTAGTGCTTTTCCAGAAATATACTAACATATTTATTATATTCCTGCCTCAAAATTATACTTTACCATAAAAGCGACACTTTCATTTTCTTATGCCTCTCTAATTGAATTTTTTGTACGGTTGTTACTACAAATTAGGACACTAATGTCATTTTATTCGTTACAATACTTCAACTTCCCAATCCTATCATATTAAAATAATTCAAAATCCTAGACAACTATGACATTCACACTCACTTACTCAGCATCATCTAATTTGACCATTATCCTAGCAATATACAATTAGAAGAAACAAAACTATACATACATATATCTCCATATAGAATTAGGATCAAACAACAACTCAAATACAAGTACGAACCATAAGAACCAACATAGACCAATCATTTTTTAGACTCACGAGTGAAATGTAGACACAAATCATTCAAATTATAACTGCTCATTTGAAATGATTGGTCCAAATTACTTCTTACGGTTTTTATAGTTATTTAAGTTCTTATTGTAACCCTATCCTAGGGTTCCAGTAATACCTCAAATAATGGTAACAGTCGTAAGAACTAGTATGGACCAATTATTTCGAATGAGCAGTTATAAATTGGATGCATATGCATCTAAATTCGACATGTGCATCTAAAAATGATTGGTCCAAATTAGGTCTTACGGTTCTCACTTATATATAGAATCAATCAATACATAGCTGCTACAAATGCGTGTTTATAGAAAGAGACGGAGACATAGAACTGACAATAAGGCTGAAGCCGGTGACGCTGGAGAGAGAGACAGCAATGGAGGTGCTAGAAAGAGCTAATTAGACGACATGACCG
Source organism: Logfia minima (assembly GCA_963921325.1). NCBI lineage: Eukaryota > Viridiplantae > Streptophyta > Magnoliopsida > Asterales > Asteraceae > Logfia > Logfia minima. The sequence goes on from OY992766.1 coordinate 23,626,689, forward strand.
ACCATCATGACGGAGAAAACCTGCAACAAGTATTGAGATAAAGTTACGGCCACCATCGGACCTGCAATAAAACCCAAATCCGTTATTATAATATTTATTGTTAGGTTTCGGAATGAATAATCCTTGTTCCATGTCGTCTCTTTCCGTCGCCAATTCTATCCTACCGGCCAACGGAAAGTATTGTTATTCAAAGAGGTGAATTTGTTACAACGATTTGGCTTATTTCATAGCGCGCGACATAAGGAGTAGTTTTGTAATTTCGTATGCCTTTCTTCAGAGTTTTTACTTTTGTCTAAACTGTACACACCGGGGCAGTATGTACTTTTATTTATTTGTTTATATATCTTTATTTATTTGCACTCTTTTATTTTTATCTATAATATAATTTATGATGGTTGAAGGTCGTCTTGCAAGCACTCTATTTACCTTCAGGTATATGGATAACTCTCCCTATACCTTGGGTAGAGGAACAACTATGTAACTCTTAGTAGATAAACGATTGTTCACATTTTATTTCTCACACATCCCGCATATGCAAAATTAAATATTGTTGTTTTCGTGACGTAACATTTAATATAGTGCTTTTTTAGTATTGCTAAAATGTGACAATCTTATTTCCCTACTAATATAGTTTTCATTATCAATTGAAATATTACCATGTCATTACAAAATAAGAAATGGTTAGTTTTGGTGGAATGGCTCTCGACCAGACATGCATAAAACCTACAATTGACTATAATTTAAATTTCTTACAATAGCAAAATTGGTACATAAATGAAAGTGTATATAAGCTTAAAACGGTTAATAATGTTTTAATTCTTTAGCTTTCATCTAATTTCCTGTTTTACCTTTTATCTTGCTTGTAATTACCTAGAAGTATTGTGTTTATGAAAGTCTGAATCCAAGTTCTCCAATCATTCCATACAAATTCTAATTTACAATTTACTACATAATTTACTATCTAAAGGGGTTTTTTTTTCTTCCTAAAAACGTTATGTTGGCCAAAGACATACCTAGAGTTCACAATGGAACTTTATGCCAGTTATGGTAAGATAAAAAAGAAAAAAGGGAAGATAACAATTTTTAGAACACAAAATGGTACAGAAACATTACAAATAAGTGGACACAGAATCCCCAATTTATACTAGTCATATGACACATCATTTTCCTCCAACTAAATCATGAATATTAAAATAATGATTTGTCCATAGTAAGTTGATTAGAATAAAACATTTTTTGTGCAGGAAATGCTCCTTCTTGCATATACTCGAGCAAAATAATAATAGCTCACATAATTACACAAATAATGAAAGAAGAATCAAATATTGTTCAACATCCTTTAATTCAAAGGCAATATGATAATGATGATGATGAGGATGAAGAGGGTGGTTTGAGAACACGAATAATCGATGAAGTTAAGAAGCAGATAGGATTAGCTGGGCCATTGATAGCAGTAAGCTTATTGCAGTATTGTTTAGAAGTGATATCAATCATGTTTGTTGGTCATCTCGGAGAACTTTCACTTTCTAGTGCTTCTATGGCCACTTCTTTTGCTTCATTCACTGGTTTCAGTGTGTTGGTGAGTCACCATTTATGCCCAAATCTACCAAAACTTAGAGTTGACTTTGACTTATGTTGTAAAAGATGTAAGGTCTTAATTACATACTGATAGCAGGCTGAAAGATGAGTCAATTTGTTAATATCTGGAAAATAGAAAAAGATGAGTTTCATTAGAACTTATTGATTGCTAAAGGTCATTATTAAAATTAAGTTGGCACCTTGGTTTCGAACTGATCTTTGAATTTAAGTTTTTGAGTAAGCTAAAAATGATCATACTTTCAAACCAGTCTGAAAAAATAGCTTACATGTGTTGATGTAATTAACAAATAAGTATATTTGACATATTCAAGTGAGCTGCTTGAGCAGCGCACAGAAGTTGCATTCAATTAACCAGTTTTAAAAAACAGAAAACATGTTATATGTCAGTGAAGCAATTTTAAGGGAGCGTTTGGATTTGAATTTTGGACCTAATTATCATATCACTTAGGTTTTATTATTTGGAGAAACATATACATATCCTACCATTTCACAAAGCATCTATCCTTCTATTTTCTCAAAAATGACGGTTTTGGATATTTACTTGAATCCAACTTCTCCAACCCATTTTCTTGTTCTAATCAATTCAATATCATATAATCAAACATCATATGTTTGAGTAGAAATCATATGTTTTTAATAGTTAGGATTGGGAAGTGCATTGGAGACGCTATGTGGACAAGCTTATGGAGCTAAACAATACCATATGTTAGGAATACAAATGCAACGAGCAATGCTTACTCTTACGATCCTAAGCGTTCCTCTTGCTTGTATTTGGTTTTACACTACAAAAATCTTCATATTTCTTGGTCAAGATCAAGAAATATCAATTGGAGCAGGAATTTTTATGCGTTGGATGATTCCAAGTTTATTTGCGTACGGTTTACTTCAATGCCTAAACAGATTTCTTCAAACACAAAATATTGTAGTTCCTATGATGATTATTTCTGGGGTCACAGCTTTGTTCCATATATTTTTGTGTTGGGTACTTGTGTTTGAACTAGGACTCGAAATCAGAGGGGCTGCATTGGCTAATACGATATCAAATTGGATGAATGTCGTTTTGATGGGAATGTATGTGAAGTTATCTCCTGCTTGTAAACGCACGTGGACCGGTTTCTCAAAAGAAGCCGTGAATGATCTTCTTACCTTCCTTAAACTTGCTGTTCCTTCTGCATTTATGATTTGGTATGTTACTATGTTCACTTACTTAACACCTAGAAAAACTGAACCTTTATAGAATTTGAATTTTTCTGAGAGGATAATTAACTAATTCAGAAATTTAAAGGATGTTACATTAACCTGCAACGTTGTATGTCCAGTTTCATATTTATGTGGCCCAAAGGTCCTGAGTTCAAATCTCAAACTATTTATGTGGCAATTTTAACCCATTTACTTATCGGGAAAATTTCATGTATACCCAACTTAAGTTAATAAAATCATATTTACCCAACATACAAGTGTTCAATGCATAATGTACAACAATTTTAAAGCATGTTTGGGGAAATATGTAACTACTCAACTTAACTTGTGTATATGTAAATTGCCACAAGCCGAAAGTCACTCAAAGTGTATTTTTGATACCCAAAACCTCATAAATCATTTTATTCAAATAAGAGGCTGTCTTCTTTTTTCTACTGTAAAGGAAATACATTATATTTGAATCACCACTATTTTATAAATGAAAAAATTTCAGAACTTCTGGACAAAAAGTGTTATAGGTCGAACCAAGCAGTTTTGACCCCTACTTAAAATTCTATATTGACCTGACCTGTTACCCAATCCACCCAACATACCCTACTGCTTCCTCAACTTAAACTTGTGCTGCAGCCTTGAATATTGGTCATTTGATATGGTTGTTCTATTATCTGGTCTTCTCCCAAATCCAAAGCTAGAGACATCCGTATTATCAATCAGGTTGGCTTTTTACCTTTTTATCATATTAACGTTCCATTTCCAAACTAATAAATGATTTGCAGTAACATTTAAGTCGAGTTTATTTACGATTATTTCCTATTTTTGGAAGCCTTAACACATGTTGGATGGTGTATATGATCTCTGTTGGTCTTGGTGGAGCAATAAGGTTAGTGAAACTTAATTATGATCATCTTCATCATCATTTATATATGTTTCTTGTAACACGTCGTTATTCATTGCAGTACAAGAGTTTCTAATGAATTAGGGGCTGCAAGACCAAAAGCCGCACGTTTGGCTGTTTCTGTTGTGGTTGTAATAGCAATTTTGGAGGGACTAATAGTTGGAAGCGTTACTATTTTGGTACGCCATGTTTGGGGGAAGTTATATAGCAACGATGAACAAGTTATCAGATATGTTGCAAAAATGATGCCGTTGCTTGCATTATCGGACTTCTTAGATGGATTTCAGTGTGTCCTTTCAGGTACTCAGTTTCAAAGATAGGTGCACCTGTGCTTCTTTATTTTAATACTCCGTATGTTTCTTTTGCAAATTACTTTAAATTTAATTAAAAAAAATTTGTTTAATAAACTTAGGTGCTGCTAGAGGATGTGGGTGGCAAAATGTTTGTGCAGTTATCAATCTTGGAGCTTATTACATTGTGGGAATTCCTTGTGCATTGCTCTTTGCTTTTATCCTCCATGTTGGAGGCATGGTAAGATTTGTTACCTTACCTGTAACTTCCGATCCCACATAATTTGCGAGCGATTTCAACTTGTTTATATATAAAGGAGTCAAACTATGGTTGTATTTGCTTGATTACGAGTTGAACAGGTATAATATAAAAAATCTTCCAACATTTACTTATGAAGATTGCTTTTTAAAATTTCAACATTTTGTTGTAGGGGTTATGGATGGGCATCATATGTGCACTTTCTGTACAAGTTGTGGCGCTTATTGCAATTAATTTGTCCACTAATTGGACTAACGAGGTACGTCGAACCTTTTTAACTTCGTCCCTGCTCATGTAGCAGCAAACTATATAGCTAATGATCTTGGTTTTGAACGTTTTCAGGCACAGAAAGCTATATGTCGAGTTCAAACAAGCATAGATATAGAATAACATCACGAGTTGGTATTTGTAAATTGTAGTATGTGTATACTTTATCGTCCTCTAGGGAAAAAATGTAATATTTGATTACTTTTCTGAGTTGGATAAACCCAAATAAATACGAGATAAAATTATTCTTCTAATAAAATTAGTATATGTCCGCAAGATCAAATTAGTAACAAACCAATACAAACATCGTGACAGTTGCTTAATGTAGTTTGTTGGTGTCCTTCATATTTATACTCTGTCTTGTTTATTTCCATATAGCAATAGTAATTAATTGTGTTGTCTACTAAAATTTAAATGTTTGAAGACATTTTGTATTTACTTCCAAACGATTTCACTTCTAGCCAAGTTTTTCATATCTGCTTACTCCTAAATATGAGTCAGGTTACACCATATAAGCATTACAACTTCCTTCGATGGTCAAGCAGATAGTTGACTCTTCCATTTATCAGCACTCTCCGGCATAAGTTCCTTGGCTTGGACAAGGCATTTAGTAGTCCATGTCACTATTCCTGCATCCGGCAGGGGCTACGTTCAATGAAATATTTTCTTAGATGTATTACCATATCCCCAAGGGTTAGGCCCACCTTTTCCAGGTAAGTGGAATCTTTATGCTCAAAATCCCTAACACTTTTCTAATCTAATCCATTATATCTAAAAACATATGACTTTAACATGTATTTATGTTGTGCACACTTAACATTGGCAGTTTGAAGTTGGTTCAAGCATCAGTAGCACCATGGTTAATTCCATCAAGTTAACACAATAATCTGGAAAACTGAAAATAAAGAAATATACACCAACACTTGTCCCTCTTATTATGTGAGAATAAAAAGCCGAAAGAGGGGTTTCTTGCTGAGGTTCAACCTCGTCTCCATTTCATTGCAACAAAACTCAAAAAACAGGGATTCAGAATAAATCCCAAGTAAATCTCAGTTTTCTGAAAATAAAACTCCTGGCGCATGCAGCACCATATCAATAAAATTATTCATTTTTTTCGCAACTATCAAGGGGTGAGAATTGGTGAAGAATGTCTAAGAAGAAGCAGATTCCTTGGCGATCTTCTCAGCCTTGGCAATAACCTCATCGATTCCTCCAACCATGTAAAACGATTGTTCTGATAGGTCATCATACTTGCCATCCAACACTCCCTGCAGAACCAAATACACATCGGAACCAATTAGTACACGAACTGCAGTATATTAGTTAGTGAAAACTTAAGACAATTATGACTCGTTTACTTATGAGTGGGTTAATTCTAAGTATTCTTATGATCTTGTCTCTGTATAGTTAGCAGACAAACTAAACTGTAGCTTTAATAGGAATAGTGTCAAAAGATGGACATAGAAGTACACTTCTAAGCAGTGCAATTTTGGACAGATATACAATCAAATTGCAAATGAGCATGCTTTCATGGGAATCTATCTATATTATAAAAACAATGCATTTTTTCAATTCTCTGGAGGTAATGCAGCAAGTCTACAACAGAAGAAAATAATAAACATGAGACGAAGGGATCGGAATATTGAATTTTGATGGTTGAAGTAATTGACGAAACTAACCTGGAAACTGGCAATGCTCTCCTTGAGTTCCACATATTTACCAGGGGCACCAGTGAAGACTTCAGCAACATGGAAGGGCTGACTCAAAAACCTTTGAATTTTGCGGGCACGGGCAACTGTCAACTTGTCATCTTCACTAAGCTCATCCATTCCAAGGATGGCAATAATATCTTGAAGATTCTTATAGTTCTGAAGAACTTTTTGTACACCACGAGCTGTATTGTAATGGTCTTCTCCCAAAATGTGTGGTGAGAGCATACGAGATGTAGAATCAAGAGGATCGACAGCCGGATAAATACCAAGTTCAGAAATCTGCCCAATTATAGAAAAACGAATTCATATTGGTTATACTTTGCACCTAATTGATCAAAAAAAAATTAGCCAAATTAAAACGGGCCAAAAGTTACCCTAAAAACTATATTATTATCAATGTAACATTATACTAGTTTTTAACCATATTTAAAATACCAATTATTTATAGAACCATGAGAATACAAGATAAAAAGTGTTTGTGGGTCAGTCTGATCTTATCCAGCCAGTTTGACCACTAACCAAACCATGCAATTCATCATCACCAACATAGACACACAACCAGCATAATCTGAGGGGGAAGACAGTTACCTGTCTAGAAAGCACAGTTGTGGCATCCAAGTGAGCAAAGGTTGTGGCAGGAGCGGGATCAGTCAAATCGTCAGCAGGGACATAAATAGCTTGGACAGATGTAATTGAACCTTTCTTAGTTGTGGTGATACGCTCTTGAAGACCTCCAAGATCTGTAGCCAAAGTTGGTTGGTAACCGACAGCAGATGGAATACGACCAAGCAAAGCGGACACCTCAGAGTTAGCCTGCATAGTAGAAACATCGCTCAATCACAAACTCATGGAGAAGGTCGTAAAGTGGAGTGGATCCTCACAACAGCAACCTTACCTGGGTGAAACGGAAAATGTTGTCAATGAAAAGAAGCACATCTTGTCCTTCAGCATCTCTGAAGTGTTCAGCCACAGTCAATCCAGTGAGCCCAACACGAGCACGGGCACCTGGGGGTTCGTTCATTTGACCATAGACAAGAGCACATTTGCTCTCACTCTAAAATCATAAAGAAACAATCAGAATCAGAATTCAGTGAAAATAAGAGAAGGCACAATTTTAAAAGAGAATAACAAAAAACCCCAAATTACACACCTGCTTATCACCTAGCTTAATGACACCACTCTCCATCATTTCTCTATACAAATCATTACCCTCTCGGGTCCGTTCTCCAACACCAGCAAAGACGGAGAAACCACCTGAGAAGAAATAGAAAAAGAAAAGGGTTTATAAACATGTCAATCAAATCAAAGTGTTGAATCGTATTGCAGCATCTACCAACCATGGGCCTTGGCAACATTATTAATCAGCTCCATAATAAGCACAGTTTTTCCGACACCAGCACCACCGAACAACCCAATCTTTCCTCCTCTTTGGTATGGAGCAAGAAGATCAACAACCTATAACAACAACAAAATCGATTAGATCGGGAAATTTAGTACAAAAAACATTCGATGGAGTTATTTTCTCACAATGATTCCAAACCATCAAAATGAAGACTTAAATGATAAATTACCTTGATTCCAGTAACAAGGATCTGTTGCTCTGTTGCTTGCTCAACAAAAGCTGGTGCTTCTCTGTGAATTGGCAAATAGTGGTCGGTTTCTGTTTGAATAATCAAGAATAGGTAAGACAAAAAAAAGTCAACAAACAGATGGAAGGCATAATACTAAACAACAACATAAAAAACTTACTAATTTCGCCTCTATGATCAATTGGCTCTCCAATAACATTGATTATACGTCCAAGAGTTGCTCTACCAACAGGTACCTACCAAGAAGATATGACTTAGCCCTGTAAACCTTTGCATATAAAGTGAAAACCTAGTTCATCAAATGTTACATATATCAGGGCAAACTATACCATAAAGTATCAAACTTACTTAACATTTTGCTAATGTATGTATCAAACAAGAGAAAAAAACCATTAAATGTATAAAACTTCCAAACACTTGATAATGTATGTATCTTCCCCCCTATAACATGTAATCTGATAGTGTGGCACCCATTATAATGATCTTGTGATGACATAGTATATGGCTGACATGTCATTCGAAAATTCGGTAGCCCAATTAAGATATCGCTGGGTACATACAATAGCAATCTTTGGGTACTTCAATACAGAAAGTAGAACTTTTTATTTAGTTCCGATACATATGATAGCAAAAATGATGATGCTTGATATATTCCAGTTTAACTTGCCATGGATATTAAGGCTGAAATAAATAAATCAATATTTCAACATACAACAAGTTACAATTCAATAACTAGATCTCATACAATTTATCAATACAATTCAAAATATGATTCGAGGGAGAAAAGTGCATACATTTTATATATATGTGAGTGAAAAAAACTTACAGTGATAGGAGACCCAGTGTTGAGAACGCGTTGACCACGGACAAGACCTTCAGTACCATCCATAGCTATAGTTCTAACCATATTTTCCCCCAAATGTTGAGCAACTTCCAAAACTAACCTAATCGAATTATCCAAAACCTCTAGCGCCGTTAAGATCGGCGGCAATCCTTCACTAAATCTCACATCAACAACAGCACCAATAACCTGGCACACCTGTCCAATCGAACCAGCACCAGTGAACTCATCAGTGATCTTTCCGACATTAGATCCTTCACTTCCGGTGGTCGGAGCTGATTTGGACGGAGCGGCGGCAGCAGAAGTTGCGTAGTTGACTACACGGTTAAGGAAGTGACCGGTAGGGTTAGGGTGAGATTGAGATCGTGTGCGTGCAGCTCTACTTGAGTGAGTAAACGGAGATCTGGACGGTGATCGGTGGAGAGATGAACGGAGGAGTGAGGCGGCGAGCCTCCGGGAAGCCATGACGGAGATAAAGTTAGAGAGAGAAAGTTAGGGTTTGAAAATGTGAGAACCGAGTCGTCTCGGACAAACAGAGAATTGAGTTATGAGGTTGTGCTTTTTATTGGACGACTGTGCGTTGAGAGTGCAAGGGAACTCTTTTTCACATATGTTTTTGGTTTTTTCATTTATTTTTATAAGACATTTGATGAATTTGTTATATAAATAAGATAAAATTAATTAATAATTGGAAACTTTGATGTCATAAAGTTGATCAATTGTTATAGTTAATCAAGTTGCTCCCTTTCTAACGAGATTTTTATATTAAGGAAAATCGACATAATACAAATGAAAAGGCGTGATGGAAAACAAGTTTGAAAGAGGAATTAGATGCTAATAATCAAAGGTAAATGATTAACAATTGTGTATCAATTTTCTCTAAGTATTTGAACTTGATTTGTTTTCTTCAATACTAATGAATGCCTAAACTGCAAGAACATAGTAAACTTATAGACGGAACATACTAATGAATGCCTAAATTGTGTATCAATGTATCACATTTCATATACGTATAGAATTGAGATCTATGACACTGAATAATAGACGGAACTAAATATCTAACGAAACTTTATAAAATATAGTTACCCCTACCACACTGTGTTTTCGTCCCCTATCATAAAATGTATAAAATCAATCATAATTATTACTATCATGCCCAGTTCTAGAGGTATTCAAATAAGCCGATGAACAAATACATGTTTAGTTAAGGGTTCATTTCCTAAAAGATTTATGTCATACTCATTTATATATGCATAGCAGTCCATTAACCCACATGTCAATTAAACAGAGCTTTCTTTTATTATTTTATTTTTGGTCATTAACTACCAGGAAAACAATGACAAATTATTATTCAAATTAAATTTTAAAACGTTAACATGTTTCCAAAAAACAATCTCTCAATTGCAATTCGTCGAAGTCCGTCAGTTTACTCTGCCATCAATATCACATTGACATTACAACCAAACATGATGTATTCTTAATATCTCTAATTAATGAGTATTTTGTTTACTTTCATCTTATCTTATTAGTTTAATTATTCAGTTTATATATATTAGAGTTTTAATTATTTAATTATTTAAAATTATATAATATGAATTTATATGTTATTTGATATCGCTTATTTTATATACACTTTCAGTAGTAATATCATTCCTAATTATATATCATCTAAGTTAATTTAATGAACTTTCAATACTTATTTAGTTTGAAATTGATTTTAGGTATTATTGTTTAGAAAATGGAAAAAAAGGCTTAAACGGTAAAGATTTTTAGAGGAAATATAAAAACTGGCCAGAATGCTTAACTACTCTACGAGTACTCACTCAACCAGGCCGGTACCATTGGAAAATACAGCTACCCAACTGGTAAAAGACTGTACCTGGCGGGTACTTCACTTGACGCAAACCAAAATTGTTTCTTTAATAAAACACAAGTTTACAACTCTAAAACGGTTATGCTTTATTCTCATGCGATTTTGGACGATTTTAGGTGACTTTTGAAGAGATTTGAAGCCATCAATCATAATCATAATTATTAAGAGAGTTAGCATTGATCATCAAACGTTCAACAACATTACTCTACTCGGTTAATTCCCGTTTTAATCAAACATAAATTCTTATATGATTTTTGTTGCTTATTTGTTTGAGTTCATAATGATGAACAAATTCCTTATGCTCATTTAATACCCTAGTTTATGAGTATATTTTTAATCAAACAAGAAATATATTAAGTTTTGGATATATTATTAAAGACACAAAGATTTTGGGAATTATGTTTGCACAACACATGAGTTTGGTGAATTGCTATTTTTAAACAAATCAACCCATAATACCCTAAACATATACCATATAACATATACCATTCTAGAAAAAGAAATAAATATAAATATAAATATTTGTTTAAAATGACAAAAATATTACCGTATTTCCTTGATTTGATTCCTCAAAGTGGCTGCAATCAACAATAATATTGCTTTTCGGATCCGGTTTGTATGCCCACGAACTCATAGGCATCAATCCCATATCATTCCATCGCCATATCCGCCACGTGTGTGTGGTAAAATAAACAATCCGCGCATTTTAACATCCGCCGCCCTACCGTCCACCTTCCACGGCGGCACTCTCTATTATACACCAAAACACGCGATGTCTCTTACCACCACTATATCCTTACCAAACCCTAACTCGATTCCTCACCTTAGTTCCCATGCTCCTCGCCACACCATATCATTCCCCATGGCCACCGTCATCCGCCATATAAACCACCCTATTCTCCGTCGCCGATCTCTTGCAGTCGCCGCCGCAGTCCGTCAACAACAAGACACCACTCTCTGGACCCCCGCACCTCTCGCCACGGTCAAACCTGCCGCTGAATCGCTCTTCCACGTTACGATCGACGTATCGGAATCTCCGGATCTAGCGTCATCGTACACCGTGGCCGGACAGTATCTCCAGGTACGTATTCCGGACGTTGAGAAACCGTCGTTTTTAGCGATCGCTTCGCCGCCGTCTGTGGCGTCTACGAACGGTGTTTTTGAGTTTTTGATTAAAAGTATCGCCGGCTCTACGGCTGAGCTGCTGTGTGGTCTCGGAAAAGGTGATGTTGTGGAATTGAGTCCGGTTATGGGGAAAGGATTTGATACAAATCAAATATCTCCACCTGAAGAGTATCAATCTGTTTTAATCTTCGCAACTGGATCCGGAATTAGGTAATTGGTTTCGTGTTTATACATAATTGATTAGAGATCAAAAAGTTATGTATCATTATAATGTTCTTCTGTTATATGTTGTCGCTCATCTATTGAACTGTTAACTTAAACAATCTGTGTGTGATAGGTCACTAGATATATGGTATTAGTACCTTATGTTTCTTTCTGTTTGTTGATGCCTGATGGATTGAACAATATCAGAAAGAATATTGCTTCATAAGCTACTTAGGTTACTAAATAATTATATACTGTATGTAGTTACTCCATTGATGACTGTAAATAGCATGAAGTTCATTCTAAAGCTTTCTAGACTAACAGAAGTTCATGTTTTGGTTCCATTTAAGACAAATTCCAAGTCCAATTTGTGGTAGTGGTTTTGTAATGATTACGCTTATATATGTTATGCCTGAGGAGCTGACGGTTTTGGCGTTTATTTAGATCTTCGTTTTGGAAATCTTTTTAGCTATGTAGAATGCTCATGAGCAAGCTGATTTAGAACTTACATCAGTAGTTTTTGTAGAAAAAAGGGTGGTGACGAAAAATTGAGACTTTATGTTCAGATCCTTTTTGTTTATGTTTCAAAAAAATCGACTGACATGAGGTTATAATTGATGGGTGGAGGCCTACAGCTCCTGAAATTGATCAGGCTTGCATGGAGAAGTCTTAGAACATGCTTCTAGCTATTTTTATCCTTTAAGGAGTTGGAATTGTATGACTGTGATGCAATGTAATATTAAAGCAGTGAAGCTAATGAAAACTTGCATCTACCTTGCCTATCACGATTTACTATATCTTGATTGAGGTTGTTGAACTTGTAAAAAGTTATGAGATATTTATATCGATTAGAAACTACCCTGTTTTTCATATCGATTAGAAAATTTGCAAGTAATTGATAGTTTGTGAAATTGTAAATGAAGATTCTTCGCTTTTCAGAATTTCATTTAGTTACAATTGGAGCCTCATTTGTTGAAATGTATTTTAGTTACACTGTCCAAATAATTGTCACATGCATCTACTGTTTACTTTCTTAGTTGTCTGTCTCCATGGGCGGATTCTAAGGAGGTCAGGGAGGGGATGTGGCCCCCCCAAGACTTTGGATTATCTGTACTCACTCCTGATAATGTATCTCATGCAGCCCCATTCGATCTTTAATCGAGTCTGGCTTCAGTGCCGACAAGAGATCAGATGTTAGATTATATTATGGTGCTAGAAACCTTCAAAGAATGGCTTATCAGGTATCTTTTTTATCTTTGTTCTCTTGTAGGTCTTAAACTTAAAATGAATTTGACCTTCCTTTCTCTATAACCATTACAGGATAGGTTCAAAGCCTGGGAATCTGCGGGAGTCACTGTTGTTCCTGTGTTGTCTCAGCCTAGTGATGGTTGGGGCGGTGAATCCGGCTATGTACAGGTAGAAATGGTGTATTTAAGAAGTGTAACGGTTGACCTATTTCTAACAGGATAACGGGTAAAAGATAAGCCTTAAATAAAACGGGTAAATGGGCCAAATGGGTGACTCCTTCTGTCGGGTATAAACCTTCTAAACCGTTTTGCTCTAAATGTTGAAATTAATTATATAGTTTCTATAATTTTATATTGCACTAATTAAGTAGAAAAAAACTTATATATTAGTGGACAGGAAGTTTTTCCACTAAAGCCAAACCTAGCTATTTTTTCTCCGTTCTAAAAAGTTACCCCTTTTGAGTTTTGACTCCTTACTTAATCTGCCCATTTGATCACCTACGTAGTATTTTTTATTCTAGTATGTTAACGTCTCTCATTTCCACTTTACTATGGATATCTTCCATGTATTGAACAGGCAGCTTTTGCTGGAGCTAAACAATTGTATGCACCTGAGTCAACTGGTGCTGTGTTATGTGGTCAAAAACAGATGGCTGAGGTAACTTCTAAACTCTTGGTCTCTTTGGTAGCCAATATGTTAAAATCTGTATGGCTAAATGATCAGATTAATGCCTGTTGCAGGAAGTAACTTCTATTCTTGTTGGCAATGGAGTGCCCACTGAGAAGATCCTGAAGAACTTCTGAGGTCCAATTTGATGGATTGTTGTATAATTTGTGGGGGAATTGTTGATCTTAGTTGATTCATTCCATGTTGCTGAGTGCCAAGCATCTCAGTTCGGAATCACGATAATACCAATTTTTTTTAGATGTAAATGTAAAATTATTACATAGAAAGCTCACTTTCAATTGGTCAATCAGTTTACAACAATTGATGTCCAAAGGCCAAGTTCAAGATGACAAATGTCCTTGAACCAGTGCTCGATCGCCGCTGCCATGTACTATTTACCATCAATTTAAATAGTCATGTTGAAATTAAAATTTGAATACGTTATGGTACAATTTTCGAACCGGGCTCATTACTCAACCACATCAAAGAATGTTACTTAGATGTTGTTCCTTTGGTCCTTTTTTTCTGGGTATCATGTACTTTTCAACTACTGTAATGGATTCTTAATTCTCTTTTAGCTAATACCGTATGTTCTCTTTTACACCCAAGGAACTTGGGTTGTTCCTTTTTACACCCTAGGGACTTGAGTTGGGATTGCCGTAGGTTTATAGTCGTAGAGCGAAAGATGAAAGATGAAGCAGTTTTCGCTGGATTGTACTTTGTGCTGAAATAACAAGCATTCATCTGTCATGATAAACAATCAAAACTTCTAGACTGAACATGGTTAAAGCCAAATGAACCCATTACTATATGACTGTACCCGTCTATTCCTCTTATACATGGTATCTTGAACAACTTTTGGCGTGTCACGGTTTCTTAGCTTTACTACATAATCTATACAAGTTAATTTTCTAATTGCTAGAGAAAATGCTACAGATACCTCTTTAATGAATATTGAAGGTGTAGTTACACATGGGAACCTGGTTTACAAGAAGGCTCTCGACTACTAGAAATGAAGCAAACACTCTTGAAGATATTGGAAGTCTACTGGGAAAAGAGAAAGTACCACATCAGTGATGCACTTGGTTTTGGAAAAAATTCTGTTTTCGAAAGAATTTACCAAGAAAACTAAAGGTTCTCTAAATTTGTACAAAAAAGTATTTCAATCTCTAGAAAAACTAGAAGGCTCGACTCACATCACCTGTTGGACAGATCTAGATGGGAAACACACAACTTGAACCAATTATACAACTACTAAGAGGGTGTTTATGTGCTTATTGTTTTTTCTTTCTTCTTTTTTCCAAATCACAGGCAGTTCTGGGTGTTCAAATGGCACATTCGTAAATAAACAGTAAAGTTTTTAATTAAGCAATTTCATATACCTCTTCAACACTCAAAATTAATCAGGTAGCGAGAACAAGTTCATATTAAAAATGGCGCACCTACAAACATAAACAATTCGACCATCAGTGCTCAAATTCCTTGCTAACTTCCTTGCTAACTGGAGCACCATCAGGATGCCATCCATTGTCCTCAGGTCCATGCTGGTGTTTGCGTAGTTCATCCAAAGAATCTTCATGGAATCCATCGGTCTCAAGCCCAGTACGCTCACTCCCATCACGTGCTTCATCCAAATAATCCTCATGGTCTTGGTTATTGTGGTGGCAGCGTTGACGATAATGATCCTTGTTGCAGCCACCTCTTCTACCTGTTTCTTCACGATTATCATCTGACGACCTCACCATTGATCCGCCACTCCTATCAGTATCAGACTTCAGTTCATGACTTTGGGACCTGCGATGATACTTATGGCGCTTATTGTCAGGTCTTTTAGCACCCATGTTGGATCTAGAATCATCGAAATCACTCGAGTCTGAACGTGTAAGACGTTTGTGATGATGCCTTGAACGCCTTCTCTTCCTCATTTCACCATCAGATTCTTCACTGAATGAATCCAAAGGCTTCCGGTGTCTACTTAGCTTTACGGGCACGAGATCCTTGTCATTGGAAGGGCCCGAATCATCCGAATGTTTGTGCTTCTTGTAAGCACGTTTTTTTCTGCGTTCCTCTAACTCACTTTCATACGAACTATCACTTTCATCACTTGAACTCAAAGATCTCCTCTTAGGTTTGCGTCGTGATCTCTTCTCATTATCATGATGCTTCCTATGCTTCTTGTGACTCTTCCTTCTCGACCTTTTGATCTCACGGCTGCTTTCACTGTCACTATCAGATGCAGAGATAGATCTTCTCTTATACTTCCTGTTCTTTGATTTCTTTTCATTGGCTTCAATGGCAGCTTCAAGCTTCTGCTGCCATTTCAAAGGGGCTTCTTTTTTTGCCAAAACACGCTTCTTTTTCTCTTCAACCAGCTGGATAAACGTCTTGCAGTCCATTCAGATGTAAAAACCAAACTAATATCTGCATTATGGTATGATGATGACCGGAGGTGCATCTCAAAGAGAGAAGGATACAATGTTAGTTACTCTATCAAAATAATCCAACCTCAGAATAACAACATATAAAAAATACATAAATGTAAGGAAAAAAAATAGTTTGGGACTCTTACCCTATTTGAACAGGGAATATACTAAAGTTTGAGATTCTCCAAGAACCCAAAATCCCAAACTTGCAATTGCACAATCAAAGAAAGAATCTGCAAGAAGTCAAACCGCTGAGCATACAAAAACAATGCAAAACCAAATGAAATATTAGCTGTGACTTGTGAATTCGCCCGATTTAGAAAAAGGAAAACATCCTCCGTTTACCGTTTCATGTCTGAATTAGCAAAGTTAACTTCACAATATTATATAACAAACCGTTATAACAAAATCCCTCATTTCAAACAGAAGATTTTCACCTTTAGTCTCGTCATAAAAAACAAAAATTTAATATCCAAATTAAGATTTCTTCTCTAATTTACAAAACAAAACCTATATTAGTATCTATAGAGAAGATAAATCTAAAGTCAGGCACTACAAATTATACAACTTCAGTACTGAATTCCTAAGATATCGCACCAAGGATCAGTGAAAACCTAAAGTTTAAAGTTGAACTCTTTTTCTTCTATAAACTGATAAACAACCACATTAATAAACTTTCACATGAACTAACACCCTAAAACTGCAATACATCAATAAACACGACCAATAAAACGTTATTACTTAATTAAATGCTTAAGAAATAAGTAATACTAGAAAAGCCCTAGATTATTTCCACTTGGATTTTGGAAATAAAAATACAAATTTGTCAATTTAAGAAAACTCTCCCTAAAAAGTGATTAGTCAACGGCTACGTCAAATAAAACCCTAATTCCATTCCATGAACTAAAACAAAACCCTGGATCCCAAAATACTAGTAGCAAACGACTTCTTTTATCGAACGTTTACATAATTCAAATCCCTAAAATTTAAATCATCGACAAATACATACAATAAAACCTGAACCGTTGAAACAATTATCTTCCCAATTTGGTTTATAAACACTAGTCAACAGATAAAGCGGATAAATCAACAAACCCTAGATGTATATAATCAAATAAAAGGAAGGAAACAACAAAATAGAATTACAAGAAACAAAAAGGATCAAAATTGACGTACCTTTATTAAATGAACAACTGAAGAAGTAAAATTAGAGATTTTGGATCGGACGCGGTTGTTTTTGTTGATGAGAAATGATAAAAAAGAAGGTGTTGACTTCGTAATTTATGAATGTCTAGTTTTTAAAATACGGTAGCTTCCTGTGAAGGTCGGTTTGCTTTATTTACTGAAGAAACCCGCGTGAACTTTTGGGCCCTAACTTAGGCCAGGGCGCCAGGCCGGGTCACAGCAAAATATATCTGAAAAATAAAGTTTATAATAAACTCGAATTATCTAAAAAATAAACGAATTACAGGGTGTTTTTAGATGTCGGAAACCCACTACTAAAAGTTCCAAAATTGGAGTTCTACTAACGATTTGTTTTCAATTACAGCAGCATATTTATCGTATCATGTTCTATAGAAATTAAGAAGTTGGTTTCTAGAGTTTATAGCTGATCAATTCGTTTCTATTTTACATAACTTGCCCTTTATAAAATGGTAAAGAAACGTATATAGCTTTTGAGGTTGCATTACGTAACAGTTTAGCCAACTTCTTTTTCAAATAAAACAAAATTGTAAAGGAGAGGAAACTATATGACGGTTATATCTGAATTTTAAACGATTGTGCAACACCTTTTAGGAATTTGATGATCAAATGTTAAATAAATAATGCATAAGCGTTGCATATCACACTTTCTTTCTATCAGACCCCTTTATCATAAAAATCATTTACAATAAACTAAAATTACGAGAAAGTGAAGTTAAATATGAGTGAAAAAATATAGACCATGTGTCGAATGTCGAACGAGTTAGATTTTAGGTCAAACATGAGTAGATTTTTGGTCAAACATATGTATCACTACACGTGAAGGAAACATGTTATCTCTTTAAAAAATGTGGGATTTACTTTTGTTTTTATAGGTTACATATTCTATTTTTAGCTTTCATGAAAATTTAAATTTACACGAAAAGCGTGTTCGATGACATTAGCAAGTAACTGAAGCTAAAAGTTTATAAAAAAGATACGAAAAGCGCGTTCGATGACATTAGCAAGTAACTGAAGCTAAAAGTTTATAAAAAGGACGAGTGTTTGTAGCTTATATTTATTTTTAGGTGTTTGACAAACAAAAATATGAAGAGAATAAAATTTGTATTGCTTTATAAGCTAAACCTTCTGCGCAAAAACTACTTCAACTAGTTTAATATTTCTAAAATATATTTTATAATTTAATTCAAAATAAAAGTTTTGTATAATAAATAATGTCAATACGTTAAGTTTGAAAATAAACTTAAACTCTAATAATACGCGTTGCGAAACACACCCTAAGAAAGAAAGTATAGGAGCAAAACTAGTTTATGCCTCTACTGCATGTATATACTATCCACATTTTGCAGAACGGATGGTTTTTGTGAACATTGGTTATTTATCAACTACTACGAATTTAGCAAGACCAAAGTTAAAGTAGAATGATTATCTAGTGAATAATAAAGAACATTATTTAATACTGTACAAATTTACAATGATTGATACAATACTCATTTCAAATAATCCTACATAATTTTAGACCAGCATGCCTGATCATGGGGGTCCATGAGAACATATCAGTTTGACACACCAATACTTGTGTCTGTTTAAAGGTCTGCAAGCAAAGCGCCTTCAAACCTTATATAAACACAAGTATAATCCAAAAGAGACAGCTAGATAACGACATATCATACAGACAACACAGCAACTACAAGACATTTCCACTTTTAAAGGGTCAAGCTCTCCATACCAATTAATTTACTCAACTTACCAAGTCAACACTTACATGATCATAATTTCCAAGGTTCAAGGTTGTATTTCCTTATTATATTGGTAGGTTTAACAATGCCCCTTTTAAACGCCGACCCAAAAGTAAGAAGAGATTGAGCCAAAAACATCAACATTCATTTCATTGAAATGCAAGTTCCAAAACGTTGACTACAAACCGCCCTAATGACCTAATCAATCTCATACTAGATAATGGCCGAACCCCGTGTAAATGGTCTTTTCCGGGCAGAAATCAAGGTTAAATATACAACATACATGTTCACACCTTCATGTAATTTAGATGTAAAATATTACAAGAATGGGTGTACCACCTTGAGAGACAGAACTATGGCCATTGATAGTGAGAAACTGGACAATGGGTTTACTGATGTGCAAGCAGCAGAGACACTTCCACTAGGCCCATTTGCAGATGGAGGAAGTGATATGCTTGAACTAGTAGACGGAACCACCGAGCCTGGAAGACTCCCTATAGGTGCACCACCAAGCTGGAAAGGTGAAGGGGCTGGAGCATACGCCATGTCTGGACTAACCACAGTTGGTGGTGCAATTACTGGTGGAACCTGTTGTGGCCCTGCAACACATTCAGCAACCCAAAACACTCGGTTTCATTGTTCCAAAATCTTAATATTCTTAAATCACCTGTATATTAATTTCAAGATCACCTTACCTGGGCATCGGGGTTGAAGAGAATTAGACAACCTGCAAAATGAAGTTAAGAAGAAAAGTGATGTCATCAGCAACAACTTTGAGATTAAGTGGACCAAATCGTAACTGGAACGTGTGTGACAAAATAACTACTCTCTCAGTTCGCAAATGTTAACTAAAGCATTTTGGGAAACTTCAACTATCAAATAATGGATTGAAATACTCTTTTATTTATGACGAGCTAAGAAGATTCTCTCAACCTTATCATTTTATTTTTCATTGTAATGATAAAAATTAGCAAATACGGAATTTTTTTGGGAGAACAAACAAATTGGGTTGAAAGTTGCCCGAAGACTATTAATGCACACAATCTCCTAAATCGTTTTATTCAATAATCAACATATTAACTAGTCATAATTTTCTTTTAATATGCACAAAAAGTGGTTTAAGTCAACACAATCGACTGAGCCCGTTTTTACCCATCACCCAACCCACCCAACTTGCCACCTTCTCAACTCTGATTTTATCTATTTTTAAGGGCGGGACTAAGGGAGTGTAAGTTAAGAATAATACGTAGTGATTATAGTTCCATTGACAAAGCCACCATAACCACAAGATGTGACATTGCATCCAGCACTACTCTGCTGAACCGTAACATTTCCAAGCATAAGGTTACTACTTTTGCATTGCATACTCGAACAAGAAACCGACAATGAAGCTGGTTGACAATATAACCTGCAGCAAACAAGATTGAGATTAATACAAAGGCTTTAAGAAGCTTTTCGACATAGGCAAGGATAATGGTATTTTTGTTGTAACCTGCTCCCTGGTGTGCAACTACATTGCACACAATGATCTGCAGTGATTGCATAGCCTCCATTGGGTACGGATAACGCGTAGTCTGATGCATATCGTGGGAAGTTTGAGGCACAAGCTGAAAATAAACCACAATACAATCAACTTTTTAACTATTATGCTACATATAAAGCATTTACGTATTACCTAACCATAATATCAGTAAGTTGAAAGTAGAGTTTCATGAATCAACGAATACGAAAGCATCTATTTGGTAAGTTTGATATTAATTGCATTGTTCCCTAAGGAAAGTTATAAAACTAAAGTGACATACTACTCATCGTAATAACTGCAAAATAAACATATTTGTCCGCCAAAGGGTATTTAGGACTTCCGAAATGCACAATCAGGCGCTGCAAATTTGAATACAAAGGGAATAAGTAAATCTTCACGGATGAAATTTTTTGTTTCTTCACACTAAAATAACTATCATAAACAAGTATAAGGTGATATGTTGCAGCAACTCCTAACGACCAATGACGCATTGACGCTACATACTATATTCAAAAATATTTTTCAAAAACATCAACCTCATCATATACAAGTCAATCTCAAATGAAATGTAAAATAAGTATGTCTAAACAATGAAGACTATCAAGTAAACACAACAAAATAAGCACATTAGAAGATATATTCGACGAACACCATTCCCAAACTCGAAATGAAATGTAAAATACTACAAAAGTCACACGCTCTAGACCCACACACATCAAAATGGCACTCTAAAGTTACAAACCACCTTCAAACCTGTGAAAAAAAAGAGAAAAAAAGGACCTTTCTTTTTTAAATAGTCACAAACCTTCATCATTAGTATTTCAACTCATATACTTATGATAAAACTAGCAGCAACTTTCTCAAAAACCATACCCCTTTCATCACAAAACGTCCCGTATAGTGTATTGAAATATATTCCAATTTTAGGCAAAAACTCTAACAAAATAACTTTTTTTAACCCTTTTCCTCTTTAAAGATACCAATATTGAGCTTTTAGTCCTACAAGTTTAGTTTACATTAAACTATATCAACCTAATATTCAAAAAATGGTAATCCTAATCACTTACATCTAATTACTCAAAATTAATGACTATAACTTCAAAAGTCAGCTTAACCATATCCCAGCAACCCCCCCTGAGGTCCTGACCAACCATTACACTTCCAGGAAAACTAAAAATCAACAAAATCCAACAACTACAGCACCTATTTTAGCCATTTTTCCTACTATTGCCAACAACCAAAACCACAAAATAATTTTTCTTAAAAGAAATTAACAATTAAAAATCTAAAATTTATTATCACCTGATAAAGGAATAGCAAGTATGTCACCCTCTTCAATAGCTGCATTTCCTAAAGCATTAACCCCCATAAGATCCGTCGTAGTAGTCTTATACCTAACCGCAATTCCAGCTAACGTATCAACCGCTTTCACCACATACGACAAATAAATCGCCGGTAAATAATTATCCGTACCATTAAAACACGTACACGGTAACGGAACCACCAAACTCTGCCCTACATCAAGCACCGTCGGATCACTAATCGAATTCGCCTCTTTAATCTGGTCTGCCGATACAAGTCCACCGTACACGGCGTCAGCAATGTTCGATAACGTATCCGACGGCCGTGTTTTGTAATGTGTAGATACCGATTTCCGTATTCCGTCAACACACGAGCAAATGATAGGGATTTTAACGAATAGTTGCGACGGTAAGATGTGTGAAACGACGTCAGGTGACGAAACATCGATTGAGTTCACGGCGAGTAGGTGAATCGGATCGACTTGGAATAACGCCGCGAGTTCGGAGACTTTTAGGTCGGTGTAGAGTGTGTAACCTAAAAGCGCGTTACATGAATCGTTGTTTGCACAGGGCTCGATTGTTGACTTGGTGGTTACTATGGTGATTGTGGTGAGTAGTACGGCGGTGATTAGGTGGTAGACGGCGGCGCCGGAGATTGTTGAAGACATTTTGAAATTTGTGTTTTCAAAATTTGTGTTTCATGTAAGCTGCAGAGTGGGGTTTGAGGGAGTGTGGAAAATACAAGCAGATTGTGTGCTGTTTGTAGTGAAAAGATGGAGTGAGATACAGATGTGATTTTGATATATAGAGTGATGTATAAATTTTGATGCGTGGTTTACAAGTTTGTAATGTGGTAGTGCTCTGGTTTTAGTTATTGTTGTTCTGGAAAAGTGCTCTTAAGAATGTAAATTAATTTCTTTGCCTTCTTGTGTGACGTGCCTGCTGAAAAAATTTGAATTGTGTCGAATATAGTAACGTTTTAAACTGGTACGGTTTTTTATTGTCTTTATTATACAGTATTAAGAAATTAATTAAATGACTAATTAAATAATGTCTATCAGTAAAACTGGTTATAATTTTTATTTGATGACAAAGAGACGTTAAATAAGTTGAAATCAAACAAGAAAACAGAAGATATATTAATATTTAATATTTAATAAATATGTACAAATTGATAATATCTCTCTTCTGAAATATTTATTTTAGTATTCAAGGAGGATTGTACATGCAGTGTCGTAAAACTCTGAATAAATTTAAGGGTAAATGATTAACAATAATCAGGTGAAATTTTTATGAGTTGTGTTGAGATTACTTTCCAAAAAAGATATTTCCACTATAATTGACATTTGAGTTTATAGATTGCCTCTAAGATAAACCTAGAACAATGAAAATATTGTGACACAAAAATAATTTTTAAGGGTTATCGCATGAGATTAGAAATGTTTAGGTATTGTTTTCCTAAAACTCAAGAGTGACTATTAAGACCGGTTGCAACGCGAGCGTGCACCCCCTTTCACGACAGCACCACGATCATCACGGTCGCAACACGGCCCGTGGTGGATTGTTATCGTGACCCGAGCACAGCAGCACCACGGTTTCGAAGCGGGCTCCAATGTTTTTTTAATTTTTTTTTTCTGTTTTCGATATAAACTAAAAAAAACATTTTTTTTTTCAAAAAAAAAAATTATTGACCGTTTGCTTGCAACGGTTATATTCTTTTTTTTAATCCTTTTTACTTCTATATAAACACACAACTACATTCATATATTTCACACCAAACACATACACTTTCACAAAAAATTATTATTATCAAAAATGGATAGTATTTTTGATGAATCTTCGGAAGACAACGAACTTATAGCGATTTTTAAACAATGCGTTGACAAAGAAAAAGAAGATATGAGAGCCGAAAGTTCATGTTCGTGAAAAAAACGTGACCCCGTGTATATACCAAGGGATCGTGAAGGTGCCGAACAACGTTTGATGAATGACTATTTTTCTAATAATCTGAAGTATCCGCCAAACTTGTTTAAAAGACGTTTTCGAATGCGTCGGGAATTGTTTCCCCGAATAGTCAATGGTATTACCTCTTACTCTATTGATCCTCTCCCCGACCATTTTATATTTTTTAAACAACGTCCGGATACACCTGGGCGGCTAGGATTTACTCCTATACAAAAATGCACGTCCGCCATATTACAATTGGCGTACGAGACGTCTCCGGATATGTTTGATGAATATTTACAAATGGGTGAGAGGACGTCAGCCGATTGTCTTAACAATTTTGTAAGTGTATATTCAATTTGTATTCGGAGGAGTACTTAAGAAGGTCGACTGCTAGTGATATTGCTCGGTTATATAAAGCACACGAAGAGAAACATGACTTCGTTGGACAATAAAATGGGTAGCTTGTATAAATGGAACACGATGTGGCAGTACGTTGCGTCAATTATAGTTATGTCATGAATCTTTATACATGTAAAAGCTTAATTGTATGTTATATCATGAAATTTCTATGTTAGCATATGTTTTATTGTATACTTATTATTGAACAATTATATCGACTTATTAACTGTATGCGTCAAAATGCCTGAACTAACTAAGCTTTTGTTGATTAGTGTATGTAAACATGTATCTTGGGACCTAACGATAAAACAGGTACAAGCAAAGATAGAGAGAAAGTCTGAACATACGAGGATTATGCATTTTGGTGGTTATTTTTGTTATGCTATATAAGATATGTAACTAGTCGTTTAAATTTTTTTAAGACTTCCGCTGATATGTAATGTAAGAAACTCTAGTTTCATATGTAATTATGTAATGCTTATAGTAGTAAGTCATGACCTGGAAAAGAAGGGTGTGAGAGTTAACTTGTCAGTTACATGCGACTGTCGTGTTTTGTAAGTTGCCAGTTTTATAAGCCAACCAAAGTAGTGTCATTGTGGGTTATAGTAGTTTGGTACTTTGGTTCCCTAAATTAGCAGGCTTCTGGTATAACAGCAACCAAATGGTTGAGAGTTCGAGACTGGTGTGTAAGTATGTTGAGCATGCCGGATTACGAGAAGTTCACGATTGATGTTTAATCTTAACCTCTCTTTCGTATTTTGTAACAGCGAAATAGGTAATGTTTTGACACAATATGCCTATATCGTATGCAAACGAAAACGTTAAATGATAGTCTCCCAAACCATATTTTTTAATTTCTATTCAATTACCAAGTTCTCGGGTTACATATCAAATTTCCTTCTTTTTGTAGAGAGACGACTAAATTTCATCCAAAATGTCCATTTTTTCACACGACATGCACATTTCCTCTTACAAAAATGAGCATATCTGACTTCTATGATTTAAACTAAATGGCTGAATTTCCTAATAATGCTTGCAAGTATCAAGGACCATAACCCAAAAAATATGCATTTGTTTATATTTTCAGTATTTTAAGCAACCAATTTGAATAACATTAAACTCATTCACTTACACAAATAGAATCTTGATTGCTAGCAAAAAAAGTGATAACATTGTGATATAAATATTTGTCAAAACAATTTTATCACTTTTTGTGTAACTCATTCACTTACACAAATATGAATAAGTTTATTTCATAAGAACTCATAGAAATATCTTTTTCACACACATAAAAGGAGAGACAACACGACCTACAGTTTTGTTCTTTATGTCAAAATAACATGGTATAATTGTCGTGACTAATACTTCCTTTATGTAATATGTTATTCATGCCAAGTTGGTAGTCTGCTTTTCTCATGCATTCTGTTCCATTTTTCCTCATTTTCCTCTTTTTCAACTTTATCATTTTATTACAATTTCTTGCCTCTATTTAGCTTCAAATCACACCATTAGTACAAAAATAGATACCAAAGTGTGATTAAAGTGATGGGGAGATTGCCATTTTACATCCTCTTCCTTAGTATACTTTCTGTGGATTTAGCATCGGCCAACCAATACGTTAAGTCAATTTTTGTGTTTGGGGACTCCCAATTTGATGCGGGTACCAACCGTTTACTCAAGAATTGTAAACTACAAGCCAATTTTACACCTTATGGTTCGACTTTCTTTCACCATCCAACCGGACGGTTCACCAATGGTCGAACCGTCGCAGATTTCATTTGTAAGTCTATCTTTTTCTACACAACTTATACCCCAACATTTTATCCATTTACACAACTTTTTCTCTATGCCTTGAGCCTTCACCATTAACGGGACCCACCGGCATATATTTTATTATGATAAACCCCAAATAACATCTTTTACAGATGACATTCGTTTATATAAAGAGAATAGTTACAATTGGATCCATATAGTATACATAATTTATGCTTCAATATTCTCAATACAAAGATTATAACATATCATGTCTATCGATATTTAACATAATTATTATTTTTCATGCTAAACAATAATACTCTTAAACTAAAAATGTTAAACTATGTACTGATGTACACATATGTGATGCCTAGTTTGTAACAACTTTCATGTCTATTTATAATATTTATATAAGTCACGTTTCTATATTATGTGAATTAAAGTTGTGGTTTGACAATTATTCAGCACAATATATGGGGATTAAGTTCCAAAAACCATACCAAGAAGTAGATCGAGAGATTGTACATGGCAGCTTGAAAAGTTTTCCACCCAACGGACTCAACTTTGCGAGTGCCGGAAGTGGACTTTTGCCGGATACAAGCAAGGAAGCAGTAAGACGATCTACTCCTCTAGTGTACAACTTCATTTTACTTATGACAAATCTACTGAACTTTTAGTATGCAAATATATATTGATCTCCGATCGAGTTTACTTGCGTCTAAGTGCAAAAACTAACTAGTTTTTTTCGATAATTTGATTTACTTTGGTTTTCATAATGTTTTAAAAAGAGAGATATTACGTTCAGTTAACAACAAAGATTTTACCATGTTTGATGGGCAGGGGGTGACATCAATTCAAGGCCAGCTACAACAATTCCTAGGGCTAATTAAGCAAAACCATTTACAAAAGAACAAGAACATTTATTTGAAAAAAAAGCAAATTGTTAACTCTCTATATCTTATAGCTGCGGGTGCAAATGACGTTTTTACTTATTTCCTGATACCCAACACACCACCCCTAACCCCGACCGCCTTTGCACATGTCATGCTGAAAGAAGTATCCAACGTTATTAGCAAACTCTACAAGGTTGGGGCTCGTAGGTTTGTCATATTCCCCGTGGGTCCCATTGGGTGCATTCCTGGGAGAGTCCTTATAAAGAATGCACCTACTAGCAGATGCTCAGGAAGAATGAACAACTTGGCTAAATATTACAATGCTGACTTGAGAAGTTTGGTAACCATTATACCTACAAAATATCATGATGCAATTGCTGTTTACGGAGCGACTTATAATACTGGACAAAAGTATCGTGCTAACCCAGAACAGTACGGTATGTTTGTTCATCCACTTATTATCTTATAACATATACAAAATATGAGTAGGTTGGATAACAGGTCAAAATGACTAATTGTTGGTACTAGTAATATCACATAGATCTATGATTCTATGAACATTTTTTGACCAATTGTTGGTACTAGTAATATCACATAGATCTATGATTCTATGAACATCTTCTTTTATTGAAACGACATACATAGATGTCTAACCCACGAGCTATTCACAAATTTCAAACGCCATCTACATTTTGTATTTAACGAGACTTGAACTCACAACCTATTTATCAAAGGCCCTTTGGTGCCACAAACACCTTTTATTCTTTATTATAATCTTTGAATAGTTGATATGTTAAATGATTATTTGTATACATCAACTTGGCACGTTTATACTTTTGAATACGTTTTAACCAACTTACAAACCGTGTAACTCATTTGGTCCGATTAATTTCACTCATACTGGTTAGACAAGTTTTAACGAATATCTACTCTTTTGCTTCTAAATATATTATTTTATAGCAAATATGTTTTTCTTGTTGTAAATTGGAATAGGTTTCAGCAATGTAAGTGAAGCATGTTGTGGGGGTGGACCCCTGAATGGAATGTTGCAATGTGGGTTACGAGGCTCCAAGTTGTGTAAGAATCCAAATGAATACTTTTTCTGGGACTATTTTCATCCATCGGAGCGTACTTATGGGCTTCTCTCCAAAGGATTATGGGCCGGAGGCAGAAGACAAATATGGCCCATCAATATCCAGACTTTGGCTCGCAACAACATTACCTTACCACCACCACCACCACATTGAATTCTATTTCTTCACATTCGCTTTTGCTTACATATAACTTTTTGAAACAATAATGCTATAACTATAAATGCTTACACATTTTATGTTACAGTTCAAAGTTCAATCCTTTAAATTAGTGGGTCTTGTTTCTGTTGTATGAGATGAGTAAATAAGTGAGTTTTATTACTTGATGTTTGGTAAATGAAAAATATAGTCGTAACTATCATCTTCTTTTTTATATAATCGTGGTGAAATTGTGAGAATAAGATATCACACGAAATATAATGCTCGGACTAGACTTTAGTTTACGCCTTTGTTTGAATAATAGGTGTTACCATAACACTAACTATTATAATTATCAAATTTCAATAATCATTTTTTGAAAAAATAAAAATAAAATTGTGGTAGGAAATACTGAAACTGTACTATTAATTCGAATTTTCAAAGGCCATACGAATCTATGATAGGTTTATTTATTTATTTTACTAGCTTATAGACTTGCGATTACGCGGACTATTACATTTGAGTTTATAAATTTTAAATAAACATAATATACGAAATGCTATATTAAAGAAAAGAACAAGAGTAAATTTGCTTATGACAATTCAAAATATTAATTACTAACCATAGATGTAGAAAAATAAATCATAATTTTATAGAACCTTTTTATAGACTACATCATTCGCGGTGTTTCTCATGTTGTCATCATCGTCCAATATCAAGGCCTTCAAACCTGCTTTGCTCCTTATTCGAGATAATGCTACATAAAGTTGATCGTAACTAAAAACTTGTTTGTAGAGGAAAAACGCAACTTTTGCTAAAGACTGACCCCGACTTATATTTATAGTCATTGCAAAATACACAAATATGAGAAACTAAAGCCCCTGAAACTTGAAACGAATTGTTTTATCGGGCGGGATTAACTTCATTACAAGAATGTATGTTTTGTTTCTAAAAAACTTTTCAGGTATGCTTCCAGCTTCAATACAATGATCCCTTATGCGCATAACTTGCAACCTCGTTCCGTTGCACAACCCATTCAACTGATCGACATTACATAGTAACATTATATGTACTCCCTCCTTAAGAGTTAGAAAATGATTTGGAATGCCACCAGATTTGAATTCGTTTAAAGTTCCAGGCGAATAAAGAGCATGTTCAAAATCCTCATCTACTTAAATTTCACAATGAGTGTCGAAACTAAGGTATGCTCTTTCCTCCATTTAAGAGACAAATCATAGTCATTAATCAAATCAACTTCGTCATTCCTCCTTACCAATATTCCTTTTCCTAGAAAAAAGCAAGGTCCTTAATGTGGTGAAGCATATTTGGATAAATGGCATCTACAACCAATTTAACATGTTCCTCTATTGTATTGATTAACATCTCGCTGATAAATACTACATTAGCCTCACCATCATTATTGTCAGCAATATTACCTTCCCAATATGAAGAATCCAATCATCAACTACCTTAATTTCGGCAGCCTGTTTAAGTGTTGCACATCCATTACGCAAACGTATGTTTATGATTAAACGCAATACTTGCAATGCCTCCACAAGTACACATTTTTTTTAATTTAGAAAATTAAGTAGGTCCGTTTAATTAGGTGGATAAGAATGAGTTTGTTAAAAAGGATCTTATAATTTTTTTTTTCAGATTGGGATAAGCAATACGACCATATGATTTTGATACAACTAATTGAAGATAGTAATTATGTACATTAATTGATTTTATGTGCGTACATTATGTTTTTAAGAGAAATTTAAAGATGCAAAAATAACAAAGTTAAATTTAAAAGTTTTTGTTATAAGCCGGTAAGTATAACTAACTTCCTTTCTAAATGGAAGTAAACAAATCTTTTGACATGAATTGCCAACATAGTGTTTACATACTTTTTTAAATCTCAAATTTTAGTGTTGTTTGGTAACTTATACTCATGATTCTATGTATTTTTTCAAACAAAAAAAAAAAACTTAATAATTTCTACGTGTCTTCAACTCTTCAAGGCTATAGGAATAATAATTGTTTATGTCTAAGCAACATAATTAGTAAGTTATAAATCTAAATTAATTTTTAGTTTATCTCATAAAGTCCATAAGAAAAAATTTAAAGTTGGCCTGAATGGCCTTTCTAACCCACTTTGCTTTTCTTTATTAACGACTAATTTTTCATCACTAGTGAATTATTTTGATTTTCTTCATATAATTTATTTGAAAGGAATCTAATCACAAATTTTATTATATGTCCACCGAATGAAATACAAACCAAAATGAAATACAAAACTGCAAACCAAAAAGCATATGAAATAATAAAGATATAATATAATAAATTCCGTCAAGCGGATATAATTTAGCATATATATAGTTTATTTCTTTTGCAACCACATTTAGCATACATCAAAGTGGATTTTAGTTTTCCTTGAAAATTTTAGGTCAACAACATCATCATCATCAAGGACGTTATTGCCATGAGCACGAAGTTGCTTAATTAATTAGTCAGTCATACCAACTTTTTCCATAAGTTTTTATAAAACACATTCAAAAACCTCGTCTTTGTCCACATTAAACTTTAGTCAATCTATTACAACCTCCCACATGACAAAAGGTGTTAGCAAAGGCGGATCTTTTCGGGTGCAAGTGGGGCCCATGACCTAATGTTCTCATAAATATTTGTAAATCATGATGGGATTTTTTTGACTTTTTTGATTGTGACCTAGGCCCAAACTCAACTATGCCTCAGTCTATGAAAGGATTACTGATAGCTCACTTCCTTAATCCTATCTAGTCTCTTCTATTTATGTATTTATTGTTTATCTTTTCTACAAATTCATTTTGTAATATGCTACATTGCATCGTCTATGGTTTTTGTAACTTTTTGTCTTCTAATGGTGTAATTGTTTGCGACCCCACGGTTACATTTCTTCAATCTGTTAATGGATGTTAGTATCCAATATTTAACATTAGTGTTGGTACCAAATATTTAACATAGACTCTTTTAAATTTTATTACAAAATATATTATCTTCGTCTTTGTGCAAACCACCTTGAGATTGTTTTGAAGTTTCTCCATCTTTAAATTTGGTTGGAACATTAACAACATGTTGTTTAGATTGATCAATATGTTCAATCTTTTCGAAAGATATGTTTATCTTGGGTAATGAACATCTTGTGGAAGATTTGGAATGGATCTTGAGTTTTGTGAATCCATATGAATATTGTTAGGGTTTGTATTAGTTAGCGGTCAATGAAAGTGTATTGTGTACGGGGTGGATTATGTATGGGTGTTCTATACAGGTGGGTTGTGATGGGCTATAGTTTCTTTCGTCGTGTCGAATATTTGTGAGTATATACACATATAAATAATTTAAATTTAAAGATAATAGATTTGAATATTTTTTTATTTGCATGGTGAAATCTTGTTATAAATGAATGTAGATTTGTTATTAAATTATGTTACAAATGGATAAATTTTTTATGCTATTCTCTTTGATTTGATAAACACGTAAATACTTATAATATTATATATATATAGACCTGTGTTCAAATGAGAAGGTTAAATATTGTGAGAACATATGAATAATTTCAAAATCACTTTTTAGATATCTAAAACATGTTATTTTACAAAATTTTCTTTATAGTTTGTTATTCAAATAACTTTCAAAAACTATTTTCCAAATAAAAAAATATCGATGTTTTTAAAAAATTTAATTATTTTTATTAATTTTTTGTTCAAAACAATCACATTTTTACAATTTGATAATCAATACACATTATCAAGTCCTATTTTTTTATTATCTCAAACACATGATAATCATATTATATTAAAGAATAATTACACACAACTATTTTCTTATAATTCGTGAATAGCTTAAATAATTACAACGGTAAATTTACTTGATAGAAAATCCTGTGACCGGAAACCATGTGAGGAAATCCAGTTTATAATCATTTACTCAATTCAACTACATATATAAAATGAAAAGTATAAAACACGGTTTCATGATAGAAAATCGAATCAAAATAATCCATACATTAAAATACTATATATTATCTACTAATTTTTAACCTATATACACACACAAACCGATTATTGATAACATAATATTATAATACATTTACATTTCAATAAGTGAAACTTGTGTATATTAAGAAGATGAGATGTCATAGTTTTACACAAATAATAATTTCTAATTACAATTTCAAAAATTATATTTAATTGTATCTTTTTTATGATCATTCAAAAATAAAGTTATGATTTTATTTTTATTTTTTTACAGAAAATGAAAGTGGTGAGTAAATGATGACATCATTAATCCGTTTCTTATCTGAGCCTAGCGCGATACATGAATGTAATGATGCAAACTATTTAATGATTATGAGACTCGTAAAAACATTTCATTAAACAAAATAGCATTAGGATAATATTTATATCAAAATGTATGTACATAATTTCAACCAATCATAAAGATCGATTAAGATATGTACCAAATATATCTCTTGTCTTTATTTTCAAAAGTTAGAGAAAATCTAAATCTAAATTATATATTAAATAAGTATATTTTTCAAAAATAATTTTGTGTATCATACATATAGTGTATAGTTCTGATTGAATTCAAAATAGATAAATTACTTTCATCTTTTTATTTTTATTATTTACATTTTTATTTTTGTTTATCTCAATAAGATTTTTTACTTGCAAAAAATAACCAGTAAATTTTATTTAACTATTCACTTTACCCTTCTTTAGTACCCATAATCATATATTTTTTAAAATTTTAAGTTAAATCTATCTCGTATATAAAGTTTTAATTAGTTGATAGAAGGGAAAGAGTAATTTGAAGTCGGGTAGTTAAAAGACTTCGTATATAGATATTCTTTTAAAAGATAATTACATGAGTTTGTTCAATTATAGGATGCATTCAATTTATCTTTTTTCCAAATTGCTTCTTTTTTTTCTAACCCACTTCCTTTTTTGTTTGTCAAAATATTGAAGATAATTGTATAAATTTATGAAATTTTTGATGCTGTTAAAAGTTATAAAGTTTAAAAGTTCTAATTAATTGAAATTTGATATTGTTAAAAGTTATAAAAGTGAAAAGTTTTAATTAATTGAACTTGGAGATTTAATTTCTAAGTTCGAGGGATCAAATATGAACAAATGTGGCTGTTCACATGCATACATATTCATGTTTTTAAGTTCGTGAATTGTTAAGTTGATTTTAGACTAATAAAAGCTTTTTGACTAACGAGGCACTTCGAACAAAAGAGAAGTGAAAAGGTCTATTTTATTTATTTTCTAATTATATAATAACAATAAAGAATGTGAAAGAAATACTTTCTTTAATTCTTACTTGATATTTATTGCAACATAGTAATTATGTTTTTCGATTGGGAGAGGTGGCCGAGTCGACGAAAGCGGCAGATTACAAATTCGTTATATGTCGAGTAGTTATTAGGCTTTGTGGTTTTCAGTCTCAATTAAATCTATAAAAGTACGATTGGTATGGAGAGGTTTTATTTTTTAAATTGGCTAAAATATAGAGACCTAATTGATTAATATCATTTGATTTTAATTGATGAAATTAGTGACACGTGAATAAATTGATAAAAATGTATTTTAAGACGTAATTATAAGTTTTTTAGCTCATTTTTTATTTCTCAATCTACCTTACATCAATGTTTATATATAAATAAAGTTAATCACGAGCAATAAATATGTAATCTAGTAGTTTCTACTAATACAACTTTTATTTGATTCTACTTTAACCATTACCCATATATATGTGATCAAGAGGGAAGCAAAAAAAATTAAAAAAAGAGGGAAGCAAATCTCAACTCTTGATTTCATCATAAACAAGTTTTAAAAATCCCATATAATTTCAAAATTTAACATTCATCACGAATGAATGTTAAAAACATATATTTATAAAAAAATCAAAGGCTAAGATTTGATTCCCTCATTCCTCAAGATTTGAAACTTCTCTATAGATCATTTCCCTATATATATATATATATATGAATATATATATATATATATATGAGATTCTATTTTAACCTCTATCTATATATTTACTAACATGCTTAGGATGACTGACTATACGAAGTCGTCTTTGTCCGTCTTATATGGTTACGAAAATTGATAAGTGTAAAAGTCCTTGGCTTTTCGTCATAACCAAACATACAAGTGTAGTTCATTTTTATTTGAAGGAACATGACTGAGATCACTACTTTTAGTTAACTTCTTCATGAAAATATAAACACGAAATTAAAGTTTCAATAATATTTTATGAATTGAAAACGGATGAAAGCTATTTGTCGGTCGACTTGTTTTTAATTTTTGTGGAAAGAAAAAATTGTCTTAAAAATGGTTTTAATTGCAAAATTGACAAACGATTCGGTTATTTCCTTCAATCATTGAATGATTTTGACTTTTTTAAATGAGATTTAGGCGAGACGCCTTTATGACCTCAACTATTTTTTCGAGTTATCTAACCCACGTAAAGTAATTCTCAATTACTTGGTGTATTTAAACTGGTAAAAATAATGTCGGAACTGTCACGACAAAAATACTTTAACTAAGATAGATACACCTGATTTAACAATTTTAAATATCTTTAAAAGCGAAAACCTCGTGGATTTATCATTCTAGAAAGATAATATACTATTAACGAGTATATATTGAATCATTATCTTAATAGATTTTATTCATATTGGGTTTAATCCATTAATTATGTATTATGTATTTATAATATGACTAACATGATTATTCAATTAATAAAAAAAATCACAATCTAATATAGTATCAGAGTAAAACCCTAAACTCTAACTTATTTTATCCTCCTCATCCTGTCGACTACCTAATCGTGAACTTTGTTATTTTTGAGTTCTAAAGCTTTTTTTATGTCTACAAAATATTCAATCTTTGAATATATATTAAATTATAGTCAATCTTTTCAATTTAGTTTCTTCACAATCTCACAACTTGTTACGAGCAGATCATATCTTTCATCATTTTTTGTGACCTCTTCTATGTCATATTAGTTTTAGTTTTTTTCGCATAGTATAATACTACGATCCTAGTTAACCCATCTCCAAATACTTCTAGGTCCTCTGTTGTGTAACGTACACCACAAAACAATAATACATAACTTACTTTTTTTTGGAAACAACAAATATATTAAGGTCTCAAGTTTAGCAAGTAACTAAGCGGAAGCAAAGGAGTAGACGTTTACAATATTAAGTAAATGAAGATGGGCAACAACCCCAATTAACACAATTACAACACACTTTACTCCTATATTTGATCCATGTGAATGACGACGATATTATTTCACCTGCAATTGTTGTATATGTCTTGTAATGATTGTTGAAGACCTTGTTATTCCTTGCCTTCTGATGTGTATATATTTAGTTATAAAAATAGTAAAAATA
The DNA here is from genome assembly GCA_963921325.1 of Logfia minima. Lineage (NCBI taxonomy): Eukaryota > Viridiplantae > Streptophyta > Magnoliopsida > Asterales > Asteraceae > Logfia > Logfia minima. The sequence goes on from OY992766.1 coordinate 23,662,297, forward strand.
AAATTAAAGCAACTATTACATAACTAGGCAACTGAACATAATCGAATAGTAGTATAGCAGTGATAAGTCTACCGGGTAGTCTACCGGGCAGTCAAAAGATGTTTAAACTAATAAAAGCAATTAAATTGATAAGTTAACCAATTGGTAGAAGCATGTTCATCTAGACTGTCACCCCTAGAGTTGGACAATAGATAGATATGTAATTAACGTATAAGAGCTAATAATCTAAACTACTTGTTTTCACGATGTAATCGTTTAACTAAAACCATAATGTGCAAGTGTCCTTGACAAATTAATAATTCCAATTATGATTAATCAACTCAACTAACATGATGATTCAATCTCATAATCCTAGTGTCCTAGAGATTACTAAAATCATACAAGATGTCTCTTAATGTAATTCACCCATATTATAATTCAATTAACCTAATTCAATTCTCCTATTGTTTCCAATCAAAAGTAAATGCAATATGATATCTAAGAGTTCTCACTCATTAGTACAATGATCACACCAATTGAATAAGCTAATTAAATCAAATACAAATCGTTCTTCAATCAGACATCATATAATACGCATAATCAAATCTAAATATCAAAAGTCCAACATCTAGAGTTATTAGTCCAGATGAACATTAAGAAATTAGCACATTGTCATGGGTTCAATCAAACAAATAATCATAATCAAAGTATAACCCATAATCCGTTACAAATATGAATTACACATAAAATGATGAAGATTCAAATGGAAAATTACAAACCCTAACTTCTATGATGATTGGAATGGTGATGAATCACTTAGGGTGTGCACAAAAGCTCTCCAAGTCAGCCTCTAATCATCCCCACTTAGTAGGTAATCAAAAGTTAAAAGATAATTAGGCTTTAAGTGATAATTAAGACCAAAAACCCGTAACCAACATAAGTATTCGGCGGGTAGAAATGGATCCCACCCGGTTGGGTGTCTTTTTCCTGGCTAAGCCTTCAAACTGGAAGTACCTGGCGGGTAGAAGGGTTACCCGGCGGGTAGAATTCATTTTCAGCCTTAACATCCCCTTTGAAAGTTGTAGCCCTTTGAGTTTCAAGAATTTGAGCTTTTGAATCACCTCAATCGAAGTTCGTCTGAGGGAGTTATGGCCAAAACGGTGAAACCTCGCAAAAGCTGCAAAAATCATTCATTTCTTCATCTCTTCTCGATTATTAACCTGAAACTAAACTAGAGTAATTAATTATGAAAAGTTCATAAATTGACTAAACTAATATACAATTTGGACCGATATCGCCGCTATAAATATGTGTAAATTATGTGATATCACCTTCCAAATGTGCCATATCATGCAGTAAATTATGGTCAAGAAGAGTTTCCTTTTCTTCGGGCAATTTTCCCATTTGGCCCTAAACTCAAGAAGATCAACCACCGAAGAGAATGAGATAATGGTATGCTACACCAATTGAAAATCCAACGCCTTACATGTACAACTCTTGGACATCGAATACGAACATGATCAACACACTCGTCCTCCATATTCTACTAACGGCTTCTTCCACAACATTTCTACAGCGTATCACTTCATCTCTGCATCAGGAATTCTCGATGACTGATCTTGGTCCTCTGAATTTTTTTCTGGGTATTTCAGTTATGCGTACTGACTCTGTTATGTTTCTCTCTCAAAAGAAATATGCATTAGAGATTCTTGAGCATGTTGGTATGCTTAATTGTAATCCTTGTCGTACACCGGTTGACACAAAGATCAAGCTTGGTGCCAATGGTACTTCAGACTCTGATCCGACACTCTACCAGAACTTTGCTGGTGCACTTCATTTTCATACATTAACCAGGACGAATCTCTCTTATGTGGTTCAACAGATATGTCTTTTTATGCATGATCCTCGGGAGCCACACCTTGCAGCTCTCAAGCGGATATTGCGTTATGTTCAGGGTACTCTTGAACATGGTCTTAAGTTGTATTCCTCTTATATATTGTCACTCGTTGCTTATTCTGATGCCGACTGGGCTAGTTGCGCTACCACTCTCTGGTCTACCTCTGGGTACTGCGTCTTCCTTGGCAACAACCTACTGTCCTGGTCTTTTAAGAGGTAGTTTAATATTTCTCGTTCCAGCGCGGAAGTAGAGTATCAAGGTGTTGCTAGCGTTATCGCTAAAACGTCCTGGTTGCAGAACGTTCTTCACATTCCACTTTTCACTGCTACTTTGGTGTACTATGAAAATGTCAGTGTTGTTTACCTATGTTCTAATCCTGTGTAGTATCAACGCACGAAGCATATCAAGACTGACATACATTTTGTTCGAGATAAGGTTGCTACCGGTCAGGTTTGCATTTTGCATGTTCATTCTCGCTACCAGTTTGTCGATATCTTCACCAAGGGATTGCCATATGTTCTCTTTGACGAGTTTTGAGCCAGTTTGAATGTTTGTCCATCTCCTGCTCCAACTGCGGGGCTGCTAGTGGGTTTATGTTGGGTTATTATCTAGATATGTTTTATTAATATTGGGGTTAGCCCATTCATCATTTATTATGTATTTATACTGTAACTGACATGATTATTCGGTTGATAAAAAAATCACAATTTAATTTATACAATGCTAATCTAATCAGTTTAATTAAGCCAAGAGTGAAAGTATTACACTCAGGGACGGAGCTAAACATTTATATAAGAGGGGGTATTTCTTTTTTCTTCTTGTTTTCCATCATTTTGAGAAGATGAATTTTTAAATGGTTCCTAATTACCTTTATTTTTCTCTCTTCACAATTTTAGATTTTTAAAGGCTACCTAACTCCTTCTAAATCTGCCCTAACTATACATTTATTAGTTATTTTAATTGGAAGAAAAAAAAGGTAAAAGATTTAAACTTTTGTTGAATTAAATACATCTTTTACAAGACCTATGTATTTTTATTATTTATCATTTCAACGTTAGAGTGAAAGTGAAATAGATGTTTCTATTAAGCCTATACGGGCATACTTTAACCATTAATTTGTGAGAATTAGGTCCACACGCACACCATCCGTGACAAATCGTCACTTTAACGCGCATTTATGTTTCTTTCTTCACATGACAACTATATATTCACATTTAGTTAACACCCTTACAAAAACACACACAAAATGGGAAACTATGTTTCATCTTGTACTACTTTTAGTATCATCTCACCAAAAATAAAAACCAACAAAGCAGCTAGAGTTATTTTCCCAACAGGCGAAATTCGACAATTTCAAGATTCTATCAAAGCAGCCGAGATCATGCTCGATTGCCCCAATTTCTTCCTAGTCAACTCACAATCGCTAAACATCAATAGACGTTTTTCACCTCTTTCAGCCGATGAAGATTTGGAATCAGGAAACGTTTATATTATGTTTCCAATGAGACGAGTTAATTCAATGATCACACCAGCAGATATGGCTGTTTTTTGGATGTCTGCTAATAATGCGCCTAAACGAATTTCAGGAAAAATATCTCCTGAATTAACAGTTGCAACGAATGAAGTGGAACAACTGAGGTTGTTGGTGGTAGATGCCCCCGAGTTTAGTCATAGGTTAGCGGTTTCTAGATCGAAGAAGCCTGGTTTGGGTACGATTAATGAGGAGCCGATTCGTTGCAAGTAGTTTGTTAGGAATTTAGGATGTTTTGTTTAGTTGAAAAAGTGTAATAGTAGTAATGTTTGTAGATATATGATTTAATGCGTGTTATAATACGCCTGAAAATTTAGATGTCTCAATTAATGAAATTCGTTGAAGATATGAATTATGAATAAAAGGTTAGTTAAAGATACTTGTATTTTATGATTTATACATGTATTGACTAACCCAAAAAGTGGATGAAAAAATATGTTAGCCATTCTTTTCATATGGTTCTCATAATTTTAATTTCAAAATTAACTTTGAAGCACAACTAAAGGTTTTACTAATAAATATTTCTACTTGTCAATTATTTTTATTTTTTATTTTGTAGAAAGACAATTTACTCACACATTCTACTATAAATATATATATTTTTTCACTTCTGAATTTAAACCCATAACTTTATAGTTAAATGATCATCTCAATATCACTAGACTAATGACACATTGGTTCTAAAATACAGTAATATATCCATTAAAAGTTTTAATGATTAATAATACTTAAATCATTTTGACAAAGGTTAAGTATTCCAAATAATAATGGAGTAACATATTTTTAATGAATTTATAAGAGTTGTTATAATATATCGACTTAGAGACACACCGAAAGTGATCGATCGATTAACAATGACATGAAATGAAATAGATTATGCGTCTATTATATGTTGATGTCAGTTTCATATATGCATAACAAATTCAATAGATAACCCTTTAATTTGTTCAAGCTATAAATTGCATGACAATTTACAGCGACTCGATTATTCAGTAATAACCTTTTGTACAAGTCAAAAGTGACTCGAAACAATTTCTTCTAAATAATCTTTTAAAAGCATAGGGTATCATCATTCACGGCACACCGAAAAGCCTCTCCACATCAACATCTCATTAAAAATTATAGTGAATTACTTTTACCTATTTATCAGCACATTGAAAATTGAGACTCATTTTAAATATTTTTGTTACTTTAAGATCATTGTTTATAAAAAGAAAACTCAGAAAAAACATATTGCGATCTGCATCACCATGGCTCTACGACACCCCAACTCTACAACACCGGCCACAATTCTGGTACAGGTGTCACCATGCCAGAATGGTATACGGAACACGCTGGCCACATAAGTCTACACCCACCGATGTTAGAGTGTAACAGCTTATAATATAAAATTATGAATTAAAAAGTCTCTATAAAGTAATACTTCATTAACAAGAAAAAAGAAACACTATTTGCCTTTCATGGTGTAGTAAAAGGCATGTAGTTGGACAACTATTTTGCTCTTTTCACATACTGCTTATATAATTTGACAATTTGTGGATGTAAAGTGCCGTTCCCGCAGGATATGGATATCGATGGCACTTTAATAATTGGATATACAATACAATCAAATTAATTAAATTAGAATAATCAGCATACTCTAGCAATGTGGTAAGAATACTGAGAGAAACCTTTCAGAAATGGAAATGGTAAAAACCTTTAAATTTATAGATGAAAATAATCTAAATAGACAAAAAAGAAAAAGTGTACAACCTATTGTATATATATAAATCTGTTCAATGTGACAGATAGACAATTTATATGCATCGCACGCGTACGTTGAAACTTTTAGTGCACTCTAAAAGGGTACGAGTTGTGGTGGAAACTTCTAGATGATTATTTTAGATACAAAAGTCCAACATGGGAGGTATCAAATTAAGTAGATGCGTCTACTGCCTAGTACTCGTATTGAACTTAAAACAAATTGTATGTGAATTCCACTGAACTTCAGTTTGGGTTTCTTTAGGTTTGGTTTAGGAGCCAAACTAAGTGAATTTGTGCCTTTCATTTTGAACTTTGAATATTGGTTACTCAAGTAAAAATGATAAAGAAAAATTGCATAATACCATCTACTATTGATGACTCAAAAAGTTGAAGAAACAATTGTCAACCCAGCGTCACGTTCAATAATTAAAAGGATTAAAAATTGTCTATCAAAACATACTTATAACTTGTCAACTGAGTTCAAATTTACCAGTAATAACTTTATTATATACTGAAAAGAAAAAAAAAAGCTATCTCACTAAACCTTCGGTTCCCTTCCATCGATCTATGGACAAAAACAAAACAAAAACGAACGAAAAAGTTGTTGCTGTCTTTGGTGTTCTTGCATTCTTCCTCCAGAGAACATGAGAAGAACTCCCCCATATGCAGTGATAACTATCCGAGTATACAAACAAGTTTGATGAACACTTGTATTCATGACAAGTACCTTTAGACAAAAAGTATAAATACTAATATTGATCATTAATATGTCTGTTGAAACTAGCTAATAGCTATAAATGTCCGCTTATTAATAAAGTTGATAGATGTAGCTTGCATTTGGATGTATAAGTTAGAGCTTGTATTTTATGTGTTTTATAAAATAGTTGGAAATATTGAAAACATGAATCGACATGAAAAAACACGTTAATTAATAAAATATAGGGTATTTAGATAATTTCATCTTTCATAAAAGTAACTTAGTTTTAATAAACTCTTAGTTTTAAAGCTCTCCAAGTAACTTAGTTTGTTAATAAACTCTTAATATTAAACGATGCTAGCAGTAAAAAGTTATTATAAACTAGTAATGATGGCCCGTGCGATGTACGAATCTTGTTTTTTTACATTATTCGTCATTAAGTAGAATGATATAAGTAAAACAACAAAATTTTTGTAACATTTAAGACCAACTTTTCCAAATTTTGTTATACCTTGTAGTTAATTACATTTACACATAAAGCTAAAATGCAATTATTTTATTTAACATTTAAGTTACATAAGATTTGAAAACGTATTACCTATGCAATGCATGATCATACTATATATTTTGAATTATTTTATTATATATGTTGATTTATGTGATTGTAATCATTTAATATTATCCTGATTAGATGGAAAAAAAATGTTTTACTTAAAATTTCTAATACTGCAAACTATAAATTGTTTAGACGCTAATTGTTTTTCAAAAAATTGAGTTTCAAATCAAATATTCAAATGTAAAACATAATCCATTTATAGTTCTACAAAAAGAAAAAGAAAAAGTGAGCAATGACATGCATGTCTATATCAAATATCTATTTCACTTACCTTAAAAAAAATTATAGTACATAACAAATATTGTATGAAAGTATTGTTACCGTAACTCTTAATTATTGTTTTTGCATTGTAGTTGACCATGTTATATCATCTTATCCTAAGTATTAACCAATCTATTTATTTGTAATGTATAATTTTGACAATGAAGTAATAAACAAAGCAAAGATACTAATAAGTGTATTTGTATGTAGGTTGAAAGCTATTAATGTTTTTTCAATGGACAAAAAATAATTTTATAGGGTAAATTGTCATAAAAAGTAACACACTACAATGCTATATATTGATTATAGTAATGGAATTTAAAATTTTACAACAAATTAAATAGTTGTTTTAATCCCTAAATTAAAGAAGTACATACATATTTTCACACGATTTGTAGAACGCATGTGAAAATTTTCATTCATTCAAGTCACAATAGTGATATAAACACCATGACTATAACATTTTCTAAATATTTTCTCACTTGAAATAAAAAAGACGACGCATCTACAATAAACAATTAATAATACTTTATAATGAGCTATGATAAAAATGATTAGCAAATCAAAATATTCAACAAAACAATATCAAAATGAAATGTCTAAAATTAACCCCAAAATAAAAGTAAGAAGACTTTACCCATGACTTAATAATAAAATGAACCCAAACAACCGACACATTCGACTTTAAGATAAAAAACATCATAGATGATCAAATGTAAATAGATACAAAGGCCACCAAAAGATACCAAATGTATACATCCATGCTAAAAACACCTTCTAGGGAAATAAGAACTCAAATGATTTTAACAATATGACTCATATGAAAATAAAGCTATAGTATTTATACACAACAAATATAGTTAATATAATTTGTTTTTAATATGCTAATTAAAGTGAATGACCTTTTGAGTTCTTCAAAATCGTGTAGATCATTTGGTAGGAAAAATGAAGGGTAAATGTTGCTATCATCGAAGAATAAAATTCAAATTTAATTATTATTATTATATTACTTTTTTGACAAAATAATGAATAAAGAAATTGATAAAATTTAAGTAGTTATACTACATTTTAATAAGTTCACTCTATTATAGCTATATTTTAAAACATAATTCAAATATAGTTATAACCACAATATACGACAAAAATTATGATATTATTTCAATAGTTACAATCATCATAATTAATTGCAAACTCAAATATGTAGGACTTTTGGTTGATTGAAAACCGTACGTGTAATTAAATTATTTGGTATATGTTCATCTTCTCATTTTTTATTAATCAATATAAGTTGGAGTTTTTATTTATTAAAAACTTAAAAATTATATAGTATAAGATTATTACAAAACTTAAAAATTATATAGTAAAAAAGATAAGTAATAATTAAGATCAAATACTTATTACTATTTTACTATTATATTAATTATGATAAAATTAAAAAGTATCTTATTTGTGACACTATTAATTATATAAAGATTCAAAAATTATAGGATTATTGATTTCATCTCTTGTAAGTTCTAATAAATTCTACTAACTTAATAAACTATATCGTCAACCACATCTCTAGCCCCGAAAAAGAAGGTGATATGTATAATTTTCTTTTTGATATATATACCACAATATTGCATTATCAATGCACAAATATATGACACTTTTAATCAGCAAAATAAATAATGTGCAAATCACTATCCATTTCAAAAAGGTCATTAGAGTCGATCGCATACATAACATTTTATATAGGGTTTGTAACAACTACAAGTATAACACAAGTTATGCAATGAATCAAAACGTTCGCAATTTCAAGAAATATTTTTTTCAATATTTGGACCAGAGATTAAGAAATTTCATATTATTTATTTAGGAAGTAATAAAGTATGTGTCTTTATTATCTACACATCACCGTAAAAGTACTAAAATTATTTAGTGATTATCGTCCTGATACTCTTATAAGAGGATTTAGATTCAAACATCACTAGCTGTACATTTTGGTGGTCACGAAATTAAAAGGATTGAAAAAAGTGTAGGAGATACCCCAATTAAACCGCATACATCTAAGTAAAAATACTCATCCTCTTCGATTAAAAAAAAAAAAAAAAAAAAGATCTCATCCATTTTATCATAAAATCATTTTTTTGGCACGTTGTATAAGATCTTATATGTATAATCTCTCTATTTTAATAATGGAGAGCATCGATGTTACACTTGTTATAAGAAGTCAGATAATTTTTTTTTATTGTAACAGTTAATTGTATAGTTGATTCTTATAATTTATATATAATTGTACCGTTTATTTATGTATTTTATTGTTAGGTGCTTCCCAACGATTAATAAGATCTTGGTTATCCAGTTCGTCCTCTTTCCATCTCAAATTTCACCAGTTCTTCATTTTCTATTCACACCCTTCCGAATTTCGGTTTCAACTATAATTAATTACAAAAAACTTGCTATTTACATTAGTTTCTTTTGTCAGTTAAAAAAATTATTTATTTTTATATATATTTTTAATATTTAATATACATCAAACTTGACAAGATATATATAAACTATGGTGTGGTTATTTATTAAATTAAAATTACATTTATAAAGAAATATGATTATTATTATTTTTTCATTTTTTTCTTTTTTAATTTATATTAGTCTCATTTTTCATTTTTTTTATACGACCTATGAATCCACACGTCGGTTCCCTCCATATACAAATCACCTCGCATTATTTAAGGATGATTTTTGACCTAAAATTCACAAGATTTTTATCAACTTCAACGTAACTAATGACGTCAATCGTCACAAACAACAAGATTCCATGTGTGAACTATATAACTCAATGATTCATATAACGACACAAACAATAATATAATCATCATACAAACTTTATATGTGTTATTTATCAAAAGATAATAAAATAATATCGCAGTGTATATATAACATATACCTTACTCTCTTTGTTAAATTCTAACCACCCAAAGAAGAAAGAAAAATCAACTCTGATAAGCGGATTCTCTTATCAAAACTATTGATAAGAAATCGATACGTTTGATTACATCTTTATAAAATTGAATTTGTAAGTGATAATAATTATTGTTACAGTAATGGATAGATTCCATGGTGGTGGGATGCATGGTATGAGAGGTGAAAGAACACCGTTACTTAACAGAAATGTAAGTCTTTACAAACTTGATATTCTTTAGAAAATTAAATTTAATAATTAGATAAAGTATTATATGTATGTAAATTAGGGGTTTATTTACAGGGTTTAAGAAGAAATGATCCATTAGCGAATGGTGAGCAAGGGGATCTTGAGCTTGGAGATGCTGTACCGGTAATTTTAGTGTTTGTTATTCTGGCTTTGGGTTACATCCATAAAGTGTTTGATAAAATGCCTAATTTGAAAGTCAAGTTCAGGTTTTTTTGACTTGTTGTTGGAAATTAAACAGGCTGCAAATGTGAGTTATCTGAGAGTTCTTGTTCTGGTAAGTAGATGCTATTTTGTGATTTGTTGGTTTTAATGTAGAATTGTGTATGTGTTTGTGAAGTTATTGAGCAGTCTGTTAATCGATTAAACAGGCAAAACCTGAGGCGGGAAGGTTGATTATCGGTACTATCGCTTTGTTGATTGCATCTACTTCGAGTATACTGATTGTATGTCTGATTCTTTGCCTCTTAAATCAGAAAATGCACATATGGACTATATGTATACATGACCATATGTATGATTATGCAATTTAGCATGATAAGTTTGGTGTATGCATTGTAGCCAAGGTTTGGTGGCACGATAATTGATATCGTTTCTGGGGATCTCCAAACACCTGAACAGAAAAGTGAAGCTGTAAACGAAGTCAATAGAACCATACTTGGAATCTTTCTGATTGTCATAGTTGGGTATGAACATTTTAAACCTCAATACTCCTATTTCTCTAAAGTAAAACTTTGATAGTATCCTGTGTTAGTTTCCAAGTCAGTTTTTTTTTGTCTAAACAATTTTGACTCATCTGCTGTTCTCAGTTCGGTCTGCACAGCACTTCGAGCATGGTTATTTTCTTCTGCAAGTGAAAGAATTGTTGCTGCATTGAGAATAAACCTGTTCACCCACCTCGTTAACCAAGTAAAATCACTTTTATAGAAAAAAGAAAGAGAACGTAATTTTTCCTCTTCATGACTAAATTTTTAATATAATTGCAGGAAATAGCCTTTTTCGATGTAACGCGAACAGGGGAGCTCCTTAGCAGGCTTTCTGAGGATACCCAAATTATCAAAAGTGCTGCAACTTCAAATGTTTCTGAGATTCTCAGGAATCTTTCTACAGCATTTATTGGTCTCGGATTCATGTTTGCTACATCATGGAAGCTAACATGTAATACTACCATCTATGGAAGGTAATTAATTTCACATATGTTTATTCTCTTAACTTGGTTTATTTGCTTGTTATTAGTGCTGGCGTTAGTTGTTGTTCCAGTCATTTCAATTACTGTACGCCAAGTTGGACGTTATCTTCGTGAAGTATCCCACAAGACTCAAGCTGCTGCAGCTGTGGCTTCCTCAATTGCTGAGGTAGTATGCATGTGTATGTATGTATGTATGCATGTGTATCCTTAGGTATGTCAAATGAATGTGTTAGTGGCTTGTAGGAAACTTTTGGTGCTGTACGCACTGTGAGATCTTTTGCTCAAGAGAACTATGAGATATCACGCTACTCCGAGAAAGTTAACGAGACATTAAAACTTGGACTTCAGTATGCTGTGAGTATTTAACCAGCTTTCTGTCTCCTAAGGACTTGACGAAACCAAAAAAAAAAGGATAAGAAGAAAAAGCACTTTTTAATGTGTGTTGTTTTTTGGGTGCAGAAAGTGGTAGGTCTTTTCTTTGGAGGTCTGAATGCTGCATCAACACTATCAGTTATCATAGTAGTGATATATGGAGCTAGATTAACAATAGCAGGCACTATGAGCCCTGGAGATCTTACTTCTTTCATTCTCTATAGTCTCACAGGTACTTAAACTATGAACAAATGACCCTTTTTGGTTTCTGAAAGATTAACTAGTTCAAATAATTATAAGTTCTTTTTGTGAAATTTGGTTGCAGTTGGAACCTCTGTGTCTGGGCTGTCTAGCATTTACACAGTGGCAATGAAAGCTGCAGGAGCCAGTAGGAGAGTTTTTCAGCTTCTGGATCGTGTTTCTTCAATGCCAGTATCAGGAAAGAAGTGTCCTATGGGGTTAGTTTCGTAAATTCATTTGCATTATATTCATGTATAATTTAGCTGACTGGCTTTTCAGACCATCATACGTGGCTTTTTCTTACGTATAAATTATTATCTTGTAAAACTTCAAAAATAGCAACACTTCAGAAGAATGAATGATTCTAGACAATAGGTGCCAAGTATAATGCTTTTGCATTTATATTTTTCAAATTGTCCAAAAATCACTCATTCTTACCAACTATATATTCTCTAAATAGCAGATAACCGATTGTATTAGAGCCATGGTTAACTAAAATTTGTCTATTATTGTATTTCATTATAGCGATGCTGATGCTGAAGTGGAGTTGGATGATGTTTGGTTTGCCTATCCTTCCCGTCCGCGTCATAATGTGCTCGAGGTAGTTATATTTTTAAAAACACTAGATAAGCACAATATATAATGTACCTAGTTTAGCAAATAAAGATATTTATTTTTGAAAATTTCAGGGTATAAATCTGAAGCTGCAACCTGGTTCAAAGGTTGCACTTGTTGGTCCTAGTGGTGGTGGAAAGGTAATACTTTAACTAATTCTCATCTCTGGAATTCTGTATTCGCTAGTAAAGGTGTTAGTCTTGATCTATTTACTTATTAATGAGCCGGTTTCAGTTGTGTTTTGTTTCAAATGGGTCAAATCATAGGAATTAGCTAAAAAGGAATGGATCAGTTGAGTTGAACTGGTCAAACAGGCTGAAAGCCGTTCAAAATCTATTTTAAATGCATACAAGCTTATAATGTAGTTTGTTTATAAAAAATATTGTTGTACCAATAGAGTTTATGTAATCATAATTAGCTTCATTATAAAAGATTATAAATATGTTTGCTGGTCAATCCAACATGTGCTGTTACCCAACGTGCACGTCCCCTTGTCTTGCCACCTCATACTCAAAGCGTTAGTTATATCCTTAAGATCTGGAAAACTGTTAACTTCTTAAGATGTTATTAGTTATCAATGGCTAATTGTTCTTACTTTGTTTGCTTGCAGACCACCATAGCAAACCTGATTGAAAGATTTTATGATCCTATTAAAGGAAGAATTTTGATAAATGGGGTTTCTTTAGCAGACATATCACATGAACATCTACACAAAAGGGTAATGATTTAAAACTCCCTGTATGAGATTCTTGTCTTTGGACTTCTGTTTTCAAGACACATAACCAATTTGTCTCAAACAATATAGATCAGCATAGTGAGCCAGGAACCTACACTTTTCAATTGTTCAATTGAAGAAAACATTGCTTATGGACTCAATGGAAAAGCAAGCGAAGAAGAGGTGGAAAAAGCAGCTGTAAGTTCGAAACACTAACTATGCATTAGTCAAATTGTCAAGAGAGTAAACAAGATTCTTATTTGTACTTTTGATTGTTAATCTGCACAGAAAATGGCGAATGCCCATGAGTTTATTTCGAAGTTCCCTGAAAAGTACAAAACATTTGTTGGAGAACGTGGAGTGAGGCTCTCGGGGGGTCAGAAACAGAGGGTAGCCATAGCCCGAGCCCTGTTGATGGATCCAAAGATTCTTCTTTTAGATGAAGCCACTAGCGCTCTGGACGCAGAAAGCGAGTACTTGGTTCAGGTAAATTAACTTACTTCTTTCCAGTTTTGGATCAAAATACATCATTCTTGGTACGGGTATGGTTGGGTTGACCAGAATAACCTTCCGTCTAACTATTAAAACTAAATAGTGTGTCAAATAAGATTACAAAAATTTATATTTTAATAATGCTATAATTTGTTTAGTACGATTATGTGGGAAGTTTTATGGTGGTAGAGATGCACTGACCTGTTTGACTCATTTTCTTTTGAACTATTTTGAACCCGTTAGAGATAAATATTTATGTGAATAAACCCATTAGTAAGTAAATGGGCCCAAAGAGTATGTCCCAGTACTTCCTTACCAACATAATTGACTAATTTAATCGTGTTTTCTATAGGATGCTATGGAATCTTTAATGAAGGGAAGAACGGTGTTAGTAATAGCACATAGGCTTTCAACAGTTCAAAGTGCAGACACAGTAGCGGTTGTATCAGATGGGAAGATAGTTGAACAGGGGACTCATGATGAGCTCCTAAGCAGGAATGGTATTTACACCGCGTTGGTGAAGAGGCAGCTACAGGGGGCTAAAACTGAATCCTAGATATGCTGCAAAGTTAAATAAGAAATGCTTGATAGATATTGAGTTTTTATATTGTTAACTATACACGAACACTTCAGTATATAGGAACTCTTGTTTAATCAAGCAATGATAATATTGAAGCTTACTTGCATTTCTCGATGTTTGCATTTGTTAATTTGCAAGGTTAGCGACCCTTCTATGATCATCATAACACCCACGTTTAACAAAAGAACTCGTTTGGGTAGCCAAAATACTCATTTGCCTCGTGAGTCTCAGTCATGGATCAATTGCTTTTGTGTATGGGCTGATTAGTTCAAACTTGGTTATTCAAACCAATCAACCACAATATGACATGTCACCCAAAAAAGGATTTTTGCAGTCACAAGTTGTGGTTTGCGGCCCTGTTCTGACAGACCGCCAAACTTGACCAATTGAACATGACTCGTGGCTACAAAAGTTCCATCATAGATGGTTTGTCATGTTGTGGTTGGTTGGATTTTATGGGTTCATCCACGAAAAAGTGATCAACCCACTACAGAGGTTCGTGGGTCAAAGGAGTATTTAGGCTTTCTAGTTGTCAATGAGTTTTTTTTTTTTTTCTTTTTTCTTTTTTGTTATAATATGAGCGTTACATTTAATTATTCTTGTGATTTTTCCTTGTATGTTTGTAGCAGTTTTTTTTTATCTCTTATATTTATTCAGCTCCTTTTGTCATACGTTTTTGTTAAATGTGAAATTCTACTTTAAACCACTTAAATTCACGTGGTCTGAGTTCACATTCATAGAAACTTGAATCAGATAAAGCTCTTTGTAAAGGTTATTAATATGACCCTTGCAATGAAATATTAATTGTATCAACAAGCTTTCGAACTTGAGACCTCCTAGTGTATAGATACTCTTTGTGTATCATACATCGAGAAATTCTACGATTTATAGGGAACTTTGATTGACTTTTTATATCAAGTTCATCTGTCTATGAAGAGTAAAGCTTATCAACAAAACCATCATCTACTCCATTCTCACTTGCACAAATGAACAAGAAGAGAAACCAGAAATATCAATAGTGAACCTAAAAGAAAGACTAAGCCAAGTGAACCACCAACTAAACCCAAAAGCTCGATGGTTTCTGTCATCACAGCTGCATAACCATTCTTGTTTTGTATGTCATAACCAGCTGTTATTGAGCTATACTTCCATCCACTATTTTTTATTGTTTTGGATGTTGTATATTCCAATTTCTCATGCTTCATCACTTCTTGCATTCTTGCTCTCAACACATCAAGGTTTGCATCTACCATGTTGGATGAATTTCCTTCATTAATAAAGATGAAGAAAAAGCTATGAATTAAAATCAATATCTTCCAATACTTGCTAATAGGTAACTATGGCGTTACATTTTTTAAATGACTTGGTGTATGAATTGTATATATATATATATATTTTAATAAAGAGATAATAAAATTAATATGTGTGAGTTATTACTTACATGCACCAATATGTAAATCTGGATGAGAAACGCTATGTACTTATAATTGTTATGGTACATACTCATAAACACAAAGTAATCACCAAAAATTACTATTTTTGAAAAATAATTATATTTGCAATATAATACTGATCATTTACATGGTATCATTCGCTCATGCCATTTTTTATATTCATATCTTAGAAAAAAATAATGGTTGGTTTACAACACATCGCCTCATGACTAAAAATGGATAGGGTCGTGTTTGGTCCGTCTAACACTTAATTTATACTCTACTTATTTAATTGCAAATTTTATTATATGAAGATAAACAGTAGACTATGGTTTATAATCACTAGACTAAACTTTTGGTGACTTTTAGCCATTTGATCCGTTTCAACCATAATAATCGATATTTCAGTTATATTAGTTGATTGACAATATTTATGGTCTCCTAAGTATCTAACATTTTTAAGAAAAGAATTGAATACTTGGGTTTAAACTTTCCATTCTAATAATTAAAGAATAAAGAAAGTTAATTAACCTAAAATTAGCTTTAAGGTGTCGATATCACGTAACTTAAACAAAAGTTTTGATCGTACTACATCTGAAAGAATGTACATATGAACCTAATAAGTAATAAATATGGGTTCTATGACTCAAAATCGATTAAAACACACTAAATTTTCAAAAGAGTATGTAGGTATTTCTTCAAGAATCCAAATAGGTAAGAGTTAATTTGGGTTTCAAACATGAAATAATATCATTTGTTGCTAATATTCGTGTACATATATTAGAACACGTACGTTATCATGTATACCTCCAAAGCTCCAACGACACTCGAGAAAAACAAAAACAAAAAAACTAACACTTGGCTTTAGCTAATTCTTCAACGATTGCCTAAGAATCTAAGACATTTTTGACACACAATAATTATTTCTCTAATAATTTCATCGTGTACTTCATATACACAAATGGATTCACATATACTTGGTTGAAATAAGAAGATGATCTATACAAGCTATCTTAAGTAAATTTTGTTAGTACCTTCATCTTTAAAGCTTTGGGATCTTACTTGAAGAAACTTTGATGTTTTTGGCTTGTAAAGAGAATAACTAGTACTCCAGTGTTTTGAAAGGGAGTCAAGTGAGGGTGAACCCAACATATTAGTACCTTAATTATGTTGTTTATCCATTAACTAATTAATGAGCTTATTTATAGAGGTAGCTAGCAAGTGTGGAGTAAACAGTGATTTGTCAAAATTGTAGTTCCCCACCTAATTAACATTAACATTAACATTAACATTAGCAATAACATAATATAAAATCTATATATAATGCCACCTGTGATTTTTATTTTATTTTTTATTAAAACATGATGCGTAACATATGTACCAAGTGTGCCAATGACATTTCAACAGTTTCTTACTCTTCCACTTTTCTTTTTCACTTTTTATCTCTTTTATCTCGATGTCTTTGAAGATCAAACTTTGTATATATTATGTGTAACTTTTTAA
Organism: Logfia minima; assembly: GCA_963921325.1. NCBI lineage: Eukaryota > Viridiplantae > Streptophyta > Magnoliopsida > Asterales > Asteraceae > Logfia > Logfia minima. The sequence goes on from OY992766.1 coordinate 23,679,350, forward strand.
GGAAAAGTAGTTTTTACCCAAGTCGTGGTCATACTTTACTTGAGTTAATAAATTAAACAACAATGGTTTTGAGTTATACGGTGAAAGTATCTTTAATTAATAAGATCAGACTCGTACGATCATCCTCTTCTTTCTCTTGTGGATACGTATGATCTCAAAATAGACACGTACCTTCAACATCCTTCTTCTCCTTCTTTTATCACGTGCACCTAATACTAACATATATCGACCTTCCTCCCCTTTTACACTTAACTTCTAATTCTTCATAACCAGCTTCTCTTTACACCACCTATAAGGCGTTTTCTGTTCTAATTAATTTATTTTATGTTATCTGCTCTTTTAATTCATGTTGGTTGTTAGCTTGTATTTCTTAGTGTTTAATCTATCATGGTGTAATTAATCAATTATGTACTTTATCTTTCTTGTAAGTTTGTTAACTTCAATATTTTTAAAAGCTAAAATACTACTCTGTCAATATTATATTTAGGCACACTTCTAAGTGTGTAGAGCTCATTCAAGCTTATGAGTATTTGAAAATAATACCAATTCTTTGCTAGTAAACGTACTTGTAAGATAAAGAAATCAGTATGATATAGATGTGCATAAAGAAAAATGATATGTATGATTAAACTTGTAGGTCTAAAAACAGACATAAAAATTTGACTGATTAATATAACAAAAGATTAGTTGTAATTAAGAGAAAGAAATATATTAGTTATATGTCAAATGATAAATGGATTAAATCTAATTTTAAATTTATATATTCAAATTCATATGGCATTACTCATGCATGAATAATGATCACAAATTTATAAAAAAGATAATCACACTGTACTACTTGAAAATCAAACTTTGACTCTAGTCGATTTACCATTATTATTAATTTTTTTAACATCAAAGAAACTTAAAAAACTTGCAACTTGCAAGACAACATACATGATATGAATATTTAATAATATGTAAATTGACTAGAGTTCCTTCAATTTACCATTATGTCCACGTTTATTAGCTAGTATATGAATATTTAATAGTTACTTCAATTTCTGAGTATCAAAATGTAAGGGTAATTTTTCATAATATGATTTCTTTATACAAGTTTGCAATACTATTGATTTTTAAATATGTGAATAATCCAAAGAAAATAATTTATTAAAAATCTACATTGATAGATGACACCACACAAAAAGTTGTTATATAGGTATAAAACTAATAATTTGTTGATGTTAATCTAAATTATTAGTACTATTATGCTATGTGTCACAACAGCTAAATAGTGTTGTAATGGTCAGGTTAAGTTGATTAGGCAGAAAGCAGAGGGACTTAATGATCACTTTCACTTTTTACTTTTTACACAAAAGAAACTGAACAACAAAAAATTCTTTTAACGTCGCAATCCGAACAAGTTCAAACTCTTTTTAGTTGGTCGGGTTTCCCTCAATCTTTGACCAAAACTCCTATCTTATTGTGACTCACAGATGACCATTTTAAATGACTATAAACAATAGGCGTCGAGAGATATATGCAAATTCACTTAAAGTGATACATATAAGAAGAAAATATCTACTTCTTCCATATGTGTGAAATGCGACATACGTATCATATGTGACTATTACAGAAACAGCATGAAAAATGCCATAAAGTCTTTGTAGATAAACCCGCTCTTCTGATTGATTACCAAAATAAGAAATCACACAATAAATATATAATTTTATATATATTTAATAATGAAATAAAAAAAAAATTATATGTAAAACCTCTTGAAACAAGAAAAATAAACTAAGAGACCATTTGACAGCTTGAATTTCAACTATACATAAACGATACTACAAGTATAATTTTTGCAACGAGAATGCTACAATAATATGAAATACTGTTCATCTCAACGGAATCTACATAAACGATTATAATTTTTATAACTATGAAATGGTGGTCATCTCAACATTCTTGAAGACTTTCACACCCCTTTCAACGGAATGCTACAATAATAAAGTTGTGATTGACATTATTGAAGTATAATTTTTGCACTTTTATATTATTTTAGTGCAATAAATATAGGTTAATGTATACATTGTAGATGTTCTACCTGTATCTTTAAAAGTTTCTTCGACAAATTGACGAAGAGACTATTTATTTATATATTCTCCTTCTTTTGGCAGGGAATTTTTTTAGCTATTTTCTTACTTATGGAATGCTTCATATCATACCTTTATTTATTATTATATAATTATATAATTTAAATATAACAAATTAATAAGTTAACCTTGATTTAAATATAAGGTTAAAAGAGACCTTTTATTAACTAATAATAATTTCAATCTTTCTGTTGATCGATAATTTTTATGATCGGAGGAAGTACAATGATACATAACATATAGACATCTTGATATATAAATAACACTTACTGTATCAGGGGTGACTTCATCAAATATTGGTAAAAGGTTAAGGAATGAAAAAATTAATACGGTTGATCCATTTTATTTAAAAATTTATTTTCATTAAAATTTTTAAAATTAAACATCTCACAAATCTCACAAACAGTATTTCATAATTATAAAAATTATAATCCAAACTCACTGAATTTTCGGGAACCGGTAATCTTAAAGTTTCGTGAGAGACTAAGTTTATGGAAGTCGAAGTTCATATCTAGAGCCGGAGGAACCACACTACTAAAGGCAATACTTAATAGTTTGCCATTATATTACTTTTCTATGTTTAATGTACCGGCAGGTGTGATCAATGAATTGGAGAAGATTCGAAGAGAGCTTTCTTTTGGAATGGAGATGAAGAAGGGAGATCGATGGCTTTGGTGGGTTGGAACCAACTGGTTAAGCCAATAAAATCAGGTGGATTGGGTCTTGGTGATCTTCGGTTCAAGAACAAAGCCCTCCTAACAAAGTGGATTTGGAGATTCTCGAATGAACAGAATTCTATGGGGGGGAAGGTAATCAAACACAAATATGGTAGTGAGAAGGGTGGGTAATGGTCTAGTAGGAAGAAGTCATACAAAACATCGACATTGTGGAAAAGATCACAGATGTTTTAGAATCAGAAAACAGTATGTATAAGTGGTGTGCAGATGGGTTCATGGTTTGAGTAGGAATGGAAATCGAACAAATTTTTGGATGATATGTGGATCTCAGATGTTATCTTGAAGGAACGTTTTCCTTGATATTATGCTTTAGCAACAAATAAGAAAGGTGTTGTTAGCAAATTCGGCTTTACGGAAAATGGGGAATGGAGGTGGAAAGTGGATTTAAGGAGAGAAGCTTTTGATTGGGAAAGAACGATACATAGAGAATTTCTGGAGACAGTTGGAAAAAAATCTATAGCGATAGAAGATGAGGTCAAGATCATATGGAAGTTTGAAAAAAGTGGAAGGTATACAACGAAAAGTTTCACTCTGAAGGCTACCGAAACATCAGATAACACAACTCAAGCAACAAATATGGTGTGGAAGAATTGGTACCTCCCTGAGGTTCAACAATAGGTTCAACAATTCTTATGGTTTTTGATGTTGAAGAAGATTCCCGTAAAAGAATTATTTACGAATCGGATAGGGACGGGAAGGATGGATACATCGTGCTCCCTGTGTGGTCAATGCAGTGAATTAGTTGATCATTTATTTTTACTTTGTAATGTGATGTATGAAATATGGTCTACAATATTGAGGGTATGGGATATAAAATGGGCGTTTCCAAAATCGTTAATTGAGCTTTTTCAATCTTGGTCGGGTCTAGTTTAATCGACAAACCTTTAGAAAGTATGGATGCTAGCTTTTGGTGCAGTAGTGTGGTCTGTTTGGCTGGCAAGAAATGACAGTTTTCAAAGAAAAGGAAGTTCAGATTCAACTGATATCAGATATTGTATTACTTAGAGCAGGTCAATGGGCTTTGAGTAAATGACCTGAGATTATCAAGTTGAGTTTGCAACTTTTTTACATCCAGTTGATAATTACAGAAATGCAAGTTGAAACTAACGAAAGGAGTCAAGATATGGGAAGTATTAAAGGTGACGACTATTTAATTTTTAACGTTGACCGAGCAGTATGCAGGTTCGATGGTAAGGAAGGAGTAGGTGGTGTGATGCATAATCATGAAAGAAAATTGATGTGCATATTTTCAAAACCAATCGGCCAAACTTCTGTCTTTAGAAGTAGAAATTGATGCTATTTTTGAGGTAATGTTGATTGCAGTTGCTAAGGAGTTGAGGTCGAAGAAAATTCTGATTAGAAGTGATTCCATTGAAGCCATGAATGCTTTTAAATAAGACTGGGTTGTTACCATGGAGAGCTGAAGATATTTTGAGAAAAGTTAGATTGTTGATGTCTCAAAGGCTAGAAATGATCCTGAACAAGGTTCATGGAGATAACAATGAGAGTACAAATAGAGCCGCTAAATATAGATAGTTTTTTTTAAGGACTACAAAACAAAATTGAGTTTATTAATATCCTCAATAACAAGAACACATTCACATAACGAATGAAATTAAACGACAATAACTAAGGTTGGTCGGAGCTTGTGTTGAACGCAATTTCCTTAAACATATTCAACGTTGTTTCCTAGGGTACGGAGGCCTAAAAGCTACGTACAGCCGGAGTCGAAGACTTACTTGAACATTGCAGTAACGACTATGTATATTGTTGGTGTTTGGTGTGCTCTTTAGAGGTGAAAGTGATGTATTTGTAAAACCTTAACTAATGCATTAAACTAGACGCACTGATCCTAATGATTAATATCATTAAACAAAGATCAAAGATTTATTAGTTTCAAGCGTCTTGTTCACCTTATTGTAACTCAATTGTAGTTGGAAGATCACAAGTTATTAGGTCAGCCCTGATGGGTCATGGATCAAGTCAGAACAACCTATTAATCTTGACGAGTCATGGGTCAAAAAAGACCCAACACATTAATCTTGACGAGTCATGGGTCAAAAAAGACCCAACACACACTTTTAACCATTAGTTCCAACCTCTAACTACCCTCTTTGAAGTGTGATATCTCATTCACCGTAACTTAACTTTGGACAATTAATATACCATTACGAAGCTCTTGTCAAGCTACGTAACGATATAAATATCACTCATAATAATTACATGTCCGAAGTTTGGGAAAATTGTTGCACTAAAATCCTTTTTTCCAACATTTTCATTATCACAAGTGAAAATTATCTCTTTTGAATTAGAGAGCATCGGTTACGCAGATCATAATTTACATGTGATTTTTGATACAATTTTAAAATTGGTGAACGATTATTTATTAATATTAGATGTTAATTGTCACATAATTACAACTTAATATATATTCAAATGAATAATTATAAATAAGATTTTGAAAATTGCATTTATTTTCACCCATAATCACATGTGATTAGTTGAATTTGATGTTTAATCGCATGTAATTTAGTATATAATCACATGTGATTTACAATTAAATTTAAATTTATATGTGATGAGTAATTACTGTTAGATGATAATTCACACGTGATTCAACATGCTATTTTAATTACACGTATAATTACTATTTAATCACACGTGATTACTACTTTGATATTTATTCATATGCGAGTACAACTGTGATCACATGTAATTACAATTGTAATCAAATATGATTAAAAAAATTTATTTTCAAATAAACTTATTTCTATGTGATTTTTAAACTTATAATTCCTGAATGTGATCATTTATATCTAATTATTAGTTTGTCATTTGAATTAAAAATCTGATTATTGATCAGTTTGTCGAAAGTATATCCCATAAAATCTCTAATTAAATATAAAATGACGTTGGTTTCAGTGGTGCAATTTTTATAATTTATAGGTATACCGTTTGTCAGATATTTAATTTTGAAGAAAAATTTTGAGTTATATATTTGAAATAAAGCAATCGTATTAGTTTTCTAACATTTTTATATGAACTTTTTCCTAATGTATCATTCATAATAACTTGTATAATAGGCTCATTTCACTTTATACTAATTCTTCATGATCCATTGTCTTTAAAAATTATAAATGTTATTATCTCACCATGGGAGAAACAAACAGTCACTTGAATTTTGCGACTCATGAGAGTGAAATGATGTAGCACAAAGTGATTCTCAAGAACATTGGTATAATTATTTCGGCCTCAAGTGGTTATCAAGGTGGTTAGCACCATATTGAGTTGTAGCTAATTTTTTTAATTTTTATTTATTTTGTATATAATAACTAATATGATAAAATATGTTTGAATATTTGCTCAAATTTTACTGTGATAAGTATTAATAAAAGTAAATTACTATAATTTTTATGTGAAAATAATGTAGGAAATATCAAATTTTTTCAAAGTGACCCACACTCATACTCTAAAAAACAAAGAACATATGCTGAGACATCATTCCTTAACTATATTAATTGCCAGAAACTCATAATCACCAATTTTTAGAACGCTATTTGCTAGCGATAGTTAATTTAGGCTTTAATTTTTACCCTTTAAAGTGAGTACTACAAAAATAAAAATAAATAAAGTGCACGTTGGATGTAAGATCGAAGGGGCCCCCATAAACACAGAATATTCAACCAAGATCTCATAAAAGTGAAAATACATTATTATATCAACTAAGCTGTATGGTGAAAATATAGTTTATGGTTAAAGTACAAGACTATAAAAGTCGCATCATTAAGATGAATTAAACTGATAGGTTAACCTTCGTATTGCGGCACGCAATTACAGTAACAATAGTGTCATGAGGCCACACCAAGTGTCGCAATCTGATTGTGGTCTACATATGTGGTTGCTTTAAATGGGGCTGTTACGCATATAAAACCCGATAACAAAATATCTCACCTTTTTGCCCATGACAAACAACGATAACATTCTTCCTTTTTCTGTTATTATCTTCGGTGTTTCGCTAATAATAGCTTTAAACGTCAGTACGTGCATAAATAATTTGTATATTAATCAATATTTAGTTTATAGTTTATGATTATTTAAGTATAAATATTCATACTAAACGGTCGTTAATTTTTTCTTTTTTAATTTAAAAAATAGTCATACCGTATGATTTGAAAGCTTTGATAAAAAATTGGACATATAGTTAATTAGTCTAAGAGACTGTTGGACCATCTTCTGTGTATATAACTCGTCTAGAAATTTATGTAGTTCTTAGACAATATGAGGTTGGGGTTGATAATTTCCGTCAGATATCTTCATTCCGAGAAAATTAATTATGCAACTTCCATTTTCTTCTCATGATAAAAAATTAACATGAGACTTTTCATCTGGAGAGAATAAAAGGATACCATCAATGTAAACTAGAGTCTTAGTAAGAATGGGTTAAAAAATCATAAACATTGCCTTTTGAAAACAATAACAATTTTTGATAAATTACATTCTCTTTTTGGGTGCGAACAAACGGTAAAAATTCCTTATGAAATTAGTTACATACATACACACATACTTGAGAAGAAGAAAGAATAAATTTCAACATACAGGAGAGTTTACAAACAAATAACAAAGATACGTGGGTAAGTAATTTTTTCCGAAAGTTAAGATATCACAACCTATACTTTCGATAAACTTTTTTTCTCTTTTTTGTTGGATCATAAGAATGGACCTTATATAATCTCATGATTTTTGAAAAAAATTTAAAATTGGTGGACGATTATTTATTAATATTAGAGGTAACTCACACACAATTACGACTTAATATATATTTAAATGAATAATTATAAATAAGATTTTGAAAATTGCATTAATTTTCACCCATAATCACACGTGATTAGTGAATTTGATGTTTAATCGCATTTGATTTAGTATATAATCACATGTAATTTACAATTGAATTTAAATTTTATATAGATGAGTAATTACCGTTAGATGATAATTCACGCGTGATTTAACTTGCTATTTGAATTACACATATAATTATTGTATAACCACACGTAATTACTACTTTGATATTTAATCATATGTGAATTGATTACAATTTTTTATTTTCAAATAAAATTATTCCTATGTGATTCTAAAATTATAATTCGTGAATATGATCATTTATATATAATTATTATGATTTTACATTATGAATTTCAAACACTCATTGAGAAACAAGAAAAAAAGTTCGTCAAAGTATATCATGTGAGATCTCTAATCAAATATAAAATGACGCTAGTTCCACTTGTGCAATTTTTTTAATTTATAGACATACCGTTCATGAGATATTTAATTTTGAAGAAAAAAATGTTTATATATTTTCAAATAGAGCAATCGTATTAGTTCTCTAACATTCTTATTTAAACTTTTTCCTACTATATCATTCATAATAACTTGTACAATAGGCTCATTTCACTTGCTAGGTGATTGAAATTGCTCAGGTCAGCGAGGACTCACTCGTCTACTCCTTATCAAATACTTTCTTTTATCTAATGCTAATTCTTCATGATCCATTGTCCACAAATAAACATAAATGTTATTATCATAGTGAAAGGAGTAGAGTGATGTGGTACAAGGTGATTCTCAATCACACTGGTGTAATCATTTCGGTCTCGAATGGTTATCAAGGTGGTTGGCATTACGTTGAGTTGTAGTTGATTTTTTTTTTTAATTTTTATTTATTGTATGTGATAATTGTAATGATAGAATATGTTTGAATATTTGTTCACATTTTAATGAAATGAGTATTGATAAAAGTAAATTTTAATATGATTTCTAGATAAAAATGATGTAAAATATGTCAATTTTTTTCGAATGATCACATGACCACACTTCTCGTGCTTAAAAAACAAAGAATATATGTTGAAACACCATTCTTTAACTATATTCATTGTCAGAAACTAAGAATCACTAACTTTTAGAATGGTATTTGCTAGCGAAAGTGTTTAAGTGAGAATTACAAATATAATACTAAATAAAATGCATGTTGGATGTAAGATTGAAGGGGCCACATAAACACAGAATATTCAACCAGGATCTCATAAAAGTGAAAATAACAGATTATACCAGCTTAGCTGTATTGTGAAAATATAGTTTATGGTTAAAGTACAAGACTTTAAAAGTCACATCATTAAGATGGATTATTCTGATAGGTTAGCCTTCGTATTGCGGCACGCAATTACAGTAACAATTGTCATGAGGCAACACCAAGTGTCGCAACCTGATTGTGGTCTATATAGGTGGTTGCTTTAAATGGAGCTATTATGCATATAAAACCGGATAACAAAATATTTCACTTTTTTGCCCCATGACAAACAACGATAACATTCTTCCTTTTTCTATTATTATCTTCTGTGTTTCGCTAACAATAGCTCTAAAGGCCGTCACTAAAACGTCAGTACGTGCATAAATAATTTGTACATTAACCAATATCTAGTTTTTAGTTTACGATTATTTGAGTACAAGTATTCATACTAGGCAGTCGTTGATTTTAATCAAACAATTTTATTTCTCTTTTTGGGTGCTAAATATCAGTAACAAGTCGTTATGAAAAAAAGTTAGATACATACTCACATACTTGAGAAGAAGAAAGAATAAATTTCAACATACAGGAGAGTTTACAAACAAATGACAAAATTACTCGGGTAAGTAATTTTCTCCGACCCTTAAGATATCATGACTATTAAAAACCAAAGAACACATGTTTTGGTTTATCTAGCTTTTGAAAAAATTAATCTACTTCAGGATACTTAACATAATTGATGCAAGATGTGACTATACAAGAAATGAATTACTGGAGCTAAAGAGCAATTATAGATGCATAATACTTGGACAGTCACCGAGGTTGAACTCGATGGAGAAAAGCAAATGCTATTCAAAATGATCATCGATAATAATAATATTTCTCAAACGAAATTAAACAAACTCGAGCATTTTAAAGTTGTCTGAAATTGCTCATAAGCCTGGAGCAAGTTAGGCCATACACAAGCGGCTAAATTCAGGAAGCAACAGGGTCATGCATTCCTATATACAACACTCTTTAAAACCTACTAGTAAGCAACTAGTGGTATTAACATAATAAATCTATTATCTTAAAACTAGGTGAATACCTAAATACAATTGTAGTCAGGCCTAACATTTTGTACACTACCAATATTTAGATCCTAGACGAATATTAACATGGTATGTACATCCTTTTCCACATCACATGTCCATATCATCAAATATGTCGCCATCTGCCTCATAGTATCCTTCCATTGTAAAACCATCACTCACCAAATTGCTGCAACAAATAGCATTTCATAAAATGACTGTTGAAGTCATACACATACCAAAGCCCAAAGTTATCTACAATATGTTTTGAGGTGGTCATCTTAACCCATTTACTAGTGAATGGCCCTGACTGGGTTTTATATTCGGTTTTGTAATGTTCTGAACGAGTCGACTAAAAAAACAGCTAAAAGGGAAGCGGGTCAAACGATTCAAACGGGTTGGAAGTTGCCCAAATTGTATTTTCAATGCATACCGAATGAGTCACCTCTTCACCTCATTGTAATATGATAGTTTTAGTGATCATAATCTACACAGAATAAAAATTAAATAAGTGGACAAGATAGTTTGTTGTGGGCAACTTAACCCAACCAGACCTGTTCGATCCGTACTAAAGAAATACAGGTATTTTGACCCATTACCGAATCTGAGCCAACCCATGTTGTCACCTCTACAATATAAGGTAGATATGAAATCACCTTAAACAGCTGAAACGGAAGCTCACAACACGCTTGAGTTTTCTATTGTAGAAGAAGAAATTATATGACCACCTAGGAGAGTAGGAGAATATACAAGTCAGATATCAATGCAGCAGAAGCTACACACTGGTTGAAAACAATATATGTCTTACAGAGATCCTTTTTCTATGAATGGATCAGCATCGGAGTTTGGGTCATAGCTATAAATCTCACATTCAGCTAAGTTGATAACCTGCAATTTTGCAATCAGATCAACATCGAGGCTTGTGAACCCATGGCTGTAGTTTAGTTTCTTTATAATACTACATTACCTCATCTAGGGCTTTGAATAAGGTTTCCAGCAGGGAACTGTCTTCATTTGTCTCCATCCATTCCTGAAACCACAAGTTACAGGGCAAACAAAACAAACACTATAAACATTACTGCAGCCATCCTAGATAAGGTGAACAATATTTCGAGCATATATTAATCAGATAATGCATCTTGCAGAAGTAATGGATTCACGACATGTCATAATGTGTATGCACATGTGTGGATGAGTTACTATTTAGCACTCCTTAGATTGCGGAGCTTCTATAATGTCAACACTTCATGTTCAGGGAAGAGTATTCGGTATACTGGCAATAATACCTTAGATGCATCAGACATGTAGCTGTCAAATATTTGCCTAAAACCTTCCCAGGTTTCTTCTGTGAAAAACTGGTGAGCTTTCACTGCACTGTTAGACAACAACACGATGACAATATTATAGACCACCAATGACATACAATATGTTGACATGTTAACTTATTCTTGGCAAAGTTGCAGATAATACAACTTCAATACGTTGACATAGTAACATGCTGACTTGTTACTGGCAAAGTTGCTGATAATACAACTTTAATACAGGAAGCAACTGACAATAAGTTTTTGGGAAATGGAGAGAATTGAACTCTCAGCTCCAGTCGGAGCAACAGTTCAAAACTGTCTGTCAAACCAATTGACAACACTCCCAATGTCATTAAAGAATGATTATGTAGTGGGTTGCCATGTCGCCCGAGAAGCTGACAGTGTCATTACCCATAATCCTCTTTACATGTTATGTATACTTAATATAAACAAAAGTTACCTGAAGTCATAGTCTGGGTACATATTATATAATGTGAGAATCAGATAGATCAACATCTTTCGGCTGGAATACACATATAAGAAAACGAAATTAGACTCGATCAAACTAGACCCACTCTCAAACCAATCCTAGGTTGTATCATCACCTGGATCTACTAGAAAGATATTCAACCGGTGAGGCGGTGTCAACATCAGGAGAGTTCCCAAGATGATCAAGAATCTGAATTAAGACACAATACCAACAAATCAAACCACATGAACAAAGTTTTTTATGCACTATAGCAACTATCAATACAAAAAGCCACGATTACAAATCATCTTGATTACTCCAAACGGTGTTACATAAACAGCAGAATTATAACATGAGCTAAGATGTCAGATAGCTTGTCGCACAGAATACAACAGATACAGGCAAATCAATGATTTTACGAATCTATTATTCAACGTGAACAAAGAAAGTATGTAACATAAAATCTCGAAATGGTACCTCATTTTCCAAACTGAGAGACAGCCTCTTATCTATTCCTGTATGCTTGCCTAATAATATAAAAAAGAAAAAAAATTATTACTTTATGTCTCTACATAAGACCTTAACAATTATCCCAGAATACAAAGTTTTACTCACAAGAGTAAGCTTCAATACATCCATTAATGGTACGTTCTCCAAGATTGAGGTGATCTAGAAAAGCATTTATCCTGTGATAAAAGTAAACAACTTCAAACTGCGACTATCGTGCAATAACGAATCAAAAGATAAGAAAATTTTGAAAACTCGTTCTAATAAGAGAACAGTAATGTCAAAATACCGCTCAAAAGGGGTGTATTCCAAGTACTTCATGACAGTCAATGATAATAACACAAAACTTCAGGATTTCGATTGGCTTAAATAAGTGTACTGCAAAATTGGAAATGAAAAGGAAAAATAAAGTCAAAAACTATGATCTTGTAATTAGAGCTCTCCAGAAGCCACAACGGCAACCCCAAACACAGCTCTACTAAGACTCATTGGTCATTACATAAATAACTGATCTGCCAGTTGTCAATGAACATATTTCTAATGTATTCTTATAAATGAAGGTTTATTGTCAATTTTCTATTTGTTGTCGTTAAAAATAGTTCATATTCTACGAAGAAGTGTGCAATCAATAGTAACATTTGATGTTCAATATTTGATTTAAAAATTAATGATACAGAAGAAATTATCAATAATAATACAAAAGTTGCTACTCTAATAATGTATCTGACATGTGGAGTATACGTTACAATAAGTTTCAACCTCAATTGACATACACAAATGTCCTTTAACGTACCTCTGCTATTACTACTACTACTGCTATAGTTACCATAAATAAATCCAAATTTCGAAATTAACTTCTATAGTATTAGTATATCGTCATTGTTATCTCAACAAACATAATAACTATGTATTAGCGCTAGATCTAAAGCAATTTTCTGTCTAAATACCGTAATATTAAACCTAATCACAGTTTAGCTAACAGTAATACTAGATCTACATAAAATCAAACGAATTCGTATAACAGAACGTAAAATCCAAAATAGTCTCACATAGTGTGTACGATAACTACACTTGAAATTACTGTTATAAAATTATATAAAATTCATGAAATATAAAATTACACGTACCTGAGATACAAATTTGAGAGAAAATAAACGATGTAATGAAGAATGAATGAAAACCAGAAATAAAATTTGAGGATAAGAACAAAGCCCTTGAAAATAGGGGAGGTTGAATCTGACGGACAATTGGATGGACACGTGGTAAGAGGTCAACGTTGGTGGATGTATCTGACGGCAGAGAATGTTTATGAGATGTCGATGTCCGATAGAAGATAATAATTCAAATTCGTAGGGCGAATGTTTCAGCAAGATGTTTTTGCCTTTTAGGGTTAAATCAAGTAAATATAATCAAACTATCAACTATTATACATGAATTTTAACTTTAAACGTATAACTAGTTATAACCCGAATTCACATAATTTTATTTTAATACAAAACCTATATTGTATTTTTCTTTCGATGCGTAATTTTTAAGATCAGCAAAGTTTGAAGTAAACTACCATATTTGTACTTGTTTCATCGTCCAATATCACACTACACGTCATCTAGTGTCCATGTACCGCCTTCTAGTTCAATAATGAGATCCATCATCCGCTCATGCCTGTTTGATTTTCCTCTACAATTCGTGAACTTTATTTACGAATCAAATACCAACCAACTTTAGCCACTTAAAATTGATAAGATGCACCTATTTAAGTTGAAATGTTAGTGTGAAAATTAAATAAGGAATTTAAAAAAAATAGAGAAGTATTCGACTGTGAAAATTAAATAAGAAATTTAATAAGAATAGAGAAGTATTTGACTAGTACTAAAAGTACTTGACATGTATAATTGTGATTTTTTGAATAGAGTTTTGGTGATGTGGTGTACCCGGCTGAAGCAAAGTTTACCCGGCGGGTAAGTGTACTGTACACGACGGGTAGTACACTGTACCAGACGGGTACTAGATTGGCCAATACAGTTTTATTTCCTTGTTTGTTTTACACTATATATTGTAACATCTTCTTTTGTATACCCTTACCTACGAATTTAATAAGATTTTCTCTCTAGTTGTCGTGGATTAAACCAGTCGGCCGTAAATTAAACCAATCGAGTAGATTGGATATAACCACGTTAATTCTTTGTGTTCGTTTAATTCTCGTACAATCTTTATTTCGTATTTTACTTGAGTTTGATCCGTTTATTGTTTGTGGGCATAATTTAGTGATTATTGTGTTCTTGTTTGAACTCATAATTCCTAACATGAAGCTCTTCTCATGACGACATTGTTACCTTAGATCTTAAATAACCCCCAAAGATCAACCCAAAAATAGTTGTTTCCTTTTCCAAAGAGTTAGGAAGCGTTTGCCCCAACTTTCTTTAAGCAAACATGTTTGTGAAGTATCAAATGCACACCTGTAACATCACTTCATAATATTTTGAAGAAATTATAGAGTTAGATGGATGCTTTTTAAAGTTTTGAGGTCGGCAGGATCTTATATTTCTAACGTCTTAATCAATGATCTAGGATTAACAGTTTTTCATGTTTGAGTGCTTACTATGTAAACTATTTGGTGGTGGATGCTAATTACTTGATGTTTTCAGTATTTAAGTTTCTAAAATGATACCATATAACACAACATAAAGTCTAAACTACTAATAACCATTATATACTACTTTGTTTATAGACTTGTATACAACTAAGTATTTTAATCTGACACCAAATATGATAGAGAAGGCAATTAATAATCTTTACCCTTGATTAATTTTTTCAAAGTAGTCATTTCCCACTTTTCAATTGTTTAATTGTATTCGCTTTTTTATTAAGTATGGAGTTAAGGGTTTGAGGATCATAGGGAGGTTACTTGATGCATGGCTTAACATCTGCACATCCTTTGAGAGTTGACTACTCCTTAAATTGATTAGCAAACCCTTGTGAAGTGCAAATCATTGTCTCTAAACAAATATCAACCGCGTCTAGTGGTACAGTAGGCTTGTATGTTCATGCTTTTAGTATCCATTCAAAAGATGAAACATGTAGTTCTATACATTATCCGTTTTCAAATCTTCTTGTATAAGAGTACTTGTTGCCTTTCCAATTTCTTGAACCTGTCCTGTAATAACAACTTGTCAGCATGAGTATATCTAGGGTTCTATTCGTTTTAGATTTAATCTTGGTGAAATGGGCGGGTTATGTAATGTGTAAAATTGGGCCGGCCCAAGGGGTTTTCAAGGTGTTCATATGAACAGGGCCCATCAAAACATAGGACCTATAAATTGTTTTACATATGTAATAAGGTATACTCATTTCTAGGCCCAAATCAATTAGGTTAAGGTTAAGAGTTGTTCAGGTCACTTGCGTCACAGCTGAGCGGCAACTTTTTTGGCGAAGCAAAGTCCCGATTTGGTTCTTCTTCCTTCTTGTTCCCTGATTACACGCATGGGGAAGCCATTAATTATGGAAAATGAATCAAAAATCATAAGGTTTTCTAATAGAAGTAAAATAGTTGATCGAAAGATACCATCATATATTAACATAAATATTTCTTGTTTTCGGAATCGATGAACATGGTAATATATTCCTGCAAGTAATTCAAACAACAGTTGAAAGAGATATAGAATGTAAGCGGTAAGCCTATACTTCTCTATCACATTATTAGAGCTGAATACTTATCATTTGAAGATTAAACCCATTACTTATGAGTTGAAAGAGATACATAATGTAAGCGGCCTTGTTCTTGAATTTAAACTTTAGTTAATTAGTTTCTTAGCCCATAATATGTTATATTGCCAATCTATACAGCATGGTAGTGTAACCACAAAGGTTGACGTTTCATTTGACTGTAAAAAGTCAAAAGACTCAAGTTTCTGAAATTAGAAGATATTTTTTTTCTTTGTAATTTCTAATTTTTGATTTTTTTCTTATTTTATATCTCGCTTGATTATGATTTGTACAATTTTTTTTCAAAATCAGAAGGTAGACATTCCTAGTTTCCTATATTGTCACACCCCCAAATTTAACATAAATACGAATTAGCATGCGGAAGCTTTTCGGGGCGTGACGAGTAATCGGATACACAATCAGGAGCATATGATTATCGCAGAACAATATATATTAAGATGCCATAAATGTTTTACAAATTTCTCGGCTTATCAGGCCGTTAAAGTACCGATGTAAATCAAATACATCGTTGTAGTTTCCAAAAGATAAGTTTTAAAGTTTCATAAACAATTACGATAAAATAAATCTACGAGGATTGAATCTCATAGTTTTAGCAAAAGTGGCATCCTAAATCTTCGTGGTGAGTATGTGGTCCCATCATTCATGCAACTTACGGCTTAGTTAATTCCCTGAAAAACATATTATGAAAAGTCAACATGAAGTTGAGTGAATTCACAGGTTTAGAGACTCATTCATAAAACCATTATTTGGAAATCATTTCATCGGAATTTCAAAGGTTGGCATCAAAGGCCTAAGTACGATTATTATAAATGAAAACCACTGACTATAATCCCCCATCAGGTTTGCAAGTCCTATGAGTTAATATGCCGAAACTAAGCCTATAACCAAACCACAACAATGGATGAATCGTTTGCCTGGACCGGTTAAGTATACATGTCCCCCAAAGTGCGAAACCACGTCGCGAGTTAGCGCGACTAACTAAAATAAACGTAGGATGGGCTTGTAAGGCCCAATAGTACTACCAGTATACTCAGTGGTTAGAGTCATCTAACTAATGGTTATAGTATTGTATGCTAGGACTTCGGCACTACAACTTATCCAACTCAGTCCCTCATAAGGATACAATGTCAGGTTTTAATAATCACATATAATCATTGATATGTTTTTCACCCCAAGCTTAAAAGCAGCAAAACAGTAAAATGGGGCTGTGAACTCACCTGGAGTCCGAGCGTGCTAGCAAAACAGTTTAACAATAATTCCAAGTAAGCCTCCTAACGTCCTAAACGTAGGAGCTTAAATTAGTACATGTAGACGACACCATGGTCAGTCTATGTCAGTTGTTCACTCAACAAGATTCGTACACATGCCACCAACGGGCATTAAAAATATTCCACTTTTATTTTACAAGAAAACGACACGTTGTGATCCCACTTTGTTTTCAAAATCATTAAAACGTATTTAAATCCACCTTAAAATACCTTACTAAACGTATTATATTATTAATGCGTGACATTCATTTATTCAACACATATACTTTCTCATAGTTATACATATATTTATATATCTCAATTACGTTTGATTTAGGGTTTCATGACAAGTATTTAACGTGATAGTCTTTCGTTAATATTATTATCATCACATCATCTATTTCCATATACACACATATATATATATATATACAAATATAATCATGTAGGCATCAATGTATATATACTATTCATTTTCACTATAATTACTACATTTTAAACGTTAGCATATATATATATGTACTCTCACAAGCATTTATACAATTTAGTTGTCGTTATGATAATTTGACCAACAATATATATATACATGTTCACACGTACATTCATATACACATATTAATATAGTTATACATTTTTATAATTTATTTCCACACATTTTACTCTATGACAATATATAATTCATTTTAAATTTCCTCTTATAAGCTAACCTTAGGTTTTAGTGATTAAATTCTCGTTCTAAATATTCTAAGGCATGACAAATATTTACACATTTTTCTAATTCATTTATTTACCAATAAAAATCCAAATTTACCGTGTTCTATACGTTTATCCTTTAATTAACTAAAGTCGCGTTTTTAAATCGTGGTTTCGTTTTAAAATACTCGTTTAATATCTAGGTCTTGTTTTTAACATATAATGTTTATTAATTTATTTAAAATGTCTTAAACTTACTGATTTTGCATAAAAGTCCCTAATTCCTATGTTTTTGCAATTTAGTCCCTAAAGTCTTATTTATTCTATTTTTAACACTTAACTTTTATAACTTAAAGTTTAATAACCTACATTTTGTCCTAAATTATTTTAACACTTGTTTTACACCAAATCACATGAAATACACTAATTTTTACATTAAAAGTCACTAATATATGATCTTAATCATTTTTAACCTTTTTACTTAGTTAATCCATTTTTAACAGAATCTGTCCCATTTTTAGGTCAACTTTGCCTACGGTTTTGACTAGTCAAACATGCCAAAAATTATGAAAATTTTTATACAAGTTCCTCTATGTCTTAGCTTTCCAGAAACGTATGATTCGTAATTTTTGGTTGAGTTTAAGGGGTCCAAACGTATTTTACATCACACAAAGGTCAAACAGTTCTCAATTTGGACAGTTAGTCATAGATCCGTGTATATCTTTAGTTCTACTTAACTTCACAAAACGCAATCATACTACTTTTAAAGCTAACATAATTTATGATCTATAGCAAAAAGAATCAACATGTTTAGAGCTACGGTTTGAAAGTTGTGCTATTTTAAAGTTGAGTTGTTTTCTGTCCCAACAGTACAGCCGGTACCTTTTAACTTATAAATTCCGTTAAAAATAGTAATACTCATCAGAAAAATATGAATCCAGTGGGGTTTGATAGCTAACATCTTGAAATTCACTTTAGAACCAAGAAACACAAATTTTCATCACACTTTGACCAAGTTATTAAGCTTCAAAGTTGGGAAAATTTTCTGACGTTTTCAAAAATGCATTTCAATGGACTGTTTTGGTGTATTGTAGCATAAGTTACTTATGAAACATGCAAATACGATTTTTCAAGCTAGATCTTGTCAAGAGTGAACATCTAAGCACAATATAACCATAAAATAAGTATTTTATCATAAAAATTAGTAGTTTATAGAAGAAATTGTCCTTACAAAGCACTAAAGAGCAAATGAGAGTGTATTAGAGGTTGGTGAGGTTGTACAAGAGTTCCTAGCTTCCAATCCTTAGGTTTTTGGTTGGTTTTTCTTAGAAATGAAATAGGGGCTGAGATGAGCACGTTTTTGAGAGTGAAAGAAGAGCAAAAAGAAGTGTTTTAGAGGTGGAAATGCATGGTAGTTCAAGGGTGGTTGAAGGGTTGTTGTTTGAAGGTGTTTTGAAGGTTGTTTTTTAGCCAAATGAGGGCTGTTTTGGGCAGCTTGTTGATGGCCGAATTTTGGAGGAAAGAGAGAGTATTGTGAGTGTTTTCTTGATTGTGAATGTGTAAGAATGACGTGTAGAAAGGGGCAAGTTCATGTACAAGTAATGGGGAAAAGAATGGGAGGTATGGTGTGTAAGGGAATGATGTCAAAGCATGGTGTTTCCCTTGATTTAGGGGATTTGTTTTGTGCAGATTTTTCCAAAGAGAGGGGAGGGATAAATCATTAATCAAGTTAGATATTTTAGTCATTAGGTGATAATCTTGCTTAATTAGTTGCTAGTTGTGTAGTTAGGGTTTATTTAGGTTATTTTAAGGTTGATTAAGGTCAATTAGAGTAGTTTAAGGTTACTAATGTGTTACTAAGTCATTGAAATAATAATCGTGTGATTTTCCGATACTTGGTTCGACAAATTTCGTAATTTAACTCGTTCGTTGCACGTTTTCTATTTCACGTGGATGTTTATTGATTTTTAAAAATTTATATGCTTATTTCTTAGCATAAATATCAATATAATAATAACGACTATTTAATTGAATAGTTTTACGTTATTTTCATAAATGGATCACCAATGTTCGTGAAAATTTGATTTCTACCGATTGTCTTGGTAAATTCTCAAAATCCAAGAATGTTTCTCGCATTAAAATGAATTGCATCTTAAATGCAAATATAGAATTTGCGCTAGACTTCATTTTAATAAAACGAATTCACATAATTTTATCGGGAGTTAACCTAAATGCACGAAATTAAAATGTTTGAAAAATACCTAATTTTTAGGGTTGTCACATATATCGAATTTGGAACTGAGAGTTAAGAAGGACTCCAGGAAGTCTACATATAAAAATTAGGTGTTTTCTCTCCTTTTTATAATTTAATATGACAATAAAATATGAATATGGATGTGAAAAACGTAAGAAGAGACAAAAACTTGAAGAATCTACTAAATCTCAAAAAGGACCTATGGATAAGTTTTTAATAAAACCAACACAATACTCTCAAGAAAATGAAAATGAAGAAAATGTTAATAATGTTGTTGATGCTAATGTTGATAATGTTGATGATAATGATAATGTTAATGTTAATTTGGATGATAATGCTAATGTTGATAATAATGATGGTAATGATTTTCATACATTTGATATATTTCTTCCAAGAAATTGAGATTCTCTTGATTCTAATATGATAAATATTTTAGCATTAAAAGGTCCTAAAAAAGATTTAGCTATTAATAAAAGTCCAAAACAAGATTTATCTATTAATAAAGATCCTAAAGATAAATATTTAGGAAGTTTTTCTTCGACATATTTTACTAGAATTTTATCAAATGGAGAAAAATTTGATAAAGATTGGCTTGTTTATTCTAAAGAAATTGATAAAATATTTTGTTTTTGTTGTAAAAATATTTTCTCAAGTGTGTGGAAAGGGTTTTCTAGCAAATGAGGGTTTTGGGGATTGGATACATCTTAACACTAGAATTAAATAGCATGAAACTAGTTTTGATAATGTTAAAAATATAAATACTTGGTATGATTTGCATCTAAGATTACAAAAAAGTAAAACTATTGATAACGCGGCTAAAAACAATAAAATAAAATAAAATATCATTGGAGAAAATTTTTGTTGAGAATTATTTATGTTATAATTTTTTTTGCTAAAGATAATTTAGCTTTTCGAGGTACTAATGAGAAATTTTATGAAAATAACAATGGAAATTTCTTAGACTTAGTTGAAATGTTGGTTGAGTTTGACAAGGTTGCTCAAGAACATGTTTAATGTATTACAAATGAAAATGACATCCATAATCATTACCTTGGTCATAGGACACAAAATGAATTAATACTTTTACTTTCTTCCGAAATAAAATTTATGATGATTGAAAAAATAAAAAAGCAAATTTTTTTTCTATTATACTTGATTCTACACTCGACATAAGTCATCAAAAGCAAATGACTATGATTTTAAGATATGTGGATGTATTGTCAAGTCTTGTTTGCATTGAAGAATCCTTTTTAGGGTTTTTAGATGTAAATGGTACAACCGGTCAAGGACTTTTTGATGTTCTACATAATCAATTGAATTTGCTTGAACTTGACATTAATAATGTGCGTAGCCAAGGTTATGATAATGGATCAACTATGAAAGGAAAACATCAAGGAGTGCAAAGAAAAACTTTTGGATATAAACTCTAGACCTTTTTATACTCTATGTGGTTGTCATAGTTTAAACTTAACTTTGTAGCTAAAGATTTTTTTTGGAACCATACAACATATTTATGCAATTTTTGAAAATTCTACTAAGAGATGAAAGAAAAAATTAATGTAGAAGTATTATCTCCCAAATCTATGTCATCAACTCGTTGGGAGAGTCATGTTGATAGTGTTAAAGCTAGAAGATTTCAAATTTTAGATATAAAAGAAGCTTTGTTTCAAGTAGTTGAAATGATTAATGATTAAAAAAAAATGAAGCTAAATCTTTAGCGGGAAATGAAATTGGTAATTTTGAGTTTATAATGGCATTGGTAATTTGGTATGAAATGTTAAATACTGTAAATTTAGTTAGCAAACAATTTCAATTAAAAGATATGCTTATTGATGTTTTTATGGAAAAAATAAATGGGTTGATATCTTTTTTTTTTAAGGAATGTAGAGAAATTAATTTTTCAAATGCTTTACAAACTGCAAAAGAAATTGCATAGGAAATTAACATTGATCCAATACTTCTAGAAAGACGTGAAATTAAAAGAAAAAAACATTTTGATGAGATTTCAAATGATGAGTCTTCTAGTGTTTCACAATCCACACAAGAGACATTTAGAATCAAATAGTTTATATATATTCATCAAGCAATTTTTCTTTAACTACAAGGTTTGAACAATATCAACAATGTGATAATATATTTGATTTTTTGTTTAATTCTGAAAAGGTACTTTCTTTAGATCAAATGAGCTTCAAATCTTGTTGTAAATCGCTTAAAACTTCACTTAAGAAAGATGAACAATCGGATATTTATGCAAATGAATTATATGTTGAGTTTAAATTACTTTGACATCTTTTGCCTAAGGAAAAATGGCAGCATTTGATATTCTAAAATTTTTAAAACGTGATGATTGTTTCCGTAATGCATCTATAGAATTTTGTTAACAATTCATGTTATTGTTGCATCTGCAAAAGAAGGTTTTTCAAATTGAAGATATTGAAGAATTACTTACGGTGCACAACGACACAAGAACAACTTAATGGATTGGCTTTGATGACGATTGGGAGCAAGTTTTTGAATAAAGTTAATTATGAAGACGTATTTGAAAAGTTTATTTCCACTAATATTAGAAGGATTGATTTTTTCAAGTAGAAGCAAGTTCCTTTTTTTGTTAATTATTTTGAATAGATTTCAACTTATGTATATTGCAATAGAAAATTAGAATTTTTTTTGCTTATATTTTTCGATCTTTGAAATCTTAAGGCCTATTTTTACTAAATTGCACAGGACCTCTAAAATCTCATGGTCGGCTATGGCAAAACAGATACTTTTTTGGTACTAGTTAGTCTCATTGGCTCAAAATACCTTCTAGTTAAATTTTATTTTATTTTACACACAATTGATGTGTCATATATCATATATGATTACAACCTATAGAAGTACTTAAAATTTTATATATTTTTCAGTAAAATGGTTTATAAAGTTAAATATTTTAGGCAACTTTTGACCCATATCAAGCACTTCCACTCCACTCGAGGTAGTGTTTCTTATGGTATGTAAAGTTTATATGAGAACTCTTTTGTAGGTAATGTGTGTGGTTATCAACGATCGACATTTACAAACACCTAATAGATGGCAAATCGCAAAGATTAAACACATTTTGTAAACGCGTGTATGGATAGTTATATGTGAAACACATTATTGTTAAATAACTTAAGAGACTAACTTTCATATAACGCGGTTAACTGAAATCGTTCATTATGTAATATGCTAACAAATGATGACGCACAATAAGCACTCTTTAATTGCGTTTGAGTACATCACCATGTATCCCTCTTGCGGACGAGCACTCCAAAGAGTGCCCAAGGCACGAAGGCGAGAAAAGTAGTTATCTATTGCAAGAAACTCCCTTGTTGATTGTGTAGTTGTTAGTATTGAGTGTATCTGATGTAACCTCCCTTCCCGCAATTGGTCAGCTTGTGGTTTGAAATATCAATAAATAAAGGTTTAATACGAAAAAAGTTAATAAGGTGTCAATAATCTGGCTTTTGAGACCATGATGATCTAGTTTTACAATTAACCTATGGTAAATCATATGAACTATGTAAACGATATAGTATTTTAACAAATAAAACACGTGTGTTTCTTTATCAAACCACAAATGACTACATGTGTAGTGTTTGACACAACGTTACTATAACATGAAGGGAAATATGTTTAAAAAAGATACCTGAAGTAAAAACGTTTAAATTATGCTCAACGTCCCCATAACCATAGCCATTTGACGCATGCAAGTGGCCATACCAGGGGAGCAAGAGGGAACATGGTATCATGGGCTAAAGTTTCAGAGAAAGTTTTATGCAAGTTGTCCATTCCATTTGATATATCTTTTTCTACTTGTAGTGAAGTGTGGTGTAAAGAAACAATGCTTACTATATGTTGTTATGTTAGCGTGTCCAACTGACACACAATGAGCTGCATAGGCAATTGACATTTTAATAGTAGCATATATTTCTAAATCTAATAGGAATCACACGTGACACTAAAACGATAGTAACTATTAAGTTAATGGGACACCTATAAAACAAAAATTACTACTTTTACAAATGGGTCAAACGTATCTATTATACTTGATATATAGGTCGTGTCTTGACTACTTCTGACGAACGAAAGCGACCAATCCACATCAAAGATTGTTCAACGAGCGAAAACCACGATCCATAAATTATGTCATACACATCCATCTTAGATGTCGTGTATTTCTATATAAATATGTTATTGAAATGTGATTTGGATTTGTCAACAATATATATGTTATTGAAATGTGATTTGGATTTGTCAACAATATATATGTTATTGAAATGTGATTTGGTATGGCCCGGCCTTGGGTTCGGGTCCTGATTTGACTGGCCGGGTTACTGATGTTATCCATTTAAAACTAGAGGTTGGCTTCAGTTCTCTATATATGAGAAATACCTTACTGCATGGGAAAGGTATCTAATTCTTCTACAGTCTAATTCCTGATTCTTGCATGTATAAGTTCATACCACCTTATATGTTTTAGCTATTTAATTCGACCCGTCAGACAGTGTAATCCAAATCAACCTAGTTACTCATAGATGGGTTCAAATTGCCTTCTTTACAACACTATATAGTTACTAATTTGACCCATGACAGTGTAATCCAAATCAACCTATTTAATTCGATCCATGATAGTGTTGTATTTATATATATCTATTACTAATTTATAAATGACTATTTTGATGATTTTTTCTAATAGATCTTTTAATGGTTATTTCGGTAAATTTATAATAAGTTTATAGCTATTATATATTTCATTTTAAATATCATATCTTATAATTGTAGTTTTAAAAGTTTGAGCGTATAAGTTCAAGTCAATGTTTTTTATTTGACTTTTTGATACACTTTGACCACTGATAAATTGTTATAGAAAATTATAGTTTCAAAATCGTAAAAGTTACAATGTTAGTATCATTAAACATTAACCCTAAATCAATTTTCATATAAGTAGTTTAAAAAAAGTAAATAAAAAATTAAAGATCGATCCGATCGACCGGCCCAACAGGTTGAATCAGATTGAAAACTTAACCAGATCACCTATTGATCCGAATTTTAAAACATAAACAAAAAGTATAATACATAGAACATAACAACTTTAAGTAAATAATGAAATCCGTGCCTCAAGTGTTAACATTGTCTATATCAGTTCTGAAACCAGAAAAACAATACAAGTTGATCACATTAAAAAAACATCGTTCACATCATAAATCAACTAAATGACCTGAATAAGTTACTTTGTCCTGAAGAAAGAAAAAATAACTCTATATACATAACTCTATATACATTTATCATTATGCTTATTAATTGTATAACATGGGATCATAAGTTGATAAACTTAAGAAACCAAAACAATAATTAAATCAGTTCCGCTAAATGATGGTCAAAGAGATAGGGACACGTGAAACGTGGCGAGCAAACAGAAGAGAGCTGAATCCAGTCAGCACGATCAGCACGAACGTGTGTAGCTCGTGACTAAATAATAATAAAAGAAAACTCCACTAATTTTCATTTTTGCGTCTATTTAACGTGTAACTTTTAAAAATTTAATTTTAAAATTTTTAACAAAAATATTTATAAAAATATAAGTGTTTTTTTAATGTACAGGTTATAATTTACGAAAAGCTCCAAATTTTAAAGTTATTGAAAAAATTTCATAAAATTAAAAAATTTAAGATTCTACAAACACAACCAACAATATTATAATTTACAGTTTATAGTTCACAACTGCCGTCTATAACTGTTTCACCGAGTGGAGCCATAATTCTAGAAAAAGGTAATGCTGTTAATTTTGCTGTTGGAACCACCTCCACACGCAGTATGTGTGTTTAAAGAAACATATATTAAATAAACAATAATTCAATTTTCCGGTACAAAGATGGAAGAACTCACTCAGTGTTAATCTAGAGACATAATTTAATTTTAGGGAGATTTTTCTACAAGTGAGAAAGATTAATAGTGCTAATTTTCTTAGCTTTGAACATATACAATTCCCTTCTTGTAAGTTTAACCTTTCTTCTTCCTTTTGCTTTGCTTTTTATCTTTTATTCTCTTTTATGTATACCCTTCCTTTTATTTTATGTATTTTGTTCTGTGTTCTTCCACATAAAGTCCAATTACCTTTTTATCATCTGGGTAAATGTCTTGTTACATTTTTCAAATTGGGTTTCGTTTAGAAAAAAAAATCTTGTACCTCAAATTTTATTTGATTAAAAATACAGTATCATTTTCCTCCCTTTTTTCTTATCTGGGGTCCTTTGTTTTGATAATCATTTTTCTGGGTCAAGTTCAATTAAAGATTTTGAGTTCAAGTTACAATTGGGTTTTTGTTTAATTTCAGTTTCTAGGGTTTAAAGAAACTTAAAAAGCTAACAAATTTGTGTTTATGTTTTCAGGATCAGTTAAAGTTTAGAACTTTGTGGAATTCCCAATTGATTTATTACTCCAACTCTCCAAGATAGTGAATTCATTGCTGTTGTATAAAAATGGGTGATCATTTTGTGTTTTTGGTTGACCGGTTACTTACTGAATCAACATTGGAGGCTGCAATTGAAAGCAGAAACCTTTCATATTCATTGGCCTCTGCTAATGACACAGTGATTGATTGTTCTGCTCATATCGATCAAGAAAGTGGTTTTAGTCCTAAAAAGTTGGTTGAATGTAGGATATGTCAGGATGAAGATTTCAATTCGAATATGGAGACTCCTTGTTCTTGTTGTGGTAGCTTGAAGGTTGGTGTATTCTGCTCAACTGCTTTTTAACCATATGATTTATAAAAATTTTCTGGTAGTGGATAAATTTTGGTGTACACAATATGATCACATATAGCTTCCCCTCAGGAAGTTTTTGTTCTTTTAATATAATTGCCCATAGTTATGCTTTTGGAAGTTTTTAGGAGTAAGTTCATTTTGTATTTATAAATTATGCAAAAGTTTTAGATGTTATACCACAACTTGACTAGTAAGTTCGAAATTTGTCTTCTTTTATGCTATTTATGGATCTTGTTGTGCCACTGATTATATACAATTTACCTGAGAAATGGAAATATAATTTGATTCTAAGGATAATCTAGAATGCTTTAGAGCCCTAACCCATATCCTAGTTTGAAAGCTACGCCATTCTTAACGCTACTATGTGGTAATTTCAGCCCATTTACCTAGAATGGACTGATTTAAACTATATATTACAAGTAGTGGGCCAAATGGTCAATATAAAAACTTTATTAATAATGGAATGGGTGAAACGGGTTGGACGGCTGGAAGGTGACATGTAGTGTATGGCTCTCAAAAGGGTTGGGTGGCTCGAAGGTGACGTGTAGTGTATCTGACTCCTACAACCTCCTATATTGCTTTATTCACAAAATTTAGATTACTACTCCATACTTCAATATTATAGTTTTCATGTTGATATGTAGTACGCTATTTGTTTATAAATTTCAAGAAAAAAGGGACAATAGATGTTTGTCAATCATCTTAACTCGACCCCTCGACATTTACTAAGAGTGTGACTTTCGACCCGTTACCCAACCCGCCCAACTCACCATTTTACAACTCTATGCTCCATGTATGTATATGCTATAAGCTTTATTCGTTCCTTATCATAATCAATATCCATATTGCACCTTCTCAAGGATTCGTATCCGGTTTTACTTTTTGTAGTATGCTCATCGCAAATGTGTTCAAAGATGGTGTAACGAGAAGGGTGATATCATATGCGAAATATGCCACCAGGTGGGCTTTTATCGATGGTCCTCTGTTTTCATCATTATATTTAAAGCTATTCTCACATGTGTTTGAGGTCCCTATAATAAACTTGTTTGGCTATAACTAATTGCAGCAATTCAAGCCAGGGTATACAGCACCACCTCCTGTGTTCCGGTTAGGAGGCATTCCAACAAATTTCAGGTACATAATCTTTTGTTTAAAGATCTTGATTCTGAGGTCAAATCCACCTTTTAAGTTTATTTGATTTCTAAAGTCAAAATGGGCACGTTTTATTTTTTGTCAGGGGGCATTGGCAGATTGCCAGGAGAGATATAATCAATAATCCTCGAATAATTACTGTTGTTTCTTCTGATCATAATTTTCTTGATCAAGAGTACAATGAGTATGAAGATTCCACGACCATAAGTATTCTCTGTTTCCGTGCAGTTGCTGTCATTGTAATCTCTCTCCCTAGCTGTTTATGAACACTAATGCTATAGCAATTTCTACCCATTTACTATAATTTATTACTCCGTAAAAGATATAGCTAAAAAGGAAACAGTTTAAATGTGTCGATTTAACTTATGTTCTATCTTTTGGCGGGAAAATTAAAAGTATTTAGCTAAAAGGGTAACATGTCAAATGGGTCATACGTAGATACTTGGCTGAGTGCTTTTTATGCTTCATACCTTATAAATCGTCTGCTAAAAAGTTGAGATTATTAATGTAAAATTATTGTTTCAAAATCATATTTATTTATCAATGTTGAACTCTAATTCAATTTTATTTTTGGGAAAAAAGTATTCTTGCTCAACCAGACCCGACCTGACACACCATTGATTTTGTCACCTCTGATCATGCTCACTCCGGTCTTTGTATTTTTGTAACTGTTGCCTGCTTGCCTGTTTTCATATGCAGTTTATGATTCTCCTGATTTTGCGTCACATGTTACCCATATTCTCAAATGGAGTGGGAAGTTATTCTTTACTGATGTTTTTGGTGAGAACTCTTTATTGCTTCCGTGTTCATAATTTTTTTTGTATTTTTTTTCATATTTCACATGTTAAAAAAAAAAGATTCAGTTTTTGACTTTTCAAGTCAAAGAATATCTTTCAACTTCAGAGAAGGATAGTACTTTTTTCCTTAAAGTAATCAACAATTCAAGACAGCCTGTATCAGATGAGATATCGGAATTATTAAGTTTATGTGTGGAGGTATACGTATTTACTGCTTCCACATTTGTCACAGTTACTACTTGTACGAACGTTAGGAATCATTGTACCAATGTACATCATCCTAAGAACCATGACAGCCTTGTTGAGTCGGCGACGACAGCTGGTGAGTATTCTTATTTGATTTGGCAAATTGAATGGGTCATGCTGGATGTTTGGGTTGACCCAAATTTTTTTTTCCAATTTTCGGTATTACAAATCTTGTCAAAGATGAGAACAGAAGTCATTATTTCAGTAATTAACTAATTCTTTGGATGAAATGTTTTATTAGCTTTAGTCACTTTGGGCGACTTTTTACCTGTTCACTTTTTAGATAATATTTTTAGTTTATTTATGTGATATGTTAAAGGTAAGGTATTAGCTGACCCATTTCATAAATCATGGGCCCAAAATACCTATATTGTTGAATAACTACTAATATCATCTTATGTTGATTTTTCTCAAGCCTCTAATTCATCAACATCATCTTTCTCTTCTGATGAAGAAGCCGGTCCAACGCCTTCAACCACACATAGGTCCGGTTAATTGATTGTTCTTGGTGCAATTTATACCATCAATCACGGGTTCTTGAAAGTGGTGCTCTAATCCAAACAGGTGCAAATTGTTATTATCGAATTGTCTAACATGCACCCGTCAAGTGTATTCCTTGTTTAGTCGTGTTACATTTGCAGTTTGCACGAACATGTCTTGAAAACATATTGTATGGAAATTTCTCGAAAATCTTGATGCATAGTTTGTTAATCAAGCTTTGTGTTGTTAATCAAGCTTGGTGTATGTAAATGTTATATCTACAAAGGGAATAGTACAAACATGAAATATCAAATTCTTTAGGGTATGCACCTGTTTGTTTCATTGTGCATCTTTGTTTCAAATGTAATCATAGTGAAAATATCAACAAACTTTTCTTTGCACACTATTTTCTTGTTTTCATACTCTCTATCACTAACCAGTCTTGCAATGTTGAACAACGGACCTGTTTGAGAGTTGAATCCCTCAATCTTCTTAAACAACCTCTAAAGTTTGAGATCACATCTTTCTATCTTTTAGAAGCGTGAGCTCAGAACTATGTTGCACTACAAGAAAACAAAACTTACGTTGGAAGAGAAGCAAATGAAAGACGCAACAAACTAACAGGAGAATTAGAGTTGTTAATATGGTGAGATATAACTTAAATTCTGGGTGCCATTTTAGGAATATAAGAGAAGTTAATAACTCAATATGGTGACACTCAGAACTTGAATTCTGAATGTCATTTTAACGCCACGATCACTAAATTGATCGGGAACTTAACATTTCAATTTCACTATTTATAATAAAGTACGCAGAACTGATCAGTTAGAACCGACATTAATTATTACTACGAAGTATTACTTTTGTCTACGAAGTATTACTTTTGTTTTCGACAAAGAAAAAATAAAAAAGCAACACAACACAGAAAGCTTGACCGACCGTTCATCCCAGGCCTAAGACGACAGGCCCAGAGTGCCTCACTGCTAACGCCCTTCACGGCAGTAAGACTGCGTGGTGAACTGCTCCATAGGGAGCACTAAAGTTGTCTGTTCATTCAGGCATTTCTTAATTTTATTCGGTAATTAACTCTCTTTTTTATAAGAAAAACGCAAAATAAAAAAATGGATCTGTTTAATAAACTTTAACTAGCGAGGAAATAAATCGTACTAATAATCCCGGAAAAGTAGAGACTAAAGGAATAGAGATAGTTACCTTTTTCTTTATTATCAAACATTATTATTAGGGTTTTGCTCACATGTGGCACACGTTGCACTTTAATGAATTTGTAACTTTTTAAATATAAGAGTTTATAATTAATATATACATAAAAATATAAATATTAAATTAAATTAATGAATATTAAATATAAATAATAATATTTAAATGAATTTAACTTTATTGAATACATAATTTTTGTGTGTCAAAAAGGAACACGTTAAAATACATTTAGTAAATCAGTAATTTTGTTAAATATTAAAATTCATAATTAATATATTTATAAAAAGATGTAAATATTAAATTGAATTATTATGTATTAAATACAAATGATAATATTTAAAAAACATTCAACTTCATTAAATACACATTTTTGTATGTCAAACGAACATACATTAAAAAAACCTTTATTATTTTGAGCAAAACTGCATAAGTCATATATATGAAATATTGAAATCACAACCACCACACTACCTACGTTACTAAAATCGTAAGTGACAGGACCCACAATCTTACCTCATTTTACGACGATAATCACGGACACATCACACATGTCTTCAAAAGTCAAAGTCAACCCAAGAAGAACTTGCACAACCATGGTAACAATAGTTGAATCTTCATCATGTTTCTCGTTACTCCAAAGTAACTACTAGAAGAAACTGGCACACAAACAAAAGCCAAATAGTCACCATTTATTGTCTATATATCATCTAACAAATCAATACATCATTTATACAGCAATAAGAATGTGTTACATAATATACTCGAATAATTGAATCAATAGTACAAGTAATAATGCTAGATGTGGACCATGTTAAAGCTAACATGCTACAAAATCAATCCTTTTCATCAGATACATAGGACACGAGATATCATATATTATGTTGACTAAAACCAACCAAGACTTTTAATAATTTTAACTGTTTACTTCATCATCTTTCTTGACTTGCCTGAGTTTTTTGCAGCGAGAGTCGGAATACTTTGTTCATTTCTAAAGAAATTATCGGGATCAACCGCGGTTTTTATCTTCACCAATCTTTCAAAATTTCCCATGAAATACTTCTCACCATAAACCTCACCTTCACTATAAATATTCATACCAGGAGTCATTACTCCAATATCGAGATCCCGATAATTCAAGAATGCAGCTCTTGGATTCTTCGATACATGTGGTGTCATGAAACTATACATAACCCTACTTTGGTTTAAATAATTCGCTTCCAATTCGGGATCACCTTCATTCCAATTAACCGAATATTGAATCTTGTAAATGTTCCCGGCTCGATGAGGGAACGGTGTTGCGTCAGCCGCAACTTCCGACATTCTCCCGCCATACGAGTTAAAAACCAACCCAATCTTACCCAACTCAACTAACTTTTCAAAAATTGATTTAAACCCGGATTCCGGAATCGGGGTTTGTACATAGTCTGATTTTCGTTTTCCATAATTCACACTGTCGGAATGCCGATCTAGAAGAATCTCCGGCTTCGTGGTGTTCAAATCGAAGTTAGCCCAATAAAGTACCGATTCTATCCAACTCACCTCGATACAATCCTCTTTTCTTAAACCCAATTCCGGGAAGTTTTTACTCATTAAGGCCACCAATCTATCAGAATCACCTAAAAAATGCGCTATAAACGAAGCTCGACCAACTTTCTGCTTATTCACTGTCACCGGTTGTAACAAAACCCTAATAAACAAATCTTTATCAATATCCGGCATAATCGACTGCCATTTATAGATAAGTTCCGAAGCATTTTCCGCCGTCGTTCTCATCACCCGAAAAACAGTATTCACCTCGGGAACGGAAACTAGTTTCACGGTATACGACAAAATAACACCAAAACTACCGCCACCGCCACCTCTTATCGCCCAGAAAAGGTCCTCACCCATCGATTTCCGATCCAAAACCTGACCAGTCACATCAACAATTTTTGCATCAATCACGTGATCAACTGACAACCCATATTTTCGCAGCATAGTTCCGTAACCGCCGCCACTTAAATGACCTCCCACACCAACCGTCTGACAAACTCCCGCGGGGAACCCAAGAATTTTACTTTTTTCATAAATTCTATAATAAAGTTCACCCAACTGCGCGCCAGCGCCCACAACCGCGGTTTTGTCCGCGACATTAACATTTATCGACCGAAAGTTAAACATGTCAAGTACGATAAAATCCGGTTCAGACGAAACATACGAGATTCCTTCGTAGTCATGACCGCCGCTACGAATTTTAATTTGGACACCTGTTTTTTTCGCGCATAGGACCGCGGCTTGGACTTGAGATTCGGTTGTCGGGGTTATTATAACCGACGGTTTTGGCATTGTGGTGGTGTTAAATCGTTTGTTTTTTATGTACTCTTGGAGTACGGTTTCGTATGTTGTGGTGTTCGAGGTGGAGCTGTATACGACCGCGGAGAGATCCTCCGCGGATTCCGGTGAGTTTAACGGTAAACATTCGAGAAATGATTGATAGACCGAATCAGGATTCATAGCTGCTTTTGAGCATGTAAATATTGAAAGAATGAGTAATAGGGAAAGCATATTTGATGATGTTTTCATTATTGGTTTGTGAATATTTTTCTTCTTAAAAATAGAAAGAGTTCATTTATAGTGTAGATTTATGTTTGCGCGTTTCATGCGAGAATTATAACTCACTTTGTCGGGCTACACATGTAGTTTGTGTTTGAAGGTGTTTCGTTTTGATTTTTAAATGGTCGTCGGTAATGGACGATGGTGAAACTTGGAAGTTTCTCGTTTGCAAATTTATAAACGGTTGTGGAAAGTGACTCGTGATATTTGGAACTTTGAAGTTTTCCTTTTGTTGGTGAAAGAATTTTAGCTATATTGTT
Organism: Logfia minima; assembly: GCA_963921325.1. Classification (NCBI taxonomy): domain Eukaryota; kingdom Viridiplantae; phylum Streptophyta; class Magnoliopsida; order Asterales; family Asteraceae; genus Logfia; species Logfia minima. The sequence continues at coordinate 23,713,074 of OY992766.1, forward strand.
TGGAAAAGAGAATATTATTTTGTTTTACATTTAAGAGTTGAGTATATTTTAACAAATATATTGCAAGATTTGAACATTTAGTTGATCCTAAAGTACATTCTACAAAATATAAAGTATAATATATTATTTGCTTATTCTAAGTTTTTAAGTGCAATATCGGAAGACTATAAGAAAGTTTCAATGAATAGTGTTCATTGACTTTTACAAGTACAGTATTTATTGTGAAAAGAGAATGATAAAGATAGTTACTAGTTTCTGCTTAGAATTCATTTAATGTCATTTAAGATTTAAAATAAGTATATCAAATTTATTTAATTAAGAGTTATTCTTTTAATTTTTAAATGTAATTTTCATTTTAGATTTTGCAAGTTCGAGTTCGCGTTCTCATTCATAACATGACAGTACGGGATTTTTTGCTTACGCTGCATTCTCGAGTTTATTTTAGTGGAAAGGAAAGGAAGATAAAGGAAAAAATAATTAAAAGTGATTATCGAGTTTTTTTTAGGAAGGAAAGGAAAGGAAATAAATGGAAATAAATGGGCTTTTTGTTATAAACATTTTCCGCCCAGTTTTGAAGGGATTAGAAGAGAAAGCAATCTTATATTAACTATTTTCTTTCCCTTCCTTTTTCTTTCCTTCCAACTCGAGAATACATGTAACATATCTTATATTACATTCCTTTTTCATTCTTTTATTCTCTTTTCTTTTCCATCTCATTCTTTTCCACTGAAAAAAAACTTGAAAATACAATGTTAGGGTTTTGGAAGCAAGCAACCAATCCGGTGAAATAATAGATAGAAGTTTACATTAAACAAGATCGATTGCATATCCGATTGATTTGGTTTATATGAACATTGAAGTTGCAGTTAGTTAACCATAAAATCGATAAAAGTCTAATTTCATCGCTGAACAAATCAAACTCAAGATATTTAGTGGCAAAGATTTGAAAAGAAATCTAAACTAAATCCTCAATTCTGAGTTTGAGCTCAATATAAATCTACCACAAGTTATTTTCATGTTTTTACTACAATTGATCATGCTTTTTTTTTTTACTGACGTTGTGCATCTTTATAGACATACACTATAAAAATGTTATTTTTTTTTTATTTTTTTTAAAGTACTAATACTCGCACATCTCTACTACAAATATATACATTAATTCACAAACATATATATTTGTCTTATCCTCATAATTTGAACCACTAACTTCATGACTAGAATGTCACATTGATACTTCTAGGCCAATAATCCTTTAGTTTACATTAAGAATATATATATGAACATTATGAATCTATTTTATATGTTAAAGTTGTGATGCACCAACTTAAAACTATGATGCACTGATTTTAATGTTTTCATGCTTTTTCATAACTATACGTAAACACTGTCAAGTAGTGTATTAATAAAGTCTAGTACATTATAATTTTTAAATTCATAATGCATCATGGTGTAAAAAATATAGTTACGGTGTTAAATGCTAGGTGTATCTATTCCGTGCATCAAAGTTGAAAAATGATACATAAATATATATGAAACTAACACACGTTTAGTTCTACAAACAAAGTCTCTTTTTCACATTTTATCTAACATCATGTGTGCATGTTTATAAACACATCTTTTGTTTTAAGATATGCGATGAAGCTTGCCAAAATTATATAATTAATATGGCTATAAAAGTGTGAATTAGTTGCGTCAATGTCTCTTTCTATAAACAAAATATCATTGTAACATTTCATTAAACAACTTGTGTGCAATATTATAAATATTTTTTATTTTTATTTTTAAAATTTTGAGATGAGAAATTGCAACAATCAGAAGATATGATGGAGAAGAAGAAGAAGATAGATTAAATTAAATTTCAAAAAGTGTTTCAAATGTATAATAAAACCTTATTTATTTATTTGTTTTTCAATTTTGCTTGATTTTCATTTACTTTAATTAGTGAGGATGGAGGATGTTAAAATGTATATATTAGTTCAAACTTATGTGTGGAATTATGTAGCAAATGCAGGTTATTTGTGGTTATTCTGGCAAATGCAGGAGTAATGTAAAGTGTAAGTTATATAAATTTTTTTGAAAAGATGGAGGTGTTGTATGTAGCAGAGCTCAAGTGAGGGGAAAGCAAGTTAAATTGTGAACTTAAACATATACCAACTCTTTCATTTCCAATTTTAGAAAATAAAATAAAAGCAGGAGGTGTTGGTGTTTGGTGATTTTGGAGAATCAAGGAGGGAAAAGAGGTGATTGAGAAATTAAGCTCAAAAATTGAAAGGAGTAGCTTTAAACCTTTAATCACAAGCTCTAAGGTATGAATTATATCTTTAACCGATTAATATGATGTTTAGGGTTATTTTGATTTAAACCCTAAATTCTAAAACTGATGTAAAAAGGCTAAATTGATAAAGAAGATAATAGCTATGTATTCTTGAATATAAAAGTAAGGTTATTCTAATAGTGTTTGTATAAAAGATATAAGTTTAAATACTCATGGGTGTTCGTGAGTTTCATATTTATGAAGAAGTTTCGATGGTGATGATTATGTTTAAATTGAAAAAGAAAATCAAACACCCAATAGTATATGTATTTTAAAGAAAAGAATGAACTTTAATGGTTAGAGATGGTGGTTGATGTTATGAATTATAACACCAAGTTATGTTAGAGATTTTTGATGTTATGATTATAACACCTAGTGGTTGGTTAGAAAAGAGAAATAAAAATTAGAATTCTGAGAATAATCTATAAAGAGTCGCGTTGTGTGTAATTTATATGTACGTGTTGATATGAATAGGTGATAAAATAGTTGGAAGAATTGCTAATAACTTCACAAATAAATTTTAAGGTATCTAATGGATGGTTAGAGCAAGATAATAACATTTGGATTACCAGTGTAGTCAAATGTGTATTATCTTGATGAGTTGAGCCAAGTAATGACATTTGAGATACAAGCGTATCCAAATATGCATTAGTTTGATGAATAAATCCAAGTAATGGCATTTGGAGTAAAAGTGTATTGATAAGTTCGTTAACTTGATGGTTATAGTTCAATTCTTATGAGTTGAAATGTTAGAGAATTAAAGATCCTTAATGTAGTTTATGTTATGTCAGAACCCGTTACTTACTAAGCTTTTTGCTTATTATAATGTTGTTGAATATGTAAGTGAACCAAGCAAGAAACGGGAGGAATTGGTTAAGAAGCCAGCAAATAACTAGTAGTGGACTTGTTGCTGCTTTGGTAACAAGTTATCCCTCTTAATCATGCTCAATACAATGGAACACTCTTTTTTGATTATGTATAAAAGTATGAGTTGTTATGTTGACACTTTGAATACGGTCAATGCTTCATTTTTGTACTTTTGGTTTAAAGTTGTCACTTGATGGTAAAATCGGTCTAAGAGAGTTATATGTATGTCTTTTGGTACTTGTAGTAGTAGCGTTTTGGTAAAATGGTTAAACTGTAGAAATGATCCATTTGGACGTATATTGTATGTAAGTGTTATTATTTTGGTCATTTTGGTAATAGGATGTTGTCAAGTAATAACAGTGTTGATTTGATCATGCTGGAAAAATAATAGATGGAAAATGATCATTTCTTTGGTTTGAGTAGAAAGAGTGGTAATAATCAATTGATTTTGGTTCTTTATGATGTTTGAATTGTGTTACATAGTAAGGTTTTATGTTATGTTGTTTTGGTACATCGTCTTTTGGCGAAAACATGTTGTGTCGAAATTGTTATGGTTAAACTAATATGGTAAGTTGAGAATTTGAGGCAAAAACTGCACAAAATGTCTTTTGTACAGGTTCAAGTGAAAAATTGTGGCGCGATTACCCTAGCGATGCGATCCTTTGTAAGTTTTGGTCAGAAGTCTTCCACCTAAATCTTACGATGCGATCTCCCATTTTGTCCAAAACTCGATTTGTTTGTTTTTATATTAAGTTCATAAAGTCGCTATTCGCTTCCGTTGTTGTCTTGTGTTCGTGTAAAAAATAACCAAAGTGAAATTTAAGGTTTTAATGAGTTGTAAAAAACACTCCGAGTCTTACATGTATATTCTGAACTTTAAACATTTGGTTTTGATTCAGTTACAATCATTCGGTTATAACTTTTTGAAGATTTGTTTGTATTGATTCTGGCAAAATAACTGAGGAGATCGATGACTGGGGATGAGCATGATATGAAGGTGTGTAAGGTGGCAATATTGGCAAAAACTATTTACCGGTAACCTTTCTACGATCGTCGGAGATGTGGAGAATAAGGTGTTTGAGCAAGAAGGTGTATTTTGGAAGAAACTAACTAATATCTGATTTCTATCTATTTATCTGTTTTGTTAAATTTCATTCTAAGTTTGACTTAATTACAAAAATATCATTGACTAATTATTAGCCATTGATCCATTTACTCAATATGATCTAATTGTTCAGATTTCAATCTCTCATTTTCCTAGTAACTACTTTTTTCTTACATGAATTAATCTCGAAACAGATTATGTAAATAAAATTATAGTAGGAGAGAGTATGACAGAGTCAATTTTGACTGCGATATTAATGAAGAACAATATATGATAAAAGTTGATAAACGTATATGTCATTTCATTACCTGAATTATGATAAACATACAGAAAAAGATTATTAAAATCAACTCATCACACATCGTACTTGTAAGAATGCCCGTCTAAAATCGGTCGAATTAAAGAAAGTTGATCAAGTCTAAGTGAGATGTATGTCAATTGTCAAAGAAAATATATATAGAAAATTCTTCTGACTTATGTATTGTTTTCTAGTTGTTGTCATTATCATGGAAATAAAGAACTTTCGAATGGTTTATCATGATGACAAATGTTGCACAAATTAATTCTACAAAGAAAAATGCAGCCCTATTATTTATAAGATTGTGATTGAAGATAAGCACTGTGAAGCAACCACTCGATAAAAATCACCAACTTGAGATTTGACTAATTCTCGTATGATATGATTAATACGAAGTATGGTGGCATAATTGTAAACCGAAAAGTTGCTCTAAGGATATTTATAATTTTAATTTTATAAGTTTATATCAATATCAATATTTAATTGATAAATAATATAGTTAGTTGAAATTTATATAATTATGTGCATTTATAAAATTATAAATGGTTTCTAACTCTGTTCCTTAATCCTTAAATTTGGAGATTAGAAATTATCAATTTATCACTCCACTTATTAAATATATAAATCATTCAATTAATATCAAATCTCTCATAATACCTTTAAATATCTTATTTCTTCTTTTATATCACATTTTTAAAATTAACAATTACAAGAAGTTATACTATTATAAAAACAATATCATTTTCGTTAAAGTATTAGCAATTATTCTTGCATCTATGTACCATTAAACATTTATATACACACTCATTAACTATTTTACCAATCTAAAAAATTATCAACATATAGCAGGAAGTTCAAAAAGTACATTGAACTAAAATTAATTACTCAAGGTAAAATATCAAAATTACTCGTCACCAATATGATCTACGATACTAATAATCATCAACAAATATCACTACATATTAAACTACCTACACTACTATTGATTATTACTATCAATCACCATTATAATTTTCTCATACCGTTACATTATGCGGGCAAATTGCTGTATATATCAATCAATGTAATATACGTGTACTTGAATACGTACACATGCAACACTATTACACTATTCTAACAAATCATGTTTTATAAAATTAGGTAAACTTAAATTATCTATCCGAATATAAACCATGCATCACACATGGCGTATGCCAAATTCATTCTCCATATGCTAAAAAAAATGGTACATAGATACGGAGTAATATATTAGTCGGTAGAAATGGACAAGCAAAATTAGGAATATATATTCGAAATCTAAACTTAATGTTGGCACCTTCCTGAACTCGCCTATACTTTTTCTAGGAAGAACATGAAAACTTTGTTCATACCTAAAAAGGTTATCAGAATCAACAACAGTTTTCACCTTCACCAATCTATCATATTCCCCATGAAATACTTGTCTCCACAAAACTTGCCTGATTTGTAACCACCCCTACCGGTTCCGGTCATCACACCGATACCCAAATCTCTATAGTTCAAAAATGCACCTCTTGGATTTTTCGATACATAGTTTATCATTAACTTATACAAAACCCTAGTTTCGCTCAAGTAGCTTTTCGTAAGCTTCGGATCCTCATCATTCCAGTTCACCGAGTACTGGATCTTGTACCACTTTCCAGCTCGGCGAGGGAATGGAGTTGTGTCTGATGCAACTTCATTCATTCTCCCGACATACCGGTTAAAAAAAAACCAACTTTACCTAATTTAACTAACTTGCTGAATATGAACTTTAACCCGGTTTTGATATTGGGGTTTGTATATAGTCAGACTTCCGCTTTACAAAGTTCACATTGTCTGAATGTCGATCTAGGAGAATCTTTGGCTTCGTTGTGTTTAACTCGAAGTTAGCACAATAAAGTACCGATTGAATTCAACTCACCTCAATTCAATCCTCTTTTCGTGAGCCCAATTCCGCGAAGTTTTTGTTCATTAGGGTTAAAAATCTTTCGGAATCACCTAAAAATGTGCTATAAATGAAGCTCGAATGGTTTTCTTATTATTTATCCTTACCGGTTGTAATAATATTCTAATAAACAAATCGTTATCAATGGCCGGGATAACCGTCTGCCATTTATAAACAAGGTCTGTTGCATTTTCTTCCACTGTTTTCATTATCCGGAAAACAATATTATAAACCAAGGGCACCGTGACTAGTTTCACGGTGTACGACAAAATAACACCAAAACTAGCCCCACCACCGCCACGTATGGCCCAAAAAAGATCATCACCTGTTCCTTTTCAATCCAAAATATTGCCATCTGCATCACCGATACGGCATTAATTACATGATCAACTGATAGCCCGTATTTTCGAAGCATGGTGCCATAACCACCACCACTTAAATGTCCACCAACACCGACTGTTGGACACACTCCATCTGGGAACCCATGCACCTTACTCTTTTCCCAAATTCGGTAATATAGTTCACTAACTGAGCTCCCACTTGGACAATAGCAGTTTCAATGGCGATGTCAACGTCAACCTTACGAAGATTAAACATGTCAAGTATGATGAATTGTTTTTCGGATGAGACATACGAGATTCCTTCATAATTGTGTCCGCCACTACGAATTTTCATTTATACACTGAGTTTTTTGGCGCAGAGGACGCTGGCTCTGGACGTGGGATTCTTTTGTCAGGGTGACGATAATAGCGGGTTTAGGTGGTGCCGTGGCGTTGCAGTTTTTGATCTAATCTTGTAGGATGGTGGTGTAGGAAGAGGATTTCGTGGTGACCTGTACACGATGTTGGAGAACGACGGGTCGGGTTGGACTGACGTGGTCTGTAAACATTTTAGAAAAGATTCACAGATTAAATTAGGATTGTTTGCTCCATTTGAAAGAGTAAAATAAGAAGAACAGCAAAGAAAGAATGTAAGTGAAAAAAGGGTAATTGAAGACATGAATATATTGTTGCGTTATACAACATAGGTCTATTGATTGCCATGATATTTATAATGATAGTGTAAAGTTAGAGAATTTTCGATCAAAACAAGATAATAATTAATTAATTGCATATACATAATAATTTATACAGCACATAGAGATTTTATTAGTATATTTAAGTGCATATACATAATAATTAATTAATATATTCTTTATGTTATACTCATACTACATGTTAATGATTGAAAACATTTAAAAGATGCTATAACGTTTGTTTGCTTTGGCAAATTGACATAAGTTTATTTAGCCCAACCTCTACAAAATATACCGCTGTTAAGTTTAAAATCAAAGTGACAAAATGGTTCAACTTCAATTATTTAGCCAACTACGTAGTAATCATTAAGTTGGTCAAGAGGTCCAAATGGAGCCAAACGGGGTGCAGTATATATAGGTGGGCCGGCGCCCGCGACCAGCCCATGATTAGCAAGCCAATTTCATACGACAAATCGGCCAATATCTACAGACCCATAATGTAAACCAAGTCACTGGTGGTCCATTAATTTGTGACCTTTTGGGAGTTGACTATTTTATTCCTAAACTCTTAGGTGGAATGTGGATCATGTCAAAAAATAAAAATTTAATTTTCGTTCTGTTATAAGAAAAGTAATAACATACAATATGGATATGATAACACCAAAAAAAGGAATCATACAAAAACCTTCGGAAACCAAAAATATGGATATGATAATAACTCAACTTACATTCTAATCAAATCAAAGTAAAACTAAAAGGTAAAAATAAATAAGTTGTTATTTTAAAATTCGTTGGATGACAGCCAATATTCTAGGTAAACAGTGTATATTAGAGGCTTTTTCTTATATTATATTTAAATTTAAATATTTAAAAGTTTACTTTGTCATCACCCTAAATGTATACATGTGTATATGTTTTTCTTGACTTTGTGAATTGTGTTGGAAGGTGTGATTTTGGAATCAATCAATTATGGATTGGGAATAAATCATGTCATCTGATTACTATCAAAGTAAACTTCTTTTTTTGACTTCTAAAGCTATCATTTTTTATTTTATCATCATAAAACCTATTGAAAAGTTGTGTAGTCAATGGTCATAAACGGAGTAGTAATTTGGCTTGGACAAGATCTAGTTAATCATGGGCGGGTCGCAATTCGTTTGGTAATTTAAACCTGACGTGATCTAGTTACTACACACGGGTTGGTAATTTAAACCTGACCAGGACACAATTCGTTTAACCCGTATTTAAGCGGATTAAACATGTTAACGAATTAACAGGTCGATTTCAGTTTGGAGGGGTTTCAGGTCAAGTTATAACAATTTGAATTTTCTTCAAAAATAGTATCAAACGTGATCAAGAATTCAATACAGAAAATTTATAAAAAGTGGAAAAACGTAATCGAGTTGACGGGATAACCAAATCCCAAGTTGATGCATTAATAAGTTTATGTTCATCGAAATAAAAATGTTTATATCTATATCAATATCTATAATCATCATCAAGATGTACTAAGTGGCTAAGATTCCGATATTTTTATAAGAGGTCTCAGGTTCAAATCTCACTAGTTGCATATATTGAGGTGGCCAGTGAAATGATAAAAAAAAAAAATCACAAGAATACTCCGATTAAATCACATACATCTAGTAAAAAATTTCGCCATTTTCAATTAATCTCAACAAAAAGATACCCCCATTAAATCACATATATCTAGTAAAAATTTTCGCCATTCTCAATTAATTTCAAAAAAGAAAAAAACTACCTACTCTCTTTTTTTACATCTGTATCTACATCTGTATACTTCAAACAAGGACCGCAACTTTCCAGAATCATGGGTCAATTGGAAGAATCATAACCCACAAATTGAGATATCATTACTTACGTCATAAATTGAAAAGGTCAAAGATACAATCAAAATTCGAAACACATATTTCATCCGTTTATTTTTCCATTATTCTCATCACTATTTTTATGTATTTTTAAAATTATATTTTGAGAAGTTCGGAACTATCGTTTCGAATTGTTCTTACGTTGATATAATATTTGTCAAGTGCTTAGAGTTTTAATGTTTTTAGTGGTGTTTACTTTGAGGGTTTTAGAATGAAGAAATATGTATCAAAATGATTGTAAGCGTTTATAATAAATATACATAAACGTATAAGGTATAAGTTAAGTCTGATGAAACATTTATTTAATATGAGATTTTGTTTGTATTTGGTAGCAAATAATATTTAGAAGCATTTTAAAGCGACAAGCGACTAGCAGTTAGCAATTTGGTTGAAAAATTTGTTTGGCAACAAAGCAACTAGAGTTTGCATATTATCTAACCGCTTCCTACTAAATGCTTGATGATGAAGCATTTCAACTAGCAACTAGCATTTTGGTTCTGAAATTACCTATATACCCTAAAAATAACATGAGTACATTATAAATAATGTGTATATGTCATTTTCTGTAATTTTACACTTTATAATTATTGCTACTGTTACGTTACCAAACACTTTTTTTAAACAAACAGTTACTGCTAACTGCTGCTGCTTACTGCTACGTGTCGTCAAACACATCCTTTATAAAAGAAAAATAAATGTTGCAGTTGGTTAAAAATAAAAGTTGAATTTGTACAATTATAAAAATTACAGAATAGAAAATTTTCAAAATATATATTTTATATAATTTACGATAGGTCGATTGTTTCAACGGTAATGTTAAAATTACAATTGTTATCCCATTTTATAAATCAATCAATATCTCCAAGTTTTGAAAACTCCACCTTTCCGTTCAACATTGATTACCTCTCACATATACAAACTATCTTTCATTTTTCTCTCTTACCTCACTTTTTAAATTTTTATTGTTTTTAAATACAATTCAATAAAATAAATATTTAGTATTTATTTAAAATTGATCATAATTTTCTCAAATATTATTTTGTTTCCAATCTATACCCATTTCCATTCCAATCAATATTCAGATGTTTAAAACGGATGACTCCTTAATAAAATAGAAGAAAACTTGCAAAAATACACTAAAAACATACTTAATTTTATATTCAAAAAAATTTTCAAACTGCAAAAAATTACCGTACAGTTCTTTGCGGTTTGCGTATCCGATCTGGTGGCCTGGACGCGCTCCGATAGCTAGGGTCGTGGCCGGGAAACCTACTCCATTCTGGGATCGTTGATTTTTTATTTTTTTTACCTTTTTCAAAATTGATTTAATGTTAATGTTTAATGACACTTCATATTGACTGTAGATTTTACGAATTTAAAATCATAATTTTTTATAGCAAATTATGAGTGGTTAAAGTGCGTTTAAAAGTCAAAATAAATATAAGTTGTCAAAATCGCAGGATGCGAGTTACGAATTTAATGGTGGATAAGATTTCGACCAGATTTTTCTAAAAAGTTTTCCTTGATTTTGTAAACTTTGAAAAATCACCTCTTTTTCCTCCTAATCAGATTAAGTCATTTCATTTAAACTATGGATAGAAACTACACATTAATATGTTATTTTGGTTAACAACTTTTGACATACGTTACATAATTGAATAATGAAAAAATACTTAAATACCATTTGTTCACACTTCACACCGTGGGGATCGTTTAGAAATAAAAACCACCAACCACAAAACAAAATTCGACAACTACTACACATTTCTGTATTCTCTGTATCAGCTACTACCTGTAATTCACAAGATTACTACATCGGAACACACGATGAAGGCGTGGCAGTATGATGAATACGGCAGCGTTGACATGTTAAAGTTGGCAACCGAGGTGGTGGTTCCCGACATAAATGATGATCAGGTGTTAGTTAAAGTGGTTGCTGCTGCTCTTAATCCTATTGATTACAAAAGAAGGTTTGGATATTTTAAAGCTTCTGATTCCCCTTTTCCTGTAAGTTTTCGATCACTAGCGTTTTCTTAATTGTTTGTTTTGGAATGTTTAATCATATCTCGTAGGCAGATCTAGAAAAAAAGTTACGAAGCCAAATCATATTTCGGATCAGACCAACTTTGACCCATAAGGCCATAAGAAAAACTACTCATTTTGACTCGCTAATGTCATTCTTGCATCACAAGCAAGTAAAATTATTTAATAAACAAATACCATTTGTTTAGACAGTGATTTATTTAATTGGTTTCCTTTTAGATTGAACCCAAATAAACAAAGTAGCTTTCAACCTATAACTTGGACTAAACTATGCAATTCATATAAAAATATCTGAACAACAGTAGGTAGGAGTACTTATAGGATGTGGCCCTTACTGTTTTTGGAGGGGAGTACTTCTAATATGCTTAATTTGGATAAGCAATTAATGGGTGGCATGTGACCCTCTACTTCACTAATCACCAAATAGATCCGCCAACGGTTACCAGTTTTAAGATGGATTGCTTTTGATCACGTCGATCTGTCTAACCACGTAAATTTGTTTATGTTTAATTTCTTTTCTTTTCTTGCAAAACTTTGTTGGTATGAATTTGTATGGGTCCTATTTGCAAAGATAAACGTTAATAGTAACGACTTTCTTTTTTGGTAATAGACTATTCCTGGATACGATGTTGCTGGTGTAGTTGTTAAGGTTGGAAGCAAGGTAAAAGGCTTGAAAGAAGGAGATGAGGTATATGGAGATGTAAACGAACAAGCTGTGATTGGACCTAAGCAATTTGGAACATTGGCCGAGTACACAGCTGTTGAGGAGAAATTGTTGGCTTTAAAACCTAAAAATTTAGATTTTGTACAAGCTGCTGCTATTCCTCTTGCAATTGAGACTGCATATCAAGGTCTAGAAAGAGTCGGTTTCAGTGAAGGCAAATCGATTCTTGTTCTGAATGGTGCAGGTGGAGTTGGATCCTTTGTTACTCAGGTATTGTACCCCCATCAAAATGCATATTTTGCTACCATTTCTAATAAGTTTGACACATTTTTCAGAGAATGAACTCTTAAAGTAATTGCTTGTTGATATAAATACACTTACAAAAAATTTTATTAACTCTTCTGACACACTGATCACTGTGAGTACACACACATTTCCCTGATGAAACTTGAACTCAGCTACTTATGATCGATAATTATATGTGTGTAACTTCACTATTATTTGATTTATAATATTGCCCAAGCAGTATATGGCTTGGGCAAGGCTGTACATGGCCTATTGGACTGCTATGCAAACTCAATCTCAACGGAAGAATAATTTCTGTGCCAACATATAAGGTTGATGGGATATTCCCAAGCTCTATCACTATTTTTAATGTAGAACCTCATTTGGGCTTATATACTGATAGGAGAGCTAAAATCCAACCCAGTCAAAGTCTTTCTGATTTAGCCCTAATCATAATGCATGTGAACAATAATGGATCCTGGTGTGCCTAGCCACTTGGTCAGACAGCTATTTAATCCACACAAAAACTATACATGAAATATTTATGGTCTTTTTGCACTTGAAATTTTGGAGAAATTAACTGGTCGTAGTTAATTTGGTAATATTATTGATCTATACATTTGTCTCTTTCATTTGATGAAAAATCTTCGTTAATGCAGCTTGCAAAACACGTATTTGGTGCTGCAAAAGTAGCAGCTACATCTAGTACAGGAAAACTCGAGTTGCTTAAAAGTTTAGGAGCCGATGTAGCCATTGACTACACCAAGGAGAACTTTGATGAATTACCAGATAAATACGATGTCGTTTATGATGCACTTGGTAAAAATAGTTTTACATTACACAAGGAGTATATATTCTCTAAGTTATATATCTGCACCATCTCACATATGTTAACTGCAATATAGGACAACCTGAGAAGGCATTGAAAGTGGTTAACGAAACTGGTTGTGTGGTGTGCATAGCTGGCCGTTGTCCACCACCAGCAATCGGCTTTGGTCTCACATCAGATGGATCAGTTTTGACTAAACTAAATCCTTATTTGGAAAGCGGAAAGGTGAAGCCGGTGGTTGACCCCAAAGGTCCGTTTCCTTTTGACAAGGTTAACGAAGCGTACACTTACCTTGAAAGCCGACGAGCTACCGGAAAGATAGTTATATACCCGATACCTTGAGGTTTACTTTTGTTTATTATTAGGTACCATCGATAAAGCCTTGATATAGCGGCTTATATTTGCATCGTCTTGTTTGTGAATGCTGGGAATTGAATAAATATAAAAATTGGTGTGCAAAAAATGTGATTATAAATCTTTTTAGAAAGGGAATTCTATACCTAATATATCACACGTAATATATGTACATCTTACATATATATACATCGAGGCTTGAACTCAACCTCTTAGTTGATGAGCTCCTCTTCAGATACTAATAGGTCATAAGCCCTTCGGTAGAAGTGTGATTATAATCTTTGATTCATTGAGTTTATGTTTCATCTGATAATTTTAAGTTGATATGAAGTTTTATTTTTTTCGGGTTAAGTGCATAAAAATGCAATTAATTAAGATTTGACATTCGTAGTATGTAATCAAGTACTTGTGCGTACTTTGTGTAAAAGAAACTTGTTATTTGTTACTGTTGTATGTAATTTATGATATTATCACTGGCGTGTCATCTATGTAAGGTGTCATGTGGCATCATATCCTTACAAGTTGTCACATTATCAAAATATACAATGACAGTAAATAGCAAGTTTCATACACACAATATATATTCGAGTAATTGACCAAACTGTACAAATATTACACATAAAAGTTGTGTATCATTATTTTTTTATAAGAAAATCTATCTCAAATTAAAAAGAATAAAAATTCTATTAACTTTTTTTTTACAAAAATATATACATATATTAAGATTAAAAATGAAAAATATTAATGAAACGATTACTGTCATAAAGAATGATTTTACAATGCCATCTCCTAAACTCGTATATAATTTGTCAATTAAATGAAACTTTTTTAGCAACAAAAGTTAGAAGATCAAATTTTTAAGTTCTAACAAGTAACTAAAAATTTAACTCTTAAAAAACCCGTCATAAAACAGTCTTATAACTAGATAAATGGACACTAATCAAGTGAAGTATTTATAAATTTTGTTTTGTCACCTTAACCATCTATAATTACTTATGAAGAGTTTAGCACTCCTTTGCTAACCTTATGATTATTAAAATAAAAACTTATCTTAATACTTTTTTCATATATTTAATCATAATCTCTCTTAACTAATTGAAAAAAATACATTAATTGATACAAGAAGAAACAAGTAAGTACAATAGTTTAGATATTTAATTTGACAACCAAATATTTTTAATAGTTAGTAATCAAGTCATTGAAGATCATTTAATATCTAATTACTTTATATTTTCTTTTTCCTTTTCTTTTTTGGAACACCAACCAAATAAATTCAAAGTTAAACTTCAGGTTTAATAAATTATTCAAACACCAAGCTTTTTGTGGAAATTGTTTACTTTTCAACTTTTCTTGTAACAACAATGGTTTACTTTCAAATTGCTTTGTTAGACGTTGTTTTGTGCAATTGGCTTCGGTTTGATTAACTGATATAATACGATCGTTTGAAACACTCATTTGATGGATTCATAAAACATAAATCGACCCTTCAATTTACTTTTTAGAATGGCAATACTATAATAAATCTCATTTGCATACAATTCTCACACTATAATATCATATTCATCATGTTCTCCAGAAGCTTGAACTCATACATTTTTGTTTGATTGACTTCTCATATATTATTATTTATATATAATATATATACTGTTAGTTCCCCTTTTAACATACCTTCAATTTTAATTTTAATAAATAATATATGTGTAACGCACAATCATAAATCTAAGTTGTCTTGTTTTAGGAATGATTAAAGCCAACGAATATAATGTGCTTACTGGCTTATAAATCGACGGTCTAAACGTATGCTTTCGATATAAGATTTTTATTATAAAATATGGCTATAGTTTTGATATTCTTCAAATTTGAAATAAGAACAAATCAGAAACTTAACTCTCATACTTGAAATAACATTGCATGTATTAACAAAGTTCTCTTATTAATATATATATATATATATATATAGACTTTTAAATCCGTGTATACGATATGAATTATGTAGTATCTAATTTTTAGATTATCTTTGTTATTTTAAATAGATGTTTTAATTGTTATCTACAATCTACAATATTACCAATTTAATTATTTGTTTGGTACTCCATAACGTATGGTTTAAATTTTATCACCTATTATTTATAAAATTTACTTTGTTCCAGTTATCGATTTTTTATAATCATATGTAGATTGTTGATAATTGATAGCTAAGAAGCTACGACTACGATTAATGATTATCAATTGTAATTATTTTTAAAATAACTGATGACCAAATTTAGAATTAGAACTTTCTTATCTTTTTAACTTTTTTTTTGTTATTGCCTTCTAACTTTGCACTGTTTACTTGGTGTTATGTAAGTTGAGGGACTAAATTTTAATTTAGAAAATTGAAAAGCACATTTGGATTGAAAATCAGTTTGATTGGTTCAGTATAACATGTAAAAGTGAAAAAGAAAATAGGAATACGGTTGGTTGTAAACCTGTTTTTGAGGCAAGTTTGATCAAGTTAATAATCGGCTGCTCACTTGTCGAACTGGAAACCATAATCAATTTGAACCGGACTTTTATTTTATGGTCATATCTTTTTACTCGTAACTCGAATTAAATACTCGTCTTTTTTTAAGTTGTGTATTTTTCGAGGTCTATTTGTTGACAAACAGGCAAATGTGGTTTGTCCCAAAAAATTTTGAACATTTGACCTTCAATTTTAACAATTTACACTTATTTTTACTTTTAAATGCATTTTAACCACATAATTTGCTATAAAAAATTCTAATTTCAAATTCGTAAAATTTACAGTCAATATGGAATGTTATTAAACATTAACTCTCAATCAATTTTGAAAAAAAAACTCAAATGAAGTTAAAAAAATATTACGATTCCAGAAGCAACCTTATTTTCCGGCCACGAGCTCGGACACGCAAACTACAAAAATCACCATTCAAATGCATTCAGAGGTAGTTTTTTTAATTAATTTTTTTTTAATGAAATTCAAATATATCTTAATAAATGATATATAAGAATCATACTTGTGACATCATCATTCTAATTTGAAATTGAATTAACCAATAAGAAGCCATAATTTAATTAAAATATATCTTTTATTAGGATTAATTAATAATTAATTTCATCTAATCTCTCTATTTTCAAATTTTAATTAGTCAATTTCAAATTCATGATTTCTAATATATATCAATTTTATATTTTTATCTATATTACATTTAATAATACTTCATCACATGCCTATGCATGTTTCATCCAATTTATAAAAAATTTAATTACACGTTATCTTATATATCTTTTTATCTATATTAAATCTAATAATAGAGCATCATCGTTTTGTTTAACCTAATTAAAACTATCAATCTTAATTAATAAAAGATAACTCATAATTAATTTTATTATAATTATATTCATACATTTATCTTATTTATTTATATTTATTCTTATTTGGCCATCAATGTAGATCGACTCTCATTCATAATAATTATTCTTATTAATATTACAGTTATATTTTCTAAATGAGTTTATGGTAGTTAATTAATCAGATCAGTTTATTGTTTTTTTTCTTCTTTTTTCTCTCTTTTCGTTAAACAACATTTAGTAAGCAATTAGCGGTTTATATATTACTTTATTTCATACTTATATTTCTTAATAGGCTATTAGATTAAAATACTTATAACATACTTTTTAGATCTATGTCAATGCACATTGATATTTCCAGTTTTACTTTTGCTGTAATAATTATGTTAAATATATAAAATCATTCGACTTAAATTACAATTTCAATTGTTATTCATTACCATACATACTATATGATTTATTTATTCTATTCGTTAAGTATCAAAATATAAAATTATATACTTTTGTACTCTATGATTTAAGTAATGGTATACATTACTACTAAGACAAATAATTATATAAGAAAACTACTTATAACCAATCATGTGCCTTTTTTATTAATCAAACCAACTATCAACTAATCATATTAATGTATTTTACACAGTTTTATAAATCATGTACTTTCCTTTATTTTTATTTTTATTATAGTTTTGATTTCCCATCATATAAGTGGGTCTTTGAAATTTAAAAAGTGTACGAAGTAAGAATGAAAGATGGTGCTACAAGTTGAATTTCAAAATTAAAAACGTCAACACTATTTTTAATTACATTTACCATGTCCAATTCTTAATTAACCAAATGTACTAAGAAGACTACCAATTCTCTTACTCGATAATAGTTGATTTGGGAATTGAGACAACTATAGGGACAAAGATAATAGTGTGATTTCTGACTCTTATCGTAATAAAATTATAATTTATTAATTTCATTTAATCTTACTGACTTGAACGATCCGTGTGTAAACACGGGTTTAAAAGCTAGTATATATATATAGTAGATTTAAACCGTGCGATGCACGGCAATTTAAGTTAAGCAATTTTTATATTCATAATTTTTATTGGTTTAATAGTTTAATATTATTTTTCAATTAGTGTTTGAGTAAGATTCATAAATTTTTAATTAATTATTATTATTATTCAAATATTATCTAACTCTATCTAAATTTATTTTTTGTTTATCTTTTAAATTTAAATAATTATTTAGTTTTAAATTATGAGAAGTCGTCACGTGTCATTTTATCTGCGTGATAAAATATGAAATAACTTTCTATTCTCCTTTAGTATATATATATATAGATAGATATGTATATTAGGGTATTTCGGTGAATTTTTGAAATAAACCTCTATCGGTTTATCTTACTCAAAGTTCGGAAGTTTGTTGGGCCGAGAGGCTACTTAAGTACTGGGCTTATGGTGGACCAAATACCAAACTTTACTGATATCTACCGTTTACGTACTCCATATTTGTTCAAATTTCTTTCCTTATTCCCTTTTCCCTTTCTGTACGAATGTTTATGGTCTTCGGGTCATTTGAGTTTATTTATATACTGTCACGTAGCCCATGCATTACTAACCAGTAACTAATCGTATTTATCTTTCAGAAGAGACAATACTAGAAAAGAAAACTTGATTCTTATGAATTATTCCGCTGCAATTGGTGATGGATTTCCAATGGTCCTTTAGCGACAGATTTCCACGATGGCTTTCTTATGAGTTTACTTTCACTCGGAAATACATAAAGAGAAAAATCCGACCTTTACACAACAAACACTAATTCAGTGGTATTAAGCAATTATTGAGCTACCCGGGCAATGACTGAGCACGTATTCGCGATTGAGAGCTCGCAACCCAGTACACCTCGGGCAACACAACCTATACCCCGTTTTGCAACCACCGATTACGAGATGTACAAGGGTATTCTCTTACAGTTTTTTGTTTTTTTGGGTGGTTTTTTAAATTTGTTTAAAAAAAATGAAATAGATGATTGTTCCTTTATTGTATACATTACTATATTACTATATGTCTTAAAAGATTGTTTCATTTGCAAAAGATAACAATAACAGATGCACGAAGTTTTACCATTTTTATGATGTTAATTGCTTAAATCTTGGTAACTTATTCTGTTCAATATGGCAAGTCTTTAAAACCGAAATACTCTAAATGAATGATAATTTAGACATTTTACTAACTTATCTTAAAACAAAATAAAAAATTGGGGGATAATTTCTGTAGTACGGATCGAGGGAGTAGTTAACATTAACATTTACCGAACGTTGGGCAAACAATTTTCATATTCAAGTAGATTACAACGTACGATGTTCATACACTATTCAATCACGTTTACCAAACACCAGCATATGTCAGATTCTTTTCTATACCACTTTCTAGTTTCTATGGACATAAATAAGCAAAAAAGAAAGTTTGTTGAGAATTTGATATTGAGAATTCATAATATAAAACAGAAGTCATTGCAAATATTAATTTGAAAAGAGTTTGGTACGTAGTAAATGACATTTCTACCCGTGTTGCTTCATGAATTATATTCGACATCAACGGCGAGTATATATATTTGGTCACTACTAAAATATTATGACAATGATTTTTTTCTAAAACACAACCAAATCATGTCCTCTATGTTTTGTATTACGCTTTTGTCACTAATGTTCTTCGTTTGCTCATTTTCTACCTCAAATGGGGCTGGACCTTCCGCTCCTAAAGGACCAGGAACTAGTCCCCCGGGACCTGGACCAGTAGCTCCAAAGGGACCAGGTTCCTCTGATCCTAATTTAATATACAAGTCCTTTCTCGAATGCCTCCCAACAATAATATCATCACAGCCCGACCCAACATTATCCTCCATAGTTTATAGCCCTACCGTCAACTCCTCGGCATACACAAAAACCCTACAAGATCACATCAAAAACCGTCGTTACAACACCACTTCTACTCCGAAACCCGCAATCATTGTCGCTCCAACCAAGGAACCTCACGTTCAAGCCACCGTCCTCTGTGCCAAGAAACTCGGTGTTCACATAAGAATTCGTAGTGGCGGACACGATTATGATGCAGTCTCGTACGTCTCATCCAAAAAAACCTTCATCGTACTCGACATGTTTAAATTACGTGCTGTTGATGTTAATATTGCAACAAAATCCGCGGTTGTCCAAGCTGGAACTCTATTAGGCGAACTATATTATCGAATATGGGAAAAGAGTAAGGTGCATGGATTCCCAGCCGGAGCATGTATGACACTCGGCGTTGGGGGACATATAAGCGGTGGGGGTTATGGCACCATGATGCGAAAATACGGCTTATCCGTTGATCATGTGATCGATGCCAAAATTGTCGATGTTAATGGTAAGGTTTTGGATCGAAAAGCAATGGGTGATGATCTTTTTTGGGCCATTCGTGGTGCGGGTGGTAGTAGTTTTGGCGTCATATTATCTTTCACCGTGAAACTAGTTTCAGTACCAAAAGTTAACACCATTTTTAGGGTAGATAAAACAGTGGAACAAAACGTGACGGACGTCATTTTTAAATGGCAGTCAATAATGCCTACGATCGACCCGATTTATTCATTAGAGTTTTATTGCAACCGATTACAGAAAACAAAAAGAAGACGGTTCGGGTTACATTTATGTCCCTTTTTTTAGGCGATTCTAACAGACTATTAAGTATAATGAGTAAAATGTTCCCAGAATTGGGTTTAGAAAAAGAAGATCATTTCGAAGTAAGTTGGCTTGAAGCCACACTTTTCTGGGCCAATATGGATTATAACAAAACGAAGCCGGAGACCCTTCTGGAACAACTCCCGGACAATGTTAGATATATAAAACGAAAGTCGGACTATGTACAAACCCCAATACCAAAACAAGGTTGGACTGCTTTATTCAACAAGTTTATGGAACTGGATAAAGTTGGACTAGCTTTGAATCCGTACGGTGGGAAAATGAGTGAAATTCTTGCTAATGTAACACCATTTCCTCACCGTGCAGGGAACTTGTTTAAGATTCAGTATTCGATGAATTGGGAAGATCCAAAATCGACTGAAATTTATTTGAATCAAGCGAAGGCTATGTATGAATTTATGACGACTTATGTATCGAAGAATCCGAGAGGTGTATTTCTCAATTATAGAGATTTTGATATTGGTGTGAATTCGGGTGATGGCTATAACTCTGGAAAGGTTTACGGAGAGAAGTATTTTAAAGGGAACTTTGAAAGATTAGTGAAGATTAAGACTGCTGTTGATCCTGATAATTTCTTTAGGAATCAAAGTATTCCTACTCAAAGCAAAAAGACCAAAACCATGTATAGTTGATTGAAGGCTAATAATGGATATTAGAAACTATAAATTTATGATGAAAGTAGCTACTACTTTATTTAATTAGAGACTGAAAGTTTATGAAGAATATATCGCAATAGATACTTTGCCCTTCAATTATTCGTTTCGTTTTTAAGTTAATACATAATAGGTCAAAAATGATAATTTTGTGGTTGATTTAAACGCCACAAATTTCGATTCAGTTCTCAAAGAAACCCCTGCTTTGTTTGTCATTGTTGAATTTTATGCTCACTGGTAATATTTCTATTTCTAGGGTTTATATTAATTAGAGCTTACACGATCATTATTTATTACTATTATTGTTTGGCAGGTGCCCTGCTTGTAGAAATTATAAGGTATTCCTATTTCCGTATTGTACTCGTAGTTTGCATGTTTGTTGTTTAGTTATTTGTTTGATTATTTGTACATAAAATGTATATAACTTATCGGGCAAAATTAGGTATTATGTCTTTATTTAAACTTTCAAATCTTGTATCCGATCTCTTATAGCCAGTAAACCGACTGCTTACCATCGTTATGATGATTTGGCAGTTTATATAGTTGTCTCGTGAATGAAGAATTAACAGTTACTTGATGAAGTAGCACCAAAGACATTCAATAGTAAACATTGAAATTTTATTACATATATAATACATTTGGAAATACGTTACGCATAATAACAATACACGTTAAGTTGGATACATTTCCATGCGGTGATTGCTTTTGTTTGATTTTGTTAATAATATCCTTCTTTTCAATCAAGATTCTTCAAAATCCTGTTGCATATTATTTTTTATTGTTCAAACTAAATAATAATAATAACTAAAATTTGTGGCAAGTTTTTAGGGCCTTGACCTTTCTAGGAACATATTATAGTGGTTGTACATATGCTAATATATACAGCTATTTTTATAAAAGAATAATTCATGTAATCCCTATTCAAGATAAATTCATGAAAATCTAGTACGTACTTCTTAAAGACCTACTTCAGCTTTTATATACAAGTCAAAAGTTGATACAATGACAAGTGATTGTTATCATTTCAGTACTTATCAAAACTGTATGCAAGTTTACAACGCAAAAGGGCCAAGAACACAAACAGAAACTGCAAAGGCAGATGGACAGATGGTCTTATAAGCAGCCTACAATCTCAAAACCTTTTACTTATAGTTGGAGGGGTAAGCCAGGCCTAGGTTGTAGTGCGACACCAAGGCGACTCCTAAAGACCCCAATAGCAAGCTATTGTAACGGGCCTTTCCCCATAAAAAATAAGATTAATATCGAGTGGGCCGATGGCCCACATATCAGATATTAAACTGATAAGAACAGATACTACACTTGATCTTAGCCAAAAGGCCGAGAAAGGTATGACTGATACCATGTTCGGACCCTCATTTTATAGGGACCAGCCCTTTGTCTTTTTGGTTCCCTCAGCAGATGTGGGATAAAAAAACTGAAATATTTTAACATCTTTCATCTAATAAAATTCATAAACTACATTCACCTATGAACTGCAGTTATTTCTATTATTATTATATGTATGTATGTCTTCTTTTCTAATACGACTATCAATTATCAGGTTTTTGTTTGTTTTAAAACAAATAATGATATCGCTAAGGAGGTCAAACTAATCATCTTTAAACATCAAGGCTGCTGCATTTTTCTTGATGGTGAAAAGCAAACAAATGTGTACGGTTGCAATTTGCAACCATATAATCTGACCATTATGGCTCGAATTTGCGTATTTAAACAAAACGGTATCCTTATATCCACAAAATCAAATCTGAGGTCAAAATGCAGTCTTTAAACTGTTAAGTGTTACCTCAAATCAGCTAAAAGTACCTCTATAACTTCTTTGCACTTGATCGTTTCTTGCAATCTTGCATGTAGTGCCTTGTTTGGATTAACTCATTTGATGTGCTTCTCGCTTAAGTAAATCTTAAAAAGCTACTAAGCTTATTTTTAATGGCTTAGTAGCTTGTCAACTTCAAGTTATATCTTATAAATACTCAAAATAATCGATAACAATTTCGAAAACACATGTCCAAACCGCAACAAAACATTTCACATCAAAACTATTGGTCAAAAACAAAATCTTGAGGCAAAAAATCCTCGGTAGCATATCAAATCAGCAACTGCATAACAATTAATAACTTTCCCATGTCACATATATCTTTAAAATGGGGAAACATACACCATTGTTGTTACATACTTTCATATCCTTATATTTCTTATACCTAAAAGCTACCCAAATCCAAAAACGTTTCAATCTTTGTAACTCAAGGCTTATTTTTCACCGTAACACCGCGATCACCCGCAACGATCACTGTAGTAGCCATATCAAGAAACAACCCATGATCAACCACACCAGGAATCCTCAACATTGCATCACTTGCAGCCTTTAAATCCCCAATTTCTTTCTTGAAATACAAATCAATTGTATAATTACTATTATCAGTCACAAAAATATCTCCAGTTTTCAAACAAGTTCGAATCTTTGCAACACATTCACTTTCTTTAAACAACAATTCAAGTTTTTGTGCAGTAAATTTCCAACAAAATGGCACAACTTCAACAGGCATTGCTAACCCACTTCCACCAATATGCTCAACAATTTTCGATTCATCGACAATTACCACGAACTTTTTCGAAGCACATTCGATCATTTTTTCACGTAGTAATGACCCACCACGTCCTTTAACCAAATTCAAATCCGGGTCGACTTCATCAGCTCCATCAATGGCTAAATCAAGAACCGGGTGGGATTCAATATCGGATAAAGGAATGTTTAATGATAAAGCTTGTTCATGTGTTCTCATCGATGTTGGGATTCCAATAATGTTTGTTAAAACCCCTTGTTGTAAGAGCTCACCGATGCGGTCCACCGCGTGTTTTGCGGTTGACCCGGTTCCAAGTCCGACCACCATACCCGATTCGATAAAGTCGACAGCTTTGTATGCGGCAATTTTTTTCAATTCGTCTTGGGTTATTGTTACCGGAGGAGGTTGTGGAGATGACGTCATCACGGCGGAGGTGGTGGTGGAATGTGGGTTGTAAGCTATTGCCATTGTTGTTGTTGGTTTTTTATTTTGGAGATAACAGTTAGCAAAATGTGGTGGGTATTGTTAGGGGATTACAGATCAATGAAATAAAATTTAGGTTTTTTTTTGGAGAATTGAGATTGTAATGGGGTGGTGGGAATGAAGGGATTTAATGGGGTACTGGAAATTTTTGGGTTTTATATTACAAGAGAGGTGAGTGGTGATGGTGTGCGGCGTTCAATGGTGGAGGGGAAACCTTGAAGGAATAAAAGTGTTTTCAATGGATGTGGAAATCATATACGGTGGATAAACTCAAGATTTTTTTATAAAAAAGTGGAGCAAATAAAAACAAAAGGGTTTGGATTATTGTGATATGAAAGTAGTTAAAAGATGTTTAAATGGATAGTTTAAATTATGAATTCAGTTAGCGATGACAATTAGACGGGTTTTAAATGGACTTAAGACCACTTGGATCATTGTTCGTGGTGAATTCGTTTTTGGAAGAAAAATATTTATAATAAAAACTCATTTATTTTTATTCCTTTCATCTCATTTCCTTCATAAAAAAAGTTTAATAATGACTTTTTGTTATTTTTTTTATTTATTTCCTTTCCACTATAAAAAGAACTCGAAGCGTTAATTTTTATTTCTTTTTTTCTTTTTATCCAATTTAAATAATGTCTAGATGCAACAAATAAAGTACTAAAGAACAACTTACTTTAAAAATAGTGATTGATCGTAAAAATTACATTATGACTAGTCGTGGGATGATTCTTAGTTTTGCTAATGTGACATTCACGACAGGTCACCACGAATTATCACGACTGTGAATGTTCTAAATGACTTCATTTTCGATTTGCAGAGATAAAATACAATTCCCAACTTGATCATGCGGGTTCTTGTTTACCAAACACATTTGGGTGTGCAAGTTTCCCGTTGTATATAGGGTATTTTATTTGTTTTAAATGATTAAAAACTTACTTTCAAAACAAAAACTTTAATTACTGACATGCGTTTGTGAATTTAAACTATTTGATCACCTAAAAAATTTCAAAAGTACTATGTTAGATATGGTATTAAATGAATGATTTATTTATATATTTAATAAGCGGATGAATAAAATGATAATCTAATCTGGCAACAAGTTTCGTTCGAAAACGATTGTGCCATTACAAATTAGATCTAATCTTCTCCTTCCCCCAAAAGGGTAAAATTGTCACTTGATATAGCAATGTGTATCGATCAATAATCGGTGTGAGGATCACATCTTGAAGTTTCTTTGTACTATTTTACGACAAAGAAAATGAATTCCCCAATACGAAAGATAAAGTTGGCTAAAGTCATAATCTACTATTAAAAGTTAACTAGGAAATTTCTAAATATGTATTTAAGTTAGAATCAAATATATAAGTGTTATCGGCATCAGACTCCGTACACAATAGCGGGTGAAGATTTCATGTGTTAATGTTGAGAGACAAATTTTTAATAATTCTTTTTCTTATATTCGGTCCGTGTTGGAGATTTAATTCAATTACCGTATATAAATGTTTAATGATATCTTAATGCAAAAATCATTGTTATTTCTTTAATGAAAGTGATTTTTTATAATAGTTTAAATTATTGTAATTGTAAAATTAAAATGTAATTTAAAAGAAGAAAAAAAAAATTAAGTACTATGTGAGATATGGTATTAAATGAATGATTTGTTTATAAATCTAATAAGTAGATGAATAAAATAATAACTTTTTATCTTCGTATTTAACGATTAATGAAGAGAGTTAAAAACCATTAATACGGATTTTAGATCGTAACAACTTTATTTCAAATTAAGAAGTTACATAATAACATAAATGAGATTAATCTTCAAGTTAAGAAATTACATATGTATAACTATATTTTTTTTCTTATTGGTAGCGCGTAATTGGGTTGGGTATTGCCTGAATCTCAAAACTTTTGATGGGTTTATCTAAAACCCGAACTTGTCATGGGCTTTACTTGATCAAAGTAGTTAGTTTTCAAGCTTTTTCGTCGGATTCAGATTTTATAGTCATCCTTAATCCCCGGTTGACTTAATGCATTATTGAATTACGTTGCGGGAGAGTTTGACTTGACTTTCCATCGAAATTATTGAGCTTTCAACCACAAAACTACCTCTTATATTGCATTTGGTTCACGGAATTGATTGGAATTTGATGGAATTGGAATTGAGATTCAATTCCTTAGTTTGTTTGGTTGAATAATTTATAAAGTTAATTTCCATCAAATTCCTTCCACCAAAGGAATTTAAATTTCTTTTTCTTTGATGAATTTCAATTCCTTTAAAAAAATTTCGCGAACCAAATGCAACCTTAGAGTTAACCTCTTTAGTTAAAATGATTGTTTCAAGACGCTAAATTTTTCTCGCTTCAACTTTATATACTAAAATTAGTGGTACACAATTAAATATCATTGTCATATAAAACTGAAATATATATATCGTATGTCAAATGAAGATGACACCGGGTTATGAATGACGAGTTTACGACGTATAAAACATTAAACTACTTGGTAATGGAGTGTAGAATATAAAAGAGAATGTAATGAAAGCAAGGTTCATGCCTTGGGGTCTATTTTGGTTTCAAATTAAAGGCAAGTCCATTGATTCCATTCACATGACCAATGCCCTACCCTCATTCAATGGTCTCAAACCATTGGACCATTATAACCATCCAATCAGGCCAATCATCGAATCAAGATTTTGTTTCATCTAACTTCATTACTCATCCACAAATTTTGTGCAGCTAGACTCAAAAGACGTTTGATCAACTTAATTTACACGGTCCACAATACTGAAACACGTGCTGAACGGTTAACCAACATATTTGGTTTTCCAAGTTGCAACCTCCACTGAAAAATGCTTGCTTAAAAAGTAACTATTTTAATTTGTCAATCAAATTGAATAATGTACTTCTACTTTTTCATAGTGAGGACATATTGAATTAAATTAGGATTTATTTTTATTATAAATGAAATTATTTGTTCCACATCTTAGTCCACATTATTTCATATAAATATGTTTAAAATTTTTATTAGTGTAGCATCCCTCGTATTATATTTGGGATGTCATTAGATATATGGAAAGGGTCCAAGTAGAAACATCAAACATATATGTTCTAGAATTGTATCGTTTAACTAGAAATCCCGATAAATCAACAACTTTAACTGTTTCACACGCCTCGCACCAAATACGCTACGGAAACCTATGTTCAGACTTAGCCGTATGCTAAATAGAATATCTGCCCATACTTGAAAACGTTTAGAAACTTTGTCGAGGTTAATTTTTTTTTCTTCCCCTTTTATCATATGCATAAATGAAAGTTTAAATATCAGATGAATACAAACTTTTTTTAGAAAAGCTACTCAGCGGGCTAACTAAACAATCTGTAGAAAGTCAAAATTAAAAAACCAAACAACCTGTGAATTCTAAATTATAATACCCAGAGGGCCAAACTAACCAGACATTAGTTCGTTATCTATTGGATCCAGTTGGTTGGCCCATATACCCCAAACAGCCCAAAACGCTCACTAACAAAATATAGTGCATCCGTGCATGAATTAATATGAATCGAACACTAAAATTTACATGTTATTTGGTTTTAAATTAATTGTGTATGTAAAATATGTGATTTGTGTATTAGGAAACAAAAAGTTATTGATGAATTTGCTTCTAAATACTCTAAAAATGCTTACAAAATTGTATTAGTAAACCAACATTTTAACTAATTAAAAAAGGGTAAATTTGTAAATTTCTTAATCCTGTTTTGTCCGCTAGACGATTATTTTAGAGAAAATAAAAAGTTAGAAATTCGTTCTCAAAATCCAAAAGCAAAAAAGGGGTTAATTCTGAATCATATTTTGCCGCCAAAACCCTCTTCACACGTTCCGTCAAATCACAAATATTAACAACCAGTAACAACTTCCAACTTCTCACAGTGCTCTATCAATGGCGGCGAATTTCAAATTGACAATGATTTTCACAGCAGCTATCATCATATCTACATTCCATCAAGCCACCGCACTTCCGTCGGAAACACTCACTAACGCCGCCGACACTCTCTCCAATTCCGGCTACGTCGCAATGTCCTTAACCCTAAATCTCGTCTCCGATGTCTTATTATCTCACCACAACGCCGCTACAATCTTCACACCACCGGATTCCTCCTTCGCCGACCACGGCCAACCGTCTCTCAACCTCCTTCAGCTCCACTTCTCTCCGATGGCGTTCTCTCTCTCCAGCATCCGTTCTCTCCCTTTCGGTACCAAAATTCCGACCGTTGATACCGCCACTTTCCTCACCGTCACTACACCTTCATCCTCCGATAAAATCTCAATCAACGACGTAAAAATTATCGGATCGCCGATATTCGACGACGGATCGTTGATCGTGTACGGTATTGAGACCTTTTTCGATCCGAATTTCACGGTTCCGGATTCATCTGTTCCGATTGCGCGGTTAGATCACTGTACGGCGTCGTTTGAAGGTCATACGGAAAGTAATTTCTCGTTTCATGACGGAGCTAATGTGTTAATATCTAGAGGTTACTCTGTAATAGCTTCATTTCTCAATTTACAATTACTAGGGTTTCAAAATCAACCTGCGTTGACTATTTTTGCTCCTAGTGATGAAGTAATGGTTGATTACTCCGGTAGGTTTCCTGATTATCAATCACTGTTTCATCGACATGTGTTGCCGTGTAAAGTTTCATGGAGAGATTTGATTAATGTCGATGACGGAACTAGTTTTGATACATATTTGGATGGATTTAAAGTCAAAATAAACAAATCTGGTGGTAGTTTTAAGGTGAATGAAGTTTCAATTACGTTTCCGGATATGTATTATAGCGATTGGATTGTGATTCATGGAATTCGTGATGTCGTTTCGTTGCCAATGCCTGCGGATGAAGTTAGTGATAATGACGGAGATCCTGTTGATGAAACGCCCGTTAAAACTTCAGGTAGAGTGCTAGTTACTGTTGCTCCTGATCGTTCTGAGTTTTGATTCAGTTGTGGCAGCACTGTTATTCTGTAATTGATCGGCTGTAAGCTGCACTGTTAGGTTTCATGGATTATAAGTCTATAATTGAATCGAATAACACTTCACTGAATATTAAACATGTAATACTCATGTATCCAGTTTCTGTTTGATTACTAGTTGTTCTTCAATCTAAATACGAATTAGTTCAATCATGATACTATAGCTAACTTTGATTTTATGGGAATGATATAAATGGAATTTGTATGATCATATCTTGTAAGATTAATTGACTGTTACTTGCGATCTCTGCATACATTTGCTGGTAAAAAATTGATTCATAGAAATGATACTGAAATCAGTTGATAAATTCATGGTTTGATACATTGGACATGTACTTATAAAACGCAAGTTTATATGCTAATGACATATTTTGAGTTAAATGCCGTGATAGGTAAAGATTCGGACTGAGATATAACTTTGTGAACTAGATTAATCAAAAATTAAGCACTGTACTACATGTCTTGAAAAGCAATCTGAAGTTAATTCATTAAAGGCTTAAACACATACCACCATATCTATTAACTTTGAGTTTTGACTCCCTCCAGTATGTCTAAAAACTCGTCACTGAGAGTAATGAGATATCTGCACGAGATCTTGCAAAGCAACACGTGTCGTAAAAATAGATAGAAAACACGAATAATTAACTATAAGTTTATCAATAGGGATCGGTGAAAACAGTCGATGTATGATGACTAGGAAGTCCTAGCAATTTCAGATGGAGGATCGAAGCTATAACAGAATATCTTCTCCTCAACATGTTAGTGCAACATCTCGAAATAGATCAAACTCGCATTAGCAAAAAATATAAAAGAGGCCATCAACTGATAGATGAAACAAGTAGTCCGTGTCACCATAAACGCAATTAGCAGATTTGTATGCGATGAATCTAAACCGTTTTCTAATGTAATGTGTCTGTAGATAATCTAGACTACTTGTGGATTCCTATTTTAGCTTCTAGCTTCCATATACATCATTCTCCACTGTCCATAATATCCTAAAACCAACATTCTTATTTTCATCATGAATTGCAGTTCTGTTCTGAAGTTTCTTAAAAGTCATTATTCTCATTAGTCATAGCAACAACTGAGAAACAAAAAAGATACATGCACTTGACTAAATTAACCTAAAAACTTTCCATTGCGTTGAGCAAATATTAGCAAGGTGATAGGTGTATTGAAAGAAGATTAACATTGGATTAAGAAAGTCATATCTTGGGTATGTTTGGTAACAATTAGCTGGAATCGGAGACTACGGAGATCCGTTTTTCCAGAAGCTACTTAGGATGCGTGGGGGGGGGGGGAGATGGATTGATATTGTGCTTTTAATAAATTTTAGCCCTTATGAATTAAAAGTCCCGTTTGGTAACACTAAAAAAATAGAGCTTGTTGGGTAACAAATCCCCTAAAATAGAAGCTTTTTAAGTAGCTTCTGAAAAGAATCCCTAGTCATTAGAATTTCCTGCTACAATCTTCAACTTCAGCTAGTTTATTGTCAAACACACTCTTAAAAAGACTTCTTTGATTAGTAAATTATCAGAGATTCTTTTTTCAATAATCTTAATTATGTTTTTTTACCAAATAGAGATTGTTTATTTAGAGGAGATGGAGATTGTTAAAACCAGAAGGTTAACTCTTAAAATCTGAGTCAAACACACCCCTTGTCTTTTGACTGCTTGTTAATGGACTGAACTTAATAACTTGGGCCACTCGTTTTAACACTCGTTGGGCCACTCTTAGAATGATATCTATTTTTAGTTTATGAGCCTTTAGTGATACTGTAATATTTATGTAGTTTTGAAGGAGAAAAAACTCAGGTTTAAATCTTTCTGGATAAATATCATGTCATGGTCAGGGAAAAAAACCAAGAAAATCACGGGGAAACCGGTTGGATCACATTCGTCTAAGTAAAAAAAATATTCATCTAGAAATAGTCACACGAATACCGATTAAATCTCGTATATTTGAGTAAAAAAAAGTTAGTCTTTTTCCAAACAGCCTGAACTGCACTCCCTGTTCGTTTACATCGTACTATATTGTTACACATCGTTATATCAATACCCATTGATTATGATTCGTAACGTTGTTTTTGCGTTTATTTTTTTACTTATTTTTGGTACTGTCAATATTCAACAGCACTAATCCAACTTTGTCTCCATTGCACATTTCCAACACTGAATCTTTAATGTGTAAGGTTCGTATCTTATTTTAATGTATGTGCAATTGCATGGTATTTTCCTGTTACGTAATTAAATTGAACATCTTATATATTTCAACTTATTATTACTTAGTACATGTCAGATTAGGACGGAAAAGGAATTTAATAATTTAGTTATATTTGTGTAGCCATCCTAAGGAAACATGTAGATCACTATGACTTCGTTGAAAATATAGAATTAATATTAATATTAATATTATATATTATAAAATAAAAATAAATAAAAATTATAGTTGTTACGTCAAGTAACATTATTTATTTTACTAGCGTAAGGTTTATAAATATTACTCCGTAGGTGGCATTCTAAATATGAAGACGTGTTATGAGTATGAATGTGATTTTCATGCTACCCGTTTGCCCAATATCTTAAACAATCCTTCTTTAATTTCAATAATTAATTAAAAAACTAATATAACCTTTTACAACGAAAATGTCTTACTTACAAGATTGCGTAGCTATGCATATCGTCGTGGGAAAAAACAATTAATTAAAACGTAATTGGATCAAATGAAGCTTTAACGTATTATTATTTTTCTTTATAATCCACTTGGTGGAACTGATATTAGTCATTACCTTCATGAAAATTAGTGCCTGTCTGTTTTTCACTGAATACATTTAATGAATATTGACTTTAATTCGGTAGATCTTTAAGTGCGTTATTAGAAGCTTTTTAATATATTATCAGTCGTTCAAAAAGAAAAGTCATTTAAACGTGTTCGTAATAAAAGAAAAATCTTTAATAATTGAAGCCTCAAAAAATGCTAATATAACTTATACAAAACATTTGACATAATTATCTTCTCAATTATTTAATATGTAGAGTTAAATTAGTAATTTTTAATTATTCAGTTTATTTATTCTACACATATACAAATAACAATTATTTATTTACGATTTATTTAGGACAAACATCATATATTAACACAAAACATTATCAATTATTTATACGCGACTTATTCTAATACACATCATCGTCTCTTTTCTTGTTACATAAATTATAAATACGCCTAGACTATAAAATGTAACTTCAAAAATATACTAGTAAATTGAAGTATATAAGGGTAAAATTGATTGTCTGTTGGCCTCCTACCAATCAGTTTCACAGTTACAGACGAAATGTAAATCATGTAATTTATAGTTAAAAAGATATACAAATAAATTCATAATTTCCACATTTATATTGCATGATCTCCCGCTAAATTAACTACAGTAAATTTAAGTATATATGTCCGATAGAAAACAGAATCCACACGGATATCTAGATCACCAAGGAAATGAAGACCCATCAATTCAACCTACTTTCTCCATGTGATTTCCCTATGTCACAAATTAATTAGAATTCACATAAATTTAACAAATAGATATGGATTCGAAGTAGGGGCATTAATAGATCGGGTTATTTGGATTTTGTGTCATACGGGTAACAAGTGAGGTTAATCGGTTTCTTCAGCAACGTTGTTCAACGTGATAACCGAAATGGATAAGAGATTGTCTTAATTGGGTTCGGATTAACCGACTAGTTTGAACAATTAACAATTGTCAATGGTTTTCAAGTACTCTGTAATAATTAATATCAGATCAATAAGCTTCTAGGAACAATATGTCGTTTTCAAGTTTTGGTTAGATATTCATCATTCGAACTAATCATATGAATTAGAAAATTATATTGTTAAAACTAGTGTATATTACTGATTATTTGGGATAAAATGATTCCAAGATATTTTAATTGAAATTCCTTCGAACAATAAATGTTTATCAAATGTGATTTTAGATTTAAAAGGAATTTTGTGTTTAGTTAAACTATTTAAGAGAAACAGCCCATAAACAGAAGATTAAACACGGCATTACACAAAATGCTTGTTGGCTTTAATGATTGATAGTGGTTAATTAGTTTAGAAATACATTTTAGTCTACCCTTCACTTGGTTCTCATCATTGGATGACCGGCCCATCTCATTTTTTATTTAATTACAGTAACTATTAAATGAATAAGAATTTACGTTTTTCTTATATATATATACAAGAAGTAACTATTAAATGAATAAGAATTGACTTTTGTCTTATATATATACGAGAAGGAGGGAAGTAAATCTTAGCTTTTGATTTTTTTCATAAAAAAAATGTTTTTAAAATTCATTTGTGATGAATGTTAAATTTTGAGTAACATTCATCACATATTAATGTTAACAATATTCATTTATGATAAAATTAAGGGTTGACATTTGTTTCTCTTCTTTCCTAATTTTTTTGCTTCCCTCTTGATCCTCACCATATATATATATATATATATTAGTTATAAACTCGTGCGATGCAAGACAATTTAAATACAATGTTTATTTATCATTAAAAAAATAAATAGGTTATCGTAACTTGAAACTACAAAATCAACTAAAAAAATATATTAGTTATTTTTAAGAAATTAAATTATATTATTAATATTATAGAATTAATATAATTAATTATTTGTAAATTCTTAGATTGCTACCTTTGAAGAATTAAATAAAAGTATTTTTATTATTAAATTTAATATAATTAATTCTTTTTAATAGTTTAATATTATTTTTCAATTAATATTTGAGTAGGATTTATAGATTCTTTAATTAATTATTATATTTAAATATTATCTAATTCTTTTAAAATTTATTTTTTATTTTTCTTTTAAATCTAAATAATAATTTATTTTTAAGTTATAAGAGGTCATCATGTAGCATTTTGCCTATGTAACAAAATATGGAGCAATATTCTATACTCATTTAATATATATAATATATAATATATATATATATATATAGTATGGATCAAATAAGAACACTTAAAAAATAAGAACGTTAAGAACGCTTCAAATTTGCACTTATATTTGAAAAAATCATTGGATTCACAATTGTATATCTCAAATATGCAAAGAAAAATGAATGCACATCTAAAACTATATACAATTTGAGAAAAACGATTGATGCACAATTCTACATTTTTCATCTTAAATCGTGCATCGATCGTTTTTTCAATTTTTATGCATTTATAAGGATGTGCATCTATTTTTCTCCACATATTTGAGATGTATGAATGTAAATCTATTGATTTCTGGGATACATTTGCGGAAATGAAGCGTTTTTACCCATTCTTATTTTTAAGGTGTTCTTATTGCAATTCTACCCTATATATATTACTCATTTTTAAAGAAAAAATATAATAATTAGTCAAAATAGAAATTGAAAACTCTAACATTTATAAGTGCTAATTGACTATTCAATTAAAAAGTTTTTTATTTTTTATTTTTTTATTTTTTTTTATTCTCTCTTTGTTATTAGTAAGTTACATATTCTTATAAAATGTACTTTTTAGATGGTTATTAAAAAAAAAAAAAAACTTTAATAAAAATTACTTTGGGTGGAGACTAATATCACGATTTTAATACGAATCAGTCGGTATATATAAATAATAAATTTTAATTTGAGCTTTTACTAAGTGATTTTGTTTTTATTACTTGTCAAGTATTTGGAGTTAGAAGATATGATATTGACTACAAATAGATTAATTTTTAAGGTGATAAACTCGATGACGTAAATGAAACATTGGAGAAATATTTGGTATATTGTATTTGAAAATATAATTTTGAAGATAAAAAATTAGTTAATGAAATTAGAAAAATAATGTTTTAACGATAAACTTTAAGCATTAAATCTTAACGTTTTAGAATATAGTTAAAGAAATTACATATTGTACAAGTATGTATATACCAAATTTTACATAAAAGGTTGTAGCTTTGTTTCAACAATTTAACATAAAATTGATTAGAATATAAATATTCATATAACATATTTTGAAATGGGCGTTTAACATAAAAGAAGGGTGACATACTGCATAAAAAAATATGTATTATGGTCATTATAGGAAAATTTATCTAAAAGTTTTATACGTCGATTTTGAAAATAAACCACATTTTCTTATTTTAACATAACATATATTTTATTTAGGTTTGCGCACAACAGTTCATCTAAATCACAAATAACATGTATTTATTATTGTAAATGTATTTTATGTTGGGTAACATATCTTTAAGTATTAAAATTATTTTTTCTATCTGAATTGACCCTTAAATAGTATATTAAAAATTATAATATATTTTGTTATTTATTATAGTATTTTTAATATGTCATGTCATTATAATATTTTTGGTTTATTTTCTATAATTAAAAACTATAATTAATCTCATTAAAGTGGATATAATATTACATTTGTTGTTAAATATTAATATGTAACAAAGTTTACAAATAATTAAGGATAAGTCTAGTTAAAATAAATTAAATATTCAAATTTAATGTAAATATTTTATTTTTCTACATATCAAAAAATATTTGTTTAAAAAAGTTTCACTACAATGTGCGAGTAAACATATATTTTAAATTAAACATACTCGTTTATGTATTTATATTAAATATTTGTTTAAAGAAGTTTCTGCTAGTATTTATTTAATAGTTTTTAATGTTTCTAATAATTAACGATTACGTACAAAATTTAATAATTATGGACAAGTATTTGATTAAAAACGCATAATTATCATTTGGGTCATTGTCAAAGTAATTAACTAAACAATGCATGTTTTAGGAACACCCTATAATTACTTAATTAATCAAATATTTAATACTGTCATTAACGTAACACCCAAGCTTTACTGTTTTGAATATATACCTATCAATATCTATCAAATATTAAATGTTCTTATTTTCATTATGTTTATGGGAAGCACTTCATGCGATCATCTACCAAATCTAAGCATAAAATGAAATATAATAAAATATATTATATTTCATTTTCAATCAATAATCACAGCTAATTAATTATGGACAATCATTTGATCTCAAAACCATTCCAGTTCTATTATTTTCTTGTTATAAATACATAGTCACTACCTTCTTTTCTTCTTCATCTCAACCTAAAACCCTTCTTAATTCTTATTCCCATCAAAACTCAAAAATTAAGAAAAACACACACACAAAATTAAACAAATCAAATATGGGCTATTTGGATCATATCTCTGATCTATGTTCTGTAAGCAGTAAAAAAAAAAGCAAGCGCAAAACTAAGCAGGTATACATATATATATATAAATAGGTTTTTCTATGTGATTAATATGGTTATTTCTTTGATTTAATTAATTTTATGTCTTAATTATTACAAGATTTATTATATATTACTTAATTAATTGTGTGTTTTGTGTGTGTTTCAGAAAGTTGAGATCAAGGTGAAGATGGACTGTGATGGCTGTGTAAGGAAAGTCAAGAGTGCTGCTTGGTCTTCTAAAGGTAATTAATCAGTATCAACTTATTAATATCTCTAGCTTTATTAGTTCATTAGTTATTTCTATATAAAAAAACATCGTTCTTTATTTATCTTATCGTTTTTAAACGTCTCTTTAACTTGCAACACATAAGTTTGTTTTACAATTTAATAAAACTTGTCACCTAACATTACGTATATGACTCTGACCATGGATTTTATGTCATTTTATATAGGCGTGGAATCGGTGGATGTAGATAAATCGAAAAGCCGAGTAACGGTGGAGGGTTATGTGGATCCCAAAAAGGTCTTAAAGAAAATCCAAGAGACCGGAAAGAAAGCTGAAATGTGGCCATATGTACCCTATAATCTTGTCCATTACCCTTACGCGCCTCAAGCGTATGATAAAAAAGCCCCTAAAGGTTTTGTTAAGAACGTCCCTCAAGCGTATGAGACTTCTAATGATCCTAACGAGGGGTATACCACTCTTTTCAGTGACGAAAATCCAAATGCATGTTCAATTATGTGAATGACTCCCATATAACGACGATCTTGCGTCCTCTGTTTTGTTAATCTGCTTACATGAGTTGTAGTTAGTTCTTTGTTTAGTGGTTTGATTTGCAATGTTCTTGTAGGTAGAATAGTATTTTTCCATTTTCCTTTTCTGCAAGGCATATTGTAGAACTATATATATTTCTTGAATGCATGTTATTAGAATACTTGGATTGTTTATGTTCATGACGCTCAGTATCTTAATTAGTACACAATGCATGTAATATATCATTCACTTATATTGTGGCAACAAATATTGTAATACAGTGGAAGACCCTAGGCAACACCAGTAACGAACCTAGGCAACACCAATAACACCAGATGTTAAGTTTGGACAACTCAGTTGATAGAATCATAGACACCTAGTTGCTGGATCACGTAGGACAGACCAATTAATCTATATGTATACCGTCTACAAAGCATTTTAATATTCTAATTTTAAAAACTGTTAGAAGATTAAAACTTAATATTTTCTAATATAACTGGTGGAATTCTCATTTTACAATAATTTTATTATAATTTATCTTTTTTCACTCTTTAATACCGTATCTCCAATAAGCAACTCGACATATGCATATTAGCATTATCAATTCATCATCATCAATAATCTGTATGTGAAAAATAAATATAATATACGACAATCATCTAATCACTATATATAATAAAATATTATACTCAATTGCATACCGCAGGTATTATAGCAGTCTTTAATTAATAGGATTTTGCGAATTCTTAGAACAGAGGATTATATCCAATTATTTATAATTCCTTATTGAGTTTTTACCATTTTTTTTCTTAAAACTTAAAAGGGATAAAAAAAACTCCATTATGCCCTTAACATGAAGTCAACTTATAAGATTTTGATATATTTATATTATAATATAAATAATTTAGACTTTTTATTTATAGAAGTTTTTATCACAATTTAAGATTTAACATTTCTATAAATATACATATGTGATTCTCATTCTTAAATTTAATTTAGTTTTTATTAACTATCAAGTGTCACTTCCCTTCATTTTTACACTCCACAATATTTTCAAGTAGTAATTTCCAAAGACGAAAATATAGACCATTATTAATCTACTACCATAATTAATCAATTTGCTAAAAAGAGAAATAATATATCAAATCGTTAATTTACAGCTAATAATGAGTTGTACTCCACTGCATAACACGAGACTTAGGCTAGTGTTAATATGATTCTTCCTATTAATCCACTTTTCGACATCTTCCCATGATAAATTTGTTTGTTAAAATGATGCCAAACCATAATCCAAAACACTCCATGTTCATAATACACATGTACAGGGCTAATTAATAAGAAGAATGTATAGCAGTAGTAGGGTTTATCTATCATGTCATGTACAGTATTATTTTGGAAAAATGTTGATTAAGCTTTGACAAGAATAGCCGGAAATTTAGCTAAAAACAAGTATATGGCCATGGTTTATATGTGGATGAAATCAATTATTTTTGCAGAACCTACTCCATGATATGTGGTGAGGAAGTCCAAATACCACTTCACTTGAATATATATGAGATGTATAATTCTAGAGAGATCTACTTATTAGCTACTACAACCGCATGTAAATCAAATATCCTAATGCATTGTCTTGTCCTTCAATAATTGACATCTTTTCCCTGTGCCAATTCGGAGCCGGGTACCCATCATGGTTCCTATTTGAACCCACTATGGTTAACACAACCCTGTATATAAGGAACCACATGATTGTATGTATGGGTTGTGCAATAAAAGAAAAATCAAAAGATGAAGAACGAACAATAAAAAGAAATCAAACGGGGACTGTTTAGCATACAATTTTTAAAAGAGGTTTAAGCCCTTTTGTTTTAAAGAAAAAACTTCTTAAAAAATAAAAGCTTTATTTGAATGTATATATTTTAACTTTTTGTTTATTTAAGAGCTTTTCATATTTGTAATTACTTAAATGTCCCCATCAAATCAAGTTAATAACCGGATGTCACAATGCATTCCTCTACCATTTTTCATATTTCTGTTAGTCGTTTTATATTATTTACACTATTATAATATTATGTAAATGAATAAATATCTTTCTTAATACATAGCAAGAACACCTAATGCATATATGTACTACGAAGTAATATAATACGTACCTCATGAAAAATAAAGTTAAACTAATAAAAGTACTATGTAGAATAATATCAAGACATTACTCCAAAATAAAGTCACAACTATCATAATACTTTTTAAATGAAATAAAATGAATATTACAATCTAAATCTTTTTTAAGTGATGTTCATTAATGTCATTTTACATTTCTAAGTTATAGCCACAACTAGTTTATAAAATAGTTTATACAAATAAATTTACAATTTACAATTTATAGTTTCAGCCTAAAGCCACACTTTACAGGTACAACTAAAATTTCCATTTACAGCTTATATCTATTTTATCAAACAGACTCTTCATCAATTATGCTTATGTTGAAGGGCTAGCTTGAAGATCTTACGGTTTCTTGTTGACATAAACGGACAAGGTTATCAAAGACTTGATATCCGTAGACCGCTTATTCATTGTCGTTCTTAAATTTGTCATTTGTGCGTTTAGACATATATATAATTATCAACAAATTTCATCGCTCTTATGATAATTGGATAAGATACAATAATTTATGTATGTTTGAAGAGTCTCATAACAGCTTTAAGAATCTCGTTAATAATAACAATTTTATAAATAATGATAGAATCACTCGTAACGGCTCAAAGTATCTCTGATAGTGTTATTCACATCATGAAAAAGTAGAGTTGTTTAATACTTTTCGTTACCAAGTAATAAACCTAATTAATTAGATATGTTTCCTTAGTAATACCCATTTTTTTAACTAATCAGACGAGTTTGTTATATCTTTCAATTCATGAACCTAAAACAATTTATGGTGGACTGACTGAATAATGAAGTTTAATTATTTCCGTTGACTTGCAGAAGGAAAATTGGAATATTTGGCAGGTGATCGTAAATCTTGGGCTTGA
Source organism: Logfia minima (assembly GCA_963921325.1). Classification (NCBI taxonomy): domain Eukaryota; kingdom Viridiplantae; phylum Streptophyta; class Magnoliopsida; order Asterales; family Asteraceae; genus Logfia; species Logfia minima. Next base: position 23,753,561 of record OY992766.1, read on the forward strand.
TGCCAATTTATCACTCTGGCGTATATTTGAATTAGTGGTGCACAAGTCATTTTTTATTTATTTTTTAATTATTTATTATTTATTATTTATTTATGCTCATATCTCTGTTGTCATTTTCTAATTTCTTGACTATAACTCTTTACTCTTCTTATTATATGACTCTGGAAACCATATTTATCTTTAATATGGGAAGCGATTCTACCATGATAAAAGTGAAGTGCATACTACAGCATCACTTTATCGATACTATAATTTAACATACGATACACATATATCTAATGTATATGTAAACTTTTACGATATACAAATCAGTTTACTAACTAATTATACATATGTTTAAGCCTACCAAGAAAAGTCAGAACGAAACGTTGGCCCATAATTTGTAACCACTATTGCTAAAGAAGTTTGACCTCAATGATTTAGTCGCCAAAGGTAAAATGACATGGTTATTTATGAGAGAAAATAAAATAAAAAGCCTTCGCAAATTTGTATTTAATTAGACAAATACAAATAAATGTTTTCCTTCCTTGTGGAAAAGTTAACGGGCTTTCAATGAAAAGCCCAAAAGAAAACGTAGAATATAGAAAGAAAAGAAAGGCCCACTCTAGATAATTGAGTATTTGAGTGCACTACAGCCTATATTTAATTAGGCCATTGGAGCTAGACATGCAAATTAAAAACCGGTTTTTTTAAAACCTATCGAATAACCGAAACCGGTTTTGAGGAAAACCGGTTTTTTTAAAACCGAACCGGTTTTTAAATAACCGAACCGGTTTTGACCGGTTTTGGGTTTTGGGGCGAACCGGTTTTTTTCCGGTTTTAAAACCGGTTTTAACCGGTTATTTGAAAAAACCGGTTTTAACCGGTTTTTTTCAAAAAATCCAAAAAATGGCTACTAGCCGTGGGGGAGCGGGGGGAGCGTATTTTTTGAATTTTTTTTGTCTTTTTGGCACCTCCAAATGTCTATAAATAGTCCTAGTTGGTTTAGGTTCAAAACACACCAACAATCCTTCTCTTCTTCTCTCAAAAACATTCTAAATCTCAATATTTATATACTTTTTGTTTGCGAAAAATGGAAAACATACAATCACAAGCTTCCGGTTCCGGTTCCGCTTCCGTTGGTAGCAATGTACGAAACAAAGTGTACACAAATGTTGATGTTGTGCAAATTAAATCAACGAGTCGGAATCCGGAAATTTGGTCGAATTACGAGTTGTGCGTTATGAATGATGGGGTGGAAAAGGCCCGTTGTAGGAGATGTGGGAAGTTTTATAACCCCACATCAAACTCAACATTAAGAAGTCACAAAAACAGTTCTTGTAGGGCGGCTAGTCAAGATGTGTCACAATCGACACTTGGTTCGGATGGTGGGGTATTTATATACGATAATGATGCGCTTCGAGAAGATTTTACAAAGTTTGTCATCCAAGAGGCGCTTCCATTCAACCACTTCGACAACCAACGGCTTACGAGTATCATCAAAAAGAGACTACAACCGCGATACCAACAAGTAAGTCGTACTACCCTTAGAAGCGATGCGTTTAAATTATGGAAAAATGCTAAAAATGATATAATTGATGGTTTTCTAAACTATAAACATAGTGTTTCTATTACTTGTGATGTTTGGACCGCACCACATGGTACGGCAAATTCTTATTTAGCCGTTACGGCCCATTGGTTTCATCCCGAGTCTTGGTTGTTGATGAAACGTACAATTGCTTTTAAATTGTTTGGTTATCCGCATACGGGATGTAACTTGCGAAAAATTTTAAATGACACTTTAATTGAATATAATTTAGACGATAAAGTTTTTACAATTTCACTAGATAATGCGTCAAATAATACTAGAGCTATGGATTTACTAAAATTACGTCTAAAACCAATTTTAAATGGCGCTTTTTTTCATTCTCGTTGTGTTGCTCATATTATAAATTTGTCCGTGCAAGCGGCATTAAACATATGTGATGATTTACGTCAAAAATTTAAGAGTTTATTAATAACTATATATAGTTCTAGTAACGAACGTCAAGCTAATTATAGACGTTTTCGTGTACAATGTGGTGAAACTCCCCTAGGACCATGCTACGATAATAATACTAGGTGGAATTCTACTCACACTATGTTTGAAAATATTTTACGACAACGTGATACTTTAAATGCTTTTAATAACATATTAGTTGCAAGAAATAAGTCCGTAGCTATTACGGATTATGAATGGGATCGACTAAATGATCTAACTTCGTTTTTAGTAGTTTTTAAAGATGCTACTACTATATTATCGGGTGTATATTACCCAACTAGCTCCTTAGTGATAAACCAAATTTTTATAATGACCGAAAAATTAAAAGAATTTGAAACCTCGTTATTTCCAATGTTTAGAAAAATGGTTAGAGTTATAAAAAAGAAATTTATAAAATATTTTGGTAGCATGCCTTTGGTTTTTACTTGTGCCGCCGCACTAAATCCAACTATAAATGTTGGCGGCGTACAAGCTATACTTAAAACAATTATGGAAAATTTAGACTTAAACTTAACCGACAACCCAAACTATATTACAAATGAAATTAAACGTTTTGAAGATGGTTTTGCACAATTATTTGAGATTTATGCAACAAAAGTTGGTTACCAACATAACCCAATCGTTGAATCCATGCGGGCGGGGACATCTAGAGCATCATCGAGTGACATAAGCATAAACCTTTATAATACTTTAGTTGAAGACGCTACAAAGCGTCAACGAACATCGGCTCCAACAAGCGAGTTGGGAAACTATAAGTCTACAAACTTTTTAACCAGTATCCGGCCTGAGGATTTTTGTAATTTTGACATTTTGAGTTGGTGGAAAGAAAGAGAAGTACAATTTCCAATTTTATCTGCTATGGCTCGGGATTTATTAGCCGTCCAAGCCTCGACGGTAGCTTCCGAATCAGCATTTTCTACTAGCGGTAGAATCATATCGGAAAGAAGGTCAAGACTAACCGCTGAATCCGTGGAAGTATGCATATGTTTGAAAGATTACTTGGACGGGGTAGATAGGATACAAAATGTAACAACGTTGGAAGGCCCACTATTAGGTAACGTTGAAGAGATTATCCAAGATGAAGAAGTCGCATTAGGAATATCACCTCCAACGACCGAATTAGATGAAGGTGAATTTGAAGAACTTGAAGTTGAATCCGTGGATGAAGATGAAGTTTGGGACGACATTCATGGTTAAGTGTATGCGGGTGATGGCTATGCCGAAGCTCGATATACTTTACTACACGATTACATTTCCGGGTGATGGCCATGCCGAAGCTCGAAATGTATTCGTATTTGTAATTGCATTATATAAATAAAAGTTATGTTTGTATTTTATATTTTTAGTTGTAATTGCATTATATAAATAAAAGTTATGTTTGTATTTTTTATTTTCATTTGTATTATTTAAATTTTGTTATACAATTTCGAATCCGGAAAAAAAAACCGAAAAAAAATAACCGATTAAAACCGGTTCAAAACCGAAAAAAACCGATTCCGAATATTTAAAACCGAAAAAAACCGATTCCGAAAAACCGAAAACCGAAAAAACCGAAACCGATAAAAAACCGGTTTTTTTAAAACCGATTTTTAAAAAACCGAAAACCGAAAAAAACCGATTTTTTGCACCTCTAATTGGAGCCATCAATTTCATTAAAATCTCAAATAATTTTAATAGAACTATTAACACTTTTATTCAAAACGTATAATATAATAGGTAAGATGTCATGTGTTTTTTAGACCCAAGTAGGAAGGTATCATATTTCGTAGCATGGTTTATAACTTTATAAGACTATAATCGAATTTACACAGTTCCATCTTAAAATATGTGAAAAATTGAATTGGATTGGATTATGTAAGTGAAAGATAAAGAAATTAAAATTTTAATTTGAAGGGTTAAATTGAATTGTGTTACTAACGGAAATAGTGACTTGCAATCGGGTGATGATAGTTGGAACACGAGGGTCCAAAATGTAACACAAAATGAAAGAAGTCATCATATACCCAACTCTTCTTCTATTCTTTGCACCCTCTTGTCTTTTCTTGTCTAACGTTATTGACCGTGTAATGAGTGATTTTATATACACCTGAAACATATGTTTAAGTCTAGACTTAATTTGTATTATCATACTGATTTTACTTATTTTTTTATTTTTTATTTACGAATCATTTTATTATATTCATTATTTAGATATATACTTTTATATCTAATTTTTTAAAAATAAAATAAATACCTTGATTATACTGTAAATACACGAGTGACAAAAAGACTCGTCATTCTACAAATAATTTAAACGGAGAAAACATCTTATGTTTATCTATATTGAATCTTGATAACTAAAAGTTATTTTGAGTAGTGAGTTTGTTAAGGAGAAAACACAACTAACAAGATAACTGAAGGTACAATATACTTTTGTTTCATAGTTTTCTTACTAATTTGAATTTTTTTTAAATGCTTCGTTGATCCCTTAAAGAAAAAAAGGGTAAAAATTGGACGAGAGACTAAGCCAACTTATTACTTACTGCTATGTCATGATTGAAACTTTAAACTCTATAAACGAAATTATGTATTACGTATTAGGAAGAGAAGGACACCACGTAGCACCCCACGAAGCGGTGGGGTGTAATTAAAAAAGAAAAAGGGTAAATGCTATACACCTTTGTCAAATACAGTAGCTTTTGAGCTAAGTTACTTTTATTATTAAAACTGAAGAATATATACGCAGTGAAATGAAATACAAATATAAAATTTCATTATATATGATGATAGTAAAATGATGATAATTGTATGTTGTGGTTTTGACATGACAATAGAGGTAAAGACATAAAGAACCTTTGGATTCTTTTGGAAGCAACACATAAACAAATTCGAATTCTTTTGTTTAGACACTTCCACCATTGAGTAGTTAGTCGTTGATTACTTTCTGAGTTTGCAATTTATCGAAGGAAGTCATTGTCTTTTAATTTTAAGTTTTGAGGTACGATAAAAATAAGAGAAGCTATAAACATTTTGTTTACTTACTACTAATGCGGGATCTTTTTAGGAGGTGTTGATGCATTATCAAAATTAATGCATTTACCAGAATCGTACATAATATAATATTGTACCGTGTGCATTGCTTTAGTGATATTGTTTTGCACATCAACATTTAGTTAGTACATATCAATATTCATCGTCATTTTATCAAGTAGTGAATTGTTCACATATTTGTCCCGTATCGATACCTAGTGCAAAAAATGGTAGTCTTTTTCAATTCCTGTATATAATCTATTGTTAAACTTGCCATCGAAATTTATCATCTCAACGAAAAAGGTTTTGGGAGAGGGTTGCTTTTGGATTTTGGGAATAACAAGACGAGTTTGTCAAAAGAGTTATCTGACAAGGATCATCTTTGAGATTTTTTCTTTTTATCAGACGAAATTTGTTTTTAGTTTATAAAAGGTAGACATTACTAAAATAAATATTTAAATTAAATATGTAAATGAGTTGAACTACTCATGAGTAATTTCCGTCTGATTAAAATCTCAACTTAAGTGGAATTTAAACGAGCTTGGGTTAAATTTAAACATATTTATTAAACTTGTTTTATGAACGAACTTGAACTTCTTATATTTAATTAAGACAAACTCGTTAACTTATATGTACATATTATATGTACATCAATAACATGTTAAATAGTTGTAAAATATAAAATTTTATATGATAAAACTATTATATCTATGATTTTTAGACAATGTTAATAGAATACAATTATATAAATATATATATAAAATAAAATAAAGTAATATATAATACTAACTATATATATTATAAAATGATAACATAATATATACGGGAATAAAGGAGTTAATGTTTTACAAGCTAAACTCGAATTTTGCATACTAAACTTAAAACGATTCGATTTAAATCTTAATTGAACATGAACTCGTCTCAACTTTTACAAAAGCTATTAAAATCTTAAACCTTTATAATATCTGAGAATCTGTCGCAATTCTCTGCGCGTAAGGCACCATAAACAGAATTGGTCAAAACTAAAACGAAAAGCCAATGTTCAGTCAAAAAAGGGTTAAAATATGAATAAACATGTATTTAGCATTTGTACCGTAAAAGAATAACTTTTGGGACTTCTTTTTTTACCGTCCCACTTTCCACTTTAATGTAAAAGATTATGCATCTCGTTTCAGTTAAAGTATTCATTTAAGATGTGCATATATTTTTATTAATCTTCATTAAGTATACTTTTTTATTAATTAAATATATATATAATTTGAGGCAAAAACAATCTCTACTCGTTAATTAAAAACCGGCTGGTAATGGGTTTTATTAATTTAGAATGATTATAGGTGTTTGTTTTGTAGTTTTAGATTTTGGATTGAGGTCTAAAATCTAATGGTTTCAGGAAACCCATCTAATTTGATTATTTTTTGGTCACAATAGATAATGTCATCTCTTTATCTTTCTTTATTTTTTTAATTTTCTTTTTCCTACTTTTGAATTTTCCTTTTCATTTAATAGTTTTAAATAATATCATATTTTAATTTAATAAATAAATAGTCATTTTATAAAATTATGCCTTTTATCTCTTCTACCATTCTGTCGAATTTGTATCCATTAGTAAATAAACAAACTAACCCTAATTTATAGAAGAAATGGAAAGAAAAAAAGAATAGATGGAAAAATATAGGTAGGATGGAATCTTGAAGCTAAAGGTAGTATAGGGTGGGGGAGTAGCACGTGACAAGGAGCAGAAACAGAAGCAGAAGGCTGCCAAAGACAAAAGTGTGTGTTGGTTGCTTCTTTAATTTTATTGACCATGTTTCATCACATCCTTCCTTTCCCCCACTTTTTACTCTCTTTCTGTCCCTAACCTTTTCCCCTTCTTATCAATCATTTTTAACAAACTTTTTTATATTTAATAAACTTAACTTAAACTAACAAAACATTATTTTGATCCGGTCAACTTTAATTTGGGATTCTCAGACCCGAAGCAACCCTTTTTTAAAATATACGAAGAACACAAATGTAGGCCCAATGAAGTCACTGAAGAAGTATAGATAACTACATTGACTGGGAGGGTTTTTGAGTTTGTTTTTTCGAGATTATTTGGAATTTGGAAAATTGGGTGGAAGATATAAGCAATAACATCATGAGCCAGCGCATAAACCCATCCATTTTTAGGTCCTTCAAATTTTAAGCACGATTGTTGTAGTATAAGTTCAATGTTGAACAAGATAATCATTATACCAAATAGGGAAAGAATAAAAAAATAGTGGGCGAATTATCGATAAGAATGAAGTCTATATGAGGTTAAGCCGTATGAAGTTAAGGTTGCTTCTGCCGTTAAGATATCGACTTTATGTTTTCTGAAATGACCTGATTATTTTCCTAAATATGCTTATTAGTTAGATATTGTAGATTATTTATGTAAATGACGCAGCTACTGAAAATAGTTACTATAACTAAACTTCTTTAAATCGTACTTGCGATCCATATTGTCAAATGAGAGGCAAAACAGATTGACAATTATTGTATCAGAGTGTACTGAATATTAAAGGTTAGCTCAATAACTTTGTTTCAAAACGTACTCAAAGAATGATACTTTTAAATGAAGATTCAGTAGTCATTCGCGTTAAACAGTAAAATTTAAAATTTATTCTAAATAACGTTGATATTTGTCAATTGTAATATACTCGTCAAACGATTTTTATAATAATAAAAAAATTCGATAATATTTAATGTGTAATAGTAAATAAATAAAATATTATAGATAATATATTGATTATGTAATTATTGGTTAAAGTTGTAACAATTTATGATTTGATAAAAAAAGTAATATAAGAATTTTATATCTTTAAATTTTAAATTTTATAAAGAAAATATATAAATTCTTTATAAAAATGTCATATAAAAGTAATTATTTTTGTATGACTTGTTAGATTACTTGTTATTGTATATTTATAAGACGACTTTTGTAACACTAATGCATTTTTTCTATATGTGTTTGAATTCATTTTCTAGGGTCCTATTTTCAATATAGTATAAGGAGTCTAAAATTTATTTGTTTGTCCTGAGAAATCGTTAAATTAATTATAATGGATTATCAAAATTAGTTTAGTAGTTATATAAAACTGTGTATATCGAGTTTGTTACGATCTAACACAAGTATTTATGTATATTTTAATGATGGTTAGGTATTCATTGTTAAGTAAAATCAATTAATTATCGAAATATATCAGTCTTATTGAAGTGATAGAAGCAATAACCACGTTGCCCAAAAAAATTATATAATATAATGAATGGCCAAAGTATATTTAAATAGGAAAAAATTACATATATTTATCCAACCTAGTATTTAGGAGCTTTTGCACATATTAAATAGACCCACAAATGTCTTTCACTTTTCAGCCTACAAGTTAAGATAAAAGTAAAGGTTTGAAGAGAAAAGAAATACTGAAATTATATCATCTCACTCTCACAGTCTCACTCTCAACAACAACCACAATCACTTGTATCATTTCTTTCCCTTTTCTGCCAGATCCAAACACCACCCAAGAAACAATATGACTAAAGATGAAGACTTTAAGCTCCTCAAGATCCAGGTGAACCTTCTTTTTGCCAACTTTTTTATTTTCTTTATTTTAGTTAAAACACACCACATTATAAAAAAAGGACAACTACTAATTAAATGGTCGTTTTTCTTGCTAAACTATTACTGTTTTTGTTTAGTATTCTGATGCTTGTTTTTGGTCTACTTTAGAGTTGTATTCTCAGAGTGAATTTGCACTGTGATGGTTGCAAACACAAAGTGAAGAAACTACTTCAGAAAATTGATGGTAACCTTTCTCTTTGTCTGTCAAGTTTCTTTCAGAAAGTCCATATTTGACTTTCAAAGTCAAAGAGACAACCTTTTGGCTTCAAAATTGACATAAATGTTTGTAGTTTAAGAAAGAAATAGTTTGTACCTGTGTGAATCGTTAAAAATGGTACATAAGTAAAGAACATTTTAGTGCAAAAAGTTGATACATCTTGTAATTTTCAATTTCAAAGGTTGTGAGCCTGAATTTTCAAAATGTGGACCTTTTTGGGGATTGAGAAAGTACTAGTAGTATTTTGTGTTATGGGTTTTTGTTATGATGATTCAAAAATTCATGTGAAAATGTATTGTAAATAATGATATCTTGTGATTAATGTTTTGTTTCATTGTTTTCCTACTCAAATATACACAGCAGACGTGGAATTATTTGCCAAACTTTCTCCCTGAAAAGTAAAATATTTTCCATGGGTTTATCCATTTTTGTCTTATTATCTTCACGATATCATTAGATTGAAGTTAACACAATGTTGCTCTCTATTTCTACTTGATTATCCATGATCTTGACTTATAAACTGTTCCTGTCATCATTAAAGATTTAATCTTTATAAGTAAATTTTGGCCACAAATATGTCCCTATTTATCTTTTTTCCGTTGTCTTATTGTATCATCATGATGCCAATAAAGTGAGTTAAAGACCAAATAATTTCCCATGATCTTGACTCATAAGTTGTTACTGTCATCATTAAATATCTCATCTTTATGAAGATATTAACTTATTAGCTAGTTTATGTTGACCAAGAAAGTGTCATTTTCTAACATCAAATTCTTGATATTTTTTTAGGTGTATACCAAGTGATCATAGACGCAGAGCAACAAAAAGTGACAGTTTCAGGAAGTGTAGACTCTGCAACTTTGATCAAGAAATTGGTTAGAGCTGGTAAACATGCCGAACTTTGGTCAAACAAGTCAAACCAAAACAAAAACCAAAGTCAAAATCATCTATCTCAAAAGGCTTCCTGTTTGAAAGATGACAAGAAAAAACAAACCCAGAAACAAGTTTTCATCAAAGGTCTTGAATCCTTGAAAAACCAACAAAAGTTTCAAGCTTTGATCTCCGAAGAAGACGATGATTTCCTTGATGATGATGAAGATGATGATGATGACTGTGAAGAAGAAATTCGCATACTTACCCAAAAAGGAATAAATCAGTTAGCATTGTTTAGACAACAACAGCAGCAGCAGCAACAATTGCAACAGCAACAACAACAACAACAATATGCTGCTGCTAATAATGCAAGAAATGCGAGTAACGCAAAACAGACTAATGGGAATGCGAATGGTAGCGGAAAGAAAGGGAATTTTAATCAAAATGGTGGAGTGAAACTAGCAAATAATATTAACAATACAAATGGTGGTGGTGGTGGTGGTGTGAATATGAATCTTGGAGAGACTAAAAGGGGAAATGACATAGCGTCTATTATGAACAATCTTGGTGCTTACAGTGGGGGTTATGGTGGAGCCAAGGGTGGTGAAGGTGGTTTGGGAAATGGTAATACTTTTGGTAATAATCTTGGTGGGTTCCAAATACCTCAAAAGAACAATGTGATAGGATCTGGTGCAACAGGGTTCCACCTTCCTAGTGGTGGACTGCCAATGGCAAGTGGTGGTTACCATCCATCATCATCACAAGCACAAGCAGCAGCCTTGATGATGAACATGAATGGTGGTACATCAGTGTACAACAACTCAACTGCATCAATGATGATGAATTTGCAGAATAGGCAATTAATGCAGCAGCAGCAACAGCAGCAACAACAACAGCAACAACAACAACAACAACAGCAACAACAACAACAACAACAACCTCAGATGATGTATCATAGGTCACCTATGATACCACCAGCAACTGGATACTATTATAATTACAATCCTGCCCCTTATACTTACAATGAGCATCCACTGAGTTACTACTCCAATTCTGCAAATGGTGGTGGTAATGGTAGTAACACTGCTGCTCATATGTTCAGTGATGAAAACACAAGCAGTTGTTCAATTATGTGAGTAAAGGGTGGTGGTACAAGTAGAAAAAATATTTAGTCTTTCTCCTGCTGCAAGTATTTGTGTGAATGAATCAAGTTTTTTTTTTTTTTTTTTTTTCCTTTTTTATTATGTAATGGTGTATCTTTTGTTATCTCAAGTTCAAGTGATGTGCTTACTACTAGTTCTATTGTGAACTAACTTCATAATCATAATAGATATAAGTTAGTTGTAATGTTTAAACTTTAAAGTGTGCAAAGAGTAAAAAGGGCTGTCCGTCGTTGAACTTCGAAGTTGATTTTAGCTATGGCCTGAATTACGATTTTCTTTGTGAATGATGTGAAAGATAGAATTAAAATACGGAAGGAAAATTCAGAGTGAAGATGAACAATAACTTGGTCACTTCATACATAAGATTGATTGTTTTTTCAATGAAAGTTGAGACTATTTTGGACCTTTGGAGTACATTTTCAAACTTTGGGACAAGATCTACAATTTTCCAAATAAATAGGGACGAAATATGTAACTTTAATGTATTACCTATATCTATTTATGTGATTTTTGTAACTTTTGCCATTTTCATTTCATTTTTTTTACATCTACAATTTACACCGTATGTTAAATTACATAGATGTACAATTCAAAATTAATAAATAATATATTGATAATAAGTGAAATTTCATAATTGACAAACTAGATTGTAAAAATTTAAATGTAATATCATTTATCTCTCATTTTGTGTCAATTTTAATGTAATAATGTTCAATTACGATTTACTTAAAATTTATATAAAGTTAAAACTGTATGAATTTAATGTGGTATTATCATAATATATATATATATATATATATTCTTGATAATTTGATTGTTTTATGTGTTGACTTCTGTGAAAGTATTATGTATGCGTAGAGACTTACATTATAAGGATGTTTGATCTAATTAACAAAAGTTATTGGGTAAATAGATTGTAACATTTAATTCAACGAAGGATGTAGTTTAACGATCTCACTGCATCACGGGATAAAGTCCCCTCACATTATATAGCTATACACTTCCTCAGTGAAGCACGGATTTCAACCCCTTGTTTTGGACTTTTGGAGACTTGAAGTGCAATACGCTCTTTTTGCAATGAAAATGATATTTTTATGTTGTTCCCGAACTAACAACTTAAATTGTAGAGGGGGCAATCTAGGTCTGAAGTCTTTATTCTAACTTAATTTTCAAGTTAACTGCAAGTTATAATAATGACACATATAATATTTTTTAATATAATTCTTTATTTGATTTGAATTAAACAATTACAAGTTAGTTGTATGCGGAATAACTAATTATTAAATACAGGTTAAACACTTTATATCAACTTGAGAACACATTCAAAGCAGATTTCAAAGGAATGCTAAACTACTAAAGTTATTGTTTCAACCTACACCAGTTTAAACATATTCACACTTGAGTTCAAGGTTGAAGTCATGTATCTATAGGTGAACAAGTATCTCCCTCGTAATAATTTTAGCCAATCAGAACCTTCCAAGTGTCTTCTTTTTGTTGGAGAATTCTAGACATGTTTGTTATGTGTTATGACATGTACTGCCAGACAATGTCTGCTGATTGCAGATACTGTCAGAAGTACACTGCATAATCTTCTTTTATTGGCTGACATTTATAATGGGAACACCATATGCACAAACGACCATGTATAGTAGGTATGTACATTTGTACAACTTTGAAGATGCCATTTGAATAAGGATCAAAGTTCCAAACTGTTAGTAAATCATCAATTTAAATATGCAACAAGTGTGATGATCTTAATTCTCTGAGCTAACTTCAAGTAGAATTCATTCCCATTGTCGAGTCTTCATTCTTCATCTTCAACTTCATCTTTGACTTAATCGAATGTATTAAAACATAGGTTGCTCAAAAAATAACTTTCATTAGGATGAAACTTGAAAGTTGTCCAAAGGTTATTTTTCTGTGTTGGCTGAACGTGTGGTTAAACGCTTTGGATACAGCTCACAAAGCTCACATGACACACTTGTGAGCTGTCTAAACTATCTTTTGAGATCTCTGTGCTCGATGTACATATAACTAATTTAGTGTTAAATTTAAGTTGTTGTCATCATCAAATCAATGTAGAAGGGTCATGCCTCAACAATCCCCCCTATTTGATAATGACAAAACTTCAACACTTAACCCAAAGGCAATATGCATATACAATTCTATAAAATGAAAATTATGAAAACTGAATAAGTATATATTCCTTTGATTTTTTTTTTATAGAATCTTTTTAAGTTATCTATATTACTTATATTTGAATATTTAAGATGAACTCAACTTCTCATTTCAGTTAAATCTTGAAGTGTATAAAGCTTTTACATTGAAATAAACAATATAGATAATATATCTATATGCTCATTTTGGTATCTTCATTTATCATGTCAAAAGCTGTACAGTTAAAACTTGATTTTAAGCTTACCATCTTAAGCCCAGCAGTACTGTCTGTAAAAATAATCGGTGAAAACTGAAAGAAATAAAAAACACACTTTATTTTTAGGCTTTTAAGTGAAGTGTTGCATTGGTTGCAGATATATCAAATTACTGTAATAACCCCATTCAGTAATGCAAGGGAACAGTCAGGTGACAGTGATGCATATTCTAATGAAGGAATTGAAAATATGGCCGTTGATGGGATAATTGGTGAATGTGCCTGCCTCAGTCACATGCGCACCACATGCATGACCCACACAGAGTCCAATACTCTTGGTCATTGGTTGAGGAATTTTGACTTGGTTCAACATTTTCTCAATGTCAGTGGTTTGGAAATAGAGACGTTGAACAAAATTATGTGTCATAATAAAATTTAGTTCCAACAACTTGAGTTGGATTACAACTAGTCGGTTGATATGTTTTTAATTTGTAAATAAAAAACATTTTATTTACGTGTATTCATTTTTAATTTAATATTTTTCTAGCAGTACTACTAAATATGTCAACACTTAATTATATGCCTAATTTATATACCAAATTATACGTGGATTTCACTTCTTATCCACTACTTATTCTATCATATTCACTAATAAAATATTTATACACGTTTTATGCAGACATTTGTTTATACATTAATTCTACAAAGTAGGAACTTATAATGATTATATAACGAGTAATACTTGTTTCTAACGCAAAGATTGGGAACTCATTGTATGGCATCTAACGACTAACGTCAACAAGTGCCTGAAGTTGTAAGTATCGAAGTTTTGGTTCATGGCCTAAACGTTTTAGGCTTGGAGTTACGAATTTGGGTTGGTCACGAGGGCCCAATTTTTCTCAATAGGGTTCGGTCAATATATAAGAGGGCCCAATTGCAACCAAAATAAAATACGGAGTTCTTCAAAACGTTGATAAATTGGCTAAATTTTATTTCTGAAAAAATCGTTTTCTTAGAAAATTTATGGTCATTTTTCTACGGGGTTGCAGCGTTTTCATTAAGAATGCACTTTGTTAATATCTCGGATTAATGTGAGTTAGATTTGTGAATCCATAAGATTTGAGTTACCTCAACTACCACCATGGCATTGAATCAATCAATTCAACTTTAATTATAATGGGCAAATTAAATAGATTTATGGTGCATGTAATTGTGGTCCCTTTTATACGAAGTTGTCAATCTACTCGAGTATTCTCTAGTTTTTAATTTAAGGATGATGCCAAAATTGATGCATCGTTTCCTAATATAATAGTGTCAATGTATATAACAAAGGTATCATTGCAAGTCCTTTTCAATTTCTTTCATGTTTCGCATGTAAATATTTTGGATGTTTTTAGTATAAAAATTATATATTATTGTAATATAAAAACTTATCATTTCAATAAAATAAATATATATATATATATATCCTGTTAAAATTCAGGCTAAAATTACAACAAAAGTTAAAATCAAATTGTTGTTAAGTTGAACTCCAATCTGTCAATAACTACTAAATACATGTAGTTGATAACTTGATACGGTTTATTATTTTGACAAACTATATATGAACTGTGGTTTCCGGTCACTTAAAAATTAATACTCTGAAAATATAGCATCATTTTTCCATCATGTACAACGTAAACTTTTAATATTTTTCATCACTAAACTTTCAACTAAAGTTGATTTTTTAATCAATTGGGTGTAAATTATACATATCATACACTGAAAGAAAACAATAACAAAAAATAAACAACGTCATCCCTTTACATCAACTCTTACATTATATTTTCTTATCTAAGTTTACAATGATTTCGAATTAAAATCAAGAGATCGAGTGATTTAAAAAAATTAAGGGAGAACAACAATTTTAAATTATTAGATTAGTCACTTATCTAAATCAATGGTTAATAATTTGTGACATTTTTTTAATTTTAGATAGAAATAAGAGATAAAAGTTAAAGAGAAAAACATAATCTAAATTTTTTCACCTACACCCCTTTCATTTTTTCACCAATTTTATTATTTTCCATTCCACTTTAAATATTCCTTCGTCCTCTCTTGATCTTCCTTACCTCCACTCCCCCCTCCACCCCTCCCTCACCTTTTGCCACATGCTACAGTAGCCGCCGGCCGTCGCCCTCAGTCACCAGTCGTTAGATTTTTTTTTTCTATCTTTCATTTTATCCAATCTTTTACCTTTTTAACTTCTTTTTTTTGGTCTCTTTGTTTTATGTTTTATAAACTTTCGTTTATATCTTCTTTTTATTTAATTTTTATTTCTTTTACCTTCTTTAACTTTTTTTTTTTTTTTTTTTTTTTTAATTTTTGATTTTATAAACGTTAAATGTAGACTTTTTTAAAGACTTTCTTTACAAACATTTTTTGTTCTTTTTCAAACTTTCTTTTGTATCTTTCTTTTTATTTAATATTTTACCTTTTTAACTTCTTTTTTTTTTCATTCTTCTTGTTTTAGTATATAAACCTTAAATGTAGACTTTGAAAATTTTACAATTGCAGTTAAAAAAAAAAGTAAACAAAACATTTGCAGTGTAAATATAATGCAACAAAAAACATCAAAATTACATGCAGTATATATAACATGTAACAACATACATTAAAATTACATGCAATATATGTAATGTGCAACAACAAACATCAAAATGACATGCAATATATATAAAATTCAGCAACTAACATCAAAATAACATATAGTATATATAAAGATGCAATAACAAACATCAAAATGCAGCGAAAATATTAAGAAATTTTTTGAAATAAGAAGTAGTAAATTTAAAAAAAAAAGTTAAAAAAAATAAATTTGGCCAGAATCCGACAGCTAGTGGCGGTGGTTGGTAGCGGCGGGCAGCAGGTGGTGGTAGTTAATGGTTGGTGGTGGAGGTTATGGGAGTGTGATTAAAGAAGAATTTGAAGGGAATAAAATATAGTATAAATAAAATAGATGTTGTCCCGGTTTGTCAATAAAACGTTTAACTACTAACAACAAATGTTAATAGACAACAAATTCAAGTTTAAAGTTTTTTTTTTATTGATTTGAATCAATTGAATACTTTACAGAGTTTACTTGCGAAAATAGACAAGACAGACAAGTCTAAGTAAACTAACTTGTGACAAATTTGGTCTCAACAGATTGTCAGCGAACAACTCGCTTATAATTCTCAGTGATCAACACTTAACAGATAAGTGAGGGCACTTGGTTCTCTGATTAGCAGGAACGTGCTTTAATCACAGGTTGATCGCGAATACAAAATTCTGGACATTTAATATGGTAGTTGAGCGTGGTATTTATACTCTCACACAATGAGAGATAAAATCAACACGTGTCAACACCATATTTGTTGGAACAGTAATGCAACTTCCAAAGTTTGGATGTGACATTACATTCTAGGAATAAAGTTTATATTTTACTTTAGTCCTAGGTTACAAAAAAGGTACAAGGAATTAAATTCAATTGTACAATAAGTGATCGTACATATCTTTCAAAAGATATGCACGCTTTCTTGTGTGCTGCATAAGTTGACATTCAATTGTACATTAGGTATTTGTCAGACCTAATGTACTTTCAGGGATAAAGGCATGAACCGCTGGATAATAAAGTAGTGTTGATTTCCACGTCAGTGAACTACTCTCTGTCTCTGTCTTCAGTCTTCGACTTCAACATATGCTTCTAGTTCTTTCCAGCGACAACCATTGTAACTACTGAAGATTAAGTGTTCATCAGCGAGTGATGGTTGCTTAATATTCTTCAAGTTATAAGAAGATCACTGCTAACATATGCGTGATCATAGTAGACTAAGGATATTCTAAGTATAGAATAGTTCACTGATCAATTTGATCAGTGACAACTTATATTATCTACTCTATTTGTTCAGTGCTAGTGCAATGAACTTTAAGAACACTTAGAGAATTTGTCATCTATAAATTACATTAGTGAGGTCTCTGACCCTACAATAGAGGTGGTGATCAGTAAAAAAATTGAATTTATTTTTTTGCCGAAATTCTATGACCGGCGGCGGCAGGTAGTGGCCACAGGTCAAAGGCGGTGGTTGACGGGTTTGGTGGAAGTGAAAGTAAAAATGTGAGTAAGGAATAAATAAGAGGGGAAATATATATTATATAAAAAATAGGGGGTGGAAATGTAAATTTTTGTTGATGATATGTGGCAATCCGTGATTGGTAAAGAAAATCTGCTCCCTCCTGCCATTTGACGCGCCCCCGTCCCCCTGAACCATTCTCAATGGTTTATGATGTAAATTTGTATTTTAAACTTTTTTAAATTCTAAATAAATATTATTCGCTCTGAGCCTCTAATTACAATTCATACTGATTGTAAACAATATATTATATAATTGTATTTAAGTTTTAATAAACTTCGTTAAATTTAATACTGATGTAAACCAACAAAAAAAAGAGAATCTATTCAAAGGTGTTTCGTGTTAACACGGTTCAAGCTATTATCCAAACACATTCAAATCTTCATTCACCAAAAACATTTGATACATATTTATTCATATAAACTGAAAATGGATTTAAGGCCGATAATAGAAACAAACGATTGGCTATGTAAGACGAATTTGAAACAAAACAATAATCGACCTCATAGAAAAAAGAAAAAAAAAACATTAGGCTATGAACTCAAAACACACAACCTAAACTAAGAGCACAGGGAGTAGGGTGGAACGCGACCCCGTATCCCGACTAAAACGCTGCCGAAATGGCGTTGCCCACTCCGGGACAGAGTTTCTGGAGCAGCGCCTCCTGTGAGATGCCTTGCGACTTTTTTTTTTCTTTTTATTTTGAATCGGAGAAAGAAGATTGCTAAATGGTTGTGAGTTCGATTGTGTGTGTGTACTGTGTGTGCAGAAGGAATCAAGAAGAAGATAGAAAATATATCAAATTAGATTTTTAAAATGGGCTAATCTAAAATTGGCTCATTTATGTGTGCTCATTTTTTCTAAATGGACTATTCGTTAAAACTATTTTAATTGAGTTAAATCCATTAAAATTAAAATGGACTTAATTAAATTTATATTTAATAAATTTATTTTTTGATTTAATTTATTTTGTCATATGTTTCTATTTATTATTATTTGAATTTTCGAACAAATAATAAAATAAAAAATAAATTTTTGAACACTGTTCCTACTTCCCTCTTTTTCAACAACGATGTTCCCGCTAAACACTGTAACACGTGAATTACCACTCCTTGTGCTCTAACCACTAAGTTATAGAGAAAGACGCAAACCTTTATAAGAAAAACAATTTTATTATAAAAAACAGCAAAGACTATTTACAAACCCATGGGAGGTGAAATCTTTGGTTTTGGGTAAAGATGTAAATGAGCATAGTTATTCGTGAGGTACTTGGATTCGACTTGTTGAAAGTTTGATTCGAGTTGAGCTTAAATGAGCTTGAACTTCTTATATCGAGTTCGAACAACCTCGCGAGTTTAAACGAGCTAATGTGTGTGTGTATATATAGATATATATATATATATATAAATATAGATATATATATATAAAAATATAGATATATAGATAGGGAAATGATCCATAGGGAAGCTCCAAATCTTGGGGAAGGTGGGAAACAAATCTTGACACTTGATTTTTTCATAAATAAATGTTTTTAACATTCATTTGTGATTAATATTAAAATTTGAAATTATTTGTGATTTTTAAAATTCATTAATGATGAAATCAAGGGTTGAGATTTCCTTCCCTCCGTCTCTAATTTTTTTGCTTCCCTTTTGATCCCTACCCTAGATAGATATATATATATACATATTAATTACTTTTTATATAATTATATAACAATAATTATTATATACATAATACTTAATTTAATAATAGTAAATCTAATTATAATTACAGTTAAAAATTACATAAATATTATACATTGATAAAATAAATAGTATTTTGAAATAAATGAGTCGAGTTAAAAATTGTCTAATGGTTGGCGTTTTGATATCATTATAAGATGTCTGAGATTCAAATCTCATTAGCTGCACATCTTGGGTTGGTCAGGAAAAAGTCACGGAGATACATCGGTTAGAACGTGTACATCTGAGTAAATACACTCGTTCTCTTCGGATAACTTAAATAGAGAAAAATCTTCTTCGTTTATTTGTTTACTTATTTAAAACACTCTAAAATAACAAAATAAATATTTGTAGTGGGACATAGGTAGTATATGTCATCACCCCTAAGTTATGTCGTTAATTTATTTTGAGTAAATGAGTAGTGTCTTAAGGAACTTTAATTGATTAATTACAAACCGAAAGAATCTACTCATCCATTAGAACTACTGACCAAGCACCAAATCATTTTATAAATATAAACATTCATTCTATATATGTGTATATACATATGTAATAGTGAATTAGTGATCTTGTATGTAACATCACTCTCATGTATATATCACGCACGACACGACACATGGCATTTTAGTCAATCATTACTTCGTCAAGATTTTAGCACTTTTTTTTTTCTTCACATGTTGGTTACATGGCATACATTAATAACAACAAAAAAAAAAAAAAAAAAGACAATTTGCTGACCTTTATAATACGTAGCCAACTTTCATTACCTTAAATTTAGTCGTGATTAGCTATACTAATCATATATATATATATATATATTTTGTTGTTGAATATGTGAAGGTGAAGATTGATGTTGATGTGGAGGAGTTGAACTGCATTAGTGGGACAATTGGATGGTTTGACTCGAGGTTGGTGGTGACATCACTCTAATTTTCAACTGACGTGAATAAGTTTGGACCGTTTGGTACCGAGAATGGGACTCATTTCTCGTTACCGATCTCGAAAGCTAGCTTTGCAGGGTTCTATGGTCGAGCTAGTGACTATGTTCAGGCTATCGGTGTCTATCTCAAACCCACTTAATTTAATTATTTGCAAAATTTGTGACGTGTGAAGATTATGGTAGATTGATGAATTAAATAAGCACCGGATAGATAAGATGTAGGTGAACTTAGGGAGTTAATGCAATGATGGTACTTTCTATTTCGTATATTAAGTAAATAAATTAAAGAAACGCTAGCTTGTGTGAACCAATTAAAGTTGTAACTATCCCACCACCCACAGTTTTAAGAGTCATTAGATAACAGTAAAACACGCGGTACATGTCAAATGTCACCGACCGACTAGAAAAATATAGGCATCGCTCAAGGTAGTATGAAATTTGATGTTGTTTATATAAGGAGAAATGTTACATATGTTCAAATGGTTTAATAAATAGATATGGTATTGTATTTTATGAAAATATTCAATTTAATTATTTAATTATTAATTTGTTCAACTAAATTATTAAACAATTGAAACCATATATATAGCAATTTGGTATTTTCTGATTATATATGTGGTGACGTGGATGAAAATGGTTATGTGAAGAATGTTAATAGACACAAAAGTCTTGTTTTATTTTTAATATTTTTTCTATTTCTTATTTTATTTACTCATGGATTAAAATTATGTATTGATTAAATTCATATCAAAATAAATATGTAGTGAACATGTTTTGTTAGTTAAATTGTGAACGATACAATTTGCAATGATTGTAAAAGTATTGTATGTATCAAAACATAAAATTTAAAAACAAGAAGAACATAGTTCCACCATCTTTCTTTTTTGCAAAGCAAAGCTGAAAATAAAAAGCTTCTTTCGAAACAGAAGAGAAGCAGAAAAAGTACAAAGAGAAGCATAAAGCCTTTAAGATGGAGGACTAAACACTTAAAAGATATCAAACAAACAGAAAGACCCAAACAACCTCCAAAGAGAAACAATTAATCAAAATAAGTAGGATTTTAAATCCAACTGGAGCAATCTAAGTGTTTTCTGATTTCATATCCATAAGAGAGCACCCAGTTGGACCTAAACGAAAATGTCCTCCTCCTTAATGGATTGCTCCTCCCCTTGAAAAGCATGCATGCACCACTCTGTTACGTTGCTTCCAAATTAACCAAAGAAGAGTGTACTTAGCACCCTTAAAGTCCCTACTTGAGTGCCAGTAAGAGAAACACTACCCGAGTCCGAAATAACCTGCTGCAAGTTAACTGGAACTGATGACATCATACCCCACCAAGCCCAAACTTTAGCCCAAATAGAGCAAACTTGCGGGCACTGTACCAGAATGCTCAAGAGAATCTGGACTTGATTCACAAAAGGATACGAAAGAGTTGTTAGAGTAATTCCTCGCCTTCACAGATTAACAAAAGAAAGCAGTTTATTTCGAGCAACCCTCCAAACGTGCAAGTTATTCTTCTTTGGAACCCATTTGTGCCACTTATGACAACTATCCAAACCTTGAATATCGAGAATCTGATAATCAATTAAGGAAGATAACTTGAACACTGTAAAGACCCCTTTGATCAAGATTCCACTTCCATCCATCATCCAGATTCGGATTAAGAACAACCCCATAAATGACCATCTCAAGATTGTTGAGATCATCTAACGGTTTTCAACAAGGAGGTCGACACCAAGACCAATTACCTGTCCAAGAACCATCGACCATAATCCAAGGATCTTTGAGCATACAATTAACTTCTGTTTCTAATGCAAAGATTCTGTGAAAAAGATCTTTTAGTTTGATATTCGATTTACATTTTGGCACAATTACCCACTTTTCGAGAGAAAGAACTGCAACAGGGAACTCCTGACCTATCTAGAGTTTTGCCACAACCAATAATGTAATATATTCCGAACACCCTTGTAAAGACCAGCAACCAATACTAGTTTCAACATCTAGTGTCATGTAATTTCTAATCTGTACTTTAAAGATCACCCAAGTATTTTAAAAGGATATGTTTAACTAGTTATTTGTTTGTTTAAATAATCGAATAAAAAATAAGTAGAATACCTTAGGTGAATATTTTCACATAATGCTATCACCTATGTACTTACTCGAAAAAGTTAAAGTGATAACTGGTTAACCGGGTAACCTGCGTATACAATAATTGTAATTTAAGTAATTACATATCGTGATTTAGTAAGTTCAAAAATTAAATAAACCAAATTTACATTCCAATAACTTAATTGAAATTTTCACAAACTAAGGAAACATGTCAGTCTATTAACCCACATTTAAATTGTATGTCTAATACATATATTACATGACAATAGATTTCATTTATTCTCTTTTACTTTTTATACTAATTATTATATCATATTTACCAGTCAAATCTTTATACTTAAATGTAATCATTAATTATTCGACACATGAAACATTTTCTTATATTCTAGTTGTTACTCAATTATTAACATTAGACTAGATTAGATAGATATTTTTGATAACGTGCTTTTCACTATAATATTTTACATTTATCAATAATTTATTGCATTAGTATTTAACAGTTAATGACTACTTCCACTATAATGTTTACTTTTTTCAGCTTATGATACGTACCTTTTAATCTTATGATACTTTAACAAGACACTCCGTATTAAGTTTGCCATTCATTTAAAACTGATTTGATTTATAAACTTGCCATTTATATCTATATCTATATCTATATTACATATAAAACATCTTAACCTTTCATCTTAAAGAATTTTTATGAACAACTTTACAACTCAATATTCAAATATTCATATTTTTTTTAAAACCGTATTATTTTAATTATTTCATTAGAACTAACAATTACCTCATTTTACTCGTCACAAAAACATATTTATTCATTATTTTGAATGAATTAAACTTCATCATTATGACTAATCTATTGAAAAACAAAGAAACTTACATAATACTGTCAAAATCTACTATTGCTTACAGATTTTATTTTACGTTATAGCATTATATATTAAAGATTGAAAAGTAGCCTAATCCTACTTACATTTAAAAGATAATAAGACCCTACTTTTAATTTTTTAAACTCTTTTGTTAATTCAAAATTTGAAACCAGTCTAAGAAGGATTAAAAGAAAGGTGTTTTTTATATAACTTTTCTTGGATAATGTTTGACTTGGAAATATGGATTTAGTATATTTTAAGGACAACAAGATTTACTACGTATATCATTTTAGATATGTTTGACTTTAATTACACAGTTAACTTATTGTAATCGACAAACTGATTAGACTTCAAAATTAACGCATTGAATGATCAAACATAATATTAATATTTTTTAGAATAAACAAACATTTCATTTGTTTTTTTATTATTAAGTAATATTTTACTTTGAACATCAAACAATTTCCCCTTTTAAAGCCACATTTATTGGACATATCTATTGAAAATGATTAGTATCGATGTTCTTAAATCTTTTTTCAATCTTTCCTTAAAGAATAAAATATTTATGATGGACATTTTATTGGAAAGTCCAAAACTAAGTTAGTATAAAACTTTCAATAAAATGAGATTAAAATAAAAAATAAATCCTAAAATTAATCTACAAAATTAAAACCCTAGGATTAATCTGCATCGACCTTTCAATAAAATGAGAGAAGTTAAATTAAATCTTATATTTATCGAGATTTTAAGATATTTTACGTTTTGCCAAATGATCAATTTTTCAGAGTCAGAAAAGGTCGTCGTCGATCTAGAGATAACAACAAATAATACTTGAATTTATAATATTGTATTATAATCTCAAGGGGGAAGAAATTAAATTAAATGCCGTATTGGGATCCTATTAGCGGTTATCGCGTCAAGGATTTGAGATCCAAGACATTCCTTCAGCTCGGGTTTAAAATAATAAATTAATATATATAGTTTTCTACTAGAATTTTTCGACCTCTTTTTCCTTCTTAAAATGATAATAGAAAATAAACCCATAAAAGTTAAAATTACAATATCAAAATCAAAAATAAAATAATGTATGTGAATATGAACTACTTCGTATATCTTATATCTTTCAATTTCTATAGAAATTCGCATACTTTTTGTATAAACACTATCATTAATTTATTTAATACTAACTTGGAGAACTATATGCTTCTAATATTCTACTTAATATTCAAAATATGAATTTGACAAAACATACCCCTATAACACATGATGTATTTACTCCGTACAAAACACTATAAACATATATTTTTTTCGTCTCAATTTTATCATTCATCTCTCATTTTAATTCTCCATTTCAAAAATGGATAGATAAAATTAACTAAAATTTCTTTATTACAATTTCACCATTAACATAAAAATGTGTGTGAGAAAATTGAGGTTTTTTATTAAAAAGTAGAGTGTAACGATGATGTTTTCTTAAATGCGTATTTTTTATCTGTGAATAATAAATTTAAAACAAAGGGAGTACTTTTTTATATTAAAAATGTTTTAATACATATAATGTTTAGACTTTATTATCATTTATTAATAAATATATATTCTTAATATCAAAAGAAACTTTGAATTAATCAAATAGAGTACATATCTTGACATTGCGTGTCGATTGTTGTATTTAAGTTGTTAAAAATAGAAAAAAAAGGTTTATCTTTAATAATAATATAATATTCTGATTCAAAGTAGAAAGTAGAAAGAGAACAAAATTGACAACTCACTTATAAATCCAAAAAGAAAAGCAACAAAAATACT
Organism: Logfia minima; assembly: GCA_963921325.1. NCBI lineage: Eukaryota > Viridiplantae > Streptophyta > Magnoliopsida > Asterales > Asteraceae > Logfia > Logfia minima. Next base: position 23,778,456 of record OY992766.1, read on the forward strand.
TGGTCATGAATGGAATCCACAAAGAAAGAAGTCAGGAACTAAATAAACTGAATATGGATGCATGCATGCTAGGCGATCAGCTGTGATCATACAGTTTGTTCCCGCGTTATTGCCCATAATTTACGTGTTAATTGTGTAACCAAATAAATAAGTAACATGACACCTTAACGTGTTTCAATCCAACTTTTTCATTCATTTTTGTCTTGGTTTACATGTACGTATCGAATTAATGTCAAAAAGTAACTAGACAATTAAGAACATGACATTATGTTAAATCAAAACAAAGTTTCTCTATATATCTTAAAATGTTAAAGCATATTCACCTACATATATGGCTATGCTTGTTCCAATTGAATAATAAATACTTATAAATAGTGACAAATTCAATATTGTTATGTGTATATGCAAGCTAATATACATAATTTGTATCGATTGTTGAATATATATATATATATATATTGCCGCATACATCAAGGTGTCCTCAACAATGATGAGCCAAGTTGTCAATAAATCAATGAGTATGAGTTGTACATTGTGCACAAAAATTTGTACCAAAAAACTCTCCGCCTTCATATCTATAACTAATTGCGCCGACCGATTCACCTTCATGGAAACATTCTTATGACAGGAAATCATGGACTTCTTCCACAATACTATTATTCAAGTAACATTCAATTAATTTATTTCTTAACAAACAATATTCATATTATTCCTTAAATAAAAGGTTTGACTTCTGTTTTTTTCTATTTTTTCCACTAAGCAAATCATGTATAGTTGTTTTTTTTTATATTTTAATTAATTAATTAATTAATTTGCATATAGTACGTTGCTTCTATTTTATCTTTTACGTTGTTTTCTTTCTATATTTTCATTTCTTATATTATCATTTGTTACCATAATGTGGTGGTTTATGAGTAAAATATTGCTTTTCTAAACAAATTCATATAAAAAAACACATAAGTAGTATAAAATATATACTTACATCTTTATTCTCTAGTGTTAAATTTACATACATATATGTGGTTGTGGTTTTAATATTTAAAGTAGTAATAATAGGAATTTTGCTTTAAAAAAAAAAGAACGTACATACATATATGTATGTGGTTTCGTGAGAAGAGCCCAATGAACCACTCATCCAATAATTGCGGATCGACATAAATCACCACAATTGCATTTCTCCTCACAATATATTCCCCTTTACAACTGTATTTCTTTTTTAACTCATCATCTCTCACACACCAACATTGTCAACACACATCTAAAATCGATACTATCTATACTACTCCGTATAAATATAGAATAAATTTAATCAAATTAACCCTTAGATGACATGAATTACAACATAATAGCAGTAGATACGAAAAAAAGAACACTTATATTTAGTTTTTATAAACCCACACCTCTAGCAAGTAGCCTCGAATGTATATCATATACGAATATGTATATCAGATTCAAATTTAGATAATTAACACGTAAAATTTTTGTAGACGGTTAGCTATAAATTGAAAATTTAATCATAACTCAGATGTATATCGTATACAAATATCTATTTACATAGCGTAAAAAACGAATATCTCAAATCTGCTCCATTACCGTTCCTAACATTTTCCATTTTGTTTCACGCTTTTATCTTTCGGTTTCCAAGTTAGATACGATATATATGTGTTCTCCTTTGTGTTGATTTGTGCCGGTTTGTGTTTGTTTATATGTTAACGAACCAGCACGAACAAGATAGTTTTGTTGATGAAGAAAATACGAGTTTTCACTAAATTACCGAACGTGTATATTGTATTGTATCCGTTGATTAATTAACAAGCCTAAAAAACCTAATCTTGTACTGATTTTTTTTTAGAAAAAGGCAAAACTTTTATTAATACACTATTATTACAGTTACGTTTACATATTCATAATACATTCTCAAAATATTACTTCACTTTCATTTATCCTAACTCCTATTTACATTTTAATATATCACATAATACATACAAAAAATCAAAGTCCCAAATGATCTCAATTAGATATCATCAGAACATCCTATTTTTTGGGTAACTGTCGTTCTTCCACAATCATAATTACAATCGAACAAGACCCCAACTGCATTACACGTTTGACACCACCTGCATATACCCATTACCGATTTGCCACTACCTCCATATTACCCATTGATCCAGGTTCATTAACCCATTAATTTCAACTAAAGTTTTTCAATTTCATTATTGATTTTATCCACTTCGAAACCTCTTGTACAGATTTATAAAAGCTAACCAAATGGAAGTAGGTGAAAATTAACCGGTATTTTTGCACCGGGTTCAAATATACACATACAAATATACTTTGCATAATTCATTTTCCACCGAGATTCTCGCCCTATTATATGTATTCCTTTTTTCTTTTCAAATAATAATAATTATAAAATAATAATAACAATAATAATAATAATATAATATATAATATTATAATAATTATAATGATGACTTATATTTCCATAAAACCCCAATCTTTTATCATTTACTCATTTTCTTAGTGGCCTGCATTACACACACACAAACATCAAAATTCACCACCACCACTAACAGCCATGGCCGGCATTGATTCCACCGCCGTCCTTGCTGCCATCCAATCGCTCCTCCGACTCGTCAGAGACGTCGCTCGTACCTCCGCCTTCGGGTTCTCCGGCGACTTCAAAAAACACTGCACAGACCTTTCTAGAAGAATTGCTTTACTATCGCATTTATTTGAAGAAATTAGAGATTTCAACGGCGATTTGAAATTGCTAAATTCATCATCATCTTCTTCAAATTGCTTAGCTGACTTAACTATTGCTGTTCAATCATCCAAAAAATTGCTTTCAGTTGCAGCTAATTTTGATCCTAAGATCTCTCCGGTAAGTTAACCTTTAATCCTCCATTCTATATAATTCTGTTTATATAAAGGTTATTCTAGTTAAATAATGCTTTTTTTTAATTGTATTAGTTGGTTGTTATTTTGTAGAAATGTGACTTGTGAGTTTATTTTATAAAGTTTACATCTTTATAATAATTGAATTGGGAATTTGTTATTAATAACAATTGGTTTTTGAATAAAGGATGGAGCAGCAAAGAAAATAGAATTTCAATTCCATTGTGTAACATTGAAACTGGAAAAGGCCTTAGCAAATTTCCCATATGATCATTTTGATATCTCAGAGGAAGTTCAAGAACAAGTAAGACTTCGCCTATAGTTATGCTTATCTTGTGAAAATTCGAAAAAAAAAGTCGATTTTTTTCTAATAAATATATTCTATTAGGTTGATTTAGTGAGAGGTCAGTTGAAAAGAGCAAGAGAACGATACGGTAAACCTGTAAATTCGGGCTTAGGTAGAGATCTTCATCCTGTAGAAAACACAATTGTAATCAATCAACAACAACAACAAGAAGAAGAGACAAAGGTCGAAACTTTATCGAAAGAAAGTGTTTCAGAAGTGAATAAACCGAATGAAATGGTTTATCAACTGGAAACTTCATCTGCATCATCTGAGACATCATCTTTATTAGATGAAACCAAGAAGGTGGATGCTCCTTTGTTTCCGGTTGATTTCCTTTGCCCAATTTCTCTTGAGCTAATGCGGGATCCTGTTATCGTCTCCACAGGACAGGTAGATCAAGATTTTTAAATAAATTCATTGTTTTTGATCTTTTACATTTTTATTTATGTTAAGATTTCTTGCAGACTTATGAGAGATCGTACATACAAAGATGGATCGACTGTGGAAACACAACATGCCCAAAAACTCAACAAAACCTTCAAAACGTTACTCTAACGCCTAACTATGTTCTAAGAAGTTTAATTGCACAATGGTGTATTAATAATAAGATCGAGCAACCAAATTTACTAGCAAATAGACGATTAAAAAGGAGTGATGGGTCGTTTCGTGATGTGAGTGAAGATATAGAAGCCATTGAAATACTCGTGCGGAACCTTTCAAGCCCGTCAGTTGAAGAACGAAGGTCAGCATTGGCTGAAATTCGATCTTTATCAAAACGAAGCACAGACAACCGAATACTCTTAGCTGAAACAGGAGCAATCCCGATACTTGTGAGTTTACTAACATCCGAAGATAATATCACACAAGAAAATGCAGTAACTTCAATTCTTAACCTTTCGATATATGAAAATAACAAAGGACTTATAATGCTAGCTAATGTGGTACCTTCGATAGTACAACTACTAAGAGTTGGAACAATGGTAACTAGAGAAAATGCAGCTGCGACCCTTTTTAGCTTATCACTTGCTAACGAGAATAAAATCATAATCGGTGCATCTGGTGCAATTCCTGCTTTGGTTAATCTTCTTGAAAACGGAAGCAATCGAGGAAAGAAAGATGCTGCAACAGCTTTGTTTAATCTTTGCATCTATCAAGGAAATAAAGGGAGAGCTGTGAGGGCAGGAGTCATTTCGGTTCTTCTTAAAATGTTGACTGATTCGAGTAGTGGTATGATTGATGAATCTTTGACTATTCTTTCAGTTCTTGCTAGCCATCAAGAAGCTAAAGCAGCCATTGTTAGAGCTAGCACAATACCTCTTTTGATTGACCTTACAAGAACTGGAGTTTCAAGGAACAAAGAAAACGCAACATCAATCTTGCTTTCTTTGTGCAAAAGAGATAGTGGAAATCTTGAATGCATAAGTAGGCTCGGTGCCGTAATCCCTTTAATGGAGCTGGCTAAAAATGGGTCAGAAAGGGCTAAACGAAAGGCAAAGTCTTTGTTGGAGCATCTTCAAAGGTCTCGAGAAGTTTAACATTTGGAAGTATCCATTGAATAATAACCTGCTAATTTGTTTATTCTTCCAATTCTTGATCTTCATACTTACCGGATTTTTTCTGAGGTTTAAAGTGCGAGGGAAGAAGGTAATTCTTGAGCCTGATTTGTAATTTTCTTTTTTCTTGTGTTTCTGAAATTCAATTGATATTGTTATTGTTTGTTTGACATATCCATATGTGTGGATTATTGAGAATAACTTGTGAACTGAATTCGTGACCATTTTAGGATGTATGGAATTGATTGGCAATTGTATATTTTTTTGGTGTGATGTTAAAATGTATTTAAGCGCGTTTGACATATTTGATCCATTTGAATCGTGGCTCTTTTATCTAGTCTGTTTTGATTTGATCTGTTTGAAATATAACATAAACAACAGATTTGTTCATAAGTATATGGTTCGAACTTGCAGGCTCTATCTTAATCCATGTGTGAAAATACTGTGTTACATCTTTATACCAAAAAATACTATGTTAATCATATACAGTACTATGGTGTGTTACAATTTAATTACAACTTTCGTATTAGATCTGATATTATCACTTTATGACAACTTAATTTTCTGATTATGTGTGTGAAAATTGGGTTGGGATGTTGATGACCACTTGAGTCCACCATTCAGGAACTGGAAGGTCAAAATTTACTCCGTATTTCAATGAAGTTTGAAAACATAGAATCCTGGTTTGCTAAACTTATTCTTCTTCTTCTTCTTATATACAATACAAAGATGTTGAAACTTGAAAACCTAATTGGTTGGCTTGAAACCACCCGTATTTTGATTGGTATATGGAACCGAAATTAGAACCAAAATTTGGCACATCAACTTCAGTATTTAATTTGCTAAAACAGAATTCAGTTCTATGAATAATCACTACATGGGTCGGTTGAGTAAAGTTGCTTGGTTGAGAATGATAATAAGCATTTGTGGTCAATTATTTCACGATAAAGAGTTGGATTTTTGATAATAAGCATTCGTGGTCAAAGGGTAAAACTATTTGGGATTTTGAAATCAGATCTCTGAATTAGAGGAAATGAAGACATACTTGTTTTATCCTTTGGTAGCTTAAAATAGATGGTGTGACCAAAATTGCTCCTACTAAATTGTGAGTTTCTCATTAAACGAATAATCATGCCAGTCATAATATATAATAAATAATGAATTAACTAAGCTCAATATTAATAAAACATATCTGGATAATGGTTCAATATAAATTCACTTACGGTTTTTATCTTCTTGCAAATAAATTGTTTTTATCAAAAAATGTATAAGAGGGAGCATGATTAGGTGTGACGGATTCTGGGAATGAAGTCTCATCAAATGTAACATTGTGAGAAATTATAATTTTGTTGGTAGCAAGATTTAGGCAACAATACCCATGGTGATTGGATGGGTAGCCAAGAAATATGCAAGGGGTCGAGCGTGAGGCGAGTTTGTGGGGAGTATCAAGGTGGGGATAACAAAGACAAACAAAGACTCATAAAGTCGGATAGTTGGGTTTGGTGTCGTATAGGCGAAACTGTAGAGTCTCTTTATTGATGGCTGAGAAAGGTAAAATATTTAGTAGATAGGTAGCCATGTGAAGCGCCTCAAACCAAAAATGAGGGGGTAAGTGTGCTTAGAACAAGAGGGTCCGAATGCGATTGTTAATAGTGCAAATCGTTCATTCAGATTTTTCGTTTTGTTGTGATGTGCGGGGGCATGAAAAACGTATATGAATTACATGTTTTGTGAAAAGTTTTAAGCATTTCCTCGGTTGGAATTTTCGGAAACGAAAATTCAACTTTGGGCCAATCGGAGCTTGTCATCCGCTTCCCAAACGCTGACATTATTATAAACCTTTTTGATTTTGATTGTGATGGTCTTACCACGGGTTGTTTGCCTTCCTTGGACCTATATCTATGGGATGTTGGTGTAAGTACCTCGTCTTCCACCGATTGTATGTCGGGTTGTTGGGTGGGTGATTGTTAGGTGATGGGTAGTTCGGTGTTTTGTGATGCTTGCCACATTAGAAAAACATTATATTGGTAGATGATAAGTTTGGTGTTTGTTGGTACCATGTTTGAGGATGGTATGGAGTATCAGAGCATGTCGGTTGACGGGTTTGAAGATGTTGATTGTTGCGGAAATAGGTTTCACGTTGAGTGTATGTTGTACGAGTTTTTAGGATTGTTTGGGTTGTTCGACATTGTGAATTATAGTGTATAATATAGTTTTTGACTTGGTGTTTGTTGACGAGAAGGAGTGTTTTGATTTGTTTAAAATTGTGTTTGAAGTGTGGTATTTATAAATAGAAAATAAAGTTAAATTTTTTTTTTTGATAATATAACCGTTATATTTTCTAAATCTAACGATTATAATACTGCTGAAAATAAAATAAAAAAAAAATCGCTCAAACAACATTATTCAGTACGAGACACTGACATCAAAAAGTCATTCTAAAGTAACGGAACACCATTGGAACGTTCACAACAATAACGGCGACACTCAAATCTCGACTAGGTGCGCTCTTTCCTTTTTAGTTAATTTGTCATTTTATTTTTGTCATCTTTACTTCCCTATCACATTTCTTTCTTTACAGATCATACCAACAACATCTACCGGATAAAAATATCAGACAACATAATAGATAACATACTAATTCTTTCAACATGCATCCATTAAGATATTTTGATATTACTATATATATATATATATATATCGGAGTGAATTTAAAGAAGAAAAAAAATTTGATGAAGAAAGGAAAAAAAAACTTTTTAACCTTTTAATTCAGTAAAATAACTCTTTAATTCAGTTTTAAATTATATTTACTTTTTATTAAATCATAGTTCTATATTCTAAATCTTTATTTTAAATATACCTTTCTTTCCTTTCTTCCTTAAATTTTCTTTTTTTTTTATATATTACTATTTAAAAAATTGCAATCAATATTTGACCTTTACAAAGAAATAAACAACTATATATTCCTCTATATATATTCCCTCCCACACCCACCATTCCCATTTGTATTCTTTTATAAGGTTTAAAGAAAAAAAAGCCAATTATATCCCATAACCCAAAATCTCATTTCCTCAATAAATCTTTCAAAAAATTCAAGATATTAAAAACAACACAAGAATGGGAAATAGTTTACGATCAAAAAAGAAGTCAACAAAAGTCATGAAAATAAACGGTGAAACAATCAAGTTTAAAACACCGGTTAACGCCCATGATGTGCTCAAAGACCACCCGGGTCTCGTGTTACTAGACTTGGAGGCCGTGAAACATTTCGGTATTCGATCAAAACCGTTAGAGCCACAAGAAGACCTTAAACCTAAAAAACTTTATTTTTTAGTTGAGTTACCAAAACTTCAAGAAGATAATAATAAATCTACAAGAAGGGTTAGGTCAGGAATAAATATGAGTGCTAAAGACCGGCTCGAGAGCTTGAAATTGGCTCGAAGATCGGCTTCGGATTTATCGTATATGAAAGCGGCACCGAGTATTATGGTGGAGAATGGTGGAAGTGGTGGTGGTGTTGATCCTTTGAGGGTGAAGTTAAGGTTACCTAAAGCTGAAGTTGAGAGGTTGATGAAGGAATGTAAGGATCAAACTGAGGCGGCTGAGAAGATTATGAAACTTTGCATGGAGAAGGGTGGCGGCGGTGTTGATGTTGCGGCGGAGAGGCGGCATGTACGGTTGAATGAGGATGGTTGTAGAGATGGTCATAAGGCCCGTGTGGTACGTGTGTTTTTCTTTAATTATCTCTTTTATTTATATGATGCATGATGATGATGATGATGATGATGAGAATGCGTCCATATAATATTTATGATTAGTATTAATATTTAATGACAATTAAAGATGTCAACTTGATAAGCATGAATGAGTCGGTATTCGTACTCATTTTGGAGTTCACAACTAATTACAAAAAGTGTTACTATACGTGTTCACAACATTATTCCACCTTAACTAACAGTTTAATGTATCGTAAAGTTATTGTCTAGCTAGTACTAGTATTATTTTGTAAAGATGATAATATTACTTCTGATAAATTACTATTGTTATACTAACATTTTCAAGTTAGTAGTATTTCAAATCCAAGTCTAAAATGAATATCCTGTTAACTAAAATTGCAATAATTAGATTGTCTTAATATGCGTACTTCTTGTGTGTAGATAATAATTTTACAACGAATTATGTTTATATATGTTCAGAACATGGGTTAATTGGATAAGTATATATATATATATATATATATATGTATGTATGTATAACCAACTTTGATCCAGCATTAAAATTGCTAAATCTTTGACTTAATGCATTTTGTATGTATCTTGTCCAAAATGCTGACGTAACAAATGATTGTTGATGTATTCAATAAATGTTAAATGTTAGCTTAGTTTGGAATTTGGGATATATATATCGATGTGGTAGAAAACAAAACTAATACTATTTGAACTTTGAAGAATGAATTTGACAAAGAATGTGTACGTACCTTTTAATTCATGTAATTACGTGATAACCTTCTGTAGCGTTAATTTACATGAAAGTGGATCATATAACAACTCGTAGAAATGCGATTTATACTTCAATAAACCATTATATGATATACATTACATAGTTAATACTGAGTAATAATTAATGTAATAATATATTTTATATATATATATTATATATTGTGTTTAAAGGGCGTATATATAATTAGTCATGGTTTAATTTGTTGGTTAATTGAAATTACCAAGTCTTGTAGTTTGCATGGCCATATATGGTGTTCTGTTAACGGCTCTGGAGTACAAGTCACAACTTTTATTTTTTCAAACATAATTAGTCAAACTTGTGTTAAATTACTAATTCACATCTTCCTTTTTCATAGTTTTCTACATTTCATCCGATATAGTCATCATATAATTAAGTTAATCTGATATTAATTAAAATTAAAATTAAAATTAAAATACATATATAATTATTAATATTTTTTTGGCTTTGCAGAGAAGAGTTGGATTTCTACCAGTGAGCCAGGGACCAAGTGTGGGAGAACATACATGGATGTGAAAAGTAATCATCAAATTAAACACCACAGTAGCCAAGCAGAGTGATCTTTGTCTCTTTATTCTCCTGTATATGATTTTTTTAGAGTGAATTAGTTTTTTATTCACTCTATTTGTAATTTCATTGAATGTATAAAGATTAAAAAACACTAAACCATGTTTAAATGAGTGATTTATGACACCTATAAATATAATCACTCATTTTAACATACTCTAGTGTTTTATTTTAGCAACTACAATAATTAGTTTAGAATGAAATCACAAGTACGATGGATAAAAAATTATCCCCATTATCTAAAATAGCTCTCTAGTGCTGTGGAATTAATTGTTGTGATCTCAATTTTATTAATGTATTATCCCATCTTAATTTCTGAATTTTCGTTACGATTTCGGTTGTTTATTTACAAATAGAATACAGGTTTAAGATGAATTCACAAAAGAGAGCATCGATCAAATATGGCATGTCCAAATTACGATTCGTTACGTTTATCGACCTAATAGGAACCGTTTCTATTAGTAATGGGTCAATAAGTTTACAAGAGATTATGAAAGGGAAACTTAGTCGTAAGCCCAAACCTGTAGTAAAAGAGGGAGTTGCGTTCTCGAGTTTGAAGATAGAAAGTAAAGGTAAAGCTTTTCGTGTGTTCAATCCATCAATCGACTACCTACAATGATATTAAGAAAAAAGTTCACTTATCATAATCGAAGTAAAGCAAAATAAGGATAACAATCAAGTGGGTCAACGCAAGTTGATGTTTTGCGCTTCTTTTCGGTTTATCAAAAATCACTTTTGCGGTTGTAAAAAGAAAACTAATAAAAATACCTCAAAACAAATACCACATTTAAACTTATACAAAAAAAAATACAACTGCAAAAAAACTATCATCCGAGCGTAAAACGCGAAAGCGATTTGCATTTTTTGTGTCCCTGGTTGCGCTTTGCGTGGTCGCCTGTGTCTGGGCTCGAGGCTTGGACGTGCACCTGTGACGGGATCGTGACTGGTCGCTTCTCGAATCATAATTTTTTTTGTGAAAATTTACTTTTTTTTATCCATTTCCGGTATGATTTTTTTTAATTGTTTAGATTTTTAAAATTTATACAAATAATATGACACTAAGATAAGATGATTTTGTAGGTTGCGTGTTCCTGTGAGTAATTTTTCAAACAAACTATCTTATCTGAAAAGGACAATTTGATTAGATATGAATTTAAAAGATTAACAGATAATTGATTACAACAACTAAAACATTTTATTAGATATGAATTTAAAAACATTACAAGAACAATACAACACTAACTGAAATACTAGCAAACATCCTAAAACTACATGTGTGGAATGTTTAAAACGTGTTCACCGATGGGAGGAAAAGAATGTTTATATGAATGACCGGTGTCAAATGATAAACGGCGAAACAATTTAGTGAGCAACATGTCTAGGGCAAAAGATTATTGGTGTAGGTAACGACATGCTATGTTATTGATGTTATGATAAAACCTACATCAAATTCACTGTTGTTTTAAAACCAATAACCCATGAGGGCCTCAATGACATAGACCAAATGTGGCTCTATGGATCGACAAGAGATATTATGACAAACAAGATCAAACATTGTTCTCATCTTTGGTTTAAGATCAAAGACTTCAATAATGTCATGCAACTTACATCTACTTCTACTACTTCGAATGCAAATATCATCAACAATTTAATTGGGATGAATGATTCTAGGACTAATGTACCCTAACTCCTTTTGTGGGCAATGGAATTGAATTCCTCTACAAGGAAGTTAAAAGCATAAAGTGAAAGTCAAAAGATCAAACTAAATCAGTTGACCGGTTAGCATGAATTCAACGGTTTTGAAATGATGGTCAAATTGAAAGTTTTTATAGAATTCATGAACACAGTTTGGAAAGATTCGTTCATGAAGGTTGATTAGATTATCCAATGAGCTTTCTCGAATCTATGAATAATGGAAGTTTAAATGATGTTAAAGTAGTCGATGATTATTCCTTCTTCAAATTCTCTTTTGAATGTTTAAACTTCACTAGAAATTGGGCTTGAGATGTATCGGTTGCTCATCTTGTACTAGTAAACTTGAAAGAAAAAATAATTTTAAACTATTTAGTGATAAACGAGATTATGAAGTTTGTGTGAATATGCGGATGGTTGGAAGTGGATGAAATGAAATCGTTTTAAAGTAATAAAATCTTATCCGAAAAAATATAGAAAATCTAATAAATCTTATCCATAATCAAATCTGAAAAATCATCCAATGGAACACTCAACACGTAACCATGGACCTGCAACTTTGCGGATTGCGTGTTCCTGTGGATAACTAAAATCTTATCTGAAATGTTATCCAACGGAACACGCAAAACGCAACCCATGACCCGTAACTTTGCGGGTTACGTGTTCATGTGGTTAAAATGCCTTATCTAGAAAATTTATTTTCAGTAAGATTTTTTAGATATTTTAGATTTTTTCTGATAGAACTACTTCTTTCATTATCATTTTATTTCATCAGTTTTTTTCACAAAAAAATCTCATAATCTTTAAAACACTCTCGCTTATCGAAATTCATATTTATTTTGCTATAATCGTGATTTTGTTGAAGATCTTCAAGGTACGGAAGTTCTAAAACTTTATTGTACTACTTACTTTGATTTCTTAAGCAAAATGAGTCAAGTAAATGAAAAGTTTAAAGTTTATGTATGTTCTGGAGGTCTTTTTGAATCTATTATCGACATGCCAATGTAAATGCCAATAGATTGCACAAGAGTTATTTTAAACTTTCCCTAGCACCTGAAAAGCCAATTTAATACAAAGCTTTGTTAAAAAAAGTTTTAAGAATATCAAGGTTACCACTTGATAACGACATTCGTATGAAATATAAGGTGAATCAGTTTTCATAGATATAACTGATAACGTTGATGATCTTGAGGAATTTTTGACTCATGTGATTAATAATGCTCCCATATAATTATACATTGTTAATATTGTAAGAAATGTTTCTAGTATGGTAACAATTAACATAGTGTTAGTGGTAGTGGTGGTTTTCAGCAAGAATTTCAACTATTACAAATCATGAATACAATCAACCACTTCAAAATCAACAATACGAAATGAATCCTTAATATCAAATTATGTTTCCTTATCCACCACCATATAATTGATCATATCCATTATATCATTACCATGACGCTCAACAATACCACATCAAAATTATCAAGAACCACATTTTAGAGTAAAAGAAGTAAACGAGGATGTTGTTTGTGACTTATCATTTTCACATGCCACCCTAGATTATCATGATTATTTGACTTATTATGCGAACGATCCACATTTTGAACATTATGGGAAAGAAAATGTCAATCCACAAAAAGTAATTGACCATTTGTATGAAAATGATATTGTTTCTAAAGACAAGGAGGACACATATGAGAAGGAGGATGAAACTGACAACCCACTACCACAACTAAAATACTGAGAAGATAAATTCTAGAATATGCCACCACTTTTATAAGAAAATAGTAAAGACAATATAAAACGGTTGGTTACTATGTATGAACCCTTTTACCAAGTAAAACTTAGACAAGTTTTTGGAAGTAAAAAGTACTTAAAGCTTCAGTTGGAAACCAAGTGTCTCGAAGAGGGTTTTACATCTAGGTTAAAAGCATTCACATAACGCTCGGTATGTTGTACTATATGCCTTGACTAATTGTGCTTGAAAATTAATTGCATGCAAAATCAAGCATACTAAGAACTTCCAAGTTAGGGAGCTTGTTGATGTTGATACATGCTCTCGTTCTCAGCTCCAAACAAATAATCGTCATGCAACCAAGAGAGTGCTTGATCACATACTAAAAGAGTTGATGACCAAGAAAGGCCGTGTATTTGTAACACCCACTCTTGTGACTTAGGGGTAATTCGGTAATTTCCATAACCTTGTATTTAATTATAAGTTTTATGTTATATTAACATGTTATTTACATAGGAGAATTAGTTGAAGGTCAAATTGTTAAATTGTGTTAGGTAAACTATTAATAGTTTTAAATTAAATTAGTTGTCGGTAAAATAAAATAACTTGTTTCGCAAAACGGTTTTCAGGTTCCAGACAATAAGCCAAACTAGGGATTAAAATTAACAAGCTTTTGTGTTGGTTGGTGATATAAAACACCAACCTCTTCCTTTTTCATCTCATTTTCACCTACACTCTTCTTTCTAACTCTCTCAAAATTCCTTTCAATTTTCTCTAATTCCTTTCATAATCACGAATTTAATATAAAGTGAGTTGTGTTTTAACCTGCTGTAAATCCTTGTTATCATCATCATCATCTTGTTTCTACTCCAAATGTAAGCATTTTTCTATTTTAGGGTATAAACTTGAAATTTGGTCAAATCCTTGATTAGGTGTGTAATTGAAGCTTGATAGATGTTATAAGATGTTATTTGATGTATATATGGTGTGGGAAAGCTTGATAAATAGTTAGGAAACCGAAATTTTGAGTTGGATGAAAAATAGTTCGTTTTTTTGGGTAACAGCGGTTCAGTTCGCAGTTCGTCCAGCGAACTGAGTTTTTGCACTGCGAACTGAGTTCCTGCGAACTGAGTTCCTGAGCTGCGAACCCAGTTCCTGCGAACTGAGTTTCTGAGCTGCGAACTCAGTTCCTGCGAACTGAGTTTTTGTCCTGCGAACTGAGATTTGCAAATTCTGAAAATGTATAAGTAAAAGGTTATACTTTTAGCGACCAAATTTGACAGATTCTTTTTAACTGCTGATCAGACTCTTATTAACTGATTCTAGATTGCAAGGGTCACCTGTTTGATTAAATATGTTATAATAATGATTCGAAATTTGGTTAATTGAGTAAATAATTAAATAAGCAAATTTTTATAACTTGATATAATTGATAGTTGTAGAGCGGTTATAACAGATAAATTGTAACTTGATAATTGTTTATTATCTGGATAATATGGATTGAGATCTGTTATACGATTACAAGATGAGTTACTAACTCATTATATGTTGTATTCTCAGATCAGTCAAAGACTCAGTAATATAAGAATTCTGAGAGGTGGACGGTAGCAGACAGGTGAGTGGATCTGCAACTCATAATTTGAGTTAGTTGTAATGATGTGGTTACAACAAGTAACATAGACTTGATAGACTGATGAGTCTGATTTATGATTGTGAATATATGCTTGCTATATTTGTGGCCTTCGGGCATCTGTGTTATTCAGAGGTCAATTGCGATTGGACTTGGTTACTACTGTGTTCAACACAGGTTCCAGATACATGTGTTGTCGCTGGAAATTGTGTTGTTGTGTTGTAGTGCCAAGTTATCGGTCTATTCTGTATGGGCCTATACAGATTGTGGTAAGTGTTACTGTGGGCCACCGCGGCTGTAGGGTTCCTCAGTAACCACCGATCCTCTTGAGTTTATGTGTTTACTGTGTTAAATGTAAACAGATTGTTATGCTAAATTGAATTATTGGTTGTACATTCATTCACTTAGCTTTGTGCTAATCCCACCATTTCTCTTCCTGAAGGTTATGTTTATCTTTTGTGGGTTGCGCAGGAAGATGGGCTGTGGAAGGAATGTTTGACATGCGCTCATTCTCTGATAAATATGTTTACGTTTTGATAGTTAATATGTATGTAGATTTTGAAGAACAACAGAATATGTTTTGTTTCAGAAATATTTTAAATATTGTAAACTCGCGAAAAATTTATAGTCATTTTGTAATATAATATATAATATTATCTTTTATCCATCGCTTCCGAGTCAAGTGACTAATTTAACCCTGAGATAATTAAAGGGGTGTTTCAGTATACAGAGTCAATGACATACAACTTGACATGGTTACACGTTTCAGATCAGCCTTACATACAACCAAGCTTGGAGGGCAAAGTGTTATGCCATAGATTTGTTTAGAGGTACTCCCAAAGAATCATTTCAAATCCTTCCCCTTTATTTACACAACCTAAATCTGACACACCCTGGGAGAATTACAAATGTACTCACACATGAGGAAGATGAATTTGTAATGTGTTACATGTCTATTAGTGCAACGGTAAGTAATTATATTTTATTTCCATGTTCACACATATACATATTATACTACAATTGATATATTTTTATATTTACTGTCCTTTCATATACGTACGTGTGTTAATCATACGCGTCCAATGATTATCATAGATGAGACACATTTGAAAGGGGGTTTACTTGGAGAGTAACTTAATTCCCGTTGCTATGGATGGCAACAATGGCATCTTGCCACTAGCCTACGGAGTCGGGGCATGAGAGATGACCGATTATTGGACGTGGTTCTTGGGAAACTAGCATGACCCTATTGAATCAAATGGTAGGATTGAGAATCTGATTATCGTAACCGATAGGGCTACTTCAATTGTAGCTGGCATTTCAACTGTCTTTGTTGACGCATATCATGCGCTATGTTTTCGTCATATGTTGATGAACTTGAAAAATCCAATTTGGTAGGATCAAGTTCTATGAATGGCATTACTGGAAGATGTGTAAGGCATACTGGGGTTCAGATTTCGATCACCATTGGGGAGTTATTTCAAGGAACTTACAAACCTCTTCTAATACGCTTAACGATGTTGAGAGAGAAAGGTGGTCAAGATATCATTCTACAATGACGATATATACTTACATGACATCAAAAAGTGTCAAGTCCATTAACACGTTAACCAATCATTCACGAAAGCTCCCAAATACAATGTTTTTGGAATTTTTTCGAGCTTCAGTATAATACTGGTATTTCAAACATCATGCCACTGGAACGGGACTTACAACATCTCTAATATCGTACGTCGACCATAAGATCGGGAAAATAGTGAACAAATCGTTACGCTGGTAGGTAAATCCAGTCACAAATAGGATTTTTGAAGTGTGTGAGGGCAACAAGGATGTGTTGGTCAACCTTGACACACGAACATGCAGTTGCAGACAATGGCAGTTGTCCACTTTACCTTGCGGACATGTTATAGCGGTGACATGAAAGTTCTAACAGGACGACGTAAGCTACTATGCTAAGAGATATTTCATAGCAGAGACAAATCGAGCGGCCTACACAGAAGCTATACTCCAGATGGGTCATCCTTCATAATGGATCAATCCAGGTAAATTGCAGACTGTGTTGCCACCGGTCGTTGTGAAGAGGTAAGTTGGTTGCCCAAAAAACAAGAAACAATGTAGTCGACGTAAGGAATACGGAAACATCGAACAACCTGCATGGCCGCCGAGGATAGAACAGAAGAGTATAGTCGATAAAGATCCACCTTAACATCAAAATCAATATCGAAATCAGTAAGTTGCTAACCTATAGACATCTATAAGCTAAACTATTCGTATGTCTAATATTATCTTTGAATGTCATTTGTAGAAAACGCCTGAAAATCATAGGTGAACATTAAAGAGAAGTGTATCAATCGGCTCAACGTTTTCCAAATGTACTTTTAAGTCACCCTTGAATGTATTGTAATGAAAACACTTGTGTTATGTACTACTTAATAATGTTTCTTATTTTATTCATTGTGTTTTTAAGTTTTCAGCCAACAAAAAATGACAACGTTTTTGAGAGAATTTGTGAAATAAGGTGATGATCATCTTATCTTAGGGTCATTATTTGTAAATATTAAAAAAATCTCAAAAAATCATAACAAAAACGGATAAAAGAAGGTCAATTTGTAAAAAAAATAATTACGATTCTGAAAGTAATCAGCTACGAGCCCAAACACTACTGACCATGCAAAGCACAACTGGGGATACGCAAAACGCAAATTGCATTTTGCGTTCGGATAATCGTTTTTTGTAATTATATTTTTTTAGATATAAGTTTAAATGAGATATTTTTTTGAATATTTTTGTTAATTTTCTGTTTTAAATGCTCATCCTTGATATAGATTTAAAAAATGGAAAGACCAAAGTGGAGGGTTCATTCATTTAGTTCAATTATTAAAACCGTCTTTGGGCGAAAGACACACCGTACTTGCTAAGACATCGTAATTTGTAAGCACATATAGAGGTTGAGAGCACTCCCAATGTTATCCCAAAACCAACTGATCACTTTCTACCACATCAGCTTTTCTCAAAACTGACTGAAACTAACTAACAACTGACTGACCTGTACCAATGGTCACGGTCAGTTTTTCGGTCACTTTTTAATTTATATATTTAAAACACAATAATTAAAATAAAATACATTTCATTAAAATAAAAACATTATATTATTAATTAAAAAAATATATTACATTTCCTTTCATAATCTTCGACTTGAACCCATCATCAATAGTTACTTGCAGCATAAGTTAAGCCCATCACTATGAAAGCCCAAAAATGCTATAGTAACATAAGTAGGTGGAAACCTATAATTATATCAACCGTCACTTGAATTAAAAGATCAATCTCTTTCAAAGTTCTCACCTTTTCTGAAACCCCAAAATTCATCCATAAATATCAATTTTGAAGTCGCATATGTGATCAACCATGTGAAAGTAAGTGATTTCTTTACAAATCTTCATATATATTCATTAGAAAAGAAAAAAAAAGGTAAAACATTCAAACCAAACCGAACCCCGTCGGAAAACCGACTGATCCACACCGACGAGCCAAGCCGACGAAACCGTACTAATGGCGTCGGTTCCGTCGGTTCTTGGCGACGAGAAACTGACGTTCCCATTGAGACTGCCCTGAGATGGAAGAAATAACGGACTATTATTTATCTTTTTGTATTTTTAGTATATAATAAATAAATTATCTGTAAATATACATTCTAAAAATTGACTCTTTCATGTTTCATATTTTTATAGGTATTGTTAACACTGAACAATTCATGATAAGGAGTAGTATAAAGAAAGTCTTCCCAATTAACTTGACATGTGGTTATACAAAGGCTGTACACGTGCAATAAAAGACAACAAAAAAGCTGCCAAATTTGAACTAAAAAGTTTCATTTTATTAATAAAGAGTTCCCGTGAACTAAACTTTTCCAAGCAGGATCCTATATAACGCAATACATGTACAACTTTGAATAGTAAAAAAATAATGTCAACAACCTCTACCTTTTGTACACATTTGCATACAAAATTAACCTACCGAAGGGTAAATTCTACCCCATGTTACAAAAACAACCGATTATTATTTATGTTCTATATATAAACTTCCATTTTATGAATATTCACGACGACCATTGATCAGGTACAGTTAAAAAATAACTTGTCATGGCTTTTCGAAACCTTTTCTTGTATTGTTTTGGAGAAATTATAGTTGGAGTGGCATTCTTGGGCCCACCTAAAATCCCGGATGCTTTCACCCAGGTTTCTAAATGTTTGTCCCATGTATATTGTCTCATGAAATCTATGATACCCAAAACCAGTTCTTTCTTCTCTTCATCTACTCCAACTAGCAATGAGTAATCTATCACATCTATCGACTGCACAACGGTTCATATATATATTAGCTTCGTGAAATAATCATACAGTTAATAGAATGAAAGTAACGGATTTGAAAAGTTGAACTTACTGCTAAGAAGGATGTGTCATTCCAAACAGCTCTTTCGAGGTTTCGTTTAGCTTTACTTCCAAGAAAGATGGGATTTGTACGCAATGCTTCTAATAAATTCATATCGAGTAGCGTTTTATTTGTTCCTGTTGTATCTGAATTGTAACGAGACCTTGAAGAGCCTTTTAAATCATAAACTCGAGAGATATTTCTCTTGAAAAACACATTTTCCATCACTAAAACGTTCATTTTCGCTTCTTTTCCCACCCGCAAGTGTTTCACGGTCACCTGTTATCATACCTTCAATCATCAGCATAATAACATCACAGTGATACAACAAAAATAAAATAAAAAAGGTCAAATTAAACATTAAGAGGACCTAGTTTACTCTTAGTCAGTTTCTATTTGAGGAGTGTACCTTCAAACTCAACGTTTAAAGCCTTTTGACATAACCCTTAAACGTCGAATTTGACAGTAAGTTTTATTGAACTCCAAGTAAGTTCCTTTTACGTGCAATTGGGCTAGAAAGAAATATGAAACGAACCTGATAGATTCCCATGATCTTGGCTAAACACGTTGGACTTCCCGTGATTAAAGAATCGGTCAAATATTTAAAGTATTCTGGTGCAAATTCCTCAAATGATTCAAGTTCAGTTTTCGTAACTTGTTTAATGATAAATCTTTCATCCAAAGATTTAGCAAAATAAACCTTACTTTTCCCTCCTTGTGCGCTCCATCTTTTGCACCGGCTCAATGAACGAACATAGTCCAATTCGTTACAACACCGCTCTCTTAAAGCATCGAATTGTTTGGCATAATAACACGTCACCGAGAATTTAACCTTCCCATCAGCACCCGATTCATCCTCGAATGGAACTGTTAAATGATTAGAACTTTTTCGATCTGTGAACATTGGCCCCATTGCTGTTGACGGGTCTTCTGACCCATAGCTTCCGTAATGAAAGTCTTGATCCACCGACCTGTAAGACTGCCAAGCTGACCCGTTTGAAATTGCTGACTCGTTTCTACTGAAATTCGCATTATCAGTGACCCATTCTTCATGTTCCTTAGAAGTAAGTGCGTATGCGATTATACTAGTGGGCTCATTGTCGTAAACCGCAACAACTATGTCCCCTTGACCACCATTAGGAATCATCAAACGTGCACCTTCCGGAAGAAAAGAAGAAGACAAAAGAAACGATGTGAAATCAAGCTTATTACCATCGCCGGGAAAGGCTTGCGAATAACTCCTTCGCTGCATGTGACGCAGGGGATCTCTAACCATGTGAACGAAATCCCCAGACGCGTGAAACGATTTAAGCGTTGAAAGATATAACGATGACGGTGGCAACCCTTTCTTGATTCTTTCTTGCTGTCGGATTGCGGAGTCAAAAGAATATACTCTCGCAGGTGACGGTGATAGCCGACTGAGATGCGGGTTACTGCTTAGATTCAAAGTCCCGGCCCATGCTGAGTCGATTTTATCCGATAAAACAGACGCGGCTGACGGGGCGCGTTCTAGTGATGTTTGTTCGATACTGGTTTGTAGTTCGTCGTTCTTGCATAGATCGAAAGACGCTGATAATGAGTCAGAAATAGTATCCGAACCTTCACTTTGGTCAGACTGATTCAATTCCGAGTCGTAAATGGCATCCTCGGGAATAGAATCACTTCTCCAAGATGCAGCATCATGAGCCGGTTTTAAATTAGAACTCCGATTATAAAGATTTAGTGAGCAGATTCTTCGGTCCCAGAAATGTATATCGATCACGAGCGAATGTCTCAAACGGTTTAGTTCAAACACGTCTATCTCTTCGCCAGAAGATTGAAACAGATCCTTTTTAGAACAAAATAGAAAAAAGAAAAATTAAGATGGAAACATGAGAGTTAGGTTCCATTAGCTCAGGCAAAATGGGCAGTCAGGCGAGTTCGGTAATGGGTTTAAATGGTAATCTTAGCGTGGGCCAAAACCTTGGGTCAGGGACGGACCAACACTATTGTCCATACATTTTTTAAGCTTTTTAAATACAAAGTAACTAATTAGAGTTAACTATGATTAGAAACACTATATTATTATAGAGGAAGGATGAAGAGGGAAGCAACCCTTTTTACACATAATATTCATTAATAAATATTTCACCAAATGAATATTCAGTTTGAAATACAATTCAGTGAAATATTCATCTGTGAATACATAGGCCAAAATATCTACTTCCCTCCTTCCCTAACAAATTATACTTCCCTCTTGTTCCTCATTATAATAATACTCGATATTTTTTTAATAAAAAAGATTCAGATGGTTGTACATATGGACAATACACTTTGGTTGACATTTGTTCCAGACCCGGTTTTTTTTTTTGGCTAAACTTTTTTAACCCAGTTGACCCGTAAAGAAATACAGCACAGCACAAATAGCACTTTAATTAGAAGTAATTCGACTTACAATGTATTCTATTCTTTCTTTGATCAGCTGATCTTTCAACTCGATGACATGATTACTTAACTCGTCTGAATCAGGTAACTCGATTTTAGATTCAATCCCATTTAGCACATCAAGTATCTCTTCATATAAAGCTTCTGTCTTGCACACAAGCTGACAAACAAAAAAACGAAACATGTTTAGTACATACCCACTTTGATAGTTTGATATAGAAAACATCGCAAAGTTAAATTTTGGATATATGCACCTCTGCTACTTCTTTCTTTAACCAATCCTGTTGAACATGGTCACAGAATTGAAGAACAGACGGTGGTAAATGCACGGAAAGGATATCGATTGGAGAGTAGCGGAAAAATGCAACCATATCACCCATGCTATAGCAAAAGATAAAATTAATTAATCACACACACATAAATGTGTCTACATTGTTAAAAAAAGCTAAAGATTGTTACCCATAGAATCGTAAGCAGTCTCTTTGAAGAGAATGGCCGCAGCTAGCAACACGATTAGCAGTTGTATGATTCGAAAAACTAAGTTCCAGAAACTTCCCTAACGAGAGTCCCCAAGCAGCATCAGACATGACTACTCTGTGATTTGCAGGTGGGATCCCGTCTACATGGGTGCACCTCAAACAACGATGCCACATCCATATTTTTGCGTCTTTTTCTCCATGTAACTTTAGAGACGGAATCCGTCTAACATTAATCGTTAGATTTCCCTGCTGGTGAGTGTAGCATGTCACATGTGCTTCAGCTGGTTCTTTACAAGATTGACACAATGATGTCTAACAAAAGAAAGAATAACAAACCCATCAAAATGCAAGATCCATATTTAAAAATCAAATGCAAGAAAAGATAATAATAGAAAATTATGCAAGGAAGCCAGTGACAAAATAATGGTAAAGCTTTGATCTTTATAAATCAAAGTGAAAGAAAAATTAATGATTGTTTATGCAAGAAAGTTCATGAAAAAAGAATGATAAAGCTTCGATCTCTATAAATCAAATACAAGAAACGAATATTGTAGAATGGTAATCGAACTTACTTGATCAAATAAATCATCTTGAAGGTACCTCCCTAGGGGTTTATCAAAGCAGCCATAGAATTTGATTCTCAACAGTCTAGAGCGTTCACACACAGTTCCGTTCAACACACAGTGGCTAGAAAACGATACTAATATACTCTGGTTAATATCAGTGGTTGAATAAAATTCATCCGGGGCGTCAATCACATCAATTCTTTCAATGTGTATCTCTTGTTGATCTACGGTTGCTTCTAGATCATCGCCTAATGAATTTGAAACTATTTCAACATCTCTGTCCTCCACATGGGAACAGCTTTGACCTTCGATAAGTATGACTGAATCTGTAACTTCTGAGGGTGGGGAAATTGAAGAATTATCACTAATTATCATTTCTGGTTCGGGCAGTGATGGCCTAACTGTCATTTTAGGTAAACTAGCACCCTCGTCAGCCAAGAATGAAGTTTCCAAAGACAAATGATATGCTGCAAAGATTGCATATTGAACGACATGTTTAACCTTCAATAATTCTTCACGAGGTGAACCTTTTAGCAACACCTATAAAACCCCGTCGCAGATTAAAAACAAATGAGAAAAATTCTCTAAAGATATATTCAGAAAACAACCGGAATCTTACCGTGCAACCCAAACGCTTAGGACAGCCTTCAAAAAACATCAAAGTTTTCAGTGGTTTCTTGTTTAATTGGTTGGTAGTTTCATGTTCTTCTGAAACTTTTTCCAATCTAAAAAGCTCACATTGGCCTAACCGTGTGGTGGGAATATGAGCTATGGAAGGAGTTATGAGAGCACCAGTGCACCTTGATATACGTTCCAATAAGGGCCGTCTAATGTTCAACACCAAAGATATCTCCTTGGCTAAAAGATACTCTTGCGCATACGAAGATACACTCTTTTCTACCAGTAACACATTTGGACGATGAGCCTCTATTCTCGAAACAATCATCTTTAAATGATCCATTTCCTACAGAGAAAAAAGAGGTCATAAACCAAAATACTAACGGATTAAGCACAATATAAAAGTAACAAACCTGTTGTATTAGTGTCTCAATAGAAGATAATTGATCTTGAGACCTTTGGTACTCAAGTGCTCCTCCTAATATAAGTAATCTTGCATTCTTGTATTGTGAAGTCATCCGTTTGTGTTTTATATTCTTTGTACAAACTACACCTTTAATAAATGCACTGCATAAAGGAACATAAGTTATTTTTGGGTTAAGCATCTGAAGACGTATTAAACTTTACCCAAAATTCTATTGTATGTACCCATTTTATAAGTTTCTAATGTATGTATCAAACTTTTATTTATTGCTATTATACGTATCCAATAAATTTTTCATTAGGTAACCATATAAGACTATAAGTTGCCAGCATTCACCCCGTCATCAAAACCAGTGCCACGTCACTGGTTTGCAAGTTATAAGAAGTCAGATAAATGAAAGTGCAAATAATCAGAAGAATGATACATACGGTAGAATTTTGAGTAAAGTTTATATTATTTTGAAAACAGCAATACTACATATCTTTACCAAAGACAACAAAATAAATTTAGAGGGTTAGTTATATACCTCTCAATAGGATTTCCTGATGCTATACATTTAATCTTTACATAATCACCGGGATCCATGCTCCCACCTCGGCTGGTATCCGGTTTAACAAAGTTCGCAGCTTGCCATGCCAATGATGTTATTATTTCAAGCCACTTTTCTGTTGAATTGAACTCAGATTGTAATAACTGCAACACAAGAGCCCTAAAATGCCCCTGGACAACGGTTATCAGTGGCTCGTGGTGTTCCTCATTCTGTTTATCCTTTCTAGGCGAATTAGTTATTAAACTTCCACTAGAAAAAAACGCACCACTAGAGTCTCCCATTTCATCATCATCGTCATCATCAGCAGCATACGAAAAGAAATTGCTATCTGCATCCTCGTTTTCATCATCGGGTGGTGGAGGAAACCAAATACGATCATTTGTTTCAAAATCCAACGGCTTAGGTGATTTCTCACATCGTTCACTAAAGATTGAAAAATCATCATAAATTGTTTGTTCGTGGCTTTTTAAAACAACCAAGTGTTCTTGATCAAACGAACCGTCATTTGAAGATCTTGGTGTTCCTTGATCATCCGAATGTACACCGTTTCTAAGTCTATTCGTAATAATTTGAATCCTAGAAGGACTATCTGACGGGCTCGAACCAACAGACATAAAACTACTAAAATCATGTCTAGTACTAACACTACTTGAATCTACATCTGATGTATCAAGACTATATGGACTGAAGTTCTTTGCAGAATCCTCTGCCTCATCTTCATCACTCCTACAAGACAAAACAACATAAATTCACAAACTTCACAAATTCGGGGTAAGTGTGTGAAAAAAATACATCAAACTTTACCCAATAGTCTAATGTATGCATACAACTTTACAAGTTTCTAAAATTTAACTTTTTTCCATCAAGATTTATACCTGGCTGTGGAGTGACGAACGGTTACTGCTTGCAGAGACCGCCCACCAAATCTATCACCAATACAATTCAATGATGGTGGTTCGGGGCTTCCCCGGGGCGAATCAGAAGGATGAATTTTACCATCCCCAAATTCTTGTGTGATTTCAATGTTAGCACAATGCTTACAATATTCAGAAACTCTCATCTCACATTGGCAACACATGTTATCACCATCAGCCATTTTAACTTCAGCAAAAAAAACACTTCTAAGATCTAATATAACTTATAAAGCTGTATAACCCAAAATCTAAAAAACAAGTTGGGTTCTTTGAATATTTTTCTGTCCGTCTTTTATAAAATGAAAAGAAGATTCATAAAAGGAATAAAAAATCTCCTTTGGAATCAGAAAGCATCTCCAAGGATAAATATATACACACAGATCCTATTTCACTATAATGACACATCACAGATCATATATATTCAATACAACAAAAGTAAGCAAGTATATTTTTTTTCTTTTTTCTCCTACTTAACCTATATAAAAGCTACAGACAGCAACAGTAACAGTAAACCCCAATTGATCCCCATATCATCAATATCAATTTTAGCATCAAATACACAAGATCCAAAGCTTAATCACCAAAAAGCAGCAAAACTGAGATCAATTAACACATGAATTCACTTAATGCAACCGTAAATCCAACTAACTTACAACAAAGTTGGAATCTTTTTTCAAAATATGGGTGGGTTAGAACTCAAAAATTGATGATCAAGTGGAATTGTTTAATAAAAAGAGAGAAAAGATTGAGTAAGGATGAGCGTTTAGTTTAAAATTGATGGAGATCTTGAAGGCTCGCATCTCAATATGAAATTAGAATTACCAAAAACATGTACATACATACATACACACTTGTTGCTTTCCCCATTTCCCGGCAATGCTTTCATTTTTATTACTCAGCCACATTTAAAAATATACATACACTGTATCTATTTGTTCAATTTCTGTTGGGCTTTGTGTGTGTGATTGTGCACGTGTATCTTTATCTCTATAATTTCTCTTTCTTTCTGAAAGTATTTGCTGCAACTTTGCTGTCATAATACTCCATTTATTAGGGTTTATGTGAATGTGAGACCCCATTAAAATAAACACTTTCCCTTTTTCAAATAGTTGTAATTTAACCCCTAGCTTTTCACATAATGTGTTTTTAAGACAGTTTAGTTTTACTTTGTTCAATAGCTAAGATTTCTTTGGTATTGTTTTTGGTTGGAAACTTATTCTCTTGTTAATTTTAGATCTATTTTTATCTTATAAGAAACAACAAAGCTTTAACATGATTTCTTGGAGTCATTCTAACAAAAACCATGTCAGATGTACATTATTAAAAGTTAAAGTTATTACAATCATATAGTAATTGTTTTTTAACTTTGTATATGTAGACTACTATGTATAAGTACACAAAAGATAAGTAGACGTCAACTATATATTTCATTTTAAGTACTTTAGAACATTAATACTTTCTATATATAAAATATATATCTGGTCAACTCAATTTTACGCATATCATCTCATATTGTAGTAATAGATGGTCAACAGTTTAAACTGAAAATCAATTCAGAATTTTAGTTGAACTGATCCTAAAATAAACCGGACTTAAAAAAAAGACTTGTTCAATCCTAACTGTGAGTACCAGTCCTAAATCAGCTATACCATTAGTATAAGAAACGGTTAAAAACTTTATTGAAATTAGTTCAAACGGAAAATAAATTGTATTCCAAGTACAATTTTGATGACTTTTTTAGTTAGTCGTTGACCTTAAACAAAATTTATCTATAGAATCTATATAGATAAACAAATAACTTGGAACCCTAATATATAAATAAATAAATAAAATTTATCGCTATCTAGTTTGAGGTCTCAAGTTTGAAAGGTTATGAAATTTGTTTGGTACCATGAGGGGCAAAACTGGATTTCGTAAAGCTAAATGGCTTGGATCTAAAACTTTACATATATGAATGATTAATTATTAAATTAATTATTTGATTAACCTGGACAAAATTGCTTCAGAGGCTTTCTTTCTCTTCACACTATTGGTTCGTACGATGCTTAACTTGTGTTTAATTGATTAAATTATGATCTACCCATTCACTGTATCGGCTAGTGGTCAGAAACACGGCACAGATTTAATTAATTGTAAATTATTATATTTATTCTTAATGACATACAAAAGTTATAAAATATTTTAACAATTCAACGTAGCTTTTTTTTAGCAAAGGCAAATATTGTTTTATTACTAATATCATGCTCTTATGGTACAATTCAAAGTATCTATACAATGCACATCAGTACTTCCCCATACACGGCTTTGTGATATACCTTTGACCATAGTACCAGGATCATACCGAATTTCATGCATACACGGCTTTTTTTATACAATGACGGTATTTCATATAAATTATTAATTATTAATAAAAAAAAAATAATGAAGCATAATATTTGTAGAATCAAGAACATGCATTAAGGTTGTGATCAGGGCATGTGACATGTGAAACTGGTCATGTGATCTGAACTAAAAAATATACTAGTGTTTTTGGTGATAAATCTTTAGATCACATTAGATGTTGGTTGAATGTTAAAATGCAAAGATCTTTGGTTTTATATATTCTTGTTTAGATTGTCGGCTGTTTATTGTAGTGATCGATATATCGTTGCTAGAGCTAGAGAAGAAACATATTGCGCTGACAAGTATGTACGATGATTGGCGACCGAAATCGATTGTCATTTCTGAAAAAAATAAAAATTTAAGTGGTCTGAGACTGTAAATACGATATTATGAGTTTATGATTTACAGACCTTATGACATTATATCGGGAAATATTCAGTATTGCTAGTAGTATGCATCTTGTATATTTTTTACAAGTTGTATGTTCATTAAATAGAAAATTTGGGGCTTGAATTGGGTGCGCTTCAACATGCAATAGAGCATATAAAGCGTACGTGATTAATTAGTACTTCAATTCGCTGGCGTTAGACTTATCATTTCACTTGAAGTGATTGCAGTTGATAAATGCTACTTACAACAAGTAACCTCATATAGTAAAATTAACTACCAACTGATGAATAAAAATGAAAATGACCTCTAAAATATGAAATGGGCCGTAGTACGTGTGTATTTATCATCATAATCATAATAATACATTAAAACACAGAGACAAACGTACATATATATAATTCAATAAATGAATAAAGAAGCATGGAGATATATATGTGAGGCCATATCCATACGTTATGGGGGATATTGATAATGGTAGTAGCTCTGATTGAGCTTTCGATTTGGTAAGACGGCCTTATCCGTACATTGACGTTTGTTTGTGCCCAAAGAATAATATGGTCTTTCTATTGACGTATTTAAATCCATCATTTTTCTTGATTTTTCATGGTCGTACTTTAAACTATATATAGTACCTAGTACTAGTATATACATCTTTATAATTATAATCTATGTTATTTTTTCATTTTTTTTAATACTATTATTAAATTAAATTAATTAAAATTGAAAAAACAAATGAATTGTAAATTGGGAAAGGTACATTGATCATCTGTTTTGTTGGTCATCATATATAACTTATAGTTATTATTGCCATGTGATTTTGTGTGGGGGAATCAACAGTGAACATGATATATATATATATATATATGTGCTTCTACATATTGGATTTATACATGGATGCAGCAATTACGTTATTCATTTTCTGTGTGATAAATCATATTTTTTATTCATTTGCGTCTACTAAATATGTTTTTTAGTATTATACATTATAATATATAATATTATAAGGTCTTTTGACAGTAATTTGTATACGTAATTTAGAACGTGAGCTAATAATTATGACAAATTAATGTTACATTTGCAAAATATTTATAAAATAAAATGATATGCACAAATTAATGATGTGGCATAATAAGCTTTATATATATTTTAATTAATATTACATGTTAGTCACCACCCTCCGTTAAGAAATTAAACATTGAATTGAATATGAGTTTAAGTTTTCTTTCCTAATGATGCAATCAATATAACATGTTGAATAACACAAACAATCATACACATTATTATTTGTTACGTATATACTTGCCAGCAAATGTAGTACGAGTACCCGCTCGATGGCCTAACGTTTGAAAGGCATACTCTAAACAACTACTATATGATTATTTACCGTCGTAATAAACTCCTTATAAGAATTAAGAATATTGGAATAAATGAATGAAATAAATATAAATAAACTTCTTATAAGTACCTATGAAGAATGTTAATTAACATTTTATGAATGTCAGTTAACATTCATGAATGTTAACTCTCCCTAAAGAATGTTAACGGACGGTCCAGATTTACTTCCTTCTTCCCTCAAGATTACCCCTTCCCCATGGATCACTCCCCTATATATATATATATATATATATACTCTCTCTATTCTAATTTTATTGTCTCAGACAAAAAACACACGGTTGAATAAAGAAGAATCATTACGATTTCTTTTTGATCAAATGATACTTTTATCCACTTTTATATTTTTAAACACATGTCAACTTAAAAAGGATGAAATGTTAAATAAACAAAAGTAGTCCGTAGAATACTCCTTAAATAAAACTCTTGTGTCCATCTATAGTAAATATTTTGGAGGCAAATCTTTCTCACCAAATTTCTCTAAAATTCCCTTTAATTTTGATTAACAATTTCTTCCCACCGAACTTTACTTCTCTAAAACGTCCCTTTAATTTTACCTCCGTATTTTCGATTTTGCTTTAGTTTTCGCACTAATTTTACCAAAATTCAATCCAAAATTTCCCACCAACAAAAAAAGAAGTCAAACGTAGAAGCTTAAAAACGTTGAAAAGTCTATATGAGACTTTTGTTCACACCTTTCACTTTCTACTAAATCATGGATCATTTCACAAATTCCGACATAAAAAAAATCACTATTGATTCCCAATATAAAGCTATATTACAATCTTTATTGCAACAAACTTCATATGGAGAATTGAAAAGAGGTTAATTAGGTAATGTATCTAAAAAGACTATAAGTGGCATTTGCATAAAGCTAAATTTCGACTCGAGCATGGATTAACGATTGATTTATATTTAAAGATGTTTGGCGCCTTTGGACGCAAGAGAGTACAAATTGTCTTGAATCAAGTTACGCAAATTCCATTAAGTCGCTGAACTAATATACGTCCCTTGCTAACTCGATAGGTGTTTTGAAATCACCAATGCATCAATGAATCAAGGAAAGTGAACTATGACCCCACACAAATGCAATCAAACGGGCTCTCACAAATGTGAATAAAAGAGCGAGACTAGAGTTTTGTTTATCTATGGGGACTCGATCATTGTCAAGTTCAAGTCCCGCATTGTACATTATGTTTAACATTGTACACATTGGTGAAAGTGGTTTTACTTATCAAGATCGTCAAGACGTTATTACCTTGTTCCAGGCGAGAATGAGCCGTTAAGAACATGTAAAGGCAAAAAAATTGTCACTAAAGTAATGTTTCTTGCTTCCGTTACACGAAGAAGATATGATACATCGGGCAATGCAGTTTTCTCAGGAAAGATTGACATATTTCCGCTTACCACATTAGAACCCGCTAAGCATTCAAGCAAGAATCAAGTTGCGGGAACAATGGAAAAAAAAACCCATATTAACGGTGACTAACGAAGTTACACGAGCATGGTTGATAGAGAAGGTTCTACCGGCGATTAGAGCTAAATGGCCACAAGGTCATACGGGTCCAATATTCTTTTAACAAGACAATACAAAGCCTCGTATTTATGTTAATGATAACGAGTTTCTTGAAGCATCATCTTGAGATGGGTTCGATATCCAACTTTGTTTTCAACCACCAAATAGTCCCGATTTAAATGTGTTAGACCTTGAATTTTTTCGAGCGATTCAATTGCTTTAAGAACAAAAGTTGGTTTCGGTTGTGCAAACTTTTTTTGATAGGATTCACTCACATGAGCTAAATGATATTTTTCTAACTCTTCAAGCATGTACGAAGGAAATATTGAAAGTTCACGGTGGCAACGATTACTAAATACAACATACTGGTTGTTTCGTATTTAGATCAATAAATAAAAAAGGGAGAAGTTGAAAAGTGTAAAAAAATTGTCAAGTTTAAGTTTTTGAAAAATTTAAGCATGAGCTAGATATTTGGTGGTTGAAAACAAAGTCAGATATCAAACCTATCTCGAGATGATGCTTCAAGAAACAAAGTAGGATATCAATCGCCTCAAGAACAAGAGTTTGTTTCGGCGGTGCAAACTTTTTTTGATAGAATGCACTCGCATGAGCTAAATAATGTTTTTCTAACTCTTCGAACATGTATGAAGAAAATATTGATAGTTCACAGTGGCAACAATTACGCAATACAACATATTGGTAAGGGTAAATTAGAAAGACAATGTAACTCTCCATTGCAAATTGGGTGTGATCAAAACCTTATAGATGATGTTTTGTATTTGGATCAATATAGAAATGGAAGAAGTTGAAAAACGTGAAATTTTGTCAAGTTTAAGTTTTTGAAGAGTTTAAGCATGAACTAGATAATTAAAGTTTAAGTATGAATTCTCATTTTTTGGTGATGAAGTTTGATGGGTTTTGCTATTACAGGAAGAAGTAATGTCATAGGAAAAATTGGTCACTATATTTTTGTTCATCCGTTTCTGAACGTGAATGTATCTAATATTAAATGCTAATGGACTCATAGTGTTTAGTATTGTGTTTGTTTAATATGTCTACATTTCTTCTAGAGTAAATAATTGGTTGTGTGTTAGGTAATGACATTAGGGGTATTATGAGAAAAGTAGTTAATATGTATATATATATATAATATTATGGAAGTTGACAGTTAATTTAGGACAGTCAAAAATAACAAATAGAAAAGAATAATGGCTTGGGCTGTGTATTTACGCCAATCTATGGTAGCAGAGAAGGTTCCATCAGAATAATTATTTATTTCAGGGTACCTCTTCGCTTTTTTTTAAAAAAAAAAGTGAAGGTAGTGTGGAGAGAAATGACAAGAAGATATTGGAACATTAATTTAGAAGAGATGATGGAAGGTGGAGTTCATTTTGGTCATGGTAATAGGAAATGGAATCCTAAAATGGCACCTTATATCTCTGCAAAACGTAAAGGTATCATATAAAATTACTCTTTAATCAGACGTGGTTACTACTTTGATATTTTATCTTAATACAATTATAATTGCATATGATTACAAATTTAACTTGTCAAATAAAATAATAATTGGTAATGCGATTATTTAAATGTGACTATAGTTAATTATTTTAATTTTGAACTTTAAGAGTGATTTACCATCATGAATTCTAAAGGCCCATTAAAAATGAGAAAAAAAAGTTCGTCGAAAGTATATTATGTGATATCGCTAATTAAAGACAAAAGGACGTTGTCTAACGGTGTAACCTTTATAATTTATATACATATGGTTTGTGAGATATTTAGTTTTAAAAATAAAAGGTGGAGGTAATTATTTGAAATGGAGAAATCTTGTTAATTCTCCATTCTTCAAATATTTAGCATTTTGAACTTTTATATATAAATAAAAGTGTTATACACATGCCATTTGTACTCAAAATGGATATATATATATATATGTGGGAAGGATCCAGAAGGAAGTTCTAAATCTTGAGGATGAAGGGAAACAAATTTCAACTCTTGATTTCATCATAAATCTTGGAGAAAGAGGGAAACAAATTTCAACTCTTGATTTCTTCATAAATGAATATTAAGTTATAATTTTAAATAACTTAATCACAAATGAATGTTAACGTTCTGAAAATGAAAAACTAAAACTAATTTCCCTATTTCTTTTATTTTTCTCTGTTCTCTTTATCTCCCCTTTATAAACACATTTTATCTACCACACTTCAAAAAGTGTCATTGATCTTGTCATCCAGACAAAACTGGCCAAGATGTTACACATCATTCAGATGCAATCTATCTAAATAAAAGTTATAATGTAAAAGGTAGGAAAAACATACCAAATTGGCAGTTAGTAATTAATATTTTGGTCACTAGATAAAACAAGTGTATTTTATTGACCTGGACTTACTAATCATAGTGAACTCACTTTATGACAACTAATGGAAATACTCAGTTAAATACATATATACTGATAAAAAAAAATAACCAACAAGAACATACCAGTCTTGTTAAAGAAAATGTTATATTATTTTTTTTAGGCATTTGGTAGTGGCATGAAAGTGGAGATCTGACAGACATTGAGGTTGGTGAAGTGAAAAAAATATAAATATCTTTTTGGAATTTCCTATGTATTTTTAATTTTTAATATATAGAAATTAATCCCCACCTTCTCTTAGTTACCATTGAAATGAAAAGCGTTTAGGCAAGAAATTGGGTGAGTGTTTATTCAAATATAAACAAAGAACGTACATTGATTCTTTTACACCCACTTGATGGAAATTGAAATGTCAAACTCTTGTCACAGAAGTTAGGAAGTCAATAGAAGCATCTTATAAAGCTGGTCAATAAAAAGATGTTGAAGGGTTCAATATTCCAACTTACAAGATTAGACGGTTGAAACGGTTCAATTTCGTACAAGATTGAGTTTTAAGTAATAAATGATGACTGACTAACATAATTTAACAAATAGATATTTGAATTTATATAATATATAATAATAAATGTTGGTTAATTAATATAATTTAACAAATAGATTGGATTTTGATAATCAATAACCTTAATAAATGTTAGATAATTAATAAAATTTAGTAAATAGATTAAATACTTAGTAGTTACTTTTTTTATATATAAAAAAGTTGAATTTCATATAATATTTTATGTCTCACTAATATATTTTAATAAATACATTGAACATGCAGTTAGTTGTATTTTTATATATAATAAAAGTTATCTTTCCCATATGATTGCTGATATATAAATTTTATAAATAGATTAAATAGATTAACTATGTAAGTAATCAAATAATTATTTATTTTTCTATTTTGTTTTTTAACATTTTAAAAGGTTTAGCTTCATAATAGATAAATCTATTTTAACAAGTATAGTTGAATAATCAAATATATTTTTTGATTTTTTAAAATATTGAAATATATATATATATATATATATATAAACCTAAAAAGAAAATAATCTCCATTATAAGAGGATAAACATGTTTTTAAGAAAGAAAAATCAATAGACAAATTTATTTTAACAAACATAGTTTAACAATCAAATATATTAAATATAAAATATATTTTTTGTAATAGATAAACTTAGTTAACAAATACTAGAATATATATATATTAGCGTTTAAACCCGTGTATACACGGGTCATTTAAGCTACTAAAATAAATATTAAATTAAGAAGTTATATTTGTTTTGACACAACAGTTCAAATGTCATAGCCTAATTATGTTAACCAATAATTACGTTTTCTATAAGAATTATAAATGACACAGTTATATTATTTCGTCCATGAAATTGTCTCAATTCAATACATGAAATAAATTTTATAAATTTTGATAACGATATGATATTTCGGTTAAGAGTTATATAATTTAAAAAGTTTGGGACTGTAATTTTGAATTAAGCAAAATTAAAGAACTTAAATGATAAAAAATTTAAATTAAATGATGATGTCATCAAATCCATAATTTTACTCAATTTAACTAAATTAAAGAATTTTGTTAGCCAATTGAATATTTGATGATGTCATCGTCCGCTTCTTATATTATATTTAAGATTTAAGATATATATGTAACAATTAAAACAGAAAATAATCTCCGATACAAGAGAAACCGACAGAAAAACTTATTTTAACATATAACAATCAAATATATTAACTATTTTTTATATAGATACTTATTAACCGAAATTAATAAAAGAACCAAAAAATTGAGTACTCGAAGCTTAAAACAAAAATGTTGAATCCTATTGGGCCAAATTGTCTTTATGGTTTTCGCCATAATATCTGTGGTCCATTGAGATCTAACTCGTGGGCTCCGTTATGCTTTACGAACTAAAAGTTAGACCCGTTTTATGTCTCACTTAAAGATGTCTTTGGTTATTATAGCCAATGTTTATAGTTTTTTACAAAACGTAAAATATTGTATTGCATATTAACATAAAAATACACCAAAACTGGAATGAGATATTACTTTAGAACGGTAACTGCCTTATATGTACAACAAGACGTACCTATAATATATGTAAACTTATAATTTGAACTTTCATTGTAAGTTTTGCATATAATTATTCCTCTCCTTAGAAACATGTGCTTATACACTTCGATCTGTCCATCTTTTGTTCCATGTTAGACTTAAAAACATGCACAAAATTAATGAAAAAACGAAGACGCAAAATCATTGATAAAACAAACACATAAATTTGGATAAAAAACATTTCAAAATAAACTAAATTAAAACGTCACATCTTTTTAAGATGACCAATGAACGAAGTGTTGCCTTTTAATCATACGTAACCTCAAATCAAATAATACGATCAGATACCAACAAAACACTACTCGGTGGATATGAACTGTAACATCCTCTCCTGCAGTCTGGTAATTTCTATTATTATAATTGATTATCTAATTGTTTTAGAAATTATTTAATATTATGTGTTTCATTGTGAAACGTAGATAAATAGGTCCTTTGACTTATTGTGACTAGTGAAATATTAGTTGTTTTAAATTGTTATAGATGACGGTAAAATAAAATAATATTTCTCGCAAACGGTTTTCAGGTTCCAGACAAAAGATTTGGGACGGGTATAAAATTATACCATTTGATTGTGTTAGCCGACCTTGTAAATCATATATTCTTATTTCTTCTTCTTCCTTCCATTTTTAGTAACTTGAAAACTCAATTCCATAACTTGCAAACTCAATTCAAGAAACTAAAATCCAATATTGATTCAACTTGTTCCTGTGAAATCGAAATCAAAACATCAGAATCATCATCATCATCATCATCTAATTCGTTCATATCAGATTAGAACAACCAATTCAGTTTGTAGTTAAAAAGAAAAGAAAGTAAGTTTGGGTTTTGAGTGAATAAATCAAATTGGAGCTTGATATGTTGTTATTAGATGTTATTTGATGTATATTATCTGTTAGGAAGCTTATTAGGTTGATTAGAAACCATAAAATTAAGTTTTGGTGAGTTTTGGTTCGAAAAACGCATTTCAGCAGCGAAGTTCGCAGACTTGTGTTCGTCCTGCGAACCGAGATTCCTGCGGTGCGAACCGAAACTTGCGAACCGAGATTTTAGACCTGCGAACTGAAATGTGCGGTGCGAGTTGAAACCTGCGAACCGAAACCCTGCGAACCGAACTGAGACTGCGAACCGAGATTGTTGACCTGCGAACTGAGATGTTGACTTTTTGTCTTTTTGTGCAAATTTTGAAAATGCATAAGTGTTACTAACTTTAGTGAAAATCTTAGGCAAAATTAGATTTTGATGAAATTCGCATGGTCACTTGGAAACGACCTAATACACAAGACTATTTATGTAATAGCCCCCCAGTTTTGGCCATTCGGGGTCATTTAGGGCCCGAAAACGGCGTTTTTTTCAGTTTTAAACGTTATGACGGAATTTTCTAAGTTTACTTCTGATTGAACTTTTGTTTGCCTTGACTTCAGGGATTACCTGATTTGATAAATAGGCTATAATGATGTTTATGGAACGAACTTCTGACTTGTGTATGATTTTCTGTTTCAGATCAACGTAAGACTCAGTGATATTAGAATCCTGAGTGTGGAGACGTCAGAGGTATCGGTGAGTGGATTCAGAACTCATCATTTGATTTAGTTGTAACTATTTGGTTACAACAAGTAAACGTGGATGTGTATTAGACTGTTTAGTCTTGATTATTGATTATTGATCTACGTGGTATGTGAACCAATGTGTATTGTGTTATTGAGGTCAACGTGTAGTTGGACTTCTGGTTATTATGTGTTTTACACAGGTTTTGATTCATTTGTTGTGTTTGAGACCTGTGTATGTGTTTAATAACCAGTAGTTATCGGTCTATTCTGTATTGGCCATACGGATTGACGGTAAGTGTTCTTGGGGGAATCCCCGGGTATTATGATATCCCCAGAGCCACCGATCCTCATTGAATTATGTGTGTTTACGTTTTATTGGTGTAATTAGCTAGTTATGCTAAGTTGAATGGAGTGTGATGAATCTATTCACTTAGCTTTGTGCTAACCCCTCATTTTACTTCCTGCAGGATATGTTTTGATTATTGTGGGTGCGGGAGGTGATTGGTTGATCAAGGGAATGTTTGACTGCGCTTGAGGACTCTGATATGGTTTTTGTAATAAACCTTGTTTGGAGAATTTTTATAATACCCCGACTTTTGTAGTTTAAAAAGATTGAAATTAGTGTATTTTTGGGAATTGTAAACTGTTTAATGTATTTTAAATTCATGCTTCCGTATTTATTAATATAATATTCTTATATAGAAAGAGAGGTGTTATATGAACAAACAATACAACCATGTCTACACGTGATCCATTGATTTTGATCAACAATTCTTGTTTTCAAACGTGTTTAACACGTTCAGTTTAAGCCTAACAATATCATGATTAATCCATACATATGAAGTTTCATCACATGTTCCTTACTTTGACAAACATTCAATAAGTAAGAAACAGCAATATTCGATAGTCAAAATCATATTTTAGGATATCGAATATGTTGCTGACAACATATATGATAGATGTAACACAAACTTTGTAGCACAACAAATTATGGAATTCAACTCTTCAACAACTTTATAGATATGTATATTTGTGTACATAAATTGGTTGAAGTATTTACCTTAATTTCAAAGTCAAGGAAAATGAGCACTCAATTAAATCAATTATACTAACACCACCACTAAAAGTCTAAAACAGAAAGTCAAAGAATAATTTCAACAGTTAAATATTTACGGCGTTCTAATTCAACAACCACCCCCAACATGCTATGTCTATATATATACAAACATCACAGAAATCAACACGAATCTCCTATCATTCAACACCAACACTAGTTTTCTCTAAAATTAAAAAGGAAAAGAACACCAAAGTGTTTGCAATGGGCTTATCGCAACGAGTGTTCTTCATTGTTTATGTGACGATAATTATGTTATTAGTGACGAGAACGAGTGCAACAAGAGTACCAAAGGGAGATGAAGTGTTTTTCGGTAACGATGGATTGTGGAATAATCGGTTACCAAGGGGGCCTGTGCCTCCTTCTGGTCCATCTCCATGCCATAATATGCTTGGTCCTAATTATCATAAGCAAAGCGAATTTGTGCCTCCTCGAGATCAAATAATTATTTGTCCTTGATAAATACGTTTGGCTTCTCGTTCTTTTTTTCTTTAATTCATACTTGGATTGGATGAAAGCTAAGCTAGTAATGTACATAAAGAACTCGTCATTCTGAGTTCGATCTTTTTCGTGCAATTTGAAACAACAGAGACACAGAAACTAATTGTATTCATTTATGTACATGAATTTGTGTAGTTTTTTTCTTTTTCATGGTTTTGTTGTGTATTGTTAATTAAACTTGCTAATATATATTCCTTCACATTAATATTTGACAGGAGAAAAATGTTTAAACAAAGCTAAGATTGAAGTCTGAATGTACATTATTCTAATTTGGTAGGTGTGCTTCGAAAAATAGAATAAATACTTGTTACCGGTAGGACATGTGTTTAACCATATCATTCAAATTAAGCATGCTGGATTTGACAAATTTTGTATTTTCTTTATGCCTTTACTTGACAAAATATTTGTCCATTAGTGTATTAAACACAAGAATGTTTTAACCTAACTTTGGTGAAGGGGACATTCGATATGCATGTGTGTTAATTGACCTAATTTAAAGTTAATTATTTATAGTTTTCACTATATATCTACTATCAAACAAAGATTAATCCCTATAATGAAATTTTATAAGTTGAAATGAGAGAGTTGACATGTTAATTTCACTAACCCTTTCACTAATACATAACATTTGCGAATTAAAAGACTTATTATGATTCGCTCCATCGATAGCCTTGTTTTTATTACATCAGTTGCAGCTAAGTGTTGTTTATAGCAATTTCGATGAAAACCAATGTATATATATGGAATTTACAACCTATTAGATTTCACCCAAGAGAGAAGTAGAACCCAAGTGTTGTTTATATATTTTTGCATCTATCAAATGAAGGCATGTTTTATTCTTTAAGCCTTTAACTTTAGTTTATAAATGAATACATGAAATACTCGTACAATTTAAAAATGAAAACACCTTAACCATAATACCTTATGGATTATTGGAGCATTGTAACATATTGTCTCATCTAAAAAGTGAAGAAAAAAAAAAGATGACAATTTTTAGAAAGCTGATGGTCGCTTTTGATGCCCACAACTCCACAACCACAAGGCCATAAATAACTATTAGTTGGGCTGGATATCACCATCATTAGACAGACTTTGGGCTATATTACAACTAATTACTACACTAAACAGATCATCTAGTTACTTTAATTTGTACTTCATTTTAATTCGTCGTTAGATACCAAATTTTACACATGTATCCTGATTACGCGATTAGATCAACTATAAGGTTTGTCCACCCCCCAACATTGTAATGTGAACCAGTTACCATTGCATTCGTTTTAAAGCATGTTGTCACTCGATTAACACGTACGGAATAATATATGCCTGTAAGTAAATCGGTAAGCTGGGGGGCCGCGGTAAGATGTTTGCAGTTGAGCAGCCCCTGATGAAATGGGAAATTTGAGATTTCTTGTATTGGCATATTTTCTGCTTGCGGCATGTATGTTTTCTGGTTGATGCATCAAACTTGTATGAGGAATTAATGCAATAATGCACGTGTTAGAAAATCTCAATTCACAATAACTTCTATGCTTCAATTAAGTTGTTAATTTTGACAAAATGAAAGACCCTTTCAAGTTTTAACTTCAATTTATATAGTTTCACATTGGTAGTATAATCATTTAAATTTACTTCAAAGACGTATGATATGATCACTCACTAACAACAATGTCAACTGTCGACATCTTTTCTATGAACTCTTTAAAATGCGTATTTTATTTCAAATTATCCGTACTTGTAAATGTCTATAAAAATAGTTACATATATATAAAGGGAAAAATAAATATAAAAAAATCATACAATTTTTCCAACTTATAACTGTTTAAAGAATATTGAGAGTTATAAGCGTGCAAACATATAGAAATTTTCTACACTAAGGTGCGGAAATCTATTTCTAAATAAAATAAGAGAACTAAGACAGTTGGATCGATGTAACAAGTTTTTTCTTTATGTTTCTATGTGTACATTTATACGGGAAAAATAACCTTGTAAACAATAACAAAACTTAATGTCCAGCCGACCATGAATTTCGTCAAACGATCTAAAGTTTGCCTCAAGAAAACTCCTATTTGACGATTGACTTGTTCAACTTTTCTCATTTCCAGTTCGTTAAAGATCACTTCCCCAACAAACTTTTCGACAACTATTTATTTCTCTTAGACTATCTGACACCATCATCATCACTATATATATATATATATATCTATATGTGTGTGATGTAGATAAAATGCTACTTCTTCCGCCCAAGTTTATACTTCATATTTTTATTTTTGAATGTTCTAATTAATTGTTTATTTTCAAAAATAGTTAGGATAATTAATTAATGTTTCTTTCTTACCTCTAAATATAAAGCATGTAACAAGAAAGGTAGGTAAAAAGTTAAAAGTAAAATTATAATTTTATAAAAAATAAAGTGTAATGATCGTGCTTCATTAAATTGTATGTTTTTTTTAACTATAAAACCGAGAAGGGGAAGTATTGTTTAATAGAAGAATATTTGTACTGCTATAAAACAGTGGTTACAAGTTATGTGAGAGAGACTTGTCATATAAAGTGTGGCAGATTGCAGAAATTTTAACCAGACAGGCAGATGACGGTGAAACAAATTGATGTTTCAAGTGTTCTATACGACCGACACTATAGTTAATTAAAGTAACAAAATTTACTTCTATTAAAATACATTATATTATATATATAAACAAGTTATTTCAATTTCTTGTAACACTGTCTAATTTTATTTATGAATTTGTTATAGTAAAATCATTCATAACAAATTGATCAAATACGTATAGTCATTCGTACGTCAACATTTTCTTTCATACACCATTAGATATGCTTATGGTATCTTACACTATAAACAATAACGGATCTAAAAATTTATATTATAATGATCACAAAAAATCAATATAAATCGGACAAAAAATTTGTATTATGTTAAACTAGAATAATGTTGTTAAAATACATCAACAATAGTACAAGAAAACAACTGCAAACTAAGTCTAGGAAATTAAGCAAAATTTTACATAATACAATAGGTTAACATCAATAATGCAACATAATTCACATAAAAATATAACGACATTGTATAATTAATTTAATATTTCGAATATATCTTTATATATAATTAAAAGAAGATATGATTGAGGAATCTGAGCCCTTTATTGTTTTTCACAATTTTCGATCTAACGATCTTAATTTCTTTCGTATAATTACACTTTGACCCCTTATGTATTTGATGTATTTATTTAAATTAAAAAATAGATAAAATATTCTATTCATTTATAAAAATAAAAGAGTCTATAAACTATATAATAAAATTGACTACGATATTTTATTCATTCTATTAAAATTAAATTCGTCCCGCATTATAGCGAGTCTATAAACTATGTAAAAAAATCGACCAAATAAAAATTAAATTTGACCCGCGATCTATAAACTATATAAAAAAATCGGTCACCATATTTTATTCATTTATAAAAATTAAATTCATCCCGGATTATCGTAGGTCTATAAACTATATAAAAAAATCGGCCACAAATCGACCAGAATATATTCATTTATAAAAGTTAAATTCGTTCGACCCGCGTCATCGCGGGTCAGTTAACTATAAAAAAATCAATCACAATATGTAATTCATTTGTATAAATTAAATTAAAATATTTAATAATATATAACTATTTGGGAGATGGGCCCATCTGTCATAGATTGACTCGCTACAAGTTTATGAAGTGGAGGCTTATTTTCTTTTGGGTCAAGGGCCTGACCCGAAATATACATTTATATAGTTTGAAGCTTATTGGGCCACAGGGGTCGCCGACCCCACTTGATCTTCACTGTATCCGCCTATAACACCGTAAACATAGTAAAATGTGTACGGAGAAAAAATGATGCTTACAAATTATCGCTTTTTAGATATTTCACATAGGAAAAATTCAGCTTACTCAAATATATTCATTATAACACTCTAATGAATAACTTTAATTAGTTCTTTACATTGTCAGTGTTATATTTATAAGAAGATAGTTAATTTAAATAATTATAACATTATTAGCAAATAATTAGTCTTATAATTAATTATTTCTTAAACCTTAAAAGTAAAGGGAATATAAGGATTAAAACATTTAGTCAGTGACGTACTCTCCTTCATTTTTCGAGAACACCATCCTACTCATTTTAATACTAATATCACCAACATACTTATTAGTTAATTGTTGAGGTCACCAACGTTAATAATTAATTTGCAATCATAATTGTGTAAACACATGAAGATTAGTTCCAAAAATTATCAAACTTTATTCATGAAAAGTAGCAAATATTCATGAAAAATTATGAAAGTTTCAATGATATAAATAAAATTTTTGGATGGTGATCTCG
The DNA here is from genome assembly GCA_963921325.1 of Logfia minima. Taxonomy (NCBI): domain Eukaryota; kingdom Viridiplantae; phylum Streptophyta; class Magnoliopsida; order Asterales; family Asteraceae; genus Logfia; species Logfia minima. The sequence goes on from OY992766.1 coordinate 23,821,534, forward strand.
GAAAATAAAAATAAAGTTTCGTAATTTTTGGAACTAATCTTCATGTGTTTACAAAATTATGAATTGCAAATTAATAATTAATGTTCGTGACCTCAACAATTAACTAACAAATATGTTGGTGACATTAGCATTAAAATGAGTATGATGGTGATCTCGAAAAATAAAAGAGAGTATGTTGGTGACAAAATGCTTTAACCCTAAGTATAATAAGAAATACATAGATGGAAAAGTAAAGAAAGCATTCAACTTGATTAAAGATTAAACATAGGAATAAAAGAACTCGTTTTTAGTTATCTTAGCCATGAACACAAGAGAGAGATATATATGTATTGATGTATATATTCTTTGATATTCATAAATACAACCTATTTTTAGTTCGATAACCTTCCAAAAAAAGTATTTTAGCTATATAAATAAAAATAAATCTATGTACACATATAAATACGTAAATTAACTGAAAAAAAAATTGGAGTTCAAATTTGTCTACAACACAACGAACCTAATTTTAATATTTTGGAAAATACATTTTACACTAAATAGTCTTGTAACTCAGAAAACTCACCACGTAGTGTTTAATGGTCCCACAATTTACTATTCATCGAATAGATGTTCATGTTAAAATTTTTGTCGATTCTCACATTTTCTACACAACACGATATTTGCTTGTTGGTATCTGACACAAACATAATTAATCACATAAATAGACAAAGTACAATCGCATAAATTTTAAAATACATAATCGCAAAACAACAAAAAGCGTATCGCAAAGAAGACCCATAGGGAGGCCCACACTACCAACACATAATGTTTAGCCAATAACATGTTCCTAGTAATTTCCAATTTTTGTCATCAACACACGTAGCTAAATTTCATGGGGGCCAAAACCTTCCCAAAACATCGTACGACGGAGTATGATTTAAAAATGAAAAAAAAGTACGAGCATGGGTCCGGTTTTTATTCGGTTAAATTGTCTGGGTTTTGAGTTACTTGGGATTGGGTTATTTGAATTTTGAAGTTTATTACTAATTTGTAACCCCATTTAAATAAGAGCGGATATTCGGATTCGAGTTATTTAGATTCAAGTTGAGTTTAGGTAATTTGATTTAACCCAAATAAGATGATATTTTAAACTTTCGCATATTGAAAAAAATTTAAACTTTACAAAATAACACAAATAGCTTCATATAAGTCATTATAAGTATGTATATGTATATTATCTAACTTTACAAAATAACACAAATAACTTCATATAAGTCATTATACATTGTATATGTATATTATATATAGATAGATAGATTCATATAGATCATAAAAAATTTAAATATATAGCTATATTTGTATAGTAAAGATACTTTTTACAGTTTATTCGGATTTTAAAATTTTATAATATTTATCCGTCACTAAATAAAAATAAGATTTAGGTTATTCAAATTCAACTTATTTGGGTGACCGAGTAAATTTTGAATCTGGATGCGAGTATGTATAACACCCCTAACATGTGATATACCCTAAAATCACTACGTGCTCGATCAGTCTACATCTCGGTAAATTCTTGTTACTATTCAATTGATCTTAACGAATAAATATGAATATATACATCAAAACAACGATAAATATCGTATATATGTTCACCTGATTTGCACAAGGAAAAAGCAATGCGGTTAACAGATAAAATAATGATATATAAATGCATAATTAAATAGATATAAAAGTATGATTAGAACTTATAAATCGATAAATATAATTTATCTCTCTTAATCTTCGGACTCGGCCATATGAATTACAAAGTGCACCACTGCACATGACCTTTTGTTAGGGCCCAAAATAATCATACAAGTCTATTATATATGCTTGAAACAGAAAAAAAAAATACGGAGAAATATACTCACATAGCCTTTTGGATAAGTCATTGATACCTTTAAAGTAAGGTCGAATGTTCGACCCACTTCTACGTATTGCCATTACATCCCAAAATTTCATTAGTAAGTTGTTTGCATTTAGTTCTTTTTCAAATTTTTGATTGAGAAAAAGAAATGGTCGAAAGAAAAAAAAAAGAAAATGAAAGAAGTGATAATACTTTTGCATTTTAGAGTTGGGAAGAAGAAAAATAAATTATACGTTTCGTATTCACGAGTTAGAAATAAATAAAAAGAAATAACATTTTCTAACTTGTTTAAATCTTCTATCATTGTATTTCTTCCCAGTTTTAGAGAAAAAAAGTTTGAAAAGAAAACACATGCAAATCCACCTTCCACTTTTCTTTTTTCCTCTCCATCAAAAAAGAATGTGGTTCATGAGAGAATGATATTTTTGATGGAAGGGAGAGAAGCCAACGAAGAAGAGACAAGTGTTGTCTTTATTTCTTCTCCATTTCTCTTTCCTACTTATTTCTTCATTTTTTTTTAATTTTAACTTTTTAATTTATTTTTCCCCTTTATTTTTTCCTTTTTTTCTTTCTTTTTGTTTCTGTTTTTTTTTTTTTTTTTTTTTTTTTTTGCTTTTAACATTTTTTCTTGGTTTTCTTTTTTTTTTCTTTTGTTTTTTGCATTTTCTTTCTCGTTTTATTTCGTTTTTTGTTTCATTTTTTCGCCTAGTCTTAATATCGATGGTTCACTATTGTTTTTAAACTACGATGCACCAGTTTTGTTGGATATAATGAACTGCATATTTAAATATGATGCACATGGTTTTTCAAAATACACAAGAAAGTATAATTACTAAAATGGGAGAATTGCATATATCCCCAACTTAAGTTGGGTAATTACATATTTCTCCAAAACACAAGTGTTTAGTGCATAATGTACAATAATTTTAAAGCATGTTTGGGGAAATATGTAATTATCTAATTTAACTTGGGTATATGTGTTATTGCCCCTTATTAAATAAAATATTTATGCATCATATTATAAGATATGACGCATCATGGTTATAAAAATATGACACTCTAATTTCTAAATATACGATAAACATCGTTATCATATAAGTCTGGATGCATTATAGTTATAAAATATGGTACTGTAAATTTTGAAAATTTAGTGCATCATATTTATAAGATATGGTGCATCATAGTTATAAAATATGACACTCTAACTATTAAATATACAATAAACATCATTATCATATAAGCCTGAGTGCATCATAATTATAGAACATGTTGCGGTAATTTATACTTTTACAATGCACCGTAGTTATAAACTTTGTTGTGTCAAAATCTAGTCTATCATAATGTTAAATTTGGTACATATATAACGTATATTACAAAAATAAAATACAATAAAAATAAATTTTTGTTAAACAAAGTATTGAAAAACACACACACACAAAAATAAAATAAAATAAAATAAAATAACGAAAAAAAATTATAGTAAATGAATACTTGTTCTTTTTTTATTAACTTATCTCTCTTCTCTCAAAAATCATATTTCTTATTTGAAACAATATCTAAAATTTTTTAAAAACACAATCTAATATTTATTTTATTCACATCTCTTTTCTTCTTTCAGTAAATCAACTCGAGAGAGGGTCTCACTTTCCAAATTCAAAACTTCATTTGTAAATTTTTGACAGGCTCATATTGTATTTGTTATTACTTTTGATGAGGTAAGATCATTAAAATATGAGTTTTTTTGAAGGTATAAAAGTACCAATAGAAATGTGCTATGTGGCAAAAACTCACTTTCCCCCACTTTTTTAAAAATTAAATATCTCAAAAACCATTAGTCAAAAAATTATATAAATTGCACCATAAAAATCAGCGTTTTCTCCTCTTCGATTTAAGATTCCACTAGGCATACTTTCGAAGATTTTTTTTTATTTTTTTTTAATTTTTTGTGGGTTAACACATGTGTTATGATGGATTAAAAAAAGTGTTACCCGCGGTTATCACATGTGTTATCAACGACTATCACATGTGTTATCAACGACTATCACATGTGTTACAATTAATAATCGATGCTAACACATGTGTTAGTCGCCCGTAACACATGTGCTATTTGTTTATAACACATGTGTTACAAATTTTCAAAACCTACCAGAAAATGAAAAAAAAAAAAAATTCGTCGAAAGTATACCTTGTGGAATCTTAAATCGAAGAGGGAAAAATGCTGATTTTTATGGTGCAATTTTTATAATTTTTTGACTAACGGTTTTTGAGATATTTAATTTTTTAAAAAGTGAGGATTTTGTTATTTTGATCAAAATCAACAGTTGGGATTTGTACTTTCGTACTTTCAAAACTTTTCATACTTTAATGAACTTTCGTCTTAATTTACTAAAGTTATTACATTTTCTAATATTATTTAATTATTGTTTTTTTTCTAATCATCATTAGTAGTTATTGTAGTAGAAATACATTTACTACGTAAGATTTATTATTTTAAATTAACTTGAATAATGTTGAGATTTCTTTTTTTTTATTTTAAGGTAAAATACTCAAACATCTCTATTATATATACGTACATTAATTCACGAACAATAAATTTATTTATATGAATTAAGTATCTTAAATATAATATAAGAAGACGAATGATAATCTTGTCTTTTTAAATTAAATCAATTAAAACTCAATTTTAGTAATTGTTTTAAATTACATAATTATGATTATTTAATACTTTGGGTAATTTTATTAAAAGTTAGAAGTAATCTTTTGGATGATTTTTTTTTTTAAATATAAAATTTTATTTGATTTGATGATAAAATCTTGAAATCGTTGAATGTTAACCAACTACAATGAACCCGTGCTTACTTAAACGAGTGACAATTCTTCCGTGAGTTTCAAAATAAATAATTGATTTATAATAATCAGGCTGGCTCATTGTTTTGAATGGCCCTCTGCCACGATTACATAATAGGTCCCTCAACACTTATAGCAGATTCGTATATGTGAAAACAATTCAATTGATATTTCAACATCATTTCATTTTTTATATGTATACGTATAGTAAAATACTAACATCAGTTAGCAAAACAACAAGAAACAAAAACTTGTGTACCCCACATAGTTAACCATGTCACTCATTTCAATACATTACAAGATAATTTCGTGACATAAATATCCACCATTATTCTTACAAAACATAAATAAATTGAAGAGTACTCGATCTATGGGCATGCGTAGGACTCCTAGTGGTATATTTCTTATGGTGATTGTTGTCACTAAGCTTTTTGTAGTGATCCATGCAAGAATGCATACATAGGTACCGATCTGATGAGTGAGAACATGTATATCCGAAGTATTATGTCAATTGAATAGCGTAAAAAATCAGTTTCCAAAGTAGTAATTTATTAGGATAATAGATATAGTTTTTGAATCGGGCCTTCTCTAGACGAACAATTATTACCAAGTAATACATTTATAACTAATAGACTGTAGACAGATAAAAAAATTGGGCCCTTGTATTATGGTGGGCCTTGGATAATTGCCTCTGTTGCACACCCTGATGGCCTGATATTCGACAGACACTGATTAATAATAAATCTCTAAAGTCTGAACATATGTTTTTTTAAAGTGTAAGGAAATCATATATCTTAATTATAAATAATTTCTAGATACTTATTTTATTTGATTCAAAGTGATTTGATATTAAATATTTGATTTTTTTAGTTAGATTATTTACCTCAAACCATGTATAACCTAATAAAGTATAAATCAATTGCTTATAATATGTATTTAATTTGTCAAACTATTATATTTAAAATTTATATAAATTTTAATATAATAAAACAATTGATCGATAAAAAAATTTAGACAACAAGCTACACGCCGTGTTGCATATCAAGTTTAATATATCGGTGAGTTATAATGCTCATTTCGGTAGATTTTATTAAAGGTAGAACAATTTGAACACGTTCTGTTTCGGTCGTCAGATATATTACTTTTATAATCACACATCAGCACATAGCTAAATTTTTTCTGTTTGTTATCGTACGTTTAACAAACTTAACTAAAGTTACGAAAGTTAGTTGATACGTACTATAAAGTTAATAGTTCATTTGATTTATAGTTAAATATTGTTACTTTTTTCTTTCTTATAAGTGTTTTTTTTTCTCATTGACAAAACAATTTAATTTTTTATTTGATGTGACGTTTAGTTTTTGCTTTCAATAGACATTATAGATTTTTAGTATCGATGTATTTGATTTATAAGTTGCAACAATTTATCAATCAATATATTTTGATTGTTTGGTAATATCGTTATTTATATGTATTTTCCCATCACATGTATTTCGTAATCACTTCAAATCCATCATGAATATCGATTTCTTTTAATTAGTGTCATCATTTCGATCTTCTTAATACAATGATTATTCTAGGCATTTTAATGTTGCTTTATCGCGATCTTAAAAGTCATTTAAATTGGTAGTCTAAGATGTTTGATTAAATGTTTTTGTTCTACAGACACCTCATTTAAGAATTTCAAAAGATATAACAAAAAACTAACATGTCTTTTCAATGGTGAGCTTATTAATCGTCAAACGAAGATAAAAAGCAAACATATAAAATATAATATACATAAGATAAGTTAACTTAAATGGTGTCTTAGTCTCCACCGTAGTTAATCACAAAAAATACTTATATTTTCAAACTTCTTTACATATGTTTCATTTCATATACTCCCTCTGTGTCATATTAATATTCACAACTAGATTACACAAAGTTTAAGAAAAGGCGTAATCAGTACATTGTGTAAGTGAAAAATGATAATTTTACTATTACTTCTTATAGAGTCTTACATGAATAAGTTTTGTGGAAAAGTAAAGTATGAATAAATTGGTAAAGTTAGTAAATTATTTTTTAAAGTGAAAACTTATCTGAAATAAACTAAAATGAAAAAATAAACACTTATTTTAGGACGGAGAAAGTACAACATCAAACTTTTTCAACATACATTCTTTACTATAATAATTAAAAATAAAATAAATATATATACATGAATTTAAAGATAGTCTAATGTAACACTTTAAACTAATATATAACTTAATTAAGAGCATGGACAAAACGCCCAACTTAGAATTTCGGGACATGGCCACTGAAATTCACTAGATGGCCATGCTAATCTTATAAGTTTAACTGTATCATTCTCCCTTAGTTAGGTATGTCTTTTGATCTGCTCAATTAAATCTATTTATATTTTTTCTAACAAATATTTAGTTATGACCAACCAAGGAAACCGTACTGGCCACTTGTTTTATTAATAGGAATATGTAGATATATGGTTAGTTTCCTTGTCACCTTGTAGTCAAGAAGACCATCTACCGCTGTTTTGGGTTTTCTTATCAAGTAGTCAGGATGGGTTTGGCCGGAGAAATGTCTTGGTCTCAAAATCGTAGGTGGTGACTAGGTTTTTGTAACTTTCTCTAAATTAAAAATAATAATAATAAAAAAAAAAATATCAGCTCTAAATTCAAATTCATTTCATCTCCATCATCAAAATCCTCTCTCAGTTACAGATTTTAATGGTGGACCATGGGTGTAATCTTGTTGAGAAGTATTTTGGGCTTTCTTATCTGACAAACACCAACAAATATCGTTAATCTAAAGGACCACGAGTGTAATAAGTTTCAAAATAAGAATAATCTTTGTATTCTTGAGTTCTATAAGAAATTGGGAAAGAGTAGGTGGAAATCACTTCTCTTTCCTTTTTTTTTCTTTGTTTCTATTTTCCACTTAGTTTGAACTCCTAGAATAGGAAGTCAAGTGTATACATTTTAATTTATAGGCTAATAAGTAATAACAGGTTAATTAAACTTCTAGAACACCCAATCCGAATCGCCCATTTGTTTACAAATCCCAATCCAAACTTAATATATATAATTCATGGTTGTACAACAAACAATCAAAATGCATGTTTACCTCCGATCCCCTTCGGAAATCTATCACTAACTGTTATTAGAACAATTTCCGTAGTATTATAAGTACATAAGTTTTGGTTTTTTTCAACTTAAAGAGGTCATGAAAGATAAATAAAAAGCATAACCATCCTAAGGTCCAACAACGATGAGCATGATCGATTAAAATAATCATTTCTGTTACATGTGTTAGGTGTATAAAATATAAAGGGGTTGCAGAAAAATTAAAAGGCTAACTTAGCAAAGGGAGTGATCACTTCATAATCACTCAAAAAGATTGTCATTTTAGTGCCACATCATTTTCACACTAAAATCACATTGACACTCATTTCATATGTATTCATCACATTATTTTTACATTAAAAATGGGACCCACATTTAAACAATTCTTACCTTTATAAATTAATTATACACACACAAAAATGGAAAAAGTTAGCTATCACTCAAAGTGATTGGAACCAAGTTGAACCAACCAAGTTGAGAACCAAATTGAGGAGGGGAGTGATCACATCAAAGTGATCCATGATCACTTTGTGCCACCTCCTTCCACTCCCTTTGCTCTTCATCATTTTAAGTAGCGCACATGATACAATGTATATGCATTTAAAATTCTAAGTATTCAATGTCATGACACCTAAAGATGAAATTTTATTTCGCACGATCTATTACCAATTGATTTTTTGCGAACAACGTTCATAGCAAGCTGCTAGGTGCAAATAAAGGGAAAGAGAATTACAAAGCCCTATTACAAGCTGTGGTTGGATCGGTAGACCAATTCAATCAATTTAAACCAAACTTTTTACGTCGATTCGTAAGCCGAGTGAATCAGAAAAGTTTGACATTATCTCCAAGGATATCACCTCTCGGCTTTTTCGTGTTGAAAGTTACCTTGTTTCTATGACTCCAGATGACCCAAAGTGTGGTGTGAATAACCGCATCAAAACACTTTTTTCCCATTACATTCCAGTTTCTTGAATCCGAGGCTGAGCACCTTCTGCCATAAATCTTTTGACACCGAGCAATTAAAAAATAAGTGTAATGATGGTTCCTGATCATTATCACAAAGAGGGCATCTCTTCGTGTGTAACTCTATGTTTCCTAACACTAGCTAGCTACATTCATGGTCTGAAACTATTGTTATACCCTAAAATTAACCGACTAGTCTAGTTATGAAAGTACTTAAATTTCGCAAACATTTTCTATGGAAAATATTGGACACCACATCAATTGAATTAATAAGATCTGAAATTAATTTATCAATCTGAAAATAAAGAATTTATTGGATGAAAATATACTCAGGTTTTTGGCACGTGAATGAGTATGGAAAGTAGTAGTGTTAGTTTATTTAAAAAGGTTTAGTGGTCAAGTTGGCATAGGTTGTGTGTAGGTGAAGTGGTTTCTATTGATGCAAACCAACTTCACACCGTCCCCCAACAATCTTTGCTACCTAACTCCTAATTTTCTGAAATATGTAACTACAACGATGATGATAATAATAATAATAATAAATAATAATAATAATAAAAAAAGAAATTAGAAAACATGCCCCTATTTTTAAATATATAAAATAATTTGCTAAAAAAATCAAGTTGTCCTCGCACTGCGGCAACTCGCAAATTGTGAACGGTGACTCTCAATTTGTGAGTTGCGATTCGGGATTTGCGACTTGCGTGTCCGATTTGTATGTAGTTTTAGTTTTTCTGAAAAAGTGGTTTATCTTTATTCGTTTTGGGTAAGATTTTCGGAGATTTCCGGGATTCTTAAAATTTCTATAAATACTGTGACTCTAAGATAAGATGATTATCAGCTTGTTTCACAAATTCTCATAAAAATACTCCCACTTTTGTTGGTTGGAAAATCAAAAGGACACTTTCTGAAATTGTTCATGCTAATCATTTTTGGAACTTCCGATCTTCAAATGAAGAACCAAAAACTGATGAATTATACGCAACGGTTTCTGAGTTGTTTAGCATCGCGCTTCGTTATGGTGGAAATTTTCACGCAAGACTTATTGACGTTTATTGATTGTGTAGATGTTAATGATTTTTCAACAATTTTTTTGAATTATGTTTTGGAAGAGCTGAGTTATTGAGCTTCAGATAAATGATATTGCTACTTTAAAGAGAATGATAAAGACCTACATACGAATTTATAATTGATAATGGATGATGTTGAGCAATTGAAACATATTACTACCTATGTAGAAATAAATAAAGAAATTGAGGTCAATCTTACACGCAGAGATTTGAAAAATCATTTAAATTCTGAAACTATAATACCGGTAGCCATTTATAAGATAATGGCTAACTCTTCAATTGCACAACAGTTGTTCGATTGATTTAAAAAGTATATTCTTGGCACGAAAAAGGAAATGAAAACTTTGATATGTATTATGCGGTTGATGTAAATTTTCTACCTCCATCTCACAGTACGGTATATGTGGATATCTACTCCAAACATTATGTATATATAGTGTACATATAAAATATATATTTATGATTGTAAATAAACTTAACGTTCTATTACACAAATAATTTATGATTAATTATTGATGGGAAGTTTGTTTATTAGATAAATGAAGGAACATAAACATGATTATGTGTCGCTTAGTAAAATAACCAAACATAACGCCTGATTGTTTATCTACGTTAATATAACGTGCAATTGTTTCTATTAAATATCATTTATGTTTATTTGTTTTTATTCCGAAGTATTAACAATATTTTAGTAAAACAAAGTTATAAATAGTTATTTGAATAATCTTTTTTCACTATTAATGCTTAAGTTTTAAATATCCCTTTAATTAGATACACATCTATTTGTTGATTATATGTAGTCGCTTATGTGCAAGTTGTCCGTTTCCATATCAATGAGTGAACATAAACGAGCATTACCAAACCTATTATGTTAATCCATGACATAATATAACAAGAACATGCAAATCTATCCGCCTATCACGAACTCTAAATGAACGAAGACGAATAATTACCGTTCGTAATCTTTTGATTCGTTTGGATGTCTCTTTTAGATTTGATTGAAATGTAAGATGTAATTGCGTGTTAGATCGTAAAAATGCATGTCGTTGGTACGTACTTGGTAAATGCTAACATATTTGGGAATTGGAGGTAGCTTTAGATTGTAAAAATAAAATAAATGTTGTTGGTAAATGGTAAGTCAAAAAATTAATATTTATCCTCACATTTGAAGTTGTAGTAGGTACAGATTACTACATCAAGTGTTGCACTGTTCACACGCTTGGTGGATTTCTTCATCTATATAAGTAGCTCACTTCTACACCTTAAAAATCAAAACATGGTACCTTTAACATCAATATATTTCACACCTTAATAGCTTATTTGTTTAATTCTTAGTTTTCTTTATTATCGTTGGTCTTGACTACTTAATTGATTTTTATGTCCAGATGGTTATTCGATTTTGGCTATACAAGAAATGGAAGCTACGTATAATTGGGGTGAGGGGTTTCGATGCGATTCGTGTCAAGTGAGCAGTCTTTTGTGGTTCACCTCTCCTTCGTTGTCTGTTCGACCTTGAATATACTGTACACATATTTTATACACATGCTTAACTTATATATTTGTAGTTTTATACTATAGAAGACACGTATAGTTTTAGTTTATTTTCTACACCTAACACAACCTTTTGGGTCCATATCAACCATATTTTTTGATATTTGAATTAGAATTATTGCATGGTTTATATATTAGTGTTGAGGTTGGCGACACATGCCTCACCTGGTATTGATGGATGATAGTAAGTTAGTTCAATTCAGTAACCGTAAAGTAGGAATACTACGAATATGTTGCAATTACAATTAATTACTTAAAATTAGGTGACCGTGGGTTGGTTCTTATTATCGTTTAGGACTCATGATCAACCAGATAAAATACTTGTGAGGCCAACAGATCATGAAATCATGATACTGTAAAATTTCAGTTTGGTATCGTTTCTTACTATACGGTTTATATGCATATATATATATATATATAAAAATACATAGGAGTGGATTCAAGGGAGAAAGAAAATTTGGTGGAGAAAGGGGTGAAAGGTTTTTTAACCCTTTGATTCAGTAAAATAACTCTTTGATTCAGTTTTAAATTATATTTATTTTTTATTGAATCATAGTTGTTTTTTCTGAATCATAGTTTTAAATATATCTTTTATCCCTTTTCTCCTCCAAAATTTCTTTCTTTTTAGATCCTGGTATTATATATATATATATGTATATATATATTAAACAACTAACATGATTTTATTAATAGGGATTTATATAATTAGATTAGATTAGATACCAGCGTAGGGTTTATGCCAATGTATTCTTTTTTTTCTTTCTATATATAAAAGTTAGGGATTCAAATATCTGAAAGTGATACGCCAATATATATGAATTAATTACATGTAAAAGATTTACTTTAAACATATTTAATGTGCATGTTAATTATTTATAAATGTATACAGTTTGAATACTACACTAACTAACGCCATGAGCAGTTGAGCACTGCATTGCTGTTTGCAAAAAGTCTGTTAATTATTTGAAACTTTCTTTTTTGACTTTTATGTTTGAATCCTGATTTTTGTTAAATTTTACTGTACTATTTTCTTTCGTTTTTATAATTCTTTAGGTTTTATATAATTTTACAGTAGTAGCATTTTCATAAACTATCTTGAAAAGTGATTTAAATTTAAATATTTATTTATTTAATATACAAAGAAAGTCATTTAGGAACAGCAAAAAGTCGTTCCTTTGTATCCTCACCAACTCATGCACACAAGGATTCTGGAATCTTGATGCTGACCACCTTATTTTTCTATAACAAATAAAACACCCCATTCTTTTTTGTCCATACTTTAATTTAATGTGTGTAAGTACGTTGGTTTATTATTATGAAATGAAATACCCAACTAGCTACTTCTTACTATAAATAAGATTATTGGGTTTATACTTTATAATAATATAATAATTAATAATGGTGTACAAAACACACTTTAATTAACTTAACATATGTTACGGGTTTATCGGGGTACGGAAAATCTTTATTTAATTTATTGACATTTTTAATTAGTTAAAATTAACAAGAAAATGGGAATTGTCCAAAAGTTGGTGTGTGACGTAATGTTAGGTCCACAACTTTTGGATCTTGAGTTTCAAAGCCGTTGCTTATATGGATTTAAAATGCAAATACCTTGGTTACCTACCGCTACACTGATAATTTTCGATACGGTATGAAATTTGACACGAAATCGACTAAAATGTAAGCAAGTTTAGGTAGGGGATTTTGACTCGTCAATCCATCAACTTGATTTCATTTAGTCAGTTTTGAGTCACCCTAAGTGAGATTCTGAGTCTACCCGACAACTCGAATAAATATTAATATTAGTTTAAATTCTAATTTAATTTATATGTTACAAAAGTTTTGATACTTTTATGTTTGGGTAGAAGTTGAATCGATGATGTATTCGTATTGAATTTCAATGCATATAATATGTTTTATGATTATTTTTAAGATTTTATAAGCATTTTTATGCTTGCAAAGATTGACCTATTTGATTTATGTGTCCCATTTGACCCGAAAGTGATACGCGAATCTAATACTTACTCACAAAATTATTAACCTGATTATTTGGGTTGAGTCTGGGTTAGTAAGTTTTAAATTGGGTTAAAATACTCAACTCGATTCTAAAATCAGGTCGGGTTTGAGTTAGGTAGCTTTGACCCGTGAACCGGCCAATCCAACCCAACTCGAATTGCCACCTTACCTACCATCAATACAAGACTAAATTAAAACTAATAAATAAATAGATAAAAATACCCGTGTACAATTTATCGTAGCTAATGATCGAGTTTATGAGGCCATGACCATACATGGTCTATGTGGCTCGATCACTACCATCGATGCCACCCACCACTCTCTTTGGACCTTTCTACTAACCTTCTACCACTAAACCACATAGCCATTAAACAGTAACCACAAAAGCCAACAAAACCACTTTTCTGTATGGTTATATAAGCAGTCGACATGTATATAAATGCGTATGTTTTATAATAAAAGTATGACAATTTAATTAAGGTGGGACAGACGACAAATGTGAGGTCGTAACAGGCAAAAGGACTGGTTACTTGACAAGAGTTTGCATGGAAACCAACACTCGTATAATGGGGCCTCGAAAGCAATTATTGGTGATGGATTGAAAAGTATTTGATTTATGTTAGTTTCCTTATATTTGGGAAGACAGATCGGTAGAGAAGAGCGAAAGGGACACCAATGACCAAACGTTCGATCAATTTAAGTTCAAGCGACATCATACGTGTGGCTGCATGAAGATGAACAAAAATGTATGATTTCTAGAAAAATAAATTTGTGCAAATGTTAATGAATTTTTAAACTGTAAAGTATTGAGATCAAGACAGATATGATTATATGGTGCCTTAAAATTAGGGATGGAGTAGCTAGGTATAGTTCAAAGGCATGCAGTTATTGTATTATCATTTTAGTTGTAACTCACGATTAATTTCTTATACAATCATTATTACTAATTTATACTGCTATATACTAATATGAAGTTATACTGCGACTCTGTATGTCCCAGCTGCTTAAGATGCAAATTGAGTATGATTAGTGTTATATTTGACAACTTACATTATATTAAATTAACACTTAAAATTTTCACATAATACCAATAATATCTGAAAGATAGTGTACGTACGTGGTTAGACTATATACCATATCGTAACTTTTTACGAATTAACTTTTAGAATTACAATAACTATGAATAGAAAAGAAATACTTCTGCTTTGGACGCATTGGAGAAATAATTTTAATAAAAAATGAAAGGCTCGTAAGCCGATCGATCGGGCCATAAGAAAAGGCAACAATCAAACCACGCACAAGTGCACAACTGCTGAAAATGAAAAAAAGTAAACGGCTGTTAACTATATAAAACGAAGATTAGGCAACGTGTTAGAGTTTGACTAGAAGTAGCTAAAATATATATAGTTCAATTAATTAATTTTGGTACTCGTAATATTTCTAAATTATGGGGATCGCTAATAGGATTAATCTCCCCAATTCATAGAGAACTCTTGAAGTCTAGTTGAGATCCATAGCGACGTATAGATCAACTAATGTTTGAAATTTTACAATTATTGAATATTGTTAAAAATCTTGTTAGGTTAAAAAAATCAACTGTCATGATCGATCAATTTGTTAATTAATGGGTGTTATCACATCATTATGTATTAATATCCGATACATCGCTGTAGTTAAATTTTATATTTATTTATTTAAACATTTTTTAATTGCTCGTAACTAAAATTGAATGATTAGTTTGAAATATAGTAAAATAAAAAAGAAATACTATATATAGCAAACTGCACTTGAAATTAGATGCTACATATGCATTTTGAGGAACAAAACCTTTACATCTAGTGTAGGAGGCCTGAAAGTGTGAAATTTAAATTGATTTTGACTTTCCAGCACATAACTTAATGTACAATTTACACCATATTAGTATGTTATTCGCGACATATATCGGAATGTAAGATTTTACTATCGTGAGTAACTGATATTATTCTTCTTTCACGCGGTTGGCGGAAACTAATTAAACTCTTATCGATTATCTTACGAAAGTCCAACAATGTAAGATTTTCATTTCACGTGTAACGATTTAACACATCCTTTTATATATAAGTGAACTTGTTCAACCACTCACAATGCAACGTACTCTTAAGAAATAAACACATTCATTCAAGTGTCAATGAACATAATCTGCTATCGGAAGACTTGTCAATGAACACATCCTTTTGTGAAAATTGACTATCTTATTACTATAGTTAAACTTAAATATGTGGGTGGAAGAGATAATACTACTCAAATGTGAGTTTTTCTAAGTTTTAAGGAACTATTTTACATTTATTATTTACTTGAAAAATGCATACCATTGATAAATGAGCTTAAATGAACAATGAAAACAAATAATGTTCGAAAATGTTTCTAGAAAACAATCAATTTGTCTATTTTGACTTTGCTTAATTAAAAAAGTTCTTACCAAATTAATCCATGATTTAAATGACTTTACATTAAGTGAAAATCTTTACCAAATTAATATATTGTTTAATTAAAAGAAAATGGTACTAAGGTAATTTTCAATCTTTACACTTCTAAGTTTTAAGTTAAAAGTCTTAAACTCTTTATAAGGGTTTAAGATTTGTTAACTCCTAAAATAAATATGCGAACAATTAAATCGCAATGAAGGAAGTATTTTTTTTTCTTTTTACAAAGTCAAATATTCCCACACTCTCTATCACGAATATATACATATATCTCTCTCAAGACTTGAACTCTAATCTTATAGTGAAATGGTACTACAATACTGATAGACGAACGGCGTTTTGGAGAACGAAGGAATATTTATTTAACCATCGATCCCACCTTTTTTTCAGATCCTCTTTGAAGTTAAGTCTGTATTTGCGTAGTATAATATTATTTCTTATTGAAATACTCATGACACTACTGAATTAGTCGTTCATAATCAACTAATGGAGCCACTATGGTTTACATGCATCTAAAGGAGCATTCATTTTGCATAAAATATATTGATGTATACGACCTCTATATCACATGTATCCCATCCACTAAAATAGGTACACAAACCCGACAATTGTTGTATTAAATTATATTTTACTGCAAACACTACATAATCGTACAAACCCCACATCCACATGCTTTTATACGAAATGTTTGTTGCATATACATACACAAACCACCAAAACGAAATACAAACAAGTGAAACAATCCACGTAATAATATTTACTCAAACTACGTGTCTTCGTGTGAATGCATAAAACTTTACCAAGCCAACAACGTATTCACGACAAAGAGGATGAAAAGACGTAGTATTAATTAGTACTTCATAAATCGTCACTTCATAACGAAGATCCAACAATTGATGTATACGAAAAAAGTTCTACCAAAAATATCATACGACAATTAGCCTAATTGTTGGATGCAAATACAAACTCTAACCAAAAAATAGACCTATAAGTTTGATGGATCACTTTATTCTATTCAAATTAGTTTTACTCCATTGGATTATATATTTATATTTCATTAAAGCATGATTAATTAATGGGTTTGTTTGGTAACGGAGTTTATAATAGATTAAACTTAATTAATAAAATAAACCTTTTTTTATTGTTTGTAACACAAAATTTTAGTATACTATAGAAAAATAAGCTTCAAAAAATTAATTTAGTTGAAGTAGCTTTTGATAATGAACTTAAACTTAATATGATAAATAAAAGGGAAACTTGTAATTTTTGTTCTAGTGATATTTGTATTTTGTCGATTTTATTTTTTCGCATTTTTTGTCATTGTAGTTTTACTTTTTGCCATTTTTATTATTTTTAACATTTATTATCTTTATTCGATTAATCATGTAAAATTACCATAATAGCCTTTTATCTTCTTTTTTATGAGCTTAGTGTTTTTTTTTCTCTCAAATACATATCTATTAAATCAAAACTTGTACTATAGTGAAACACCAACTCGTTAACATCTTCTAACTACAAAAATAAAATAAAAAAAATGGAAACCCACTACTTTAAATAAAAAACACCCTTCTTCCCTAAAATTTCATTCTCATTTAATCTTCCTAACAAACCACAAAATCACACAACATATATATAATTTTGTTGACAAATAAGAACTAAATCACAACAAAATGTCTTCCGATTGCACGGATGGTGTTATACGATGGAAACAACACAGACGGAAGCTATCACCATCGCCCGGGAAAGAATAACATCGGTGAATTATTCGAATATGCAAAAAGATTAGGAAAAGTAGTAAAAAAGGTATTATTTGGGAAAATCAAGACCACAGGGATAAGAAAATCGAAAAAAATTATAAAACAATAAAAGTAGCAAAACGTTAATATCACATGGATAAAAATTGCAAATTTCCCAAAAAAAAATACATTGACACCCTTAATTTCATTTATTTCGCATGTTTTTTCATCCGTTTATGTTAATTCACATGTATAAGATTCAGCTACACTACTTTGTAAAACCCTTAATGAAAAATATAAGGTACAAATATTAACCATTTTTGCCAGAAAAATTTACACGGATCGTCTCTCTAGTTTGCTCAAAAATTCACCCTCCGTCCCTAAACTTTTTTTTGATGTGGATTATTCATGTGGTTGCAAAATGTTGTGAGTGTCGATCCCTTCAGAAAATGATTGTTAGCTACTGAACTTAAATGTAAGTGTACGATGGCCGTTTCATTAATTAAAGGACAGCGAGCGTAATTTCGCAAACCTTAATGACCATACGTCTAATTTTTATTTTACGAATTCCTATTTTATTTAACAATTCTTTTTAAAATTGTATTTACACAATTTTTTTTAATAAAATCTTCAATTTAATTTATTTATTCTAATTTTTGTGTAAAGCTTTTTTTGACAATTAAAATGATCAACTTAAATATTTGTTTATTCTAGTTTCAATGAATGTTTTAATCTACAACAACTCGATAACAACATCATATTTTTATTTCAACAACTCACTAAAAACAATATAATGTTAAGTTTTTGTAATGTGTTAATTGTTATCATATTTGTTTCATTTAGTGAATGATTTAAATGTGTGGTCTTTTTATTAAACAATACAAAATTTAAAAAAATAAAAATTTGAAATTTAATGAACTTAAAATAAAAAATAAAAAAAACTACATATAATTAGAAATTTTGAAATTTGAAAATCACATATAAAGAAATTTCTTTAGATATTAAATGAATTTAAATTTTGTAATTTGAAAAATAAATTATATTAATTAAATACAAATAAAAAAGATCGTTGAACAATTTAATTAAATACAATTAAAAAAAGAATGTTAAATGAATTTAAAATTTGTAAAAAAAAAATTATACATATAGTTCATGTGGTTACGAAATTACGCTTGCGATCCTTTAATATGATGAAATGACGATTGTATCCTCACATTTAACGTGATGGCTAACGGTCGATAGGAAAAAAGAAGACGCTCAACACATTTTGCAACCACGGGAATGATCCACGTCAAAAAAATAATTTAAAAATGCGAGGATGAATTTTTGAGCAAATCACAAGAACATTCCGCTTAATTTTTTCCTTTCGACAAATATATCTGTATGTATTTTTATTTTCTTCTTCTTTTTCGCATTATAAGAGGATTAAAACGTGGATCTGTTTTACTACCATTAACTTTGTAGCTATGTGTCTTGCTGACTACCATCGACGCCAACCACCATTATCTTTGGAACTGTCAAGCTTTTGTCTTTACGAACCTCAGTTTCACCATATATTAATACTTTAGCCTACATAAAGTTTGAAAGTGTCAATGCATATGCATTAATTGTTATATTTCTTTTAGACTATTCAATATTAGAAAATTAAAGATATATATATATATATATATATTATAATATAACAATAGCTGGATATTTTTGTCTTTAGTTTTCTAATATTGAAGATTCTTAAAAAAGAATATAACAATTAATACATATACATATATAAGGGTAGAGTTTCAATAAGAACACTTTAAAAATAAGAACGGGTAATAACGCTTCATATCTGCAACTGTATCCCATAAATTAATAGATTTACATTCATACATCTCAAATATGTGAAGAAATATAGATGCACATTCTTATAAATGCATAAAAATCGAAAAAACGATCGATGCACGATTTTAGATAAAATATGTAGAATTGTGCATCAATCATTTTTCCTCAAATTGTATACATTTTTAAAAATGTGCATTCATTTTTCTTTGCATATTTGAGATATACAAATGTGAATCCAATGATTTTGTCAAGTATAAGTGCAAATTTGAAGTGTTATTACCGTTCTTATTTTTGAAGTATTCTTATTTGATTCATACTTTATACATATATATATATATAAGGACTTCTTTAACATAGAATTGACATTAATACTCATATAATATTTACTATATTGAGAATATAAATTATCTATTAGTATAATTCTTATACTAATTAATTTGTTATAGTTTTAATTTCTTTTAATCACTTTATTTATGTTTACTGTATCTTTTAATTTTTTTAATATTTCATTTCAAGGTAGTTTTATTGGAATTGTAAGCATCTATTTCATCTCTACATCTTTATGCTTTCTTCTTCTTTTTTATTTAAGTAAACAAATTATTTCTATAATTTAACTTTTCTATTTAATGTATCAATATGACCATTATATTAATATTTTTGTAGAATTTCTTGTTTTAAAATTTGGTGCCCTATAAATTGAATTTATATGCGTTCTAACAATTCAAGTTGATAATGAGGTATTCATATGTATTTGGTATATATATATAAATAACATATATTGAAATTGTCAATAATATTTATTTTCTTAATAGTGTTTCAATAATCAAAATATTGGTTCGATTAATAAGTAGTTGACATTATCCTATTGATCAGTTTTTTTTAACCTGGTGTAGATTGATATAAAAGTTTATGTGATATGAATGAATTGTGTGGAGTACGTAACCAGTAAAACAAACTTGATTGTAAAACAAATAAGATAACATGACAACCATTAGATCGTCTATGATCAATAATGAATTGATCTACTTTTTAACTTCGGTCGCCATCCTCTATAATTCGATCATTTTGTAGTCACTAACAAATAGTTGAAAATAATCATTCAGTTGTGTTGACTAATACTTTAGTAGTAACACAATCTTAGTCACACTGATCCGTTACATCTGTCCATCTGGTGGTGGCTGAGGTTTCTTGTGTGTGGGTTTCGACTTTTTACTGGGTAAATATTGTAGATTAGCATCGAGGTGGGTTGAATTGTATACTGATGTGGTGACCTATAAAAAGACAAAATGAGCCATGGATGTGAACTCGACATAACAATAGTTATGAGGAACAGGGGAATTGATAATTAAGGTTTGGGGGTGATGTGGGTGACGGCTTTAACCAAATAATGGGGAAATGGAGTTTTTTTTTTTTCCTATTTATTAATGCTTGATGAAAGATAAATATAAAATACCTAAAACACTCTTGGATTATAATTATACACGAAGGACACGCGTCAAGCCCTAATCCGGTCTTATTTGTTTTACGTTAAACTTTTTTTTATATGACCGAGCCCTATATATACTCTAGCTTTTAAACCCGCGTAGACACATAGGTCATTGGATGTGTCTTTAATTTTTATTATTATAGCAAATAATATATGTAGTAATTTTAGAATTTAAATGTATGCAATGAAGTTTAAATACATCAACATATTATGTTATCAGAGTGCGGAGGAGACTAAAACACTAATTGAGTCGAATTTTTTCTTGGATGTTAACTAAAAGTTAGATTTATGAGTATTAAACCTATGTATGGTTATATTTTACATGTAGCTTTTGATATTTGTTTGACATTTAATAATCTCACTATTGAAAAGTTATTAAAAAAAACATTAATCAAAATATCTTTGACCACCGCTAAAATGTAAATGACTTTTGAAATCTTGATAAAACAACGACTAAAAAACATCTAAATTGCCTAAAATAAATACAACAAAGATACACTAATTTAAAAGGTTTTAAATATGATATTCATGATGAATTCTTGTGTTCTAAATTTGTTACCAAACCATATGATGGGGAAAAAAGACATACAAACGAATGATGTTACTAAACATTAAAATATGTTGATTGATAAATTGTTTCAGCCTATAAATTAAATGCATCGATAAAGAAAAACCTATAATGTTGATGAAAATAAAAAACTTAATATCGCATCAAATGAAAAATGTAGATTGTTTCGTTGATGAAAAGTAAACACTTGTAGAAAAAAAGTAATATCATCATTAAACGATTGATATATTGAACTGCTAACTTTATAATACCTACAAAGATAAATTAACTATATTAAAGTTAGTTAAACGTACAATAACAAACATAAATTTCTTTGCTACATGTGTTAGGGTGTATGATTATATATTCAAATTAAATTTATAAAAATTAAGCTAACGACCGTTAATTGCATGAGTTAGAATACGGGGGTGTTCAAATTACTCTAGTTTCATAAATTTATCCGAAATAGCATCATGAATTAACGGTGTAATAAATTTCATATAAACAATGCTATGTAATTAATTGTTTAATTTTACATTTGTCAATTGTTTATAGTAGACTACAATTTATATAAAATTTAATTACAATAGTTTTGCAAGTTAATACATACGATCATAAGTAACTGATTTATACTTTATGTTGTATATGGTCTAACAATAAGTAATCTTATTTAAAAGCACTAAAGTGTTTTATTCCAAATATGATCGGCCCTTCTGATAATTTGATGCATAATCAATTACACGCTTTTTTACGAACTTTATTTTCAAACCATACCCAGAAACAGGCAGAATTGATCGTTTATGATTCCTGAATTGTTTAGGAAGAAAAAGGAAAGAACTTGCCATTTATTTTGTCGGATATTCATTCATGATTCCTTAAATTTCGTCTTTACCGCCATGTGGCCGGAAAAAAACTGAAACGAGACCTAAAAGCCTGATAGTGTCCATGTGTTGTAAAGGGAGAATCATGCCAATCAAAATGGTAGTGGAGATCGGTTATGCAGAGCGGTGGTTTCAAATTTCTGATTGAGAAAGAGGGAGCATATGTATATGTTTTTAGGGTTTCATTGAGAAAAAAGAGGAGGGGACAGTTGATGAATGAGGGAATTATTTTTCTTTATTAAATGACAATAGTCTAAAAGGGAAAGAGGTTAAGAAGAAGATTACTATTTGTTGGTCTTTTTTTTGTCAAGTTTTTAATGAAATACTAACAACAAATGTAAATGTAGACAAATAAATGTAAGTTTAAAGTTTTCTTTTATTGTTATGAATCAATGAATACTTTAAAAAGTTTATTGCGGAAATAGAGAAGACAAACTAGTCTAAGTAAACTAACTTGTGACAAATTTGACCTCAACAGATCATCAACAAATAGATCGCTGTTGATACTCAGTGATCAACACAGAACAGATAAGTGATGACACTTGGTTCATTGATATGCAGGAACTTGCTTAAATCAAAGGTTGATCGTGAATACAAAATTCTGGACATTAAATATGGTTGTTGAGTGTGGTATTTATAGTCACATAAAAGTTACTCTAAACCCTACACGTGTCAACACCATATTCGTTGGGTACATAATGAAACTTCCAATGCAAAGGATGTGGCATTACATCTTAGGAATAAAGTTTACTATTTACTTTATTCCTAGGTTACAAAAAAGGTACAATTAATAATATTCATTTGTACAATAAGTGAGCGTACATATCTTTTGAAAGATATGCACGCCTTATCTGATACAACATATAAGTTGACATTCTATTGTACATCGAGTATTTGTCAGACCTAATGCACTTTTTTGGATAAAGGCTTGAACCGCTAGTTAAAAGAGTAGAGTTGATTTCCACGTCAGTGAACTGCTCTCTATTTTTGTCTTCAGTCTTCGACTTCAACAGATGCTTCAAGTGTCTTTCAGTGAATGATAGAAGCTTCATTAAGTTTCAAGTTACAAAGAGAGTCACTGTTAACATATACAGTGACTATAGTAGAGTTGTAAATATTCTAAGTATAAAGAAACTCACTTGATCAGTGAGCACTTGTACTCTGTCTACTTTAAGTTTGTTGCTAACAGATGCAACTATAGTTAAAGACACTTAGAGTAATTTGTCATTTATAAATTACATTAGTGGGGTCTCTGACCCAACACCATTGTACCCTTAAAACCTTTGAACATCCAATGCCACATGTCAAGCTCATGTGTTATCCTATTTATTTTACGTTAACATTTAGTTTATTTGAATTGCCCTTATATGATGAAAACGTCTATAGAAGCATTTTCATTTAAACTTTCTAGTAATTTATATGTTGCGAAAACATGAGAGATTACGATGTCAGCTTTTGATGAATATCTCGATTGCAATTAAACTTGTTGAAGACTTATTTCTTCACTTTTACTTTGCGACATAAAAGTTCAAAAGGTAGTTAAAGGTACATGCCATATATGATGGAGACCAAATAGTTAACTTAGTTTCCAAGACCTAATCGTTACAAAAATATGTAACTTCCTTATCGATGGACAAGAATCCGTTATAATAAAAACAATATGTATATTGTACTTGTATAATATGGCAGAAATAAACAATTATATGACAAATATAGCTAGTTCGTTTTCTAGATTGAGCAATGATTCAGATGATTTTCTTAGAAAGCGAAATATACATCTTGCGTTGAAGATTTTTGTTACAAGTCCGATAGCGAATAATAGAAGGGTTGTGTATTTATGTGATTGTTGACCAAAGTGTTGGGCTTGTGTGATTGGATATTATTAGGTATGATCTGCAGGCCAATATTGGGCTTTTGTATAGGCTGAAAACATCAGTCCAGTTCACATGTCACGGAGCCTAAGATCCCGGATTCTCTACTTTTTTATTTTCTAACTCAACTAGTGTTGTGCCCTTTTTGTAACATTACATATTTGACTGAATAAATATATTTAAATTATCAAATACAAAAATAAAATTAGATCAAAGTTTACAACAGAAAATTTAGTTGGGAATCTTTTTAGGTGGGAAAGAAAATTAAGTAGAAGTGACTGGTGTAATGTGGTGTTGAGTTGATAAATCAACTTAAAAAGAATAATCAAACGACAGTGGGGCCATGCTTATTAACTTATTATCAATTGACCCATTAAGTGATGCTTCATAAAGTCGACTCTTTTTCTAGGCCAAGTAAATTTATACGATTTTGTTTTTCTCTTCAGCCCAATTAGATTCCATGGCCAAAGTTTTTCTAGAGACCTTTTCTCGTAACCATTTTCTGTGTTTTGCCTTTAACTAATGAAATGCGATTGCAGTAGGTTAATAAGTTCGTATTCAAGACAAATATATCCGCATAATCAAGTTATAAAGAAGTCTATTTAAAAAAAAATTAACATCCAAATTATAAATGATCAAACAACTCATGAATATATTAGCAGCTAGTTAGTATTACTATTAATTAATATTAATTTAATATCCAAATCAAAAGAAACATTAAAATTTATTTATTCTCTTTGTTTCATTTTTATTGTAAACATTATTATTTCTGTTTGTTCGAAAAATATTGTTTAATTGTAAAAACTAACTATTAAAAATTATTAAACTCCAATTTACTACTCTTAATCATTTATTTTATAAAAATTTACTACTCTTAATCATTTATTTTATAAAAGATTTCAGTAAAATTTGTATTGAATATATAGATAAAATTGATATTCATTCAATTTATTTTAAATCCTATAAAATTAGTTAATGAACAATAAAGTGAAACGAATAGAGTAAAAAATAAAATGTAAAGTAATAAATGTCACTAATGGTTACTAATAGGAACATATATGGCTTATTTAATCACATATCTCAATTAACTAATACATTAACTATAATCTTGAAGAGGGATTAAAGGATCATGTCCCTTTCAAAGCCTAACTTTTAGGCTGGGCTGATCTGAGACACATGCTTTACACTCTTATCTTGCTGCTTTTTTTCTTTCTCCTCAATCTAACATAATTCATGCACCTCAATATATATGTTCTATGGGCCAAATTTTAATCGATTGATTATGCATTTCTTGTAAATAATTAAAGGACAGTCATATGACGAACTTGAGTTCAAAAGCTGTTCATTTAGTAAAATATTCCCACCAGCTTAAGTAGAATTAGAACAAAAAGAACTTTCAAAAACATAGTAAAAGTTTTGGAAAATAAAACTTTGTAAAGTAGGAGGCATGAAAGGGCACCACCCCACGTGCGATATTCGAAAGATGCCTTCTAAATTAAGACATGCCTCCGCATATTCTTTATCGTAGTTTTTCTTAAAGCCTGTTGTTTTAGACTTGGATCATTTTGGTATTTAGATGTTTTCTTATTGACTTAATTAAAAAGATATGTTTTAATTATTTAGGTTCTAAAAATGTAAATTTTCATATTAAGTTACGACTTTTTAAAATATTTGATATAATTGTCTCATGTAAAGAGTTAAATTGATAATTTTTAGTTATTGGTCGATTTATCCAGCACAAAAAACAAACAATAATATATATACATTATCAATTCTGAACTTAACAAAAAAAGGATAAAATTACCCTCAACCTAGAAATTATTAAGTTTGCTTGATTTATGTTAAACTTTTATAGCTTACTAAATGGCAGTTATGGTAGATGTATGTGTGTATTGTATTTGATTATAGCTCACTTGGTTATGAAGGGGGAATATTGTGATATTGTCATTTTTTTCTGATAGACATTTTAATTAGCGTATACGGCTGAGTCAATTTTAATTTTTAAGCTACTGAAATTATGTTTCACATTTTATTTTGAAACTATTTACGTTTTCATTCAAGAATCTTTTGAGAAAAAAAGAAACAGATTAAGCTAGCTTTTATAAAAAGAAAATACTATCTTGAACATGCAAAATAGTGAAAATACTCTTATCAAGAGAATGATAGGAAATATTTCGTGTTTTAGGGACTGACACATTTGATGAGCACTGGTGTCCCATAACAACAGTAATTTGAATTGGATAGTGTAATTTTTTAGGACATTTTATTAGTGACACTGTATCAGTTCAAAAATGCACTTAACTGCAAACCACTAATTCTGAATTCAAAAATTTATATTACCAGTAATTAAAAATCCTGGATCCGTCACTGTCATGTTTAATCATATACTATATGATGATGATGGTACGATGTTGAATTTAACGTATGTGTATAAACACCTTTTGAAATATTTTAAAACTCTTTAATACATCAAGCATTGCAAGTATATATTATATACGGTATTTAATTCAAACCCTCCAAATTGTGCATTTATCATTTTATTGTTTTTTGAATTTGAATAGCACTATAAAACATTAAAAAAGACAAAGCCTGAAAATGATAGGGTTCACCTATTACCAATTTAAAATCTAGTTACACCATATAATATAATTATAATAAATATCTTATTTTGCAATTTCAAAATAAATGGTAAACGTAAACATTCTTTCAAGTAATAATATACTAATACTAATATTTTTCACACCATTAATTCAAATTTGACTTAACATTACTCGAATTTCCGTTGTCACATGTACCATTGACTTGACACAAACTTCACCATGAAACTATAATCGTATACTAGAAAATTAATAAAAATAAAACTACTTCAATAAATATTCCATAAACATCTTATTCCAATTTCCTCCATGCACCATCACTCCCTCTTACTAAATAAAACCACTTCTTTCCACTCTTATATTCTTTGGTCTTTCACTTTCTCTCCATAAACCACCACTTCCTCCCTAACAAAACACGCAAAAACAATCATAACACCACTATGTCGACATCCCTGATCTTCCTTCTCATCTTAGCCGCCGCAATTTTGGCTCCAATCAAAGCAACGAACCCTAGGAAACTCACCACCACGGACACAACCATCGGTGGATCAATTGGTGACCAATCCAAATGTGGTGGTTGTCCTTGTAACCAACCATGCTACACTGCTCCACCACCACCACCACCGCCACCACCTCCGAAGAAACCATCCCCAACTCCCGGCCTCAACTGCCCTCCACCACCATCATACATTTACATAAGTGGTCCACCGGGGAATATTTATCCCGTTGACCCTTACGCCCACTCATCTGCCCCCCACCATGCCATGGTGGGCCCGCCGCTTCTGGCTGCTGTTGGATTAATGGGTATGCTTATTTTTTGGTGAATTTGATCTGGGAATTCAATGCAAAAAGAAAGGGCACATGGACTTAAAGGTTTCTAGAAAAGAAAGAAGATTCCGATTCCAAGAGAAGAAAGAAAGCTTTTTGTGAATCACATGCAACAGTTAATTTTTATATAACAAATAGTTACTAAATAAAATTATTTATTAATTGTTGTGAATAGGGTTATATATCATATCTATTAATCCTACTCGATTATTATCTTAGTTATTATTATTGTGGCATATGTTAAGTTACTTGGAATTAATACTTTGGACTCTTGGAAATCAAACTAATTAAAGTGTCCTCTATATAATTTTATATTAAAATTTTGTTTATTATTTTGATTTTGCATTGATCATCCTTGTTATTACTTCCTTTGATAATTTTTCTTTCTTAGTGAGAACAGTTATATGGTTCTTGTTATGCCGAATAGCAAGCAAGATGAAAACCAGAAATGTATATAGCTTGTGTTTTATCCGGTCTAAAATACATAAATTTACATTATATAACATTTTGGCTTGAGCAATCACTTCGTGATATACAAGTTAAGCATTTAAGCTAAAAGAACTTATCGAATTTGGTTTTTAATTTACAATCTAATGTTTTTGTATAGTCTTATTATCATTTTAATCAATGTCTACCGCAAAAATGCAAATAGAATTTTCCTAATATAATTCGGTTTTACAAAAAGTTGAATTTTAATACAAAAAAAAAATAGAACCTGATCATATATTTATGGGCAAACTAATTGAACCTGATTATTTGGTTGAAACCGTAATCTATATAAAAATACATAATAAAATACAGTTATAGTAATAAAAACCGGGTTCTATTAGAAGTAAGCATACCGGTCTATTTTACAAAAACCGTGTTCCATTATGATAAAATTCACTTTCATTTTAAGAACAGGGTTTATTTAGCTCGCAACATAATATGACATTCATCAAAAATCAAAAACGAAATAGTGTCCCCCTTCTTTTTGAAACAAATAGAATCCGATTTCAACCAAAAATTATCATCTTTTGCAAACTCACCACACCGTATTAAATATTCTTCACCTTCTCCCTTTTTCTGATTGAAAGAGGCATACACATATTAGCAAAAACAAAATAACTTCATTGTGCAAATGTTCTACTCAACTTCAGTCTTTTTCAAAGGTGCATAATGCTTTTGCGTTTGGATCTATGGTGACCATTTTAATATGTTTAGATTTTAATATGAGAAAGAAAGTACTTTTCGACATTATTATATGAAAATACGTCGGTTTTGTAGTGGGACATGTGGTATGGGAATGAATACAAAATCATACGAAAGCAACATCGTACCCGATTGATACCGTCCCTATAATCACTAGTGTCTCCACTGCCGTCCCTATTTAGATGTTGTTATAGTACCTCTCACAAAATTACAAGAACAAAAAGTAATCAATGTTTAACTACAAAAAGTAATCAATGTTTAACTAATGATTAAACCTTATCCCTAAACAATATTCAAAACTATAAAATTAACAAACAAATACTACTGTTAACTAATAACTGGTTATGTGCATAATTAAAGGTTTGGATTTTTATAAGACGCGTTTATTATATACTTATCAAATCATAATATCATTCATATTATATTCTATAATTTAGGTTGTAAAGTGAGACCAATGTGTTCAGTACTTCTTTTTTTTTTATTGTATGTATTTAAGTTTTTAAAGTTATGTTGCATGTATTACATTTTTCATATAATAATGTCTTACGTATGTATTGAGTGATCGATAACTGAAATATTATTTTCGTTTTTGTTATTGTATGTATATAAGTTTACATTTTTTTGACACTGTATATGTTCACATTTATTTTACTATTATATGTATCTAAGTTTATATTTTTTTTACTGTCGTATACATTCAAGATATTAAAGTTAGTGGTAACTTGTAAAGCTGGTCATTCAATACATATTTTGAACATTACTATAAAGATCGATACAGAACTTTTAAAACTTTGTTATATGTAACAGTAAAAAATATAACTTTCAGTATTTGATATGTTCAGAAAACATTAACCCAATCCTTAAAACCTCATTAGTCATTTCGTATGTTGTAAATTAAAGAATTAACAAGAAGGTTCGTATATATGAAGGAATCAGAGTTTGTTGTCAGCTGAGTCAGAGATCGATCAAAAACGGAACGTGGGGACCCAATCATGATTGATGATACATATGTACTACAAAACTATCTGCTTACCTGTCCATTTCTCATTGGTGCCATTTCCCTTTGGACGAACTGAATTTCCACTTCATGGCATGGCCTTATATCTACATAAACCTTTTTCCCAAAATAAACGATCTCTACTTTTTTAAAAAGAACTAACTTAATTATAAATAGTAACATGTTATTGTTTTATCATAAGCTTTAATTTAGTGTGTAGCATTCTGGAGCATTATATATTACTTTATCGCTACGGAGTGTCAAGTGATTTTACTAATATTACAAATTAACTCATTTATAAAAATAAAAAAGAAAACAAATTAAAAGGTTAAGTAAATAAAAGGTATTTTCTCGTGGTAATATACATACACTTTTTTTTTAGTTATTGATTTTTTAGTTACTTTGTGAAAACCAACATACGAGTTGTCGAATTTGGACTCGTATAAGTTGACCAATTGCACAGGATACAATATTTGAGTAATGTTGTATACTTGTATATACATCTTGTTTAGCCCAACAATATGTATAGATTGGAGCCCAGTTTAAAGGCCTGGTCCAGAACTTGTACTTTGTCAGTGCTGTTATTCAATTAGATAATTTCAATTTTAATAGTGTATTAGCTTTTTCTTCAATGGCACTATTTATTTTCCTTGTTAATTTTTCGTTGTGGTTGCATCGATAGATCATGTGCTATTGTTTTTACGAGTACATTATAGTTGTTGGGATTTGACGTAGAAGTTGTAAAATGTTGCTAGGAATTGGAGACTGATTATATAATACTAGCATAATACCCGCGCTGTGCAGCGGAATACAATGTTATATTATAAATTGTTACTCAAGGATAGTCGTATATTATGTTTGTTCTTCACGGATTATCTATAATGGGTGACTCAATAATGATAATTTACTTGTATGTAGAGTAAGGATTCAGAATACGTTATATTTAGAAATGTTGAGTCTTATGAGTATGATACAATTAATATTAAATAAAAATTACATAAGTTATATTTAGAAATGTTGAGTCTTAATTTGAAGAATTTCTATATATAGAATATCAAAATGCTTTATATATTAGTATAGATATTTAACTAATAATTAATAATTAATTTAATTTAAGGGTTTTGCTAGTTTATGTTCCTGCATCGATAGATAGTACATTAATATATACTTTTTCTATATATATATTATAAATATAAATTTCAATATTTAAGAGAATTTCAGGATCATTAAATGCATCTTTTCATGTGTATTAGAACACACATTAAAAAATTCGTTAATCTAAATATGACCAGTTACTTAAGGTCACCAATTTCAACAGAGAGCACAAAAAGGGAGCCAAATAGTTAGCAAATTGCAGTCGGAGAGTGTTGATTATAATTTATATACCAACAATTGAACCAATCAATTATTGGACTAGTTTCTTCATTTATGGAATAATCGTTAAGGAATCAATTAGGATTTAGAGATACTTATTAGTTCCTTTGTTATAAGAAGCAGTTCCTAAAAAGAAAAACACTCATTAATCATAACTTGGTACCTATTACAAATAATTTATTACAAAGATCATCATCACAAGGAATGAACAAATTTTGCTTAGACTACAAATATGACATTTTGGGATCAAATTTAATTATAAATTGCTCAATCTGGAGAAGAATTTATATAAGAAAGGAAAGAGACATTAGAGAGAAGAGTTTATTAATAAAATCTAGCAAAATTTACAAAGTAATTAACAAATTTAGTACTTCTAGAAATATTTAGAGAACACTATTAACTCTCACAATTTTTTTACTTATTTTAAGAACAAAAACCTTAAATAATAATATATATACATATAATTGTATATATATTTATTGTAAAATAGTGACTGCTGCGAGTTGAGTCAAGCCGAGTCATGAGTAACAAGTCAAAACTTGAGATTCTGAATCACAAATCGAGTTACAAGTCGAATATCGAATTGAATCACGAGTTAACAACAATATAGATTTGAATCAAATTTAAATATCTCGTATTTAAATAAAATGTTCAAGACCTTTTGTATGGAGGAGGCAAATAAAATTGGTTTTTATTTTCTTTTTTAGTTAAGGTAGTTTTGCTTATGAGTTACAAGCAAAGCTTCATTATAATGTGTATTTCAAGTTGTAATCTTTAAATTGGACACTTACTATGATTCTAAAATATTTATAAAAGTACAAGCTTCTTCTAAATACTTTTTAGGAATTACTATGGTCACTTAAATAACTCCATTAAAGAACACAAACATGCGATGAAGAGTTGAATGCCAAAACCACAATTATTTGCCAATCAAGACAACATGTAGGTTAAAAGTTCCACTTGTCTCCGTGTCTTTTAAATATAAATGACATTTGTCAATTTCTGTTATTAAAATTATTAAGACATAAGTGACAACTATACTTTTATTTTAAATCAAATGATTCATTTTACACATTGCTGATTAAATAGCAGTTATTCTTTCTGTCTCAAATACATATATACACTAAAACTATATTAAAACTATTTTAAGTTTTAAATAGTTCCACCGTATATTAAATCACATGTTGTATATAGCATTGGGTATAATAAGTTGCTAATTGATCATTGACAAAGCAAAGGTAACGAAATCCTCCCAAGTTCCTTTTTGGCTTTGCTTGTGAATTCTCCTTTATAATTTGTATTTGCCAACTTGGGCTCCTAATCAATAATAAAGGCTCACTCAGTCGAGTTAGACAGTGTCATAACTCGGGAACTGAGTTACTTTAACCAAATTTAACAGGAGGCGTTTACCATAAACAAAAGTGAACCCGAAATATTGCAATGTCCCCCTCTTAGAGTTCATAAAATTCACCTTTTTTACTGACCAAGTATATTTCCACACAAACAACTCTCCTACCCTCTTTGGCCTTTTCTTCTTCTCATTCTCTTTTATCTACTTCATAACACACTCCCATTTTCTCTATTTTTCATCTCAAATGGCCTCTAAACTCTACTTAATTCTCTCCACCTTTTTCTTCCTCTACACAACCCTGAATTCTCCAATTCTAGTGGTGGGTCAGGAGTGCCCATATCCATGCTACCCACCACCAATTGGCGGCGGTACCGGTAGTACTGGTGGTGGCAGTACTGGAAACACACCACCGACAACCATTTTCCCGCCGCCTTCTCAGAGTGGGAATTTCCCTCCACCTTCATCTATATTCCCATATAACCCTCCCAATCCTAATTACTATGGCGGTGGACCCCCAGCACCAGACCCTATAGTTCCATGGTTCCCTTATTACTACAAAAATCCGCCTCATAAAACTGATCAACCTTCGTCAACGGGCTACCGAATACAATCATCAATCGCGATCTTCTTGATCCATCTTCTTGCTTTCTCATTCTTGTAAGTCGTTTATTACGTTGGCGGGTATATATCACCCTACCATGCATGGAATTCTTGAATTTTGCTGTTTCCTTCCTTGCAAATTTGAAAGTTGAATTATGGTGGTACAAACGTTGAAGGGGCAAAAATGGTAATTGAAGAAAAAGCAGAGACAAAGAATGTGGTGAAGATATGATCATAGAAGAAGGGCCACGATGTTAATGTCTACTGTTAAAAGAATGTGGACAACTTTTTATTTATTTTAGTCATGTTGATCATAATGTTATTTTTATTTTTGTTGTTTATAATCATTGATGCACACTAGTTGGTTCTTGGAATCTTAAGTCTTGATTTTTTAGTAATTTACATTTTTTTATGACTATTGTTTTGGATTTTCCATAGAGCAAGCTAACAATATAATTCGTTATGAATAAAATAAGGTACAACAAACGGCAATTTTAGAGAACTGGATCCAATATTATTAAGTCAGGTGTTTGGTAACTTGCGTTTTTAGGTGATCTTTTTTTTTCTTTACCAAAACATATTCAAAGCCCTTTGTTTATAGACAATAGTTGATAAGGTACAAATTCTTAAAATATCTATCATACTTATATGCACCAAATAAAGTCACACTGATTGTTGCTCAATTTTTGTTTTTAATTTTAATCGAGTATTTGAATTGAATACTATGGATTCAAAAGTCGATGGTTTTTTTAAGTGGCTTTACTTTACCTTTTCAAAAACTGAAAAAACGTATATTTTATAGTCTATTAAGAGATACTTAATGATAAGGGTGAACATTCATACTGAATTCTCATACTAAAATCGGTCCCGTACAGGTACCGTACCATATCAGTATCATACGACTTTAAATGGTACGGTACTCGTACTTATATAAACAATTTTTTCGAACGCGGTACTTCCAGTATAATACTGGGATTTTCCTATTTTAGTACCCTGTACCATTTTAATACCTAATTCTGATTTTTTAATTTAGATTTCTTTTATAATCATAATATAAGCACATTTTCTATTATGATAATTAAATTATAAATAAAAAAAATAACTCTGGTTACTAATATGATGCACCTTAAATGGATAAGGAGAATTAAATAAAGTGATTGATGAAGGTTTATAACTTTTATCCACAAATCGTATTATAAATGAGACAATGGCCTGTAAAGGGTTCACAAATAATTTATTGGTGACCACTATGTTAATAATTTGTGTGAGCGCACAATGTTAAACATCAAAAAAGAAAAAAACATGGAAGTGACTTTGACTTCTTAACTACGTACAATGTTAATAATTTGTATTTTGCTTCTTAAATATCTAGTTTTTGTATGTATCTTTGACTATAAAGAGTTTATATGATTGATGATTATCAGATGTTTGCATTGTATGGTATATAGAGAGATCATACATCTATTGAAGAATTATCTTATAAAATCATTGAAACGATTCTGATTTGAATGCGGTACCAAATCGATATGGTACCATATCAGTACCGGTCCCGTACCGGTACCATCGTATAAAGAAAGTTTCTTACCTCAATATTCTATAATGATTTTATGGTTGTACTTAGGTCATTATGATTTATGATTGCTGGTCGTGATCGCACAGCTACACACATGTATACCTGAAAGTGGACAAACGGGCCAGAAACTGAGATTGGTCTTGGGCCTGCCCCAAGATTGGCTAGAGAAAAGCCCGCACCAGGGCCCTATTAAGAGCCTGATGCGATGCCATTAACACTTACATTTCATCAAAAAACCCAGTTAAGTTTTAGATGCGTGTATGCTAACTTGGTACATGCTCACATGTTTAATCCTTTACCAACCAACATGACCACAACATGATCTAACACGGTCAAGTAGCAACACTGACCGCTAAGTAGCCTAGTCTTGAGTATTCCCACATTAGTATAAAATAAGAAATTTAAGTCTTTTATAAGTCTAAATTAGTGGCTAATAGTATCCTCCCACCATGATTTTTAGTTGAACATGAAAGACACTTGAGTAGTCTACTGCTTTCGGCTTTGAGAAGCGTTTCATATTGCATAAGAGCCATAGCCTCTCGAAGTGTGACGGATACACGGCTTGCGCATCTCTTAAAATATGGATCATGTTCATTCGTTGTATTTCGGGACCATGAAGGTCAAACACCCGTCCCTCGCTAAAGTTTCTGGCCCAATTTAGAATATCAATTTATCCTTCTTCTCTTTTTCTTCCCTTTTAATTTCTTTTTTCTTTTTAAAAAAAGCAAAGACTTTATTAAACCACTTAAACCAATATATACATGATTGACTCCACAAGGAGTTTCAGGAGCCAGAGTTTACAATATTACAATTTTTACTTCAATATTTAACAATTTGATCAATTATTTAAGTAACTCAATCAAATAGAGAATAATTTGCTCGTGTAGTCGTATAGTCATATAGTATGTCATAAGAGTTGACACGCAAACCTAAACGTAGGTCGACGCTATTAAGTCATATGTTATAACTTGGAATATTAGCATATACTACATATCCTCTTTTAACGTGGGCAAAAGCATAATAAGGGAAATTATACGTGACACTAGAAAGTTAATGTATTATGAACTTCTTGTTTTTTTCTTTTTCAAAAGGGAAGCATAAACCATTAATCTTCTTACATGTGCCATATATTAAGAGTCATAACTATATATGTCAAATGTGTACGTCTTAATTAGTTCCTACGATTGGAACTGCCCACCTATCCAGTCAACGTCACTTAGGAACCAAAAATACTAAAACGAATTAGTAGGACCTTACTGATTATTAAGTGTAGTTGGTTAATTTTATTTTAGTACGTAAGAATTTCTAATCTAATTACAAAATAATTCTATAAAATCTCATAATTACCCTAAACGGAGCTTAAATACTTTAATTGAGGAGGCAATAAAAATTTTGTTTTCTTTTAATTTGTCGAAGAGGCAAATATATAAATTAGCATTAGCATAATAATAATAATAATAATAATAATAATAATAATAATAATAATAATAATAATAATAATAATAATATAATTACTCTTAAAATAAACTCTTTTTTCTTTCACATAATTTGCATTATTTAAGGATGAAGCTGCCCCACCCCTCTGTACATCCGCCTTTAGACGACTTACTATTACAAAACAGTATAAAGCAACTACAAGTGGTAAAGAAAGGACGTTGAAGTAGCCAAGTAGGTATGACCACATGCATTTATGAGATTGTTGTAAGGTCGAAATCCAAACAATGTAGTACTACATATGTTGAACTAATTAAAAAGCAAGGAAGTTACACCCGTGCAATGGGGCATCGGTTAGATTACAAGATGTCATCAACTTTGGAGGGGGGATGTATGGTGTGTCAGGAATGACATATGATGTGTCATTTAATCATAAAATGATTTGGCATTGCGGATTGGAGCAAAGAGAGTTCGTGATCACTCAAAAAGGTTATCAGTTCAGCGTTATATCATTTTCATACTAAAATCAAATTGACATTCATTTTTACATGTATTCATTACATTATTTTCACACTGAAAATTAGGCCACGTAATATTAACTATTAATTTATCAATTTAAAATATAATAGGGTGACAAGAATTTATTATTTTTAAATTGAATGATGACCCATTTATTCAACTTGATTCTAACCATTTTGATTGAATTACTTTGTGGATTATTTTAAAGTGATCACTTCAAAATGATTAAAAATCAATTTAATAAATTCACTCTCAGGGGTAATGAAAATTGCATGTCGTAGGATTTAAGATATGTGTGCTCTACATTATATACGGTGTAAGAGCAACGGTCTCTATAGGGCTTATCCCGTTGCATACCCAAATAATTAAAAAAGATTTTGGACTTTTTCCTTTTTTTTTTGTTTTTTTTTTGGGGGGAGGGGGGGAGGAGGAATAGTTGATTTTTCCTAATCATGCAAAACTTATGGAAAATCAAGCCGAGATGTTATCATAGATCTGAGTTCTTAACTATTGCTTTTGTTAATTAATTGAATGGTATGGACAATGTTTGGTTTCCTAGCTTTTAGTGAGTTATATAAGTAAATCAGACCACTTAATATAAAAATTAAAGAGTAATGTTATATACCGCTAAACGTAAAAGACTTAAAATTAAACGTATTAGATTCATCATTTGATATGTTTCTTATAAATTTTCTCTCAATTTACACACATCATTTTATCACATTAACCAATCACATTTTCAAGTCTAATTTTAAACTTGTTAATTTAGGTTTGCATATCATAAGTTGATTAAAATGTATTTTATAATCATAAAAGAATATTTTAACGAATTAAAAATAAAAGGTGCGGTAAATGTTTGTAGATTTACTCGAGTCAGCCGAACCTAAAAATTGCGTACTATTTAAAACATAGATTTTGTTAACAACAGTCCTAAGTGTGATTATAGAAATTTTCTGACGTTCATACATGAGAATACTTAGTATATTATGTTTGTCTAGCTTAATGAAAAGCATTAAAGCTTTCGTTATTTATTTCCTTGAAACACTTTTTGTAATTTTCATACTATTATTCAAGATACAACCAAATGTGATCCACAAGGAAAATTGTTGAATGAGTATGAGCGTGTCACATAGCCGATCATGTAAAAAGTCTATGGTATTGATACTTCTTTTTATGGTCTTAAATCTTAATACACATATCATTATCATATGACATTAAAAGTAAAGTTAGAAAAAAATAATTAAGGAATAAAAGAATATTATTATTATTTTTTTAAAGAGATAAAACTCATAAAATATCATTAGTAGCTTTAAAAAATATTCCGTTTTACATGATTTGAAATTTTTTAAGAGAGCAGTTATTCTTTATCCTCTTTTAGATCTGCCCGTACCATCATGTGACCAATGCTCGCTATCTTCTTTAATACAAGTGTAATATTTAATGCTTCATGCATATATATTGTTATAAGAGTTTCTATTCTAGATCATATAAATGTTAATGTAATAATTTATGGTGTTTTGTGCACTGGATATTAGAATTTTAGTTGTAATTAAATTGTGATTACAAAGTACAGCTGAACTACAATGGGAAAAGTTACTTCATCCAACTAATTAATGTTTATTGGGTTGGAATTAGGGATTCTAGTTAGCAAATGTTTGATGTGTTGGCACCCAAAATGCATTTCAAACAACCAAAGTCAACAGTGTGATCTGATTTACAATGCTTACTATTATAATAATAATAATAATAATAATGATCTTTTCACTCAATACTATTGGGTTGGAATTAAGGAAGGGGACTTACGTTTAAGAAAAATAATCATCTAAAAGTAGAAGGCTATACCGACGCAGATTGGGACGGAAATGACTTAGATCGAAAATCAACTTTAGGTTACTTCAATTTTGTTGGAGGGAACTTAGTTACATAGAGGAGTAAGAAACAAAAGGTAGTAGCTATCAAGTGTGGAATCTGAATTCCGTGGCATATCTAAGGGTTTGTGTGAACTTCTTTGGCTTCGAATGCTATTAAGGTTGGGTTTGCTCCAAAAGGTGAAATGGATATGTTTTGTGACAACAAGGCTCAATCGAGATTTCTCACAATCCCATTCAACATGATCAGACAAAACACGTTGAAGTAGATAGACAATTTATCAAGCAGAATCTCGAGGACAAAGTAATTCGTTTTCCATTAGTTAAGTTCAAATATCAACTTGCAGACATCCTAACAAAAGCAGTGAACAACAAAAGTCTTTATAACTCACTTGACAAGTTGAGATTTAGAGATCTCTAAGTACCAACTTGAATGAGTTATATTTGTTTTGGCATGAAATCAATTTTTTACATGTTTATGGGGAAGTAATTACTTAAACTAGTAAAAGAAAATATGAAAATTAATTTAATTCTAGAATTAAGTCTAAAAAGGGTGATTGATTATGTATATATAAATAGTCCTTTTTTCTCCTCATGAGACTTGCGATGAATGAAAAACAAATTGGTTCTTTTTTCTTTATAATTGTAAGGATTTGGTACAAAAGCAATCGAACGAAAGATCAAACTTTGTGCAAAATCCATCCGTTAGTTGTTATTATCTCAGAATATATAAATTACACAATAAGATAGGACGACAAAGAAAGACCCCAGGCTATGTAAGAAATTGTAAAGTACTGTAAAATATAGAATTAAATTAAAATAACATTAAAAGGAAGCATGGTCAGGGGTCGGTTGTAGTGATGGGTCAATTTGGACTAGGGTTTGTGTATGGATATGAATCTACATCCAGTCCAGATACACCATTAGAAACACAGTTTCTGTTTCAAATTGTTTACCTTCTTAATTAATTACATAAATTATAAGACCCTTTTTCAATTATATATAACTTTACCTTTATCTCAAAATATATAAAGAAAATATAATTTAGTTGTCTGTTTAGCATGTTTTTCTATAAACAAAATTTGATACGTGTTCCTTTTATTTCTAGTTTCACAAACATTATTAGGATATACATTGGGCCTAGACTTACCTTTTAGAAATCCCCTAAGGCCCAAGCTTTATTTCCTAATTACTTTGAACTTTGAAGTACTTCATGAAAACTTGCAAAGCCCATTCTAGATTGTGCCATTTGGGGCAGTTTTTATTACTACACTACATGTTTTCCTTTTCTTCATCTTTTGGCAAGGCTATTTTTGTAAGCACTTTGATTCAACTTCTCGTCTTCTTCCAACACCATTAATCTACTAGCTCTTCCAAAAAGATCCATTTTCGATCAAGAATTTACCAGAACAAATATAATCATAGGTTTATTTACAGTCAAGTAAAATAGATTAGATAGCAAGCATAACAAAACATGTTTAATTATTGTATTGTACAAGCATATCAATCAAATCAGTTGTTTATAAGTTCACAAAAAAGTTGTTTCGACGGAGAAACCTAACCTTGGATCCTTTGGATCCAAGGTAAGGACTACACCTCCAGCAACGTTCAGCTATTTCCAGTGAAATCACGAGGAGTTAGGATTGAACCCATGATCTATTTCATAAAAATCCTCTTTTTTGCGTCTTATGATAATGTTTGTATTAGGGGAATGATCCCACTAGGCTAAAGCCACAATGGTAGATTAGTTGTTTATAAGTTGATAAGCATTTAGACTCTAACGAGTAAACTCAACCCCAAACCTTGAAATACGCATTAAAAGATTGCTTAAATTAAACTTAATTAACTAGTTTTGATCATTTACCATAACTATGTAAAACATAACTTTGTTACCTTTAACATGATGTTGCTAAAGATTAGTTTTAATGTTTCAATATATTAACTAGTACTAGTATTAACTCTTACTTAATGACGCTTGACATAACATTAAACATACATACGTTAGAATTCACTATTTTATCTTTTATTTTTGTCAAACTGTTTTTTATTTACTCTTTTTTTTTATTTTTAAATAATGTAATAGAAAAAACTATATACAGTACTACATTATTAATAGAAGAGAGGGGACCACTTAAGAAAATATGTGAGCACAGCTAGCCAGACAATTCTCATCGGATAATTTCGGGTGCAGGTGTGTTTTTATGCTTCGTTCTCTTTCTGGATAACAAAACATATGCTTTTTCTATCTTACTTTTATCTCATGACTTCAAATTAAATTTAAAGATACTGGATATATATATATATATATATTTATTTCTTTAAATAAAACTTATACCTATGAACTTTTTCACGTTCAAAATAACCACTAATTAATCAATAAATCAATTTGTTTCTAATTCACAAGTAATGAACGAAAGAATATTACAATTTGATATGATCACTAAGTTAATGAGTTTCGGATAGAATATATCCACAAATTAAATATGGCATATATACGTTCATATAGTTGTAACTACATATAGAATCTTATAAACGACAACATTCAACCCTTTTATATATAAACCTGTGAGTGTGAAGTATAGTTGAAAGATATATTCACCTGGAGGTCCAACTTCTAATTATGTACGTAATTAAACAATGTGGTAATGTGTGGTATACAATCAACTATATATATGATCCAACAACTTAACATCATATCATAATTCATATGCATACTAAAATCCCTAATTCATTTCAGCTGAATCTAGTTGAAATTGAACTAGCTAGGATCGTTTGATTTACCTTTCCGCTTTTTAGATAAAATGTTTCGTTCATCACATATGCTTTTATCACTATATTGTCGAGTTTATACAAATAATAAAACATTGTATGCTATCTATGACATAGTATATATAAAAACTAATGTCATGTTAACAACATTTTATATATGTAGTATGGACGTTAGGGGCGAAAAATGCGTAGGGAAGGGGGTGGTCGCCCCTCTACACAAACCCAATTCACAAAATCCCCACTCCCCAAGGTGTCTTTTCTTCTATCATCTACTAATCTTTATTTATTAAAATTTAGTACATAAAATAAATTAACCT
This sequence comes from Logfia minima, assembly GCA_963921325.1. Classification (NCBI taxonomy): domain Eukaryota; kingdom Viridiplantae; phylum Streptophyta; class Magnoliopsida; order Asterales; family Asteraceae; genus Logfia; species Logfia minima. The sequence continues at coordinate 23,863,207 of OY992766.1, forward strand.
GTTAATTTTTTGATTCTATATTTGTAGTAGACTAATAACTCACTTTTCGGAGTATGTTATTTGTATTCAACCCGTTAATAAATGGTTTCCTTTGCGATTATCTAAATTATTAATTTTTTAAGTTTATGTCATTTGTGATTGTGTATTTGTGTATGTTGTGCTGAATCTGTAAAGGATATTGTTAAGAGATTTGACACATAAGTTATACTCCCTCCGTTCCAACAAAAATGTTCACATTATTATTTTTATCTGACATGTAAAAAATAACTACTAAAAATCATTAAACTTCATATTTTATCATCATTTATTACTTTCAACCATTTATGTCTTCATAATTTTCAATCAAACTTACTTTAAATACAGGGTCAAAACTAACATTTCATCAATCTATCGTAAATCAAAGAAAAATTGTTGAACGCATTCTTTTTGGCACGGAAAGAATAATTGATAAATTTAAAGACCTAAGAAGTGGTCGAGCTGAATTGCAATTTTTTTATTTCTAAAGCTAATTATGTTGTGTTTCTTTCTAACTGATATGGTTCGTTTCATATATAACGTATACCTTATGCGTTGATGGTCTTCTGATTGTGTTCTTTTATCGATTATTTTGTGTGTGTTTTTACATATGAACTAACGGTTCCATTTTATACATAAAATACATTTTATATGATGATGGTTTAGCCCCCCACCTAACATGAAGATAAACATATCAAGTATTAGTATGATGTGTTTAACATTTATACCTTCTTTTTATATAAAGAAGTAGAGATATATTTTGTGGGGTCGGATTTTTCAAGTTCAATCACTTGTAAAGCGGATAAAAAAGTGTAGAGTCGCACACTTATCATAAATTTATATTTTTTAATTATTTTATTTTTGGAAATTAAAATAAAATAGAAAAATGACACAAAGTGGTTTCTTGCTAGGAGCTGTCTTTCTCATCCCACACGACAATGGTCCCCATGCCATCATGTCCGTTGTTCACCCAACATTGAAAACGACCCGTTTCTCGCTAAGATTTCAACCATTTTATCACCCATCTCGAAACCCGACTCGTTTTACCCTTAAATGTGATCATGTGCACGTTTGACCAATTAAACATGTCTTATATAGGTTGTGACATTGCCTAGAGATTAAATTAAATATTTTATATATAATTCTATGTATTAAAGTCGTCGATACATTTATAAATGTACGAATAATGGGAGAAAATGAGGTAAAAGGAACATGCAATATGTCTATTTTTAGTGTCTGAATTTTGGACAATTTGAGGACAAGAATTCCAAAAATGTATATATCGCCACGTCAAGTTGCAACCATTGTGGGGAGTGGGGACTCATTAGCTGCATGGCTTCTGTCAACCACATATAACATGGATGAAAATATGTGTGTCAAATTGAACATAATGATCAAGTACATATGTTGAATCTTTGAGTTATTAAAATAATAATACGATTGTCTTTCTTGTGCCTCTTTAATTTCTAGATTATCAACCTTTTATATGCCAAAACTAATACCAATTTTGAGCAACAAAATAGACGCATGAAAAATAAGAAAGAACGTATGTGTTGTCAAGAGTAGACAACTTATGCGGAGTGTTATTTAAGCCCAAAAAAGTCCAGTAAATTATATTTCTTGTTTTATTTTTTTTAAATAGGAACTAACATACTCGCATTTACTTTAGGAGTTTTACTTTTGTTTTCTTATCTGAACAATTCATCCGATCCAAAGCAGATTGAGTTAAATGGATAGTTATTTGAATTTAGAATTATTTAATCGGATTTCAGATTGCTTGAACGAATTATACATATATGGTTTTTGAATTTATCAAATAAAGTTTGACTAAACTAACTGATATATTATTAGTAATAAATTCATGTTGACTATATAAGAATTAATTAAAATTAAATCTCAAATTACTAATAGTTGATATCTTCTTCAATATATCTTTCGATTTTCTCCAATACCAAAAGCTTTAGATAATATATGTTTCAGTGAATTAGTATTTCGTTTATACTTTCATAAGTTTGGTCGAATGAACTCACAAATCACAAGAATTCGATGTATATTTAAATGTTCAGAATGTATAAACTTTGATTTCTATCAAAAAATTTATCCAGATACCTTATATTTGTTGAATTTGGACCCATTTGATCTCACAAGTCTAACTTAAATTAATTCAGGTGAAATTGATTATCAGAATACCAAACCGGAACCGTTATTCAGTATCTGATTAATTCATTTTTTATTCGATATGGATTACATGTTAACTTGTGATTTTTTAAAATCCTAATTATTCGAAGTGAATAATCCAAAAATCAAATAATTTGTCGGAATAACACCCATATATCTTACCGTTGACAGCACCAAATTTGGATTATGCTAAATATAAACTTCTAATCTATCAACGAGATTAAATACATATTTAATGTGACTTAGGAATATTGTACTAAATTATTAAGTTTTTTTTCCGGCATATTCAACTATGCGACCACGGTAATAGAATTGCAGATAAACAAAATCTAAAAGAATTCTTAGTGATCGATCCTTGACTTACTTAATTATATTTAACTTAAATTGATGGTTACTGTTTTTGCTTGAAGAGTTAATTGAGCAAGCTAAAAGGTTTCATGACAAGTTACATTTTCCCCAAATATAGTTAGATGATCCTTTCTCTCACAATAATACAAAACCACATGGCCATAGCATGGGTAGTGTCAAGTGTGGTGCATGGACCCTCTATTCTATAAATGAGAGTGTGATAGGTTTTCTTGTTTTACATTTTTCGTTACCATCTATAGATTAGAAGCAATAAGTATCCATTTTAAGAACACGTATATAGAAATTAAGTGGCGCTTAAGAAAAGAAAAAAGAAAGAGAGAGTGTAACACTATGAATTAGTAGTTATGTATTCAAATTATGGTGAAGTATAACACTTAGAAAACAATCTAATATTGCATTTGTAAAAGATAATGGGTGATTTGACTTCACATTATGCATCCACGTTTATGTTAAACTTAAAAATAATAAGAACGTTTGTTTTGTTGTGATTGTACTTAGTTTTGAAGTATTACGTTTTCTTTTAACAATATCCACCCATATAAGTTCAAGGGTAGGTTTTGAGTCATTATGATTGTCATTATGTCAACTTGGTCAATTAGAGATAACAGTTTATTTTATCAAACTTAAATTAAGATGTTGTAAAATCAATCTCCTTTCTACTTTGATTTCCTCACATACTTCTTCTAACAACAATTCAAAACTCTATTCATGTTCTCATAGATAGTTAAAATTAAAACAAAATGCACGTAAGGTTTGTAATAATAAAAGGTAAAACATTGCATGTGTTACAAAGTATTTGACAAATTTAGACAATTGAACACAAAATTTGTTAGGAATAAGATCTTCTCAAGTAACTTCATAAGTCAATATTAATTTTTGTCAGAGAGTAAATGTAATCATTACAAAAAATAAAATTTTAATAGAGAGTCCATTTTATTTTCGTCTCACAAAACTCGTAGCAAGAGCTATCGTATTAAAATATAACCTGAAATGATTCAAATTCAAAAACGCTTTCAAATTCATTATTTCTTTCTTGTCACATGGTTCAAATTTTAATTCTATTTTAGCAATATCAATTAACTCATTAATGACGTATGCACATTTTGAACACTTGAACCCTTTGATTTATCGGATCTTAAACAGCTAAATCCGTACAAAACTCGTCAAAATAGTTCCTAAATTCTACACCTTGTGAGAGTAATCTTAAAATTTCAACAAAACCCACGATTTTTTCTTCACTTTTTTTAAAAAAAAAGAAAAAAGACATAAGAGTGTAACACGTTGACAAAGTCAAGTATAGTTCCTACCAACTTTACCCTTTATCTCACGTGTGATTCACGTGAATGCATCAAGGGGTGAAAAGGCACTTTTGCAGTTTTGACATGATAAGTTAGGCACCAATGAACGCCAGTACAAGTTGTGTTTTCTTAACATAAAAATATATATAAAAAAAAAATCCTTCGCTTTATAAATTATTACAATAAAAATATATATAAAATTACTAAATGAGAGCATAGACAATTAAAACTTAAAAAAACATATGAATACGTACCCACAAATATATCAAAGTCAACAATGAAAGTGAATCCATGTCTTGAACTACAATTTATAATTGTTTCATCATCTTATTTTTAGTCTCGGCATTTTACAATATGTACACATAGGGTAAGAAATTTCTTCCGAGATAATTGATTGACTTCGCTCGGCATTATTTAGCTCCTTTCCTGTACACACATATGACTGATGTCAACTTTGAGAAAATTGTACCTCATTGTTAAGTCAAGGTCACTGGGTCATCTGAATTTTAATCTCGACCATTTAGAACATCTTCAACGTATGCATTAAATGTTGCACTAAATTTGATGCAAAAAGATAATCTTTAAAGGATATGCCCGCACCAAATGTAGTTAATCTTCAATGTATGCACCAAATTTCCGCACCAAATAGTTACTTGCATTTACATATTACCCCCTAAATTATATATTTTTATACTTAAAATTAATTATTATTTATAAAAATTCAAATATTATAATATGAAACATAAATAAATAATACATTACAATGATAAAGTTATTAAAAACTTACATTATCTTTTTGGATCATTTGCCCTTATTTTCTTTTGATTTTGAACTTGCATAATAAAATTATTCCAATTAAAAGGGTTAAAATGAAAATTTAAAATTTGGTACAAAGTTTAGTGTTGCACTAAATTTGGTGCAAAATCTTTAAAATTTTGGTGTACACTATAATTTACACTAAATATAGTAAGTTGGTTGGAGATGGATTTTTGCAACAAAACACTAAATTTGATGTTTTGGTGCATACATTGAAGATGATCTTAGTGTAATAAAGTTTGATGCCAACCTAATGATACTTCAACATAACGGCAAGAATGTGTTCTAAGGTACTTCTAAACTAATTTGTTGCGGGTTCAAGTTATGTCTAAGACATATACGTATAGTAAGATAAGTTTGTGAGTCTAACTTTATAAAATAATAAAAGTTTTATATCACTAAGTTTTGCAAAGTCTGATATGAATATAGATCCAAAGTAAAATATACAAATTAAACAATCTGTATACTTTAACATAATAAAACAGACAATTGTGCTTTAGTTATTTACTAATCAAATAACTAAAATAATATGGCATAAAACTCTTCAACTTTTACATGTGAAAATGATTAAGATAGTAACGACATGTTTTTATCAAGAGCATTCGACTAATTATTGCAGTCAGTCACAATCTGATCAATTTTGCTAATTATTTGGATGAATTTGCACTTCTAGTAGTTTTCGTTAGGACCAACAGTTTTTGACACGACTCAAAATCCGACAGGAAACTGCCTCGGAAATAAGAAGGTTTGTGTTGGGGGTTTTGACTCGCAAGCCCGCCAACCTGCTGTTATTTTGTCTTTTATTTTAATATAATAAACCAAAGTTTTTAATGATGTTTTTAATATTGAATTTGGATAAATATACTAGATAATATGATCTTTATTGGATTTTATAAACGTTTTTATGTTTATTTATGATGAATTATAAATTTAGAGATTGACCCATTTGACCTGAAATTAACCTGAAAATTTGTTGACCTAATTAGATAAACGGGTTACTTGGGTTGGTTTAAAATACTCAACCTGATTAAAAATCAGGTCGGATTTGGATCAACTAGTTCTGACCAACCAACCTGATAATTTAAACGGGTCAACCATACCCAACCCAAACTGCCAGCCCTGATTTTTTTTTATATAACAAGACTCTTTATTATAAACCACACACAAAATGTAAGTATATTATTAAACTCGGTGACAATAGGAACATTACAATTGCTAGAAGTCAAATTCCTTTGTCTAGTAAAAGGCCATAATCGTGAAGTGGATTATCTGTATAGTTGTAGCTTTAGGGCACACAACAACATAACAAATCCAAAATTGCACAAATCTTAAGTAAGATTTGCATCAAGTCCCTAAATGATAATTTAAATTTTCATGATTTCACTAAAAACCATATAATACAGACATACAAGAATAAGATAAGGAAAAAACTTAGCATGTGTTTTTGTTTGTTCTTCATTTGTTTGATTCTTGAAGATGGAGACCGTGAAAAATAAACAAAAACTCTTACAGTTTTTTTTTGTTTATTATATTCGTCCAAACGTATTGAGCAATTGTATGTTTGGAAACAAACATAATATGATCGTGATAAGTAGCTTTGACATTTAGTGTTTGTACGATCATTATGGTTTATGAATAATGGTGTTTTTGCATTTAGTATGTTTGGAAACAGCAGAAAAAAAGAAAACAGAAATCTCAACAAAATGTTAACCCCTTACGACTATTTTCACTGGGGGATTTGGATAGACTAGGTCACCAAAAATACAAATAAAATATTAATAAGTATAACAACCTTCCTTCAACTTAGGTCACCTTCACAACGTAGGTTAAAAACCAGTTTATACATTATTTTATATCTTTTAATAATTTTAATAATACAAAAAATAGTAATATGTTAAAATTAATTAATAAAGTATTAGATTAAGTTGTATTGTTTGTCCGTAAAAATTTATTAAATTGAGTTAAATAGATAAAAGATAAAGAAATTAATTATTTAATAAAAGATGTAAATCGGATTGGATTGCTAATATCGATAGGTAATAGCTAGTCCATCCCTTGAGTCAGCTCACAACGTTTCACATCACAAGTGGTTTTAATGTTAATGGGAATGTTAAAGCCTAAGCCCAAAAATGATTAGGAAATGGGCCTAATGGATCTGTATCATGTAATTACTAGGCTTATTATTATTATTATTATTATTATTATTATTATTATTATTAGTATTATTAACAGATGAAGTACCATATATGGTAACTTATCATTTGCGTTTTTCTCCGAGGTCGTAGTAAAAACGATCGGTCGTTTGATTCGATTTCCTTGGTGATATCGGAGCTGTCATTAAATGTTGTGTTTTAATATAAGCTTCACTACGACACATTTTCTATGACCGTGACATGGTGGTCGTCTAAATTGGGGGAAAGTCGTAAATACAATGCATGTTATAAATATTTTATAGCAATAAAATTTTATACCTAAGAAAATTGTCTAATTCAAATTTTTGTAGTGATAAACTTGCATCTTGTGAGCCTAATTTAATTTAAAAAGTAAATACAATAATTATGAAAAAGTATTCTGCAATTTAGACCTAACCCTTCTGGATTGAGATGGATTTGTCCCAACTTTAATACCCTTTTATTTACAACCCATTCTTTTTCTTCTTCTTTGAAACAACACTAGTGGGAATAAGACTTCTATGTCTCATGTCTCACATTTATTGAGCATCATAGGTAGGTATTGAATGGGTATTTGGTACATAAAGTCAGATTAAAATTTTTCTAATTATTAAAGATTAATAAAATAATATTATATATAAAATTTATTGTTTGGGAGCGCATACAACTTATAAATTTTACTATTGTAAATAGTCAACTTTGAAAATTTTTATCGTATGTATTTAGATTTAAAAATCATCTTTTGTGTGCATTTAATTTACTGTTGTATATATAGAGCTTACAAAACATAAGTCAATTTATATAGCCAAAAATATAAAATAGACAATTTTAAAACTTGAATATATATAATATGAGGTTTTGAAGTTTAACGCATTCAATAGCAAAAATTGTATAATTCAATACATTACTAAATTATAAACCTTGATATATAAGAAATTAATAAAAATGGGAATAATAAGCACAACTATAACCACATTTTAAATAGATAGCACAAACCATAAATATTACATCTGATTAAACGTAGAAATGAAAATGAAATTGTTTTAGAATGAAATAAACCCTAAAATATGAGAGTATTTTAACGACAAAGAAAGACGAAACAAACCATTGCTTGGATATTTTAATGCACGTAGAATTTAAATCATCTAAGTTATGGACATAACAATGGCACAAAATGGAACTTTGGGCAATGATCTACCGTTTTTTACGATTTCTTTTTTTCATTTTTCCTTATTAATGTTTTCTATAATTTGTTGATTATATTTAATTGTTTTTCCTATCATAACGGCGCGGAACTGAGAGTTGAACGCCACATCAGCACAATGACTAAAGAACTAATTCAAAACTGAACTTTTCAGCGTCAAGTCATTTATTAACTATTAACTATTAATACAAATACATTTATATCTTTTTAAAAAATTACAATAATATACGTTACATTAATAATAAAGTTACAATAATTAAAAAAATATATGTTACATTAATAATACAAAATTACATTAATTAAAAAAAACACATTACACTAATAATAATAAAAAATGATACAATTATTTCTCGTCGGTTTCTTCGTTCGTTGGTTGTGTAGGCATTACATAATCACGTTTAACTTCTTCCCAAATGTTTTAGAAAAATGCTCGCTCCTCGGGTGACGAATTTGGATTGATCGGGTTGTTGAGAACCTTGAACATTAATTTCTTTTAAGACGCATCAACTAATGTTTCAATTGTTTTTTATTGAGCTTGTGCGATTCTCAAAAGTTGGATGAGGACCTCGTCGACCGAACAACGTGTGGAAGTAGCATATAACGAACCCGGACTTTTTAGACTTTTTCGACTTTGTGCCCGGCCAAGTGGACGACAGATTGGGTCGTCGAAGAATAAATGCTCAAAGTTCAGGTTAGGATTGTTCGCTTGGATTGGATCGTTGTCTTCGTCATCAAGTTTGATCAGATTGTTGTCATCATCTTGTATATGTCGTTTGTTGTTCATAACACCTTATGGAAAAAAGCACTTCGGTATATCTTTTAAAACACGCAATGCCGACTCGTAAAAAAGTTCCTTTTTGTTCGATCTTTTAATCATTCACGGGCCGCCAACATAATGTCTATGTCGATCATACCACTTTGCCACTCATCTTTATATTTTTAGTAGATGCTTTGAAAACTTAGATGTCTCGTTAAAGTTTTAACCATTTGTCGGTTATTTGTTCACTATTACGTTTCTTATCAACACAACGATTGTAGTTTTCTTGTATCACTCTTCAAAAAGAGTCACCCGTTTGGGAATTTCCAATCACTCCATTTTGAGAAGCGTCAACCCACCGTTTCGTCAAAATCTTGTTTTCTTCTAGGGTCCATAACACTTTTTTGGCCTTTCATCGTTCGCTTGGTTTGACCACTTTTTACCTTTTCCTTTCTTTTTCCTTTTAACCGATTTGGATTCGGGTTCGGGTACAAATTCGACTTTGCTTCTACCAGAGGTGGTGTGTGGACGTTTTGGAATTAAATTTGGGATAGTGGTGTTTGTGAGTATTGGCCGAATTGTGAGTATTATTGTTGTTGTGGTTGATGATACATATCTAAATGAAATTGGGATCATGGGTCGTCGGTTGGTATTGAAAACGAATTAACGAGAGCTATGTATGGAGATGGAGAAAAACCCATTTGACTTGAGCTCGATTGAGGTGTAGAAGACGAACCCGTGGGGGAATAATTTGTATTCAAAAATATATTGTTAAGTAAGTTATTGAAAAAATCATTTAATTGTGATTGGGAATTGTTGTGGTGTTGTTTAGGCATTTTTAAGTTGATGCCTTTGATATAATTTGGGAGTAAATATAGGTAGAGTTGGTGGAATTATGTGTGAAAAAGAGTGGTAATTATTTTATATACTTTGTATGTAAAATAGGTAGAGATAGTGAAAATTGTGTGAAAAAGAGTGGTAATAGTATGTATTATATATAAGGTGTTTGAGAATTTTTTTAAAAATATATATAAAAAAAAAATTAAGCGGCCTGTTGCACTAGCCGTTAGGCTAGGTGTTGATATTGTAACCCCACCACCCACTGTTCTTGTTCCATACTGGCCAAAACGTAACACCTTAGGACGGTTCCAAGACAGGACCGTGCCTATAGGAAGAAAAAGGACGCGATGTGAGGTGGCACAAAGATGAGGACGGTGGTGACCATAGGGAGTGGTGTTAGAGTACTTGTAATAGCAATGACTCACTATTACATCAACACGACTGACCACAACTATTATAAGTACTTGTAATTATGACCGACTCATTTGAATTTCAGTTTTTTCTAATTTTTGTTTTACTTATTTATAAAACTAAAATAAATAAAAATGTTTGACTAAAATGCATAAATAATTCTAAAAAACTGCATTTTAACCTAAAAATTAAATAAACATTTGTTTAAGTTGTCTTAACCAAACAAAATTATAAAAGAAAACCCAAAAAAAAGTAAGCAGAAATTTAAGAAAAACTTACTAATTTTTTGTAGGGTTATAAATGCTTTCTCCTTCTCGCGCTCCATTCTCAAACCCGTTTTCTTTTTCCCTTCTCTAGTTCTCGAGGACACATAAAAATAAAGACAAAGAAAAAAGTAAGTGGGGCCCACATCTCTCCCTTTCCGATCAATTCTTCACCCACACCACAAACGTCATTTGCAGTGGTAATTATCCGTCATAGTTGCTAACGCGTCCTACCGGCTACCACCACATGCCGACTCAAGTGGTCTTATGAATAACTTTGTAACTAATTTTAAATCTAGAAATAGATTCAATTTTGTTGAAATGAAAGCGTAATCTTCAAAAAGATTCCATTGTTGAATGATGTGGCTAACAAATGATTCAATTGCCCCATGCCTTGAACAACTTTTGATTGATTTTGTGCCTTTATCGTTTTATTATGAAAAGATACCTTTCTTCCAAGTTATAATAATTCACTTGAGGTTGAGGTGGTGGAATGCTACCCTTTTTTCGCATAAAAGCGACTAAATGTCTGAATCCCACCACTCGAAAATAACCTCCTTTTTTCTCATATTACACCCTTGCTTTCAAAAAGTACCTTTTTTAATTATCTACCTCACAAAAGTAAACATATTGTCCAATCAAAGGCCACCTCAATTAACCACCTCCCTTGAATGTAATAAATCATTTCGATTAAACTTATAACTAACCATCATATCCAAAGTTACCAATACTTAATCACACCACGCCAACTGAATAGTTTTAAGCCGACAACTAATTTTTTTCAAAGAGAATTACTATTACAATGAGGAATATATGCAAGTTTTATACTCGATGTCTAATGTTTTGTATCATTCAACTATTTTGTAGAAAAAGAATAGTTTCCTTTTATCATAAAGTAACTATTTTTGTTTATTTTAGAGCACAAGTAGTGACTCAGGTGTTACAGTGTTCAACATAAACATTGTTGTTGAAAATGAGGGAATAGGAATACTATTAAGAGTTTATTTTTATTTTTTTTGTTAAAATTTTTAAATAATTTAATAAATAAATTAAATAAAAGAATAAAATTCTAATTAAATAATAATAAATAATTGAAATACAATAAATACAAAGTTCTAACAATTAAAAGTTTGTTAAACAAATTATGTTCTTCAAGAATCTCTTCATGTTTTGCATATAACCAACAGATGTCTTCCTCGGTTGGTTCTCTTATGTAAACATTTGCACATAAGTCAGTCATATACCTTGTAAAATTTTGTAATGTTTCATGTGACGTTCTTTCGAACATTTGTGAATATTCGTCAAATGTATATGGTGTTGTGCAGTATTCCAATAGGCGTAAGGCGGATGTCACTTTTCTGGGTGGATGTCACTTTTATACTAAAACCCGAAACACCACGTGCATCGTGTCGTCGTCGATAATATACAAAATTTTCTGGTATAGGTTCGATAGAGTAAATAGTTATACCTTCAACAATTTGAAGGAATATTTGTTCTCTCATATAGAGGCGACATTTGAAATACTCATTTGGGTATTTTGAGTTTTCACTAAAGTAATCGTTCATTAATGTTTGGTGTGCACCAACCCGATCACGATATATGTATCGATGTGTATGTGATCGGTTGGAACTTTCGGCTTCTTCTCGAGAAATTAAAGCTTCATTATTATAATTACAAGCTTGAATGAGGATTCCCGATGTTGTTTTCTCATCTGAAGAAAAATCGAAAGACATTATTGTGAAATATTGATTTTTTGAGTGTACTTTTACGGATGAGAAATAAAGTTTTGATATATTTAAAATTGTGTGTGAAATGTACTATTTATAGATAGAAAATAGGATTTTTGAAAAATTGAAAAAAATATTCATGCCACTAATTATTTATTTAAAAAATGAAATTTAGCCGTTTGAATTAAAAAGAAAAACATGTATAGTTGGGAACACCATTTAAAATGCCGTTCCAATAAATTTTCGGTTTTAAGGGACGAGATCGCGTTCCATCGCTCTCTTTGGGCTCTTAGCCTCCTTACAAATTAATATGATAATATCCATTCATTACGTTCACACTAATAATAGGAGTAAGTTATGAAATCTTTTTACATCATATTTGATTAAAACCCTTAAATAATCACACCAAATTAAAGAGATCAATGCATATACGACAAACAAACAACACTAGCCAACAAAAGCAACCACCGAAATCGATTAGAAAACATGATTCTCATTGCCATCAATGCTAAACCTTTTTGCTAATATATCACTAGGATGTTTCTTCTTTCTTTCTTTTTCAAAGGAGAAAAAAAAATAATTTTTCCTTGTTTTCCTCTTGTTTGTTCCCTTGTTCTAAACCTATAATAATCTCCTTCTTCCTTGCTTTCCTCATATTTCTTGAAAATCTACAAATTAAAAGATACAAACAAACATTGGTAGATGGAAGGAGCATGATCCTAACTTCAAGGAAGAGGACTCAAAAATTCCATATTCCAATTGTCTTGGACTTTGATTTTCTCTTCAAAAGATTTCCTATTCTTCACCAAAATCACAACCCCAAAATTATGTAGTAGACTAAAGTTATCGGTAACGCAATCAACATCCCGAAAATAACCCTGAAATTTTCACAATTTTCAAAAGTTAATACAACACTAATTATTGTTACATTCATTAGATCCTAATTAGTCTGTATCATCTATTGAGAGGTACACATTTAAAGTAGATAGAGACCTCCAAAGTTTCATTAGCAATTATTTTGCATGATATGATCTTCATCAAGTAAAAACATGTAAATATCACCTTTATGTAGTTGAAAATGTACATTTTCTGAATTCTCTTATGGGAAGAAAAATATCTAACTCTAACTACGCATATGAAATTTTGAGGAATGTTTGTTCACTTGATGTTGAAACACTAAACGTCCAAATAACTTCAAGTAATACCGACAAATTGTTCATTATATACAGATGGGAACAAAAAAATACTTACCCAGTACTAAGAATTGCAGGATGAACGTTATATTCTTTTGCAAAAACAAAAGGTACAATCCCTTGGGGCAGTGCTGCCTGTCAATTAACAAATTGTATAAAATAATGTTACTAGTACTAGAAACTCCAAGACCCTACAAACGTATTAAAATAACGATGTAACACAACTAATAATTAAATAAGAAGATTATGTCATAACCAATTATTAAAAATTACAAAATTTGGTGGAAGTAAGTAGTTTCGAAAATTAAATAATACAGTACATCATAATAGTAGAAAACGAAATGTAGGTAAAGGGTTGGTGACAAAAACATATGTTATTACCTGTACGATTGCGATATGAAGGAGGGTACCACGAAGACCGACGGCTATAGATGCTGCTGCCATCACTGCAGGTCCCGTTAGAAATCTTACCGCCATTGCAAATGAAGCTACTTGATTCCCACATGCAATTATCTTAGGTTGAAGTGCCATAAACAAACCTTCATTATACAAAAATAGTCACATAAGTTATACATTATGAAGTAGTAAATGTTAAATCATAATCATTTAAAAAAAGAACACATAACATATATCTAACATTTTCTATATTTAACCGGACATAATAAAACAAAAGGTTAATATGACTTACCCAAGCTAAACATAGCCATTCCAAGACCAGCATCCGAAAGTATTGATATAGACTTTGAAATAATTATTGGCATAGCCAAATGCCACCTGTCATTACAAAATAAAAGTAATTGTTTTATATAATTTTCTTGATAATCTTATCCTGTATTTGTTCTGGAAATACAAAACGCATTAAAATATTAATTGAACCTTGAATAAATGTAACGTAAGAAATTAATGCAACTATATGTACATAGGATAGATAGAAAGATATATTTTAAATTAATTTAATTTTGACTGACATGTTGGATTACCTGAACGCCACGAGAGACCAAATTAAACCAACGAGACTCGAGTAAGTGTTTGGGTTCCTAATCAATTTCCTCCAAACCATAATCAATATCAGTCTAGTCATCACACTCGCCGGCGGCATCTGTTTTCCGGTCACACCGTCGTCAATCGGACCACCTTTAGGGTGGAGCTCCGACGTGGAGCTAGATCCCAGTTTATTCAATCCAATTTGCCCCTCTTTGTCATTCTCTTCGTCACCACCAAAACTAAAATCTTCTCTCGTATCTACACCAAAAAATAATTAAATTATCTATTTAATTTCCACAAATGTATAACTACTATAATGACTAATATAATTAAAATTTATAAATTAATTTAACTAACCTTTAGTTTCACCATTTTGGTCTGACGACACCAACATCCTAATTTCTTTAGCACTTTGTTGTTCGGGTCGACCCGTTTGCTCATTTGTCGCTCCGAATTCATTACCGCCAAACACGTGGAGCCCACCACCGCCTTCAGAAACCGGTGAAGCACTAGAACTCCAGACAAACATGTGAAGCTCTTTAGCATCATGGTTACCTTTATTATTATTTTGCAAACCATTTTGTTGCTGCTGTTGCGTTGACTGTTGACTTTTATTACTTTTAGTAACCGTCGAAGCAATTACCGGATTTGGCGCCGGATAACTCGCGGGAACTGTCTGAGCTGCCGGATAAAATCCAAACCTCGGAGAATTCATATTCAACGGGCCCGGCGCCGTACTCTCTTCAAAATTGGACGGCCGCGGAGTCGGACCACGCGACGATTGAACCGAATAAGTATTATCCGCGGGTCCGAAATTCGATAATCGACCACCCGGAAACCCCATCATGGAGTAAAAATCCGAGTGGTTGAAATTAGATCCTCGTGGTGTTGGATTCCGTGAAGAGCTCAAACTATAAATCTCAGCTCCCGTGAGATTCGAAGGGCGTGGTGTCATTCCAGAGACTGAACCAAGCCCTAATGATCTCCGAGACGCGTTTGATTTTCTTACGGTGACGTGTAGTTTTCCATCAGTGCCGATTTCAGCATCCGTTTCTAAGAAATCGTGTCCGTCGAGTGAAACGACGTCGGATTCAACTTTGAATGATACAATTGAAGCCGCGGTTTGCGGGAACTGTTCCATTATTAGCATTTTTGCACCACGGTACTCGAATAAAAATAGTAGTAAAGTGTACCATATGATACACTGTAACACCACTACTTGAACCATTAAAGAGCCGGAATATTCACCGTACATCGCAATTAGTAACGGAATCCCCATTACTAGTGTGTTTGGCAACGTTGATAACGAGAAAATCGTTATCATCCATTCCAAGCTCCCTATCAAAAAAATAACTAAGTTAGTATTACGAATAAAAATTTATTACGGTATCAGAGCTATTTATGAACTAATTATAAAACGTACCATTTTTAGTGAAGTTTGCCCATAGGCCGAGAACAACGAGCATGATGATTTTTTGAAGCGTGTCGGCGGCGATGAAACGGAAGTTCATGTTATAAGGATCATTCATGGAGATGAAATGGAAAGAAAGTAAAGGAACGGCAAAAATGGCGACGAAGCGGTTGATGCCGGAGCATTGGTCGGGAGTGAATATTTTCCACCAGCGTACGCTGCCGTAAGCGAGAATCATGGCGACGTATAAAGGGACCATGGCGGACATGACGGTGTAGAAGTCATGGCCGGTGATCATTGTTGCAAGTGGAGGTGAAGATAGGTTGGTGATGAAGATGAGGTTAAATAAAGGATAAATGTAAAGGGTAAAATTGGAAAGTGAAAATCCGTTATCTTAATTACTGACAGACGGATTTTGTTACTAAAGGTGTGGGCGATTTACGGCTGATTGAACCGGTGACAGAGATACAAGTACGAACCGGGTGGAAAGAAAAAGTGACGGTGTGAAATTAGAAAAGTAGGGGACGGAGGAAGTGTATATATAGGGAAGAGTGGAAATTAAAGAGTGAGATTATACCTCATTTTCTTTTAAATATTATGTTACTTTATATGAATTAATCAATATTGTAAACTTCATGTTTGTCACAAAAGATACTATTATGACGGGAAAATTTGAATTATTATTTAAATGTCACTTTAGCAAGTTTATAGAAGAACTTACCAAAGGCCGAATATTGTCTAAAAATTAGTGAGTTAAACTTTTTTTCTTTTAACACTACATTTATCAATAATAGTTTTTATTTACATACTTAAAATAAAAAAATAAAAATAAAAAGCTAGCCCCATCCACACATTTGTACTCAATATCTCGCAAACGACACAAGGCACCAACAATGCAGCTAAAGCGAATGGTGCCGATCACACTATTATAAGATCAAAGCAAAACGAAAGAAAAACATACCGTGGTGATATATCCTACTGTAGTTTCTTGTTGTGGAATTGCTAAAATAAATATTTTTATAACAAGCTTTTTAGTGTATGATGAATATACGCTAACTTTAGTACATATGGTATGGTTTATTAAAAGGAATATAATTTGAATATGTCATTGCAAAAATCTTCGTGGGTTGAGATTATTAAGGATGTATTCCATCTTCGCAATAAGGGTCTTGATCTGTTTTCATTTTGCAGGAAGAAGATCGGGGATGGCTGTTTTATTGTTTTTCTGGAATGATAGGGATAGCCCTCTCAAAAGTAGGTTTTCTAGAATCTATGCGTTAGAGAATGATGAAACCATATCGATTTTCAACAAGTTTTTGTAGCAGGATAGCTTGGGTTCGCTGCGTTAGGTGCCTAGAGGGGGGGGGGGGTGTCGAGGGCCTTCAATTGACCGAACTTAGGTCTTTGATGGCTTTGGTTTCTCTATCCTGTCGCCCAAATTATTGGTTATGGTCTTTCGTGAGTTATGGGGAGTTTTATGTTGCCTCGGCTCGTACCTTGATTGATAAGCAGGGTGTCGTCTCGTTGGTGGGTCCGACTAGATGGGTTCGTTGGATGCCTATCAAGGTGAACATTCTTGCTTAGCGTCTGTCTTTGGATAAGCTTCCCACTATGCATAATCTTAGTAGTCACGGTATAGATGTGCCTTGTATTCTTTGTCCGTTGTGTACATCTAAGGTGGAGACGGGGGCTCATCTCTTCTTTGGTTGTTCAGTTGCTTCCGACTTGATCTCATTGGTTGCTCGTTGGTGGGAGTTAGATGTCCCGGTGTTGCCTTTTTTCTTTCTTGGATTGCGGGTCTCCGTCTGCGTCTTGTCGCTAAGGTTCATTCGAAGGCTGTTTTCTATACTATGTGGTGGCACATATGGTTTTTTCATAATGATGTTGTGTTTGGTAGGGGAAAGAGTAAAAAAGTCTGATTTATTTGATAGGATTGTTACCCAGACGTTCTTTTGGGTCAACGATAGGAACAGACATTTTAGTCTCAATTGGGTTGGTTGGCTTCATAGTCCTCCCAATGTCATTCCGTGATGTACTTTTCCTTTGGCGCTAGCTTCTTGCTAGTGTGTTTCGCTTAATAATATCATCTTCCGTTCTAAAATAAATAAAATCTTCATATTACTCAAAATGATATGCTGATAAAAAGTTTCACTACGATGTAAATGTCTTATAGAAGATCCATAAGTGTTTTAAAATGTTAATTTTAAGAACCTTTTATTTAATAGGATCAAATTCAAGCGTCTTATGTAAAGACGTTGTAATAAGTATTAAGCATCCTAATATAGATTATGAAATTTTTTGTCGGTCCCATAAAATGTCTAATACGACATTGGTGGCGTCCTAACAAATCACATAATAAAATGATTTTTGGTATTTTAAATTATAATACTTACTTACCTATTATCATGTATTGAGACACACATAAACATCCTAAAAAGCCTATTAGGATAAAATTATATGTTGCATCAATACACGTATGAAGATAATAAAAAAATTGGTCCTAATACAAAGATTTATGTTAGGATCAATTTTTTGTGTACTAATATGATCACTATCTAATAAAATGACACATTTATTTCTACAAATATGACTGGATGATATTGATAGCGTCCTAATAAAACACATTATATGACATTTCTTTCATTTAACTGTACTAGTTGACAATTATTATTCATTTACAATGTACGACACAAAACTTCATTTAATAAATAGAAGTTAAAAAATTCAATTTTAAATTAAACAAATTATTCTATCACAAAAGTATTTAACCTAATAAAGTAATAGCATTATTTCAAATAAAGTTTTGTAAGAATTACATGACAATTCAAGAGTAGCAAACATACATTCTAAGAAAAAGAAAAAGCTAGAAACATGGTTTTAAGTCTCTCCGTATCATTCTCAACGACACCTACATTCAAACAACATGTACATAAGTGGTTAATAGTCAATAAATGTTTTTCTTTGTAAGTATAGCTTTTTTAAAAGCAAACATGAACATTATTGCTCTTACCGGATAATCATCAAAACTATAGAAACCGGGTGTATTAAACCCGGTTTTTAACATCCATCTCATTGAAGACGTGCCTTGCAAACATGGATGGATGGCAAGCAGGTTACATTCATCTTCCTGATCTAGTTAGTTGTTATTGTCAATAGCCATCTTTGTAAACATTCCTAAATTATAATCAATATAATAAACATTAAGTGAAAATAACATAAACTTTTATTAAAGAATGATCTACAAGATATTGTTAGTAACAAGAAAAATGATACATAAATAGAAACGAGACATAGATGTACTGCGCTGTATCAATTACTTACACATATTGGTTAAAACTACTAATTTATTTCTGTCAAAATCGTTAGTTATTGAGATTTAATAGTATAGTAATTATAATAAGCTAGCATATGTATTTAAAGTTTGAACTATGACCATACGAACTCGACCGCAAATTAACATTTTAGTAGGGTACCGACTCACTTTAGATAAAGTAATCTCCTCTAATGTTAGCATGTAATGTTCTTTCTTATCCGGGTAGGAACTCAGGTTGTTTACGACAATTATCATTTCTCAAAGATTGAGCCTAAAAAATAGGAGATTTGAAATAAGTTAGCAAAGATAGAACAAAAAATAGTTAAGATAATTCACAGAGATCTTTGTGAAATCTAATACAAAACTATATGGGAAAACAGTGATCATTGTTACTTGTAGAGTTGTAGTGTATTGCAAACCTGAATCTTATTTTGATCTTTTTGAAAAAGCAGGCAAAGTTTAATTATGATCTTGTAGTTATGACACATATTAATTGCATCATTAAACAAATATATGCATAAAAACATTATAAACATGATTAAAACGATTATGGTAGGTTTAGAGGTGAAACTTCTAATGAGAACACTGTCCATCACGTTTCCCATGAGTCTTTGCCATATTGTTTGACTTCGTTGCACTCTTGGCCCATCAGGAGGTTTCTCAGCATGTTTTGATCTTTTACTCATGATATCCTATAATAAATCATATTTATTCATAGGAACTTTTTAACTTGTGCCCTAAGGATATAGGATAAAACTTATTAGTTATACCAAATGTTACAATGAATAACATCAAATGCAAAGCGTAGGATGTAAACCCTTATCCATAATATTGAAAGAAAATCATCCCAGTTTGGGTCATATGGGGTATAATTTGTATTGGCGGGGTTATCAAAACTATGAATAAGATTTAAGTTGGCGCCTTATAAAAATTTTGAGAAAGAAAATTTCAAATAAATTCTAAATGATTTGCCGTAACTAAAATTAATCTTTATATATAACTAAAAGAGGATATTGTGGAGAAATTTTAACCCTTCATTGTTTTCCACCATTTACGATCTAACGATTTTAATTTCTTTCGTATAATAACACATTTGACCCCTTAAAAATTAAAGAGTCTAAATTATATAAGAAAATCGGTCACAATATTTTATTCATTTTATTAAAACCAAATTTGTCCTGCATTATAGCGGGTCTATAAAGTACATAAAGAAATCGACCAAATAAAAATTAAATTCGACCCCCATCATTGCAGGTCTATAAACTATATAAAAAACCGATCACAATATTTTATTTATTTATAAATATTAAATTCGTCCCGGTTATTGGAGGTCTATAGACTGTATAAAAAATCGACCAAATATTTTGTTCATTTATAAAAATTAAATTCGTCTCGCGTTATCACGGGTCTATAAACTAGCAATGATCAACATTTTTTTTCGTATAATTACACTTTTGCACCTTAAATATCTGATGTATTTGTTTAAATTAAAAAAAGTCGATCACAATATAAAAAATTGACTAAATATTTTATTAATTTATAAAAGTTAAATTCGTCGTACCTTATCGCGGGTCTATAAACTATATAAAAAAATCGACTAGATAAAAATTAAATTTGACCCCGTTATCGCGGGTTTATAACCTAGTTAAAATTAAAATTAAAATATATTATATATTAAAGTATAATACATAATATATTACTACGTACTAACTGGTAAATAATTTCAACATAAAACTATAAGCTATTTGAGTATCTATTAATGATGTTTACCGTATAACTGTGTGGTAGGTAAGTTAATGATAGCAATATCGATCAAGTATTATTTACTACTAACGTGTAAACAATATAATCCAAAAAAACGTTTTACGGAGTATAATAAATTTGATGTCGATCGGATGAAATTATATTCATATTATATTTATATCTATTCAATTTTAGTTTAGTCATCTATATCAATCAAATAAAGCGATTTAATGAATCATCTATTGAATATTAGCAAACTTTTTTTATAGATTAATATTTTAATGAATTTTCATCATAGTTATTACAAATATAGACATAAAGCTAACATTAATCTATCATAAATGATACCAGCTTTTTATATTAAACAAAGTGATGAGCTTCTTTTTCAACTTTAAATAATGTTTTAAAATTACTAAATATTAGTGTTAAAAGTATATTAAACCATATAAAGAACTATTTACTATCAGTTAGTACATTCAAATCAAACGAATACTTAAATATTTTATTTTATTTTAGAAGTTTTATAACTTTATTACTTTTTATATTCGATCAACTTATATTAAAAATTCATTTTCGAATGGTAAATGGATGACTATATGGATTTTAAATTGACATCCGGAGCCATATCCACATCCATTTATTTCATCCATGTCCTCTTATGGTGGATTGAATCGGCGGATATTTACCGAGTCGAATGATCGTTTACATATATCCCTAATGATAACTAACTACGACTGACACTAAGTCCCATTTGATTGAAAAATAATGTTACAATAATGAAATAATATTGCTTTCATGTAAAAGGGTGGATAAAAAATAAGGAAACGAGTTTCGAACACACAACCAAATTGAAGTTACCATCTTGTCTATACAGTGATTTGTTTTCATTTCTAACACAGTTGTTCATATACCTGAAAATGGCACATTTCTTACCGGTGTCAAGTAAAGTTACGTATAAATAAAACCTCAATGAGTAGGCGTGATATAAAAATCTGTAATAATACCACCGATATAAAGTGTCCCATTATGCTCGTCTAATGCGACTTCAACAGTCAAGTATCCTATAAAAGTTTATATAATAGGACATTCATACTAAGGGTCATCCCAACGGCAGTTTCGGTTTGTAATCGGTTTAAACCGACGAAGCCACAACCGTTGGCACCGTTTGTCGGTTGAGCCGTCGGTTTGGTTTTCGTCGGATATCCGACGATTTGGCGAGCGATTCTGTTTGTTTTATTTTTTTATATTTTTTTTATTAAACCGTATGTTTCAAAATTTTAAAATTTCAATGTTTTTTTTACTAAACCGTTGGCACTGTTTCGCGGACGAAGAATCGAGTTCCGATTAGATTATGTTTTAATTATCTAGTGTGTTTTTTATTATTGTAATGTTTTCTTTTTTTAGGAAATGTAATGTTTTTTTTTTTTAGGAAATGTAATGTTTTTTTTTTTTAGGAAATGTAATGTTTTTATTTTAATGAAATGTGTTTTATTTTAATTATTGTAATGTTTTTATTTTAATGAAATGTGTTTTATTTTAATTATTGTGTTTTAAATATATAAATTAAAAAGTGACCGAAAAACTGACCGTGACCATTGGCACGGGTCAGTAAGTTATTAGTCAGTTTCAGTCAGTTTTAAGAAAAGCTAATGTGGCGCTGATTTGACAGAAAGTGACTGGTCAGTTTTTAGTTACCATTGAAGATGCCCTAAGTATCTTATTATGTTCCACCATAATATGACCTCAATAAGCAAAAGAACTAAAAAGCTTAAGTGATAGAACATATATGGTAAGTGTCCTATTAGATTGTATCATAATACACCTTGTAAACAAGTGTCCTATTAAGCTTTACATATTAGGACCAAAGTATAAAGTGGCTCTATTAAGTTTATCATTATAGGACTTAAAAACTAAGTGTTCTATCATACGGTTTTATGGGACGCCACGGAAAATGTGTTCCAGAAAAAAAGTCTTAATAGCCACATTTTGTATTAGTGTTTATAGTATGCAATGTGATTGGTATAAAAAGCTAATCACTTTTATTTCTTTAATTATTCTTGTTTGTTATTATTTGTATTGTCGTAATTGTATGATGTATGATACTTTAATCAGCTATATCAATCAATATTTTTGCGACAACATAAAACGTTGACGGGTTGTAGAAGGTTAGTGTGTTCTGCAAATGTCTAATGCGCGATTGTTATTATAGTTAACAAGTTCCTAAGATCCATAAAAAAGATAATGAGATTTCACATTTGAGACTATTAAATAAATTAGGTAACTGAAAAGGTTCTATAAAATTTTCTTGTAAGATTTATGACTTTACTAAAAAAAAGAGTTTTTACAAAAACGTTTTTTATTTCAATTAAAAAAAGCATTCTCTCTTGTTTTTAAAATCTTCGCATACAAAACTTTAAAAAATCAATCATCAAAGACTTAGAGGTTTTTTAAGTTTGTGTTAAAAAAGGTTTTTCACTCAACGAGAAACTGCTTTTTGAAAATCTTTTGTCTAAACAATTTTATAAAAAAAGATTTCGTTGCAGATGCTCTTATAGTTATACGTACTTTTCGTATGGAGTATTGTTTTTTTAATATCATTAACTCAGAACTAATTTTTATTCATTGCTACCATTACAACATGCGACATTTAAAAATCCTTAAAATTTCTTAATAAATTAGGATTAGTCATAGAGTCAGTAATTTTAGCCCAAATATACAAAGATGAGTCTTAATGAACTATTTTGTATGAATATTGAGTTATACTAGACTCCTCCTTATTTTTGAATCCGTCATCCCGAGTGTCTATCTTTTTCTCTTTGCGTACAATATGAGCGAATTGGTGAATGAAACTAAAATTTTATTTCTTTCCAAACAGTAAACCACAAACTACACTACTAACATGCTATTTTAATAATAATTATAACATATTTAAACAACACATAATATTAGTATTGATTTTTTATATATTTTACATTTTCTTTTCAAATTTCATTATTTTTAATACGTAATAATCATATTCTTTTACAATATTATTATTATTTTTTTTTTTGAGTTAATTGAAACACATAACCTAATAAATTCAAATTGAAATTAAAAATCAAGTTACAAATTTTTTTATTTATGTAAGTCTATTTTGACCTGAGTCCGTTTGACTCGTACCCGTTGTCACTCAAACTCATTTTAATCTAAGTGCCCAAATCTACCCGTCTGTTCGTTTCACCACCCCTAGGATTAGGCTTTAGCACACATCAGAAGCATGAGCTGGATGTTTACGTAAACTTGGAGATATTCTGTACAAGTATACAATAACGAGAGTGTCAATTCGATCAAGTATGTAAAATTACCCATAATGCCACTTAATAAGTTGGATAAAGCGTTTATCGTTAAATAGGCTATCAAATATAACAGGTCAAACAAATGACTCATAGGTCTTCATCATTTTCTATTGTTTATCTTTGAGAGACCAAATTATTTAGTTTAAAGTTTAAACTACTAACTTTCCGAAAAGCTACATGATAAACATATAAGAAAAATATTGAGACACTAATGACGAAAGAGGCTAACGATTTTTGTTCTATTCGAATTTAAATGGTTCGTAAACTAGTTTGAAATTTTATTAGGATATATGAAAACACAATAAATGCCCTTTTGTAAAAGAGGAATAAATATGATACGTAATGCTAATAGAGGGCATGCTTGCGTAATGATAGTGTAACGTAGTTATGGACATTTGTGAAAATGCGTGATTAAATTGTAAATAAGTTTCTCCTTTTTAGCTTTAACATTATTTTATGAGTGAGTATTCGTATACTAAATTTCTGTACCGATACTTTAAAAAAAAATATCAAACGATTTCAAATGGTACAATACTTCGTACTTATATAAACAATTTTTTAAATATAGTTATTCTGGTTTACTACCGATATTTCCCGTTTTAATACACACTTCCATTTTATTACCCAATTCTGATTTTTTTAATTTAAATTTTATTATTATATTATAAACATTTTTGTTACAATGATAATTAAATCATAAATAAATAAATGAACTTAGTTACTAATATCATGCACCTTAATTGAATACGGAGAATTAATGAAAGGATTGGTGAAGTTTTATAACTTTTATTCACAAATCGTATCATAGTTACATACGGCAGTAGCCTTCAAGAGGTTCGTCAAATAACTTATTGGTGAGCATTATCTTAATAATTAATGTAGGCACACAATGTTAGACATAAAAAAAGAAAAGAGTATATAAGTGAGTTTGACTTCTTAATTATGTACAATGTTAATAATTTGTGTTTTGCTTCTTAGATATATAGTTTTTGTATGTGTCTTTGACTATATACAATTTATATAATTGATGATTATCAAAAACTTGCATTGTATGGTATATATGGAGATGATACAGTTGTTGAAGAAACGCCTTATGAGATGATCGATGACGATTCCGATTCGAATGCGGTACCGAACCCATATGGTACCGTTTTTACTATACCGGTACCGATACCATCCCGCTTCAAATGGTCCGGTATTCAATACTCACTTTAGCACCAAAAAGAAAATCGATCTCAACCGATTTGATATGATTCGATACTAATCACATCCCATGCTCATTCCTAACTTAGATAATGTTAACGCTACAAATGTTATCCTGAAATAAATTGTGAAGTAGTTTAATAACTTGACTGGTTGAGATTATCAGATAGTTGCCTTCAATTATGTTGATTTTTGTTGATTCGCTTTTAATTTCTGACCTGTTTAGGAGGGTGAATATAAAAATGATCAAGACGATGACTGTTGTCCCTATTTTGATACGAGTCAACACCATTCATGCTTGAATCAAAAAACAATTTACATTTAATATCATTATATGTATCGGTAAGTATCTCAATCTAAATCAACTAAACAAATGTGTTTAATACCAACTTATTTTTCTAAAAAAATAAGCGGGTTAACATTTAGCTTTAAAAAGCAGATAAAGTTGGTATTAGTTAAAATTTGACCATTAAATTTGAAGTATCACTAACTTATGAATTTAAATCATTTTTTATTATATTTTCATACTAAACATTTTTGTTTTTTGGCACTAAAAAATATAACCATCTGTTGAGTGGAATCTCATGTCTCGTGATATCATGCCGGTCGGATATAAACCTCCACAAAGGACCATGGTTTTCAAGGTATTACTTAGTCATATAATACTAACGATAATAATAATGGTGGTAGTAATTATCAAGTATTTTAAGTTAAAATTTCCTAACTACACGCAGTTAGTATTAAACGAATATTGTTGTTTTAAAGTTGCTATCCAACAGAGTATTGCCAAATATAACTAATATTGATTAATATAAAAAAAATGTAGTTGTTTGTTTTTTTCTTTATTTAAATTTAATCACCAAAAATGTATAGTCAAAAGATTCACTCACAAGCCAGACAGAGTGGAAGCTTTGACTAACAATCCCCCAAAAGTCAGAGGTTAAAAACAAAAATAAAAAATATATATATACACCATCATTCTAATAAATACACTAAAGTTAATAAATGGTTCTTAAATGTGTATTTATGAAAATGATAAATTTAAATATTATTTCCCGTTCAAATATTCGTTTGTTTTAATTGTATTTACACTTACACCGCTCAATTTAATTTTCTATCAAATAATTAAAAAACTTTAAACAAAAGTAGATGCTTAATCACTTAGAATTTTTTTGACATAAAATTTAGGAGCTTTAGAATTTTACAACCTACAACTTACAACCTAGAGCCGATACTCCGATACTTACAACTACTTCACTGAACATATTGTTAATACATTGATACTCATGAATTTAATTCTTTTACCAGCTTAGCACCTCATCAATCGAACTTAGTAGAACTTAAAATTAACATTTCATTATGTATAACATACAATTAACTCACCAATATTATTATTAATTTTGTTTTAGACAAAAAGAAAAAAAGCGATAAGACACTTATTTTTCTCTCGACTTGTATCATAAGAAGACTGGCTCTGAATTTGAGACTGCCCAAGTCCGAGGTGCATTACGGATGGTTTATCGTGATCCGGAGAGAGCTCTTGATGATATTTAATTATTTTTTGACATAGTAACATCCATTTTTTTATATATCAGTTGCAATCGAAATAAACAATTTGTGAAAATATAAGGCATTAGTTTCACAAAATCACAATTGAAACTAATGCGAAATGACCCAACTATATTTAACCTCAATAATAAAATAATCGACCTCTACAATAAGGAATTAGGATGATAATTCTTCAAGACATCTCAATCACTTCAAAAACACCGCTGAATACACCGTATGTTAGATTTCTAAGACACCCCTAAGCCCGCGGTTTTCTATGTTTAAGAAACGGCTTATAAAAGAAAAGATTAACTTAGATTACCTTTTCACAAATGGTTAATAGCTTTTAATATAAAATGATAAAAAAAAGGAGTTCATTCATTAATATTACGGTATTTTTCAAGATTAATCTATACTAATATATATAATATTCACTTTTCTTTTACTCTCTTACTTTTTAAGACTAAATAAAGTATATATTTACTATTAAATCTGTATCACTTTTACTTTCATACATTTATTTCAATTTAACCTACTTATATAATATCACATCTAATAAATAAACAAACATTTTAAACCAAAAATCTCACATAATAGCTTTATTGGTTTTTTTCACATATCTGTTGTCTGAACATAAAAACACATAATCAACACAAAAAAACACACACACATTAAACACTAATAAATATGATATGAAACTAAATCATTCGACACTACTTCTTTGCAAGGCTACAAAGCTAATTTCACCCGACATACCCGCTTCCCTTTCGTTATTGACCCACGGGCATCACTTAAACAGTTATACAGGGGACATCGGAATGGTTAATATATTTATAATTAATATAATTTGTCCTTTTGATTTATATATATAAAAAGCAAATGGTAGGAGTAACATTATAAATTATTAGTAGCATAAATATAATAAGCTAGATATACTAACCCGTGTCACATTCAAGTACCTAAAGTATCAATGTCTTTTAGGCATGCATGATTGACTCATATTATCAAATCTTGTATAATCACATATCACAATTAAATAAATAGACGCCTTCGAAGTATGCACACAAGTCCTAACAAAACTACCAAACTTTATATTAATTATTTCAAACAAACATCATCAAGATAGTATTTTGTTCTTTTATTCGGAAATGATCTGGATGTACACATTAGCTAGTTTTTGAAAGAGATCCTGAATCCGTATCGACTATTTATAGAGATCGACATCTACAGGTTATTTTTCTTGGATGCACCCGAACTAACCACACATTCACAAGGTACACCAACATGAATAACGTTATTATTCAGTGTACTTAGCTTTAGCTAGATGAGGTTTATTGAAGAACACTATTAAAGTTGTTGGACCAATTTGCATTGTATTTCCATACCACAAGGGCAAAATCTGTAGCCCGATACTATATAAATCAAAGATTTAAAATATAAAAATGGATGATAATATAGCTAGGTTGCCAAATGCCAAATTAGAAGGCAAACGGGAAGTTAAATCTATCTAGTTAGCTTCATGGTAGCTTGTGCCATAACATGTGGTATGAGGGGACATTGTTTGGTTCCATTCGTTACGGCTTTGGGGGTCTTCGACTTGTCCTTGTTTATCCTCTTATCATCAATAATAATGATAATTTGAATTTGAATAAATATAACAATAAAAGAAGAAGAAGAAGGACCCCAGTAACACGATTGAGATAACGAATGAAACGTACATTGCAGAGATTATGGATTTAAGCATTCGAAAGTGAAAGCCCTTTATATCTATCTATTATTTTGTAACACAATAAGTGCGAAGGAACCTGCTACATTCTACAAGAAAGGGTTATGGTCTGTTTGTTTTTAATTTAATCGACTTAATAATATATAGCTTAATTAGATAAGCCAATTATGTGATGTTTGTTATTGACTTAATAAAAAGACACATTTTAATAATTAAATTTCTAAAAATATGATTTTCATATTAAGTGATGACATTTTCAAAGTTTGTATAACTTTTGACAAAATTGCCCTTTCGATTACCAATATAAAAGGTTATATCTATAATTGTTAATTATTCAGACAATTTTATTAGCTTATAAAACAAAAACCATTGTTTAGCTACTGATTATGCATAACATATATTATACATTTAAACACATATATTAATTAATGTGAAATAAAAAACAAACATGCCCGTAAACATATACGGAAACTAATGCTTAATGGGAAATAACAAACAAACATGTCTTAATTTGTAAGGAAATTAATGCTTAATAACTTAAAGCAAATTGTTTTTTCAACGTTTTCTTTTCAGAAAGGATCTTAAACAAAAATTAAAATACAAACTTTGAAGAAGCTTTGCATTTAAGATGCTACCATGATTACTATACGTTAGCCTTTGATCGTACAAACGCATTAAACATTACTATGCATATACCATGTTCCATTTACTAGCTAGTATAATCTATAATATAATGGATCACATTTTTATTTCTCTTCATGTCAACAAAACGGTCACGAATATAATATTTTTAGAATTGTTCGTAAGATCAACGTAAAAGTTATACCATACGAGTAACAATATATATAATATCTTATATAATATAAGAAGCGGATAATGACATCATCAAATATTCAATTGGTCAATAAGATTCTTTAGTTTTGTTAAATTGAGTAAAATTAGGGATTTTATGACATTATCATTAAATTTAATTTTTTTGTCAATTTAAGTCATTTAATTTCGCTCAATTCAAAATTAGAATCCCAAACTTTTTAAATTATATAACTCTTAATGAAAATATCATATCGTTATCAAAATTTATAAAATCTATTTCATATATTTGTATACGTTCACAAACATAAAGGAGTACTTATATCAATAAACGTTACGTTAAGTTTTTTATGCGTAAAGATATTATATACGAATCACGTTCAATAAAGTCCTTTTATTTCACTTTATTCAAAATTACAGTCTCAAACTTTTTACACGCAATTAATTATGAAATAATAGGTTTTATTAATGTTATCTATTTATTCCACTACTATTACAATAGTATATAAAAGTATCATTAGAGAAACTATATATGCATTATATAATACCTACGGGTTAAGGAAAAATAAATCTTCATTCATTCAATTCAATTAAATAATATAACATACTTTTATTATATTATTTTATTATTTTAAATACATTTAGATAAATAAAATAATTTCAAATACTTCCACATACATCTCAAATCCCGCAAGTAGTTTTATTCGACCTTTTTCAATTAACAAGTTATATGATTATGATAAGATTTGCAGTGTCAAAAATCTCCAACGTTTAAAGGAATATTTAATCTTAAATCTTTAAATTGGTAATAAAGATAAATATAAGTTATTACTCTATCATCTAAAAGACGAATTCTTAATTAAAACTGTTAATTTCAATGTGATTACATTTATCATCTTAAATTCTAATTTGATCGATGTCCTAAGATGATTACCAAAATCCCTACTCAATAAATATTGATTTTAGAATTGAGACACTTGTATGGACAAAAGAATCTGAATAATATTTATAAAAAAACGTAATCATTGATTAACATAATTAGGTTATGACATTTGAACTGTTTTGTCAAAAAAATATGACTTATTAATTTAATGTTTATTTTAGTAGCTTAAACGAGCCGTATGTATACACGGGTTTAAATGCTAGTATGTTTAACTATATAAATAGATTTGCAGTTATGTTTGATTCAATTAATGATTAATATATATTTAAATAAATATTTTATTTTCTTTATTTTATTAAATTAATTAAATATGCCTGTCATACTCTCATTATTAACTCAGTTTAATTAAATCTATTTATCATTTTCTTATACCATAAAGATAGTGTTGTACTAGAAGTCGTTAGGTGTTTATCTTTTCATTAAACAATACTCCATACTTGGAAAAAACTATTTTGTTGAACATATTTTATATTTGATTTTTAGAATTTAACAAAGAATTATTACAACCAAATTAAGTTTGTCGTCAGATAGAGGTGATTTTTAAGTCACTGGGGGAGTGATCATATGTGAAATTGAATGTGGGTTAATATTGAAAGAATTTATCAAAGACATGACACATTATGATAAACAACTCAAACTTGGACTCTAATAACTTTATTTCTATCCAATTCTTCTGTCTTCAACTTTGTTATTATTGTTCTTAAAGAAAAAGTTGTTGCGGTTGATCACCAATTTAACATTCACTTCAGTTAGATTTTTTGTTCTATTGTATATCTATCACTTTCAATTTGCAATAAGAGGATGAGAAGTTGACTTATTTTTTGCGGTGTTAACAATCGTTAACATCTCTCGGTTAAAGTCGGTCAAGCTGAGTGATGTTGACAAACCAATACCAAGTTAAAGGGTTTTCTTCTTTTTGTTTTTCTTTTTATTTAATTGGTCCAGAACAATTTATGGGTCTCCTGTTGCACCATATTCAAAACTGTACCACTTTTTCCAAACGTGGTATTAAATTAGACGTTGAAATTTAACATTGAGTTTAACATCGAAACTCAGTATGCTCTAATAGTAATAATTTTAGCTCTCGACTCGATATGATACAGAGGATTCTTCTCAATTTATATGTATATATATATACTATTTTTGCAACAAAATTAATCAGACAAAAGTTATTCAACAAAATTTGTGATTCTAGTTATTCAAGAAATTTAAGTTTAGAAGCAATACAACTTCATAATCATAATTTAACAATGAATAAGGATAAAGGGGCCAGAAGTGTTTGTAATTACAAAGGAAAACGACTACACGGCGTAAAGCAGACAATTTGTAGAAGATACCGGAGACAGGATCGCTATTACACATGTTAAGGTTTGTGGACTTTAGTTGTTTGTTCGGATCCTTTGTTCATGTTCAAGTGGGGTCTAAGCTACGTGCATTCGTGCAACTCATATTAATTACCGTTCCTTATTTTTATTTTTAATTTTTAGGAGATAATTCTTTGTTTATTTATTTTTCTTAAAAAAGCAAACTTCAAAATGGAAGGAAAAGAATAAGTGAATTTAACAAGTTCTTAGATTCTCAAGTTGGGAACGAACTTAAGCAACCAACAATCTTTTAATTAGTGAGCTATTTACCTACTGTTACGTCAAGGATTCTTTACTTAGAAGTTATTTACGTATTCAAAATTGTATAATTAGATTATTACATTATTTTGAAAGTAAAGAACTTAATCTATACGTTATATATATATAGGGTGGAGATCAAGAGGAAAGTAAAAAAATAAGGAAAATAGGGAAGTTTATCTCAACCCTCCATTATAGAACGTTAATATTCATCTGTGATAAATTTTATACAAAATTACAACTTAACATTAATTTATAATGAAATACATTTATTTTGATGAAATCAATAACTAAGATTTGTTTTCCTCCTTCCTACAAGATTTGAAACTTCCCTCTGAATCCTTTATATATATATATATATTTATGTACAATTTTCTTCAGATTTAACATAAGATTTAAGTGAAAACATGTAAACTGGAATCCAAATACTTAATTCTTGTAAACTTAACTATTCACAAAGGAAAATAGAACTAAAAACTAGACAATGTATTTTTTTTATATAAAAAAGTATAATACAAAATTGTACACTAATGATGACTTTCGGGAGATAAAAAAGAGGGATGGGGCGTGGGTTATGGGTCCAGATTTGTCAAACCCATGACCCGTTCACGTAAGTTTTTTTTACCCGTAAATTCGTAGGTACTTGTCAATGAGTTTATTTTTATATCTGTATCTGACTCGTAAATACTCGCATATGCGGGTAAACCCGCAAGTTTTATATATAATGCAAAATTTTATTTATATAATCAAAAGATTTTATATAATTTTCATCTTATATGTGTTTTAAAACATGTTCAAACAACGCATCGTAACTTTAAACGAGTTAAATTATTGTAGTTTAAAACATACAGACTAATTGTTCGATAACTATCAATTTATTTGAAAATTTGTCCTTAATCGGTATGGAATTTTACTATTCGAAACATAAATGCTATACTTTTTATTTAGTATATGAATAGTATCATTATATACTGTTAAAATTAATTATTAGATATAAATATAGATTTGATAAATTAAACGAATACACATGTGAATAACTGTAATGAGTTTTGTAAGTTTGCAGTTCGAGTTTATCCGTGAGAAAAATCCATACCGTCACTCGTCCATGACCTGTCAACAAGTACTTTTTTCACCCATACCCGTACTCACAAGTTTATGAGTTTACCTGCCCACAATAAGCAGGTACCCACGGGTCATGGATGTTTCTCGGCCATTTCCCTTCCTAAATAAAAGGTATTAAAAAACATGTGATTGTTAACAAAGACGTCATTGTTAAAATTAGGACTAAAAATGATAATCTTGAAATTATTATATTTTTGTGTTAGTATTTGCTTGAAGGTATAAAAGTTAAAAATATAAATGTTGTGTTGTTGAAGTCTAAAGAAGTCTTGACAAGAAGGGAGCTATGTAACTTTGTATTCTTTTGGATCTACTTTTTAATTTGTTAAAAAGAAAAAATTATATAAGGCTTTTCTATTTCAGTTATTTAGTTTTGATTTTGAATATTGTTTTTGTTTCTCTCGTTTTTAGTTTGAAATCTTGTTTGTATAATCTAGAACACATAACCTCTTTGTTCATATTATTTGATGAACACATAGGATTTAGGATGGTATTGAGGTTTTGAGTGATGTCGTAAGGCTTTTCTTGTATTTCACATATTTTATTATTTGTTATTTGTTTCTTTTAATTTAAGAATGTTAGTTATGGTGATTTGGTGTTCATATTGATTGATTCTGATTGTGTTTACATCGTATCAAATCATAGGCTGGCCGGTTCGTTGTTCTAGGGTTTCTTTTCTCGAGATCCAAAATTTACATTTCGTATCTGATTCATCGATTATAAGTAGATTTGTGAGTTCTTGGAGTATATTGATATTGTTTTTGTGTGGTTAAGGATTGTGGTAGTTGAATTGATAACTTTTATGGTTAATTCAAAAATCCCTAATTTTAAGGTTACGGTTTGTTCGAAGCAATCTTGTCTAAATTTAGGGATTTCATCTTTAAATCTTATGGTACATTAATTAGGGTTTCAAGAACCTTAATTGCCTCCATTTTCTTAGATGATACAGAGACATTTGTCTTCCGCTCTTCGTGTGCTCTTTGATTCACTTGGTTTGTCGAGCGTGGAGTAGTGAGTATAACTATTGAATCTAACTTGTGTGCTGGCTAGTACATGCAAAAGGAGTCTCCTTTGTTTAAAGGAGATCAACTGCCCCCTGGTGTCAAACTTGGAGCATAGCCAAGTCTCTTTACTTTCTTTTCTATGATTGATTTGTTGTCTATCTGCTTATTTGTTATATATTCTTTAGTTACTATTGATATTGTGTGTATGATTACCTAGGTTGTACTAACCTGTTTGATAGAAGAGAAGAGCCTAAGTAAGACTTAGGGTGGAATCCTTTTGAGAATCTACCTATCTGGATCACTGCTCAGGCTATCCTTTAGGATTGGCTGTTGCAAACTGATAGGACTAAAAGAGACTTTTGATAAAATAAATAGATCTATTACCTTTAATATTCATCATAAAACCAACTCTCTAACTCAGAATGAAAGCAGTGTTTTTGAATGTTGTTATAAACTCAATTCCTTACGGAAACAATATGATGCACTTGTTAAACTTCCAACTTTCACATGTAATGCATTAAAAGATTTTCAAAGTCATACTCATTTGCTAAAACTTACGTAGTTTTTAGTGGAACTTGATGATGTTTATTAACTGATAAGGAGCAATTTTCTAATTAAAGATCATCTCCCTAATATTAAAACTGTATTTGCTATAATTTCTAGGGAAGAATGTCACAGATGTATTATTTAAAATGATTTGTCAAATAAGACTCATACCACTACTTTTGTGGCCAAAACTTTCAATAATAATGATGGTTACAACAACAACATAAAGTTTACTAGAGGTTCAAATCCAAATTTAAAATGTATAAAGTGTGGGATGCATGGACATACTGTTGATAGGTGTTTTGAAATAGTGAGATATCCTCTGGATGTAAAAGAAAACCATTTAATCAAGGAGTACCTAAATTTATGGCAAACAATAACAATTTTGTCTCTGAGTCTTTCCAATGATTGTGCGAATTTCATCCAATTCCGAGATAATAAAAATCAAATCGACACTTGTGATGACCAAGATGATGTCACTCGAAATTCATTCCTATTAGTAATAACATCATCATACGCATATTTTACTCGCGATTTTCACGCATTTTCCACTCTTAATTTCTCTATTAATGTCTCTGTCAACTCGTTAAACGTGTCCTCGTCAATCTCGAATACATCTCTAATACTCACAATATACACGGAAGATATTTGTACTGATGTTATTATTAATATTGCTTTTGTATAACTGATAATGAGTAACAAAATCATTCAAAAGAATGTTTTGATTTCAAGAATAGTAGTAGTTGGTATTTTGGTTTTAGGCTATTGATATGTTTTGTGAAATGCAATTAATCAATTGGTAGAAAGTATCGAGCGCAACATTCCAATTGTGAATTATAACACTTTTGTCGCTAGTTGTTTGTTACCCTTTTGTCAATTTGAGTGTTTCAGTATATATGTCGTTAACATATCAACAAAAATTTAAATTATATTGATTTGTGATGGGTGATAAGACTACTTGGTATACACTTATGATATTTAGAGCGATTTATCTCCAAAATGCTTCTCTTTTTATTTCAATCTAACTTTCAGTTCTATAAATTATGTCAAAAACTTGTTGTAACTTGCAACTTAAACATACAATCGCTAGTAGATTTTCAAAACTAAAAGTATTATACACAAAAACAACCATCAAGCTTCATACCTCTTGTAGAAAATCGTCTAACTTTCTGCAAAAACTTTATTGTTTTCTTTTTATAGAAAAAAAAAACGTCTTTCATCAAAAGTTGCATTTGTAACAAAAAATCAAATTATATGAAATGAGGATTCAACTATATAATTATACATGAATTCTTCAAGTTGTTGTTGCTCATGTGGCATAATCATCAACCCTATGCACTTCCACATGCATACACACCACACTAACACTTATCAGTACCTAATCTTACACTTTTCTTGATGGATTTCATTTGCTTCAATCAAGATCCATCCATCTTTTCTTAATAGCAAACTATATTTCAATATATTTAATAATATATATCTTTGGCCATCCTAGATTACACAACTCCTTTCTTCAAGTGTGGTCCAAGACACAAACTTTTTGTAATTTGGCCCACAAATTATGAAAAATAAGTGCATCAATAAATGCTTTCTTGTTTTCCTAAAAGATCTGTAATTTTTATTATAGACCGTATCTTTCTCTTTTTTATTATATATTAGGTTATAAATCCTTAATAATATTGAATAAATTTAATTTTTATAAATAAATAAAATATTATAGTCGATTTGTATTCGATACTTTTATATAGTTTATAGACTCATGATAAGACGCGAGTAATTTAACTTTTATAAATAAATATAATATTTAGTCGATTTTTTTGTATTGTGACTGAATTTAATTTTTATAAATTAGTAAAATATTGTGGCCATTTTTTTATATAGTTTATAAACCTGTAACACAGAATATGAATTTAATTTTTTAAATGAACAAAATTTTTGGTCGATTTTTATATAGTCTATAGACATGTGATAACACCGGACGAATTTAATTTTATAAATGAATAAAATATTTTGATCGATTTTTTATATAGTTTATAGACCCGTAATGATGCGGGTCGAATTTAATTTTTATTTTGTCGATTTTTTTATTTTTTATACAGTTTATAGACCAGCGATAACACCGAATGAATTTAATTTTAATAGAATGAATAAAATATTGTGGTCGTTTTTTCATATAGTTGATAGACTTTTTAATTTTTATAAATGAATAAAATATTTGGTCTATTTTTTTAATTTAAATAAATATATCAAATATTTAAAGGGTCAAAAGTGTAATTATATGGAAAAGAAAAATTAAGATTGTTAGATTGGAAAAGGTGAAAAACAATGAAAAATTCATATTTTTTCCATGATTTTTTTTTTTAATTATATATATATAAAGAATAAAGATATGAAGATTTATATCGTTCAAACGTAAGAAACAAATTGGAAGTGTCAACGATCCATCTATTATAACTTAGTTTCAATAGACAATTGTAGATCGTGTGTCATCTGCTTACCGTTATATAAAATGTGAAGAAATGGGTTATCATTTAATTACTAATAATTAGTATGACAGCTTATTAATCTCCATAGATTTATGATCGAAGTTTTTGCAACAAATGGCGTTACCTTCATAGCTGCGGTTATTATTGTAGTTTTCAATAGTATTTGACGGTCTTTATTGGCTCTTCACCACATTTCATGTAGAGCGAGCATAATAAGAAAATTTGTCGTTTCACTAATTTTGTTTTGTGCATAACTTTGTAATTGTTATTAATTAGTTGTGTGTGGAAATAAGATTGACATATCATTCAAAATGAATACATTCATTTCAGACCAATCGAGTTATGACGGGATGATATTGTTAAAGCGTTAAAGGAATATATAATTCAATCATTATGTAAATTAATTGGTAACAATTATAGAACATGAGTACGAAAATTTGTATATGACATTTCCTTTAGTTTTTATTGGTTAAGGAAATGAAGTGTTATAGTAGAAATTTATTATAAGAGAAGTACATGTAATATCAGGAGATTAGAGGCGACGGTAGCTTAGAGAAGATAGAAGAGACATGTGGTTTTTGACTTTTACTGTTCATATTCATTGCATCATAAATATACGCTGCATCATAATAACATTGTGTCTTACCCTTACAGATTTGACTACATTATAACTCTCTACCATTTTGAACTGAACTCTTAAAGTTATTAAAGCGCTAATATGAGATATTTATATTGTCATAATAGAAGTGGTCAAATGAGAAATCTAATGTGACAGTTTTATGCTGTAAATAACATCATAATTCAAATTTAAGCGGAGTGGTTCGCATCGGTATGGAAAATTCAACATTGAATTTTAAAAGAAAAATCAAACGAATAATCATCTACTTTACACTGGAACATCAACGCAACATTTCATGGCGTGTAAAGTGGTTAATAAACCAATCGTGGAAGAAAGAACGAGAGTGTGATTGGGTTTCACTTCCCATGCTCTAAGCCTGGACTATAGAAATGGACAAATAGTGATTGTGGCTTTGAGAGGGTAAAAATTTAAGTTCAAAGAAGAACAATATGCTTTTTTTTACGTAGGATATTTTTATTTTTCTCTATAACTATGTACTTTTACATAATGATTAACTAATATAATAAATTAAAAGAGCGTACGATGAAAGAATCTTAGTCCTTTATTGTAATTCATCATTTACGATCTAACGATTTTAATTTCTTTTGTATAATTACACATTTGACCCCTTAAATATTTGATGTATTTATTTTAATTAAAAAATTAGACTTAATATTTTATTCATTTATAAAAGTTAAAGAGTCTATAAATTATATAAGAAAATTGGCCAAAATATTTTATATCTAATGTATTTGTTTAAATTAAAAATTCGGTCACAATATAAAAAAATCAACTAAATATTTTATTAATTTATAAAAATTAGAAACGTCGCGTTTTATTGTGAGTCTATAAATTATATAAAAAAATCAACTAAATAAAAATTAAATTCGATCCGCATTATCTCGAATTTTTAAGCTAGTATAGAATAAAATAAAATAAACCAAATGAATTAGCCTTACATCATGATCGACTTATAATTTCAGTCATATGTTTTTCAAGTTAAAAAGAAGACCAGCAATTATTGATCATTAATTAGAAATTTGGAATTGTAACATTGCATCTTATTAGTTTAAAAGAAGAATTGTAGTTGTTAACCGTGTTATCTATTTTATATTTTCCCCTCTTAAGAAGTATTATGGAGATGGTTATTTTACAGTTTTACGACTAATTTTTATCAACTTATAGTGTTCTACTGTTCTATTACCAACATTTATATGTTACCGTCTTTAAGTTTCATCCATTCACCAACTATGCCATCATTGTTTATTTGTTTATTTAGCATTCGAGAAGTCATCATAATAATGGGAAACCTCATCCTTACACCTTATTATTTACTACCGAACTGGGCTTATCTTGATCCACAAATTGGGCTAATTTGATGCACCTATTTAAGAAGCCACTCCATGTCTCCATCCTTTGTGTTAGTCTTTTTTCCTTTTAGTACATTAGGCTATTTAATTAAGTTGAAATAGAATCACGTCTTCACATGTTTTCGTCTCTAGGGTTCGGCCTGAAACCAACTATAAATCCTATAAAATATTCTCCAAAACTGGTTTGTAACATAGAGGTCGTATTGTCTTCGTGATCAATAAGTTATTTGTCTGATTCATATTTTTAAAATTAAATTTATTATATAACAAAAACGAAATTAGAATTTTCAATTAAGGGGAGCTTACTTGATTACAAAATACTAATAATATAATTTTTTATCCACGCAACATACTCAAGTAATATTATTAAAAAGAAAAATTAACAATGAAAGTTATTTAACTAAAAGAAACTAAAGTTTTAAACTAATACGCAAATTTTGCAAAAATCAATCTTCAAAAGCTTACCGGAAGTCATCCTCGTTAGCCCATTTTATCATTAAGTAACTTGTCAAGAATAACAAAATTATTTTAACACCAATACATGAGGTATATGTTGATATAAGATAATGTACCTTGTGCATTTAAAATTGGACCCTTCTTTCTTTCGCGGAGTTGAAATCATCTATTATCTTTTCCGTACTGAATGTATCAACAATCCCCCTATCAATATAAAGAATGAAACAACTTTTAAGAAAATCGTCACTCATGCTACTACGTAGTCTTGTTTTCATAAATTTCATCACGTAGAAAGCTCTTTCACCGGTTGCAGTTGAAACATGAAGAGTTAGTATGAGATGAATCAATCTGTCAACTAATGGGTAAAACTCTGACTTTCAAGTTTCTTGTAAGCCTTTACATAACTCAGAAAGTGTCCTAAGCTTTTTCAACTCAGGATGGTTGCGCACATCTAGTTCATAATGTTGCAGCTCAACTTTTAGCTTAATTTTTTCTTGCTATGAAAAGTCCAAAATATATAACATTTTAACCCTTTTATAGATATTATCAACGTCGAAGGACTTTTTTGGGTTTAGAGCAACACTAAGGCGGATAATTTCTATCACAAACTCATTAAATCTAGATTAACCTCTTGCAACTGACTATCAATTGCGCCAATAAACACATCAACTCGATAATGATGCTCGACGGTCACATTATCAATTGCGGTAATAAACATAGTTGTATATTCATAGCAAAAATTCATCAAATCTCCTTTTGGACATATTGTGAAGTATACGTTGCATTTTGAGGAGCATTTTCTAACACAACATTTGCGACACTCTTGTTATAAGAAGCAATAAGCTTTATCAATTAAAGTAAACTTCCTTGATTTACTGAATCATGTCATTCATCATGGCCCCTAAAAGCACAAGCCTGTTGCGTAAGCCATTTAATTATCTCAACAAAAGTTCTAAGTCGTAGTCTATTATCCATTATTTATTGAGTTTTTTGTTTCTCTAACACAATCTTTATATGACACAAGTCGTTTTCAAATCTTGATAATATCTAACAGAGAAAATATAAGCTGAAGTTTTCTTACCTTCATGAACGAGGAAAGCACAATCTTTGCAAGCATTCAGGGTTTTTTAATTATTGAACCCTTGAACAATAAATTTTTTCATAACCAGCTCGTCCAATAGGCTTCTTATTGAAAAGATAACATGGAAAACAAGATGCAACATTTTTTTCTCGGAATATTCTAACCACTAGAATCTTTTAAACCAAGCCTTTTGAATGCTTCTTGATTGATTGTTTGCACCACTAAGAATCAGAGGATACTTTGATTATTCAAGTTGATGAGGTCCAAGTTTAACATATGTTCGTCTAATTTCATCACGTTGGTCACTTGGATAACTTAAGATTGAAGGTCGTATACTAGGATCTCGAATCAAAGAATCTAACTAACCTCATTTGAATTTGATGTATCAATGTTTTCACATTCAACTTTAGGAGATTCTTCCACACTATGATCATTATTTTCATGTGGTTGTGACTCATTAACATCTTCCATAATATAATCATCGTTTTCAAATGGATGTAAGTCACTGACATCTTTCATAATATCATCATCTTTTTGTTGTGATTGTTGATCATTAAGAACATTTACAAAAAAAATCAATTTTTATTTGTGATTCCATAATTTAACCTAAGACCAAAAAACACCATAATTATTATAACTTATAATATGATAGCACCACTCAATCTTTATAAGTAAAAGTATTACAAACTTAATGACTTAAACTATTATCTAAACAATTTATAAAAGTAACTGTTAATAGAAAAGGTTGAATGTATAAAACAATTATTAATTAAAGCAGTAGATAAAAAAATTAAAATGGAATAAATAAGTTACTTGATTATAAGGGGGCAAAAGAAAGACACAAAGAAGAAAAGAAAAACCTTCAAGAATTGATGAGAGGATGAGGAAATGGGCACCACAAGCTACACTGTTGCAGTTCTTTTTGTTTATTTGAACCACAATTGTTTCTAACAAGAAAACCACAAAAAATTTTGGGCCAAAAAATAATAGGGTAGGCTAAAATTTGTTGGGCTACACCTTACAAAATACAAATTAACTGGGCCTTGGAGGGTGCTTAGCACCAACATGTCCCCCTTTTATTCCGCTTATGATTATACGAATTGGGTTATATTGGGCAATGACTCTAAAATACTTCCAGGTTTTTCGTTGGATGCCCTCACATTCATCTGCCCTTCACATCAAAATTATTTTTCATTTCACATATTTTGTTCAGATTAATTTGAGGAGTGGACGTATGAGTTTTATGCTTTTTTTCTTAATCTGGAGTTGTTTAAAAGGTGTAACCCTTTTGTTTTGCTTTTCATTCGGTCTAAGATTCAAATCA
The DNA here is from genome assembly GCA_963921325.1 of Logfia minima. Lineage (NCBI taxonomy): Eukaryota > Viridiplantae > Streptophyta > Magnoliopsida > Asterales > Asteraceae > Logfia > Logfia minima. The sequence goes on from OY992766.1 coordinate 23,905,092, forward strand.
TTCTTCATATACCCGCCTCTAAACGCCATTACAATTTTCATCTTATTTTACAAATAAATGTAACCTATTTTAACATATATATTTTTTCATAAATGAGAGTTTATCTTTTCTCTTGATGTAACATGATTATGTTTTTCTGGTATTAAAATGGTTTGAAGTTGATTGCCGGTTAAGTCAATTTTTAGCTTTTACTGATTAATTACATATGAGTTGGTCATGGACACACTTATTAGGAAACACGCATACGAGAGTGAGAGGATAGTAATATCGAGAATCTCTTGGAAAACCTTAACCGGGAAGTGGCAGAGACTTTATTAGAGAACTGAGAGAGTAGCCGCTATAGCGGAGGACATGACGCAAATCGGATTTGGACTAGCTTGGCACACACCATCAGGGAAATGGCTAAGGAATCTCTAGGCGTTGTTATTGGCTCAACGAGAACACATAGAGCACGCATGGAATCTTGGTGGCTAAGCGAGGAGGTACAAACTAAAGTAACGGTGTAACAGTCTCAGTTCAGGGAGCTAATTCTGTGTCGGGATGAGACTCATGGGAATAGCACTACAATAGAGGGAAAGTGCAAGGAAGCTAAAAAAAAGAGCAAACAAGACAGTAGCCCAAGCAAAAGAGCAAGTGTACGAAGAGTTGTATAGGAAACTAAATTCCAAAGAGGGTGAAACCGATATCTTTAAAATAGCTAAAGCAAGGGAAAGAATAATAAGATATCTAACAAACATTAAATTTATCAAAGACGAGGGCGAGAGTACATAGTGAACAAAGAGAAGACTAGGAATAGATGGGAATAATATTTCACATCTCTATTTAATGAGAGTAGGGAACATGGGCGAAGTGGGGATATAGAGAGCACAAGTACCACACAACAATTTAAGAACATTGGTTTCAGCAAGATGATCAACCAGGAGGAAGTTAGGTCCGCCTTACAGAAGATAGGGAAAAACAAAGCCATAAGATGAAATCCCTATAGAGGTATGTCGGTGCCTAAGTGACAAGGGAGTGATATGGCTCACAAATCTTTTCAACAATATATATACAAGTGCTAAAATGCAGAAGGAGTGAAAGCTTAGCGAAGTGATCCCCATCTACAAGAACAAGGGGAATGCGCAGAGTTGCTACAACTATAGGAGCATAAAACTACTTAACCATACCATGAAGGTATGAGAGAGAGTTATTGAGACAAGACTTCTACGAGAGACTAGGGTGTTAGAGAACCAATTCGATCTTATGCTAGGACGGTTTTCGACCGAGGCAATACACCTAATCATAAGGCTTATGAAGAAGTATAGGGAAAGACAAAGAGACCTACACATGGCATGCCTAGACCTAGATATATCATATATTTGCATACCAGCTGAGTTGATCTGGAAAACACTGAATGTTAAAGCAGCTCTTGGGAGATATGTTAGAGCTATTAGGGAAATGTACGAAGGTGCGAAGACCTATGTACAAACCCGAGTGGGTAACACATAGTATTTCCCCGTAGAAGTAGGTTTACATCAGGGATTGCCCTTAGCTCTTTCCTTTTCACATTAATCCTATACGAGCTTTCATGAGAGATACAAGAGACCATACCATGGTTCTTGATTTTGGCTAACGATATTGGGCTAGTTTCGGAAATGACAGAGGGCTTAACTAGCAGGCTCAAGCAGTGGAGGAAGGCTTTGGAAGAAGGCCTACGAATCAGCCGAGAGAAAACGGAGTAAGTACTTTGTGATTTTGACAAGAATGAGAGAGGACATAACGACATGGAGGAAACTCATATTGGAGACCGGAGTTTATGCCAAAAAGAGTCTTTTAGATATCTAGAGTCGGTATTACACAAGTCGGGAAGAATGGACGAAGACGTAACCCACTATATAAGAGTATGTTGGTTGAAGTGGAGAGAGGCAAATGGATTCTTGTGTAACACAAAAATCCTATTGAAGCTAAAAGGAATATTTTATAGGGTCGCAATTAGATCATCTATGTTATAAGGGTCAGAGGGTTGGCCATTGACGAAGGCCCAAACGACTAGGATAGAATTGTCAGAAATGAAGATGCTAAGATGGACTTGTGGTATAACCCTTTTAGACATGATACATAATGGAGTCTACGAAGAGAAGCTAGATGTGACACCTATTTCCAACAAGCTGAGAGAAAGATTACTAATATGGTTTGGAAATGTAAGGAGGAGACCAACGACATCACTAATTAGGAGAGTTAAAACCATCACAGTTGATGGCCGGAGGAGGGGGGTAGACCAAAACTCAGATAAGAGGATATGTTGAATCTCGATCTGAAAAAGCTCCTCTTGTCCGAGGACATGACCTCTGATAGGAACGAGCGGAGGCTTAAATTAAGGTAGACGAATATGGGAATTTGGCGGCCTAGGGTTTTTTTATACTATATATGTATTAACGTTATATAATAAATCCATGTAACTATTTATAGCTATTTACTTTTATATTATATTATATTCATATCTTATACTTAGGTTATATATTATACGTGAATCTATATTATAATCATACCTCTTTTTGTATTTATACTTACTTACACTCTATATACCATACATTCTATATATTATATACATCATATATATCTATAGTTTATATTAATAAATACGTAGATTGACTTACTTTTTGTTTATTTATACCTACTTTCACTCTTATGTATTTATTGGTTTGGAGGTCCTTTTGGAAGCAGTCTCGCTATCCTTAAGTAGGAGTATGATTGTCTACATCCTATTTCCCCATATCCCGCAAACGGTGAGATTATACATTATTGTTGCTATGTATATATATATATATATATATGTTTAATGCTATGAAAGTCGAAAGACCAAACATTGGTGCACAATCCATTATTCATAAAACAGATATACAAGATCAAGTACTTACGTAACTTTACTAAGCTACAGTTACAAAGTATTTGGTTTAAAGCTTGGAATACTTTTTAAAGAGCCATCAAAACAATATCACATTTACCACAGTTCAGGCTCAAAGTAGCAGAATCATAAGAACCACAAAAGACCTAGTCTTGGATAATACAACAGTGACTTAACTAGGTTATCTATATTTTGTTTTTCATTTGTGATTATCTGTGATTGTAACTTGATAAAAGTAGTTTGTTCGTGATTAGAGTTCGAGATTCAAGATACAATTGAGGAAAAGTGAAAAGTATTTGAAAATGAGTAGTCTTAGTCTTAAAATTTTCAAAAAATAAAATACCATTATGTTATATATATTAGTATAGAATTTTAATAAACAATGTTTTGTATATTAGTATAATATGAATATAAATATAAATATTTGATAAACAAGATTTATCGGTTACTTTTTAGTTAGTCTCAACTCATGTTGAATTAAAGGCACGTACCAACAAGCTCTTTATAACTAAATCTAATGAAATTTTCGATTAAATTAGTCTCATATAATGAACCTATTAAATCGGTTTTCGAGTCCCAAACCCTTTTTGGTTGTGTATATATGATGCCGACTTTTGAACGTTAAACTGAGCAGCTTTCATTTTTAGGACAATCAAGATATGCATAGCGTACAATACAAAACACCAAAACAAACTAGATTTAGATATACTTAACAAATCAATTACGAGTATTTATACAGAGCTTTTGAATAGATAACATTATTTGTGGGGTTGATACAACCCGACCCATTTTGACACGTACCATAAAAAACCAACTATGGCCCCCTACAAAAATGTTCCCTGGATCTGTCGCTGCATGTGTCATTATGCTCGATTCTAGATTTACAAATCCTTCCATCAGCCACCTCCATTGAGATTTCCGTTTGATGCAAGGTGATCTTGGTATTGCTGCAAAAACAAAACAAACTACAAAAGAATGTCAGCACAATCCAAGCCTTAGAGCATAAACAAGGCGGGTTGTATTCGCTGAAGGGGACGAAAAGATGGTGAGCAAGACGATGCTGAAGCGGACGAAAAGAGGAAGCATGTTTCCTATATAAACCTGGTGAAATTTTTAATTACTAACTTTCCACTCGAACGGAACGAGGCCAATTTGCGTGAAGTATTCGCTGAACTTGGAGATGTTGCAGATGTGTACGTGGCTAGAAAGGTGAGTAAAGCTGGCAGCAGGTTCGGGTTTGTTCATTTTCTCCAAAACCTCCAAGTTCTTGAAAACCAACTAAGTCAGATTAGGGTCGAAAGTTTCAAACTTAGAGCAAACATTGCCAAATTTGAAAGATCAGTTTCTAACTTTAGGCAATGATGTAAGAAGGTTGAGTGGGTGTGTGACTTCCCTTCAAAATCAAATCAAATACGTGTATGAAGCTTCCTGAATCATTGATCACGACCGCATGGTTTCAAAACGTGTCGGTTGGTGAAGCTATCTCAATTCATTCAATATGTGGATCGTTCGATGATAAGATATGCAATGTAAAATACTTGGGTGGTCTAAAAATTTTGTTGGAATTCAAAAACAAAGGGAAGGATTTAACATTTCATAGCTTTGGTCATGAAACAAGTGTAGAAAAGGGTGGAATAACCAAAAATGGTAAGAGAAGCAATCAGGTTGATAGTAAATCTGGCAAAACCCGAGTGCCCAAGGGGAAGAATCAGACGTGCGGCTCCGACAAGCTGCCAACAACGGTGGATCAAAACGGAGAGCGTTTCACACTATTGAGCTATATATACCATGAAGATCAATAACAGTTGCATATATTGCCATCAACTAATTGTAGTCGCTTAATGTTATGCTAAAATATACCATAATTTTTAAATTATATAACTAATCGGCTTACAGTTTTTAATTTATTATTCATGTTGGAGAAACCTTTTCCAAAAGTTAAATTATTCAACATACATCATAGTAGGAAGACAAGTTGTATCATATTTCTTCAATCTCAAAAGAATACATGAATATATGATTTTTAATAGAAAACATACTGAAAAAATATGAATAACAATCATAATAACTAAATTTAATTTATAAATATTACTGTATTATTAAATATCACAGGTTCGTAACGGGTCATTTTTTAATGGGCTTAACTCTTAGAGGCCCAGTACTGTAAAAGACAAGCAGGCTGGTCCACAATGTGTGCGGCCGCAGGAAACAGAAAACCCCTAAAACCCTAGAAATTTAAAACTAAAAGCCCTAGAACCTTCCACTACCGTAATCAACAGTGTTTAAATCTCCTGAAAACCCCAATACGCCACACATTTCATCAACCGATCAATTCATCTATTGATATATCATAGAGATCATTAATGGCGAAACGTTTAATTCCGTGTCTCAACAGAGTATTGGTGGAGAAAATCGTCCCTCCGTCTAAAACCACCGCCGGTATTCTTCTACCTGAGAAATCATCCAAGGTAACTACTAAAATTTTTAGTTAATTCATTTTTTTGCAGCTTTATTTGGTTACTTGTATTTATGTATTGATTGATTGTATGAATTTGCAGTTGAATTCTGGCAAAGTTGTTGCTGTGGGACCCGGAACTCGTGATAAATCCGGTAATACGATTCCGGTTGGTGTTAAGGAAGGGGATACAGTATTGTTGCCGGAATATGGTGGTACTGAAGTTAAGCTTGGTGAAAAACAGTAAGTTTTTTATTTATTTAATTATTTCAATCTGATTTACTTGTATGAACTGGCTGTATAATAAACTTTATTTCTAAGATTTATTTAATTTGGAATTGGATTGTTAGACTTACAGGACACATTAGAACAATTTCAGTTAGTATTTTACTTAGAGTTACAGTAGCATTTATCTTAGTTATAATGGCACTTTTGTGTACTGAAATTAGTATTTGTTTGAAAGCAGAGGCGAGTACTCATTAAGATTAGCTGTGAACTGCTTTAGGTTTAGTTCAGGAGTAATTATAATTTTGTGGCTTTCTGTTTGAGATCACTTTGAGCTTAGGAACTAAACAAAAAGCAAAGGGATCTCTTGTATATTTTGTGATCTTTATTTTCGTGATCCATTGAAGTTTCAAAAATAACTACTTTGATCTTGCATATACTTGATTTTCTATATATTGTTTAAATACTTGCGCAATCTCTAGTTCAATTATCTGTTGTTACTAAATAGTTTCTCTGTGAAAGCTTATAATCCATATTATTCTGTTTATGTGTGAATTATTGATACACGCTACTGGTTATATGGAATCTTGCTTCGTCATATTTCATGATTATATCTTTGTTAAAGGACATTGTCTTTGATTTGGTGGCAGAGCAGAACGTAGTAAGTGTTTTACATTTTGCAATGGTTGTAAAATATTTATGGATTGTAGAATAGCATTTGTCTCTTGAACTGAAACAATATGATGGTTCTTTTGGCGTTTAAACATTTGTGTAGTTCTTCACCCAGACAAAAAGCTCTATTAATCCCATTCTTGCATTTTTTAAATATGAAGTGGGCATGAATGTCAAAAGACAGGGGAGAGCCTTACATCAATGGCTCTGAAATACTTACAGGTTTTCTGTAGGGTGCCCTATCATTCATCTGCCCTTCACATCGAATTTATTGTTCATTTCACAGATTGTTTCCTTAACTTCTTTGAAGTGAATGTAAATGATGGCATCATAGTACGGGTTTTGTGCTTTTTTGAATCTAGATTTGTTTATAGCATGAACTCTTTGGTTTTGCTTTTCATTCGATCTCAGATTCAAATCATTATTCACATTCCCGCCTCCAAACGCCATTACATATTTTATGTTCGTTTATCAATAAAGTAAACCGTCTTTCCCACATGTTATTTGAGCAAAGTTCTTATTGTTGCTTAAGAATTATTAGTAACGGTTATCTTAAATATACCACTAACCAAACTCTATTACTGCATCCTTGTGTATTAGTAGTGATTTCTTATTTTTTGCAAGTATGTTTGAAGTTCTTCACCTTGACAACATCTACTCAGTGAGTTACTTCTTTCTTTGATGCAGGTATCATCTATTTAGAGATGAGGACATTTTGGGAACTTTGCATGACTAAATCTTCAGAGACCGAACTTGTTCTTTGATGGGATTCAGTTTGGCTATTCTAATGTTATCTTTGAGATATTTAGACTGATTGATGAGTTAAATGATTTGTTAGCAAATGATATTATATTTCGAGTTCATAAATGCTGGTATGAAATGCAGTAACATTTACAGAAGTACTTGTTTCTTTAGAGATTGTGATTATTTGCTGGTGTGGGGTGATTGTGTTTGTCTTTATTTACTGTCACAACTAAACTTCTCTACCATAGTTAATTTTACTCATTCTCCCAACTTTTCCCTGTTAACTTCAGATCATCAATTTGTCTCATTCAGACCATTCAATTGCAGTAAAAACTTATTATGAAAATATAATATTATGAAGATGTTGTTAAGTTAAAATAAAATATGATGATACAACTGAAGTTAATTGCACGAAAATTGTAGATCTTGCAGGGTATTTTATCATCTGGTAATTTTGTTTTTGTTTTTCAGTATATACAGATTTTATCTAACGTCTGTAGGGAGCTTTATTATATAGGACTTTTAGTAACTCAGATTATATCAAAACTCTTAATAAGGACTGTGAAAAAGTCCTCTGAGCATCAATGTACAGATTTTCAAATTTAGTAGTGAAATTCTAAGCTTTCATCAAAGACTGTAAAGTTGGTTAGAAGTTGGACACCTAATATGATAACAAAGAAGTGATCTTTTGTGTTATTATAACATTGCTTTTCTTTTTTCTTTTCTTTTTTTCTTTTTTTTTATATTTTAAATAATTTGTTTTGGTATTTATAACGAAGTATACTAAAGTACTAAACTATTAAACCTGATCATATAAAGTTAATCAATCATGCAAGTAATCGACATAAATCTTGCAAGTGTAGGTCATGCAATTAAAATTAACTAACTTTAACAATAAATTCTTTGTTGTCGACATGATAAATCTTGCGAGTGTAGGTCTATAGTTGTGACATAACTTACAGTGACACTTAAAAAACTAATTTCTTACGCCTCAAGTACAAATGATAATTATAATGATAATGATAATGACAATACATATATAATGTTGTAAATATGTAAGAGTTCAAATTAAATATAAATTCTTGTTGAGATGTAATATCTAAGAGAAATGATTGACATGATTAATTAAAGAGACTTAAAATTCAATCAATTTAAATATAATAATGTAACGCATGGCATGATAATAATAATAATAATAATAATAATAATAAATCTAAGAAGTGAGAAATTATGTACAGCATATATAAACTAATTGCTATTATTGGTCGAATTTGTAGATATTTTTTGGGTTTGTAATATTGTAGTGTATCGAAATTGCATTTAAAATTTTTTATTGTATGTAATCACCGAATGTGATCCAGGTGACCAACTTTATAACTTAGACATTCTTTGCAAGATATTGACCTAACACGACGGTTATTTATGTTTATGTTTTTGGTCACATGCCTTCAGCAATTATTAGGGGCATAATTGAATAGTCAAATCGAACCAATCGAAGTGTAATTTGGGTTGATATGGTACTTGAGTTAGTTTGCAAGATTCTAAAATTTCAATTTTTAGAAATCGAAGACCAACTGATTTCACTTTTAATTCTTCAGTTAAAAATAATTTATCTAAATGAATATTTTTATTTGAACAAACATATAACTAATAAAAAGTTATAGTTAAACATAAAGTTTAGGATAAGAAAATTCGTTCAACTATTATTCAAAATTTTAAAATTTGTTCTATTATGTGTATCGAACTCGAAAAGAAACACATTTAATGCACTCAACATGTTAGCATTTACATGTAATTGGTTAACCCTTATACAGATGCCACATAAATTTACACGTGTAATGCCATGTAAGTTGTAGAAAACCCTTAATATTTTCCTCCCATATCACCCTTCCTTTCCCTCTTATTTTATTTCACACGTATCTTTTTCCCTCCAATTCCCCCTGCTCTTCCCATGCTTCTTCATCAGCATTTTCTCAAAATCAAAGTGACCAACCTCGTTTTCACTACTGTTGTTGTGGAGAGAGGATGAATATGAGAACATCATGGACCAACAAAAATCCAACTAGAATTCCCCGATGTAAGTTTTAACCTAATTTTTTTGCCATTGTTATAACATGCAATTCAGTGTACTTTAAGTATGAATGTTGGATTGTATTTGACTTTTTCTTATGAATTTGTGTTGATTTAGGTTAAAAACCAATATTGTTGCGAATTTCGGTTTCTAGATGCCGAACTCCCAAATGAATACTACAAGAAGGTTGTGTCTGAATTGTGGTTGCAAAGTGTGAACCGGTTAAGGTCTTACCAAATGGCAAGTGGAAACCCTCAAATGGCAAGTGAAGCTTCTGATTCAAAATTGGAGTTGTTGAAGCAGATTATAAGGATGACTTTATTGAAGTCAAAATTACAGATGTTTTACCAAATGTTCTTAGTTTTGGTTGGTGTTGTTGCAATGTTATGTTTTGTCATAAGTGTTCTAGTTATGATTTAAGGGTCGATAACCAATATCAATGAACCAATGTTATTGTTTGTGTGTAACCAAGTGTTTTGTGTGTAATGACATTATATAAATGTATGTTATCTTTTGTGTATTGAAATGGTATCAAATCATTGCAATGAACCTGCACTTTCATATATAAATTAGATTGAAATATGTTCCAAGAGATACATCAAGTAGCGGTCATCAACTTCATCATTACATAATTTACCAAAAACATACATCAAGTTTTGAAGTTACAGACATCAAGTTTTTACCATGATCCACAAACTGACTATCAATATAACTAAGAGATAAGTTTATGTGCACCAAAACATATTTGTAGATTAACAGTTAACTCTACAAAATATGTGCAACATACTTGCAGTGGGATCAAACTACCTAAACAACCTACTAACAAACCTACTCTATATCCATTGCTTGATCTTGTGCGCTACCTGGTCTAAGTACCCTTTTGGCCAACTTCTTTTTTGAAATTAGTGAATTCTTTCTCTTTCCATTATTTTTCAGCCTGATATTGTGCAGGTGCATTAACACATTCTTGTGTTCCAACAATCGGTGGATATAACCCATTGTTCTTTAACACCACACCAGAAGCACCCAATCCACAACTAAACCAGGCAACTGTCCTCCCAAAAGTCACTTTCTTCCTCACCTGGGTCCACCCCTACAAACAACATTACTTCCACCCCTATCCTGAGTTCCAAATGCACCATTACATGCACCCCTTATACCACCTCTTATACCAACCCTTTTAGTAGCCTTGTTTCTAACAACTCTAGCATCTATACATAATGTAATAAACTTATAAAGTCATCAAGTTGATATTCATAGCCGTTTCCGAACTTTTGATTGGAGATGAATTAGAAGCCCGTCTGAATCCTGTTATTGTCAAACCAAGTTTACATCCATTTGGTGATGCGGCTTTTGAATCAGAAGCACCATCTATTAAACCAAATGGTGATGCAACCTTATCCTTTGGTTCTCTTTCAACTTTCTTTTCGGGTGGTTTCACCTTTTTTACTGTGCATTTTTACAGCCCTTAGAATTGTGACCCTTCTCAAAGCAATTTTGGCATGTCATTACAACACCATGTTTGGACACCCTTGTTGCATACACCATTGGTTCATGTGTTACTCTAAATCTCTTCTTCTTGGGCCTTCTAGACATCTTTCTTGGTTTAGGTGGCAAAGGTTTGTTTAGATCATTCTTTGGCCACATATCCATTCCAGGAATTATATTCAAATGTCCTGTGTATGCTCTTTAATACATATCCATTCTAAACCAAGCAGATTGATGAGCTTCTGGATCTTGCTCAAGCTTAAAAATAACAGCAACAACATGTATCACATGGACTCCTCTAAGCTCTCATAATCTACATGAACATTTGCTACTAGTATTTCCAATGTCAACAACAAATGCTTTGCCATGTTCCCTAAGTTCAAATTGAGTTTCACCAGCATGAATCACTGGCTATTCACTTAATTGATTCTGAATCCATTCTCCTCTTTTTAATGTTAGGAGTGATTTCTTGTGGATCAAGTTCTCATTTCTCACTTATGTCCCTAATTGTTTTCATCCTCATCATCACTATAACTCTAATTACCTTTAACATGGTAATGATTGTTATTTCCTAACCCTCAATAGAACTAGGTTCCAACATTCAGTAAACTCATTCTCAACTGCCTCATATCCATTATATAACCAAAAGAATGCTCTAGACCAAGACTGTGGATTTCTTTCCATCAAGTATCTATGAGCATTAGGATTAGCTCTCCTTACCTCATCCATGAACTCCTCAAACTTAGTTGGGTATGTTGCCTTTGCAGCCCTCCAAAATAGATTCCTGAATGCCACTCCACTATAATGCTTCCTGAAAATCTCAAAGATGTGTCTGTCACACTGTATATGCTAGTGATGATCATCTTCTTGCTTAACAAATGGAAAATCCATTTGATAAAGTGTAATATGACAAACACTCCTGCAATTTTTGTGGCCCTTCATACCTTTTAGCAACCTACATGACAACAATTACTTATTAATACTGAAAAATTAACAAATAAAGAAGTTAGAATAATTTGAAGCAATAGTACATTTGGCTCTCTCAATCTCTAGTTAGTGGCAACGTCTTGTATAGAAAAATTTTCAATTGGTGGTTTAGGGATAGGTATGGGATCACTGAGAATATCTTCATCATTCTTTGGTTTTAATGTGTTCACCAATTCAATCATAAAGTCTTCATGCTCATTCAAGACAACCTTTTTCACATCTCTTCTTCATTCTCATCATGAGAAATGGAACCACCTAACTATGGTAAATGTTTTTCACTAGGTAGCTTAAATATTGGATTGCTCTTCCTAACCTCCATGACTTCATCTTCACCCTCACTCAGATGATCCGGTGAAGCAACATCATCATTATTGTCATTTGGATCATAGTCCTTAACCTCACTCTCACTCAAGTTAACTTCAACTTCCCCTTTCTTCCATGTCTTTTGACTTGATTCACCATCCTTTATTTTCATCCCACATTCATCATCTATCCTAACATCCTACATTATCACCTTACCAACACCTTTCAACACAGTTTCATCAACAAAATATCCTTTACACTCAACTCCTCAACAACTTGTCTCAAATCCGCAACTACTTCTTTCCAATTAATACTAACCGCATCATCTTTCACATGGTTTTCCTCAGCCTCATCAGTTACTTCACTTAAGTTAGCATCTTTATTACATATAAAGTCATCTAGTTCCAAACATAAGTGATCTATATACACATGCAGTCTACTATAGCTTTCAACAACATCAAAAAGCACATCAATATTATCACCATTTGCTCTTATCATCATTTGATCAAATCCATAGTCTGGTAGTGAGTAATAAAGATTACTAATCGGGATTCCAGTTTCAACAATTAAATAACTCAATAACCTCATAAAAACTCATTCTCTTAAGTAGCAGAGATATAACTTTCTAATTAATATACATGTGGAGCGAACATAAAAGCTCCATCATAATGAACATCTACTAGAAACCCTCAAAATTTTCCTTTAATTTATGCATTAAAAATATAACTTAAACGTATAAACTTTATGAAAACAAGTAAATCGAAGTCATAGTAACTCAAAGAAATTTATCCTTTCTTTTTAAATAAAAAAGTGAATCAAAGAAATATATTCTTTTTTTTTTTTTTTTAATAAAAAAAGGTTAGACCATAACCGTAGTTTTATGCACTTATATGATCGAAAAAATGACAAGAATCTAAACAAACATGAAGAACATTACTTTCTAGCGTTGTCGGAATAGCAAAACGAGCAAAAAACGACCCTCAATTTCGATTATCTTAACCTTAGTCAACAAGTGCGTTGTGTGTATCGGGCTTCGAACGAGAGTGTATTGTGCATGTTTGAATTTTGTGTGTCTCGATAGTATTTAATTAGAGGGGACCATTGATTTTTTCATAAAAAAGTTAATTTCTTTTACACCTCATTTAAATTGTCAACGTGTTATGCCACATAGGGGTGATCGTTTCGATTTTCAGTTTTATTGGTTTGGTTTTTTCGGTTTAAAATATTTTAAGACGATAATCAAAAACCGAACTAAACCATTTAAATGTGAAAAAACTAAACCAAAGATCATAAACCAATTCGGTTTGGTTTTCGGTTTGAACTAAAAAAACTCGAATTACAATACAACATTGCAGTTCTTCTTAGCTACTTATAAAATGAAGAACTATAAGTTACGCATCACAATATCATTACGAATTAAATAGAAGAGTATTGGATGCCGCCAACAAACTCCATGAAGCAAAAACAAATCCAAACCAAGTTTCAGTAGTTGATACTTAATAGCAATTCAAATAAGCATAATACCAAGATCTAATTAAAAGTCTCATGCAAGTATCCCTAAAAGCAGAGGAAGAGGGAGATACAAGAGATAAAAAACAATTTATAAGGAGAAATAAAGAGTTTGTTTGGAAATAAAAAAATTTAGATATACATTTAATTGAATATTATTATCTAAGTAATATAAAAAATATAACAGTATGTGCTATAATCGGGTTTTTCAGTTTAAGCGAATCAACAATGTTCAAATCAATCACCGACCTGAAAATAAGTTATCATTTTCGGTTTCTGTTATATTTCAAACCAAAAACTGTTTTGAGAATCGATTTTGATTTTAAACAATTTTGAACTTAGTTCGATTCAGTTTTCAGAATAAACAGCTTGAAACCAAATATTGTTTACCCTAATGCCACATATGCACTGGGTTTCAATTTGATCAACAGGTTAACCGCTAAAGACTTCAAACGATATACAATTGCATTAAGTATGTCATTTTCCGAATTCGATACACACAGTAAGGTGAAATTTAATGAATGCATACAATAAACTTTCAATAAAATCATGCGCTGAGCCCTTAAAAATAAGTGATCTCACGTGAACATCGATGGTCAACAAAATATTATTAGTTTATTGCTATAAGGACCCATTAGATCCGGTTCAAAATATTCGATCCGTTTAAGATCCGACCCAAACGGAGCCCCAAGCCACATCGCGGCGGTCTTTCCACATTTGCACCCACCTTCGCACGCATCGCTTTCATCATCGTCGTCGTATTCCTTCCCCGCACGTGATTTCCAACACACACTCCCTGTCTTCTTTCTTCCACCTTCAATTTCACAAATTATTTAAAACAACAAACACATACATTACCTCACAATACATCTAAACAAATAAATGTAAATATATAAAAACAATAAATATAAAATATAATCTCCGGCGAATTAGGGCGAAGGGGAACGCCGTTGAGTTAAATTCCCCAACCCTAACATGTAATTAATCCGCCAAATAATGCACGCTAAAATCCGTATCCCAGCCACCGGAACCAACAGCCCTTCACCGCCGGCATCTCCTCTCCGTTCTCCACTTCACCGTCACAGCCGTAGTGCCTTTAAAACCTCCGGTCGATTCACTCACCGTTCATTCCCCCAACGTTTTGCTTGGATCATTATCTCTGTTCTCGTTCGCCGTCAAGGCGTGTTACTATTAGTACCACTACTTTACTTTATGAGTATGTTTTATTATTACATGGATACTGTTCAATTCGGCGTCGTTTCCGGTGGAATTAGACGGTCAATGGCGATTGGATCAGTTTACCGGAGTCCGGAGCTGTATGCTAAGCTCCGGCATGATATGGATGTTGATAATTCCACTGCTGATGCGGTTAGTTATTTGTCAAGTTTGACCTAATGTAATTGTTAATTCCTTTTTCTTTTCTTTATTTTGTTATAATTTTTAGAGTTAATTGTATGAAAATGTATCAAATTTACTCAAAACTCTGTTGTATGTATTCAATTCTAAAAGTTTATACTGTATTTATCAAACTTCAATTATTTATGTTGTGTGAATGTTAGTACTTCAATTATCAAACTTCAAATAAGTGATCGGATACACACACTTTTAGAATTTTAGAACTGAATAGTATTTTGTGTACAGTTTGATACATATTCAGACACTTGGCACTTATTTTGAAGTCTAATTTCAGACAATGTTTTATTTAATTATTAATGGTTTAGGTTTTATATATACCTTTTGCTGAATCAGTGAATCCAATCTATTGTAAATTAATTAGTTGCATTGCCTTTAATTTTAAATATAATGTAGATGTCGAGCGTATGGAAACGAGCTAAAGGTGCAGATTGGAAGCCTTGTATAGATAAGCCTTCAAGAGGTATAAAGACTACACGTTACATCATGTGTCCTGTTACAAATGCTTAGATATCCTTTTAGTTTGTTTATTATGGTTTCATTGTATCAAATCGTTCATGACCTTTGTTGTAGGCTTGCCGGAGTCTAATGGGTACATATATGTTGAAGCAAATGGTGGCTTAAATCAGCAGAGGTCATCGGTAAATTGAAATGCTGTATCTTTTATTTCTTATTTTTAATTTTTAATATTATGAATACTTATTATAACGGTGTTATTGTATTTTTTATGTTTAGATATGTAATGCAGTTGCTGTGGCGGGATATCTTAATGCAACCCTGGTGATTCCTAATTTTCATTTTCATAGTGTCTGGAGAGATCCTAGGTTTGTGAACATTTTACTCTTTTATGGATAAAGTCCAGAAAATTATTCATTGAGTTATTACTTTCTATAATATCCAAACTAGCTGAAACTAACGAACATGCTTTGCTGTTGCAGTAAATTCAGTGACATATATGATGAAGATTTTTTCGTTAAAACATTGGAAAATGATGTACGGGTGGTCAACACAATACCTGGATATTTAATGGATCGGTTTGACCGCAATATGTCTAATGTATTCAACTTTAAAATAAAAGCACGGGCACCTATTCGGTACTACAAGGATGCAGTTCTTCCCAGACTACTCGAAGAGAAGTGAGTTAACCTTTTCTATTTAGTACATGATTTTATGTATTTGCTATAATTAAATCCTTTACAGGGTCATAAGGATTTCTCCGTTTGCAAATCGATTATCGTTTGATGCACCACCTGCCATTCAACGGCTTCGTTGTTTGACAAATTATGAAGCTTTACGGTTTTCAAGGCCTATATTAACCATGGGTGAGATATTAGTTACTAGAATGAAAGAGCGAAGTGCAAATAATGGTGGCAAGTACATTTCTGTGCATCTAAGGTTTGAAGAGGTCTGTTCTACATGATAAAATGTTATTTAATTTCTTCTAACAGTGTGTTTGGATTTACATTTTAAAATTTATCAAATGATATCCACTTGTAGTTGTAGTATCAATATTTTGTTGACAACATTGACTTCTGATTATCTGAGTATATAGGTGCCAAACTGCATTTGATTGTCTAATTTTTTAGGGGCAGATAATCAATTTTAGATAACCAGTTTTATGCCAACTGCAATGGAACTAATTATCATAGTGTAAAATTATGATACCTAGTTATCCATCTTTTAACCAATAATTTGAAAGATTTTTACCCCCATTTCACAAGACGCATCTTTTTTATTTTAGTTATTTATTTTCACAAGAATAACATTTTTGGTCATTTTATGTTTTAAATTTTTTGACTTTTCAGAACCTTTGAAACCCTCAAACAACTGATTATTAAACCTTCAAATGTTAAAAGAAAGTGTGAACACTATCTTCTACATTCAGTGTTGTTACAGCTGATTATCTAGTTCTTATTATTCCAAATCCAGTAACCACTTATAAATTAAGCTCCCCCTTAGTCAATAAGATCGAGTTATGTTATAGTATAGTTTGCATAGGGAGAGTCAGAGGTTCCAAAATGTTTATTGTTTGACATCGCTGTCCAGGACATGGTTGCTTTCTCTTGCTGTGTATATGATGGTGGAAGAAGAGAGATTGAAGATATGATAGCTGCAAGAGAAAGAGGTTGGAAAGGAAAATTTACAAAACCTGGTAGAGTCCTTCAGCCTGGAGTCAATAGGGTCAATGGCAAATGTCCCCTCACACCTTTAGAGGTAATATATCTTTTTAAAGTTATTGTCAATCATGAACAACTTTAACTCAAATGCGCAACCAAATATAGATTTTGCCAATCGAATTCTGATTCAAATGTGTCCAGATTTTCTTTGATTAACACTCATTTAGTGGCCTAAGTTTAAATTTTTGTATTGAGAGAATTGTCAGATGACCTTATATTTTTATTTTTTCAATTTAACTATATGCCCACTTATTATCCTTAGTCCATGTTTATAATTGTGTTTTGGAACAAGCTCTCTGATTATCACAATTAGTTTTTGATGTTTGACTACAAAATTTTTGCTAATGTGAAAGTTATCTGGTCTGCAACATAAGGGATTGTCTAAATTACTTGTGGAATTCTATTTTTGTAGCTGTCTACTTATTCACAAAATTGCCACTGTTGGCTGTTTTATCTATAGATTGTTAAATAATAGTCCGATAGTATGATAGCATTTTGACATCCAAACACTATTTTGCAGCTCTTTGTCACATCCAATTATCAGATTCTGATTATTCAATATCACATTATTACTTTCAAAACACACATCCAATCACCCCTTTCCCCTATCTTTTATTTGTTTGGAACTTATTCAGGTTGGTTTGATGCTTAGAGGAATGGGATTTGACAGAAGTACGTCTATCTTTCTAGCATCTGGACAAATATACAATTCTGAGAGATATATGGCTCCTCTGCTAGAAATGTTTCCTCTTTTACAAACCAAGGAGATGCTGGCATCTGCTGAAGAACTTGCACCATACAAGGTTTTAGTTCCTTGCTTGCCTCTTTTTAACTTCCAGTAGAGGTGTCAATTTCAACTGATTGAATTTTAAATGGGTCGATTTGGGTTATCCTATATATTTTATAGGTCAAACCTCACCAAGGTGGTCTAGTGGTTGGCGTCCTGATATCCTCACAAGAGGTCTCAGGTTCAAACCTCACTAGCTGCACATCTTGGGGTGGCCAAGGAATGGGTCAGAAACGGTCATGGGGATACCCCGATGAGGCTGCGTACATCTGAGTAAAAATACTCGCCCTCCCTGGATAACCTGAATAGGGAAAAACCTCATCCATTTATATATTTAATAGCTCAAATGGGTTTAGGCTGAAGGATTTAACTGAAAAGGGAATAGGTCAAATGTTCAAATGGATTATGAAGGTCATCCAAAGTGTATTCAACTGCATAAAAGCCTCCCAAATTACTATATTAAAAAAGATTAGATTATAACAATATAATTTTGGCGATCATAAAATGCCCTTACGGTCAGCTCAACCAGAACTAACCTGTTTCATAGCCAACCCAACCTGGCCCATCCACTTTGACACATCTGACTTTCAACTTTGTGTTCGGCGTATTTGAGGCTGACTTGGTTCACTTTTCTAGAACTATTCTTCCAGGATGGCTGCTATAGACTACACTGTGTGTCTCCATAGTGAAGTATTTGTGACTACTCAAGGTGGAAACTTCCCACATTTTCTACTCGGTCATAGAAGATATCTATTCAATGGACATGCCAAGACAATTAGACCTGATAAGCGCAAGTTAGCATTGTATTTTGACAATCCTAATATCGGGTATATAAATTTGGTTTGAATATTTTGATTCTATTATTTCATCACAAGCATGTTTTCTGATTTTTGTTTATTTGTGATTTTCCAGTTGGAGAACGTTCAAAAGGCACATGTTAGGTATGCGATCTCATAGTGATTCAAAAGGAATTGAATTAAGACGGCCAAATGACTCAATATATTCGTTTCCATGTCCAAACTGTATGTGCCGTGCAAATAGAACTGAAGATTCAAAAACATCCGCACCATGATTTTCAAGTTGACTACGTTTAAACATATCTGGGGGTTAACTCCTTTTGATTAAAAATTGTTTCGTTTTTTCTTCCTCTATCACTGAAGAGGGCTTTACATGATTGGCATTTGGAATTTTAAAGTTAAAACAGATGGAAGTATTCTTTCCGGAACAACCATCGATTTGTACATGATTCAAGGAGAAAGGTGATTTTTTTGATAGAGTTTTATACAATGTCGTCTTCATGCAGCTTCTGTATTTAACAAGTTGCAGTAAAGCTGATTTCCGATAGTTGGTAGTTTGTATATTGCAGCCGACTTGGTCGGTCACATTTAAGATGATAGGAACATTTATTTGTAAACAGATTTGGTTTGTTTCACAGATTTCGTAGTCTCTGTATGTTCAACCTTGTGATAGATGTTACAGATCCAGGCTTTCTTTCTTGAGGCTGGTTCTTGAAGATGCCAAATTTAACCATTACTTTGAAATGTCATGAGCATGGTTATGCTTTATTTCTCATGGGTCAAATAGGTAAGAGTAAAAGAAAAAGGATCAGCTAAAAAGGAAACCTGTGAAATGGATCAAAGTATTCAGAATATATCTAGAGTGTTTTCTATATATATAAAGCCTACTAGGTTGTATTTTATAAAATTTTAGATTATTGCTGTATTAAAATACATTCATGGCGATCATATAAGAAAAAAAACTGAAACTGCTTTGGACAAGAGTTCAAAACCAAATTGGGCCGTTATGATAAATTACACAACCTGCTCATTTTCCAGTTCCATCCATCTGCGTTCCTATGAATAATGAAAACATATTCAGGATATCATGCACTTTTGGACAAAATGGTTGGTACAACAAAACCATCCAAATTGTAATGCATTGTCATTTAAAAACATAATTACAGTTGTAACCCTACATTTACATACATAGTGATAACGATTAACAAAGCCAAAGTACCAAACTGACAAGAGTCAAGTAGGGCTTGTCTATATTCATCTTCACTCTATGACGGGTTCTACGATCCACCAATAGGTGAAAAAAAAACAGGTTATTTCGACAAATTTGGATTATGCTACTCTAGAAGCTTGTTACAAGCACCAACACCTATAGCAGCAGCTAAATGCCAACCAGCATGAAGATATGGGATCTCGGGAAACAGATCATCAGCCACAAAGAATGCTCCACCTAGAAGTGCTGACATCTTGTGAATATTGTGCACAAGTTTAAGCTCAGGATCTTTGACCGCTCTTCTAGCAAATGCAACCTGGACGAACAAGTGGCAACAACATTAAACTATTGAATCTTCTCACAACTATTCATCTTGAGTACTTAGTAGAGGTGATACTTTTGGCGCTTCTTTTTATAAATTGATTATTTCGGATTATGGTTTATGTCTACCAGGTAAAAATTAAAATTTTTTTAACTGAACCTGTTTTTACCTTACCCTACCATCCTGACCCGCTCAATTTGCCATGTAATTTAACACAATTAATCTCGATTTTTAAGTTATACAGACTCTTTCCTTTTGCAATTAAAAAATGTATACCTCCATAATTCCAGTATGAACAGCCGAAACCATGAGTGGCTGAATAGGAAGACACAAGGCAGATGCAGCCATCAGCAGTTTTGGGTTCTCATCCCTAAGAGCTCTTGATAAGCACTGAAAATATACAATAAATAAATCAATGATGAAATATGTAATGAACAATATGTATAGATAGAGAAAAGAAGCATGCTATTAACTAACCACCGTAGCTGTTGCTATCATTGTGTAGTCGGCCCATCTCAAATACTTTCTCCATCTACCTTTAGAAGAATGGTATAAACTTGAAGCAATTCCTACTCCAATTAACGAATTAGCATACAGCTTAGAGTTCAGGTTCTTTCTGCAAATCAGGCATACCAACAGTCGGTCATTACATGGTTAAACAATTTGCTTACATCCCTGGTCATTGCTAGGATTCTTATTTTTCTTTAATTCGTGAATAGAGTAGTATATGGGAAACTACTCAAATACAGTATTATTATCTTTTTTTATTTTTTTTGGGGGTGGGGTGGGGTATGATCCGTAATGTTAACATTACGCAAGCCTGCGTAATGTTAGTGTACACGAGGGACTATTTATGAGCATTTAAGAAAAATGGTGCTCAAACTGTAGATAGTTTCTTTATTTAAGCATTAACATTACCTAAATTAGGTAATGTTAACATTTACAAACGTTATCCCCTTTTTTTCCTTCTAATTATCTGGAACAACTGTTTAATAGTCCTACGTATAGTTTGAATCATGCTTCATATCTAGAGTTGGCAATTTCAACCCATTTACTTATCAACAATGACATATGGGCCTAATCAAACCAACCTAAACATTGGTCTATTCGGGTTATGTTGGATATCTAACAGGTGAAACATGTAATGTCAATCACAATTAGCTTCAAACTAAACGTGTCAAAAGATGCCTGAAGTGTAAATTGATGCGTAGATCCCCATAAACCATTTTATTCAAAATACCATGTTTATATTGTATTAATATATAGTTTTGGTAATCATATTTGACACGCTGAATATTATAGATAACTTAATAATTTTGGCCAAAAACCTTTTTGGGTCAACCCAATAAAGCATGCAGAACATATCCATCTTGACTGGAACCCATATCGACCCATTACCCAACCTGTCCACCACCTGTACCCCATATCCAACATACTAATCATCATTAAGGAAATGTAGCCAGAGAGAACATGCCTTGGAGCTTGGATACCAACAGCAATAAAAGGAATCGAAGTAAGCACGTTCGCAATTCTCTCACCAAGATGTCTATCACCTACCACAATTTTAAGGAAATATGTTAGAAAGTGTATTGGCAAAATGGCAAGTGGTTAAATACACACATTTTTAATAAACTTTTTGTACCATGTAAACAACCATAGATGGGTCTCAGACATGACGGTCTTTGCTGCCACACTCTCCTATGACACCAAAAACGATTGAAACATGTGTAGATAGATACAAATATCAAGAATACTACAGAGTAGTAAAATAAGATTAAAACATATTGCACTCACTGCACAGTGTGAACTCTTAAGAGCTGATCAACTCCTAAGGTCAGCCGTTCATGTTTTGACTCTTGAAAGTTTCTATTATGAGAAATATCTTCTAACTCAAATGGCGAATGTTGAACCACATGAACTCCATGCACATGTTCAAGGGTTCTCCCTGTGTTATCTGGGCCCATCATAACTCAATTGGCAATCAGTCAACACTTGACTGACTGATTGCCAACAAATGACTACCTCACAATCAGCCTGCTGCAAAAAATTAAAAATGATATTATTATCAACTGCAACCTTGTTTTCTTTGAAAAGTATATAACTTTAACTAAATATACACTCCTTAGTAGCTAAATCACATTAACAAAATTGTGGCTTTAGCTTTAAAATCGACTTCAAATTAAATTATAGGTATCAGATGTAAGCTGAACTTCGCAAAAAAATCACAACAGTACCTAATTGCTATACCCCATAAAAGAACTTTGCACTTTTAGCTTGAAATCTGGCTTAGACTTAAAAGATATATAACAGTTATCAAATGTAATGAAAGGCTTATTTTCATTATAAGATCACAACTTTAACTAATTGCACTGCCTAATTTCTAAACCCCATTAAAAAAATTGCGACTTCCGCTTGAAACTTGATTCAAAACACGCCAAAAATTGAACTAAAACCCCAAATTCCTAAATTAATATTATAGGAACTAAACCCTAATCTAACATAGATCACAATCTAAGTTCAACAAAGAAAGTAACAAAAACAACATTATGAATCAATTGAGGGTTGTTAAAGAGCTTTACTTCCATGTTATGCACTACAAATAAAAACTATAAACAAGCACATTTCTATCATATATATTGTACCTGAAATTGGTTGTTGAAAGGAAATGATTTCGTGTGGGTATAGATATTTAATCGAGAAATAGTGAGAGTTGCAAGACCACAGGTGCGAATTAAAACACGAATCTTCCAATAAGAAACTGGGAGGAATTTAATAAAAGCATATTCTTGATGAACTCTAGCTGATTTGGCCAGATTTCCAGTAGGGCAGTCGATACTTGTCTTTTTCAATAACCATTTGGCCCACAAACAAAATAATAATTGATTCAGTGAAATGTTATTTTTGTAAGTGGGATTTGTAACTAGTATTTTGGACTTGTTATATAACTGGGCTTTTTTAGTACAGTAGTATTTTGGCAGCCCACGGTTTGGTTCATTAACAAGTCTTGTAGCATATTTAACAATTTATGTTATAAACAAGAGAAATTTACAAAAGTACATAAAAAGAAATCAAACACAAAAATATATCCTTTAAAAAATGGAATTTGCAAAAACCTACCCTCCCCATGCAAGCAAACAAACAATACGCGAATTTGAATATAGCGTGTGGCTAAATTTATAGAAAATTGATTAAGGGTTAATGTTTAATGACACTCCATATTAACTATAAATTAGCAAACACCCGCGCAAAGTAGTGGAGTAGTTATCCTATTTAGTGATTTTATGGTACACTTGTTTATTTATAGACTAAATTGCATTTCATTTAATATACAATTATATCTTTAATATCTATGTCGTTTCCAATATTAGGTAAGGGTAGATTGGCCTATTTCATTGAAGATATGAGTATTTGTGTCATTTTTGTTTTTTAAACATTTAACTTATTGAAGAAAAGGGTTAACCCTTTATAAGAGTGTAAGATTGTATGAATTTGAAATTAGAATTCTCTATAGCAAGTTATGAGTGGTCAAAGTGAGTTTAAAAGTCATAAAAAGTGTAAATTGTCAAAGAGACGGAATTTCAAATAAAAATAAAAATTGGACAAACAGCCTTTGACTGTTTGTCAATGAAAATATCTCAAAAAAAATACACAAATTCAAAAAAAAGAACGGTAACTTAATTGGAGTTACGAGTCAAAAGATGTGACTTTTCAAAGTTTACAACAAAAATAAAAATACGAAAAACTCAGTCATCGATTTTGACAATTTACACTTATTTTGACTTTTAATTTCTAATTTCAAATTCGTAAAATTTACAATCAATGTGGATTAAACATTAACCCCTCAATTAGGCAGCCTATCCGGCGGATATGTTATAAATTCAGCCACACGCAATACGCAATTTGCGTGTTGCATATGGTGTATTTGCAGTTTGCGTGTGAACAGCAGTTTTTTGCAATTTTAATTTTAAAAAAATATAATTTTATATATAATATTCTTTTTTACGTATATTGTGAATTTCCCTGTAAATAACTTAAAACATTACATGAATATGAATTTTAAAGTAACAGGTAGATACCAAAGGTTTTTTAAAGTTTTCTTTAGAATTTAGTTCGTTATTTGCTAAGAATCTTATCATATGATGTATCATGTAGTTGATTTTGATTATATTTATTAAAAAAAATAATAATAAATAAATAAAAAATAGAGTGAACAACTTGGGGTATCTGTTTGGGTTTACATTTCGGGGTATTTTAATAAGTCGCAAATAATTAAAGAATGATATTTGACAAATGAATTAAATAAAACAATACCTATTATGTACACCTATCCACATATCATATAAACATTTATTTTAGATATGCTGAAGCCGAACTACAACATTGTTCACTCTTAGAGCAGTGCCTATGAGACACATTATTGCACGTGTTGACATTCCATAACTGGAGGACGTTATATGCACCATTGCATCCTCCATTTGTTTTCTTCGATTTCGTTCCACTGTAGATGATCTTTCAACGAGTGAGAAGTGGGGCCAATATGGTTTATAAGTTTTCTTTTTCTTTTCTTCCTTAGACCGGTGTCAACGGAGGAATTTTTGATCCGTCTTCCGTTGGCATAGAGCTTCATCCGGACCATTTTCATGGCCTGTCTTCCGTTGACATAGAGCTTCCTTCGAGCATTTTCCATGGCCCGTCTTCCGTTACCAACATCTTGAAGAACCCTTTAAAAATTAAAACGGTCTTATTCTCAACGGCTAAAAAATTATTTATTCATGTCTTATATACACATACGTACATACTACTTCATTATCTTTTTCACAAAACAACAACTACAATTATTTCAACTATAACTACAATTCTTTCAACCACAACTATAAAAAAACCTCTATTATTTACGTACAACTTCCATTATTTCAACTACAACTACAAATAAACCTCTATTATTTACATACAACTTCCATCATTTCAACCACAATTACAAATAAACCTCTATTATCTACATACAACTTCCATTATTTCAACCACAACTACAAATAAACCTCTATTATCTACATACAACTTCCATTATTTCAACCACAACTACAAATAAACCTCTATTATTTACATACAACTTATATTCTTTCAACTACAAGTGCAACAACAACAATGTCTAAAAAACACCAAAATTCTTAGCCATCACAATCAAGCGATATATGGAGCAACATTCTCGATAACCCTATCCGAAATTTCAATTATTCACCGTCGTGTTCATCTTCTGCATCTCAACAAAACAATACCAACTCAAGTCCAATGGGTTTTGCTCCACATATACCTTTTGTTAACCCGTTTTCAATCCCACCAAACGACACACGCTTCAATTCTATCTAAATACGTATCACCATTCACAACAACAACTCCAACAACAACAACAAGAACAACAACAACAACTATTCGGCCAATATCCCCAAACACCACTATCCCAAAATCAATTCCAACAAGTCTAAACTCCACCACCCGAAGACGAAGCCGAATTTGTACCCGAACCCTCACCAACAAAAGATCGTAAGGGTAAGGGTAAAGGAATAAATGTTTTTTGGAACGATAGAGAAAGTCGAATCTTGGCGGAACGGTGAATCGACGCGTCGCAAAATGTGTTGGTCGGAAATTTGCGAACGCGCGATTCTTTGTGGCACACCATTATGTCACAACAAAACTCAATAATTGAGACCAAACAGTCAATGGATCAACTAACGAGTAAATGGAATAAAATCCAAAGAGATGTCAAGTTTATTAACGCCATCTACAAAAAACTTGAAGACATGTGGGAAATATGGAACGAGAATGCGGATATTATGAAGAATGCCCGTAAACTATTCAAAGAACAACAAAAACGAAATTTCAATTACGAAGACACATGGGCCGTTTAAAGGATTATACGAAGTTCTTTTCTACAGATGGTGTTATGGACAATGAACGACCCATGGAACAAGAACTCGACTTCCCAATCAATCTCGACGATGACATCAGGATCCCGATCCTGACTTGATGCAAAATCTATTTTTCGATGAACCGATCCGTTGTCCACAAGGTCGGAGCAAAAGTAGAAGTAAAAAAAGTTCGGGGTCGTCGAATGCTACTTCCACACGTTATTCGAGTGGGGAAGCCAGAGAAGAAGTTATTGCATCTGCTAAAATTCAACAAAGGAGTATGGAAACGATAGCGGAGGAGGTGAAGAAACGAACAATGCTCACGGATAAACGAACAATGTTTAAAGCGTTTAAGTTTCTCAGTATACCGGTACCAACAAACTTGCCACCCGGCGATCTTGATTTGATTTACCAAGCTAGGGAGTAAGTGAAACGCAATTATGGTTAGAGTTTTTGACGACCACAACCACCACCCGAAAACGAGGACGACTAGACTACTAATTTATTCTTTTAATAATTATTGTAATTGTAATTGTAATGGTAATTGTAAATTTTTAATTTTAAATGTAATGTTTTATTTTTTAAGATTATTTAATGTAATGTTTTATTTTTATTGAATGGGTTTTATTAAATTTATATTTTAAAATTATAATTGAAATTGTATTTGTTGTAATTAAATAAATTGTGGGGTATTCCAGTTTTTCTAAAGAAGATTCTTCGATTGGCAGAGTTCAATCTTTTCTAAAGAAGTGTTAACGTGACACTGATATGGCTTAGAAGAAGCTTATTACATTGGGAGTTACTATCCAACACCAACTTAAAAAAAGTGCTTTGGTAATAAAAAAAATGCTTAAAACATTATATTTGCAAAAACATTTTATTTTTATATTCAATTCAAACACACTGTAAATAAATAACAATCTCTTCTCAAATCAACACACTATTCTATTCATCGATATTTCTTCCAAACACAAATTCATCTATTATCTAATACACACTACTTCGCATAACTCAAACGATTATCAAGACGATAAATTAGTGATTTGACCTAAAATTAACCAGATTAATAACAAAATTAATAAAATTACCTGCAAGAAGATGAGAATACTGTAGTAATTCTTCAATCTACATCTTCTAAATGTATTCTATATTTCTGCACACATAAAAGCGTGAAAACAGATACATATTATTTCACGCTTCAAAACGTGAAATATTATGAAAAGTTGTATATCATTCCTTAGGGGTGAGCAAGAAAAACCGAAACCGACCCAAAAATCGAAAATAATCATAAAATTGAAACCGATAAAACCGATCCATATAAAAAACAGACTGTTTGATTTTTAATTTTTGAAAATCCGACTTTTTCAGTTCGGTTTCGGTTTTATATACAAAAACCGACCATTAAAACCGAACCGAACCGAATTTAACCAATTATTACAATACTGAACCGATTTAAACTGAGCCGCCCCAAACCAAACCGTATAGAGAAATTAGGGTTTATAGTGTTGTTGTACGGTACAAAGTTACATATGCATAATATATTTGTATTTTCACATACACATGATCAAGATATATGTATACTAATTTGAATTCAGTTTTCGGTTAAACCGAATTCATAAATTTCAAAATCGAAAACCGAATTCAGAATTCGATTTCGGTTTTCATCGATCCAAAAACCGTTTTGTTAAATTCGGTTTAGTTTTTTATCGATTTTTATTCGGTTCGATATTCGAATTAAATGGTTTCAAACTGAATATCGAACACCGCATATTTTTCTTACGCATGATAAGAACTTCATTTAGCTACTTAATTAAATTCAACATTAAAATATTTCAAATTAATTTTGATAGAACATATAGAAGTAGTTGATAGTTTCCTATCTCTTTCACATTCATTTAAAACCGATACTACATACGTGGAATTATATTTCGTATATTACTACTCCGTATCTTATTTTTTCTTCTGAATAGTGAATACTTTTGTGTTCTGAAAAAACCAAGTCGGCGAGCCAGTGTTTGAGTTTTGACTATAGATTCGTATGAACAGTTGTAGTTGTATGTCGGCAGCTAGGGTGTTATTCGTGGGGTCCACACTCTTGGCACGTGACAATGGGAAAAAGAGAAGATGTTTATGAATAGAACGAACTCATGGGTCATGTCTAAATTATATATGTATTCTTACGAATAAAACATGAATAAATATAGGTTAGTTATTAACGATGCTCCTTAAAACTATGTTTAACCTTTTTCATAATTAATTAACAAAATATAATACTCCGCAATTAGTGTATAGATATTGAACTTTGTGGCAACTGGTAACTTTAAAATTTGACATAAAAAAGGTATCTATTGTAAACATAACTTGGAAAGTGAAAAGTACATCCGATCTAAAAGATATATCACTGTTTGTTACCGGATAAATTTCAAATAGAACAGCTGTCAATGACAAGCACGTATCTACAAACAAACTTGTTTGATATTTACGAATGAGTATTATTAAATATACTAATTTAATAAAGTGAGTACTGTATTAGAAATTATAATACTGCATTGGAAGTTATGTTATATAAATAATTGATTAATAAATTTAGTAAAACGATTAATATATTCAGTTTGACTTTTACGAATACATTGGCCAAGTTTAGTCAACTTAACATAATTTGATGGAATTACAACTAGAATTTAATTATTCGGACAATAATATCTTTATAGATACATTTTGCATATGCTTACTGCTTATTAAAACTATGCCGTGTGGTTCGAAACATCGAAATGAGGTTAAATCCATAAATTCACTCTCAATATGACAAGTGATTGCCGATCGAGGATATGACGAAAAGTTAACTTTGTTTCTTTGGATTAATTGTAGATTTTGTAAAATGAATGTAACTTGAATTAATTGAACTAACTAATGATTCAAGCTCATCAATAAGTTCTAACTCGACTGAAACATTATTTTACTTTGCTCTAGCTTTTTGTTGCTTAATGGAAACTGCCGTTAAATAAAATAATTGTGCCGTTTGTTTTGATAGTTCGACAAACTAAAAGACACTTCAGAACTCGTGTTATCCATTCATAACCATAGCCAAAGTCACCAGTCAGTTTTTAATACAGTGTTCCTAATCATCATAATCATTTAAACCCGTTGATATCCAATATAGAAAAGTAAAAGCACAATATAGTTTAAATTCGTTTAGTGATATGATCATATAAAATATTGCTTAATAAAATATGATTTAGAAACTTCACTAAAAATAACCGAAACCTGAGCACTATAATATAATTTACTGGTTATCTAAGATTCCATGGGGACCGGAGCTATTAATGTTGGACAGTTCCACTCTCTCGGAAGAAATGTTGTACTATTATCTACACTCATATACAGGGTGAAAATTATACGGTATATGTTGTTACAATGTAATACGGAGAATCTTAATTTGTATTAAACTCCTCTTTTTCTTTCTAAACTCTAAACTCTATGAATAAGTTATTTCCGAACATGAGTAATTAAGTCCTAACATTTTACTTAATTTATATTTTTGGTGTTGTTTTGCCTCGGCTCAACAATTTCCGAAATAATTCAAAATCCTATCTGAACCAAACTAAAAAAAGGTTTGGATTGACATTTTGACTCGCAATCCACCGACCCATTATTTTTTCATGTCGAGTTTGGATCACCCAATAGATTTTTGTGTTGACCTTTTAATCCGAATACAATTTGAAAATTATTTATATTTTATAACGTTTTATTTAATTATTTAACGATCGTTTGGTTGAATATGAATTGATGAACTATTAGTATTGAATTTAGATGAATGTAATAGGTAATACGATTATTTTTTAAATTTTATAAACATTTTTATGTGTATTAATAATTAGTTATTACTTTTGACCTATTTGATACATGTGACTAGAAATTGAGCTGTTAACCCAAAATTGACTCGAGAACACGTTGACTTGATTAAAAAACGGATAATTTGAGTCAATTATGAGTTTGCGAATTTTGAGTTGGATCAAAATACTTAACCCGATTATTAAATCAAGTTGGGTTCGAATTGGCCAATTTTGACCCGCCAATCCAATTAAACCCGAATTGTCACTCTAGACTTTTTCGTACGTTTTTTGGTTGGTTGACTTTAATAAATTAATAAATAATTTTTCAAAAAAAAGTCCTAACATTTTGTATGAAAGACATTTTCATATAATAATAGTTACAAAATATAATTTCCAGGCATAAACAAATAGTGATATAAAATATGAACTATTGGAATATGTGCTAAAGTAGTATTGAAAATTCTCTATGGTTTTGTCCAAAACTTGCACTAAGAAAATAGTAGGATATAGTGTTATCAAAATATAGCTTTCCGAATAAGGAAAAATGCATGTTTACATGGTCATTACATCATTTGAATTGAAAGACTGTTAAACAATATTTATACTTATTAATATTTTAGTGACATGCATTGAATTGTGGTTAAAGATGCCAAAACATATTGTTGAGTAGTAGTTTAGGTAAGTGTATTTATTAACCCGAGTCAAATAAAAAGGTGCAAAGTCCAAAGATTCAGAACCAGAAATAATATAAGAAGGTTCCAGGAATCAAGGGTCATGATCATGTGACTTAGACCCATAAGATAAGGAAGAAAAGAAAATAACATCAACAAAAAAACACCAAAACTTTAGAGTTTACAGTTTTACATTCGTCAACAACCACCCCCAACCCTCACTCTCTCAAAAGAGTCTTAATTTGTCTTTTGACTTAATAATAAGACACCCAATTCCCCTTACTTTGTGCAAGTCAAAGATCTCACTTACTCTTTGTTTTCCAATTGGTCTTTCAATTCTTCAACCATTTTCAAATGGCTCAACTTTCTTCAAAGAAAACATCATCATCAACAAGAACAAGAAGAAAAAGCAGTGATTTTTATTCAAGATTTCAACTTTTTTTCATCTGGGTCATTTTAATCCTCACCCATTTGCCACCTTCATCAGCACACCACCACCATCACCATCACCGGAATTCGGTATCTTCTAGCCGGAAAACTATGTTTTTCAAGACAGTATATCACCTACATGAGCTCCATGCAGATGTGACGTCAGCAGTAGTACCAAGTGAACCACCAACTGGAGACGATGGTAATGTGTTTGATGAAGATAAAAGAAAAATTCACACAGGTCCAAACCCTCTTCATAATTAAATGATATGATCAATTAAGTTAAGTTATAATTAGTCCCTGATCAAAAGAGCTTTGCTAATGTTGATTCTCATTTGTTTTTTTATTTATTTTTTTAAAATTTTGTATTTTTGTGATTCTGAATTAGAATTAATGGTAGCAAAGCTTTTAGCTTTTTCGGCAACGAGCTTACAGTCTAGAAATGGTTAACAGGGACAGAGAGGGAATTTACTGTCTTGTTTCTTAGAGGCTTCTTTTCTAGGGTTGAAATGTCAAAATCTAAGTGCAACTTGTAATGCTTAGTGTACAAGTGATTAGAAGAATTTACATTTCTATTAACTTGTTGTTCCCTCTGAAAAAAAACCTTCTGGCAAAGAATTTATTATGTTGTGCATTAAATTTTATGCTGTTCAATTGCCTCTCATTTACTGCCTTACTTTATATGGCTCAGTCTTTTTAGCCAAAAATAGCATTGACTTGATGTAAGTATGTGTAATGACACTATAATCCTTTACATTGTACCTATTAATTGGTTGATGTCGTGAGGGCAAATATGGAATTTCCATGACAAGTTTGTTATTTTTACTCTTAGGGTTTTGTTAAACTTTTGGCTAATGTCAAAGAGAAAGAAAACTTTTTGGTTGCTAAAACCAACTCACTCTCGAATCTCTACACTGCCATTTAATTCAGCAGGTGCTTTTCAGGCCTAAAAAAGGAACATGGATTGAAGTCAAATATAGCAAATCCTAAAGCACTTGTCAAATGAAGATTAAAGTTTTGTTTATAGGGTTCTCAATTTTATGTTTCAACTTCACAAAAATTCCACTTAATTAAACTTATTGGATTGGATATGATTATATTGATTATGAGTTTAAAACATACCATTTTTGTGCATTCAAGTTGCATATATTGTGTTTCCTACCAAGAAATAATTATACGTATGTTGAACGTTGATCAGTTTTTGAAAACCTTGATTAATTATTTATTAATCAATTTTATTGTTTCAAAACTTCTTTTATTATGCACGAAAAATATAACTTCTGCTTAATTAAATTAAACTCGCTGATTAAAGAAACCAAGATGACTTATTAAGTTGAGCTAAATAATATAAGGGATAATCACAAATTTAATCCATTGATCAAGTCTAATTAACAAAGTAATCCTTTGACCAACACATTTAACAAAATACTCCACCTTTGATCGACAAAGCTTTCGATTACTTCGATCAACAATTAAAATTCGAAATCAAACCGCTACCAACTTAGTCAAATACTTTTGTCAAACTAAACAATGAAAAGAAAATAATAATAATAATAATAATAATAATAATAATAATAATAATAATAAGATCGAAAGCGCCCTACCTCGATCACCAATCTCATTCTGACACGTCAACATGCATGATCGAATGCATGATCGAAATGATCATGCATTCAAAATTTTGATCATGCATGTTGACGTGTCAGTTTGGGATTGGTGATTGAGATAGGGTCCTTTCGATCTCATTATTATTATTATTATTTTCTTTTCATTGTTTAGTTTGACAAAAGTATTTGACTAAGTTGGTAACGGCTTGATTTCGAATTTTACTTGTTGATCAAAGTGATCGAAGGTTTTGTCGATTAAAGGTGAATTAGTTTGTTAAATGTATTGATCAAATGATTACCTTGTTAATTATACTTGGTCAATAGATCAAATTTGTAAATATCTTATGATATAATGGATGGTAATCAAAAACTATAATGCAGAAACTCTTATGCATATATGCACGGTAATCAAAAACCACTGAAGTAATTAAGGATGTGCAATTGTTCGAGTCTTTCTAATTAAGGAATGTTATGTATGATATCTATTGTTTGTCAAAAGATTATTTCAAGTATATATATTTTCTATTTTCTAATCAATTAACAACATTAATTTGTAATGATAAAGAACATGAGTCGCTGACTTTTCATATGATAAATTCTTTGAGATACCTGTAACGTATATCTAGATATGAGAAAACATAAAGATAAGAAAATGATATATATGTGTAATCGCTAATCATGTTTACAAATACCACTTAAAATGTGATTGCAATACACATTATAAAATAATACTTTGTATAGCGTAGATGAAAATAATGATAAAAAAATAATACAAAAAATGGTATGCTAAACAATAAGTGAATTAGAGATACTTATGCGTACAAAATTAAAGATCACTCGTAATTTGAATATAATCTGTCTATTTAAAATTAGGATTAAGATCCTTCCAAGTAATTTAATAGATAAAGTTACTTTTTTATGAGTGATGATGATAATAAAATAAATAAATAAAGTATTAAATAATACGCCTATTTTATTTCTCTTTCATAAAACGCATTACATATTTTATCATATTATAAAATTATTTAAGAGGATTCAAATCCTTAAAATTACTACAAGTAAAGAAGAACAAACTTATAGGGCACGTTAAAAGTTCATTTATTTATTCCTAGAAATATTCAATTCTCTTAAAAATATTCTTCTTTTGCCTCGACTTCAATGCTTTGGACCTTTCTCAAAGGGGATGCCTGTCTCCCTAATTAATATGCACACTTTCTCAAGGCCTCACCCACACAAAGTAATTAGTCTTTCACAAAATGACAAAAAAGTTCTGATTAACAAATTAAGTATTTTTCCTATTACTAGTCAGTTGGTACAAAGGGCACTGTATGACTGCTATATATTAGAGGGACAGCTTGTTTCTGCTCTTTGTATATACTCATGCATGTACATACATTTGGTCTTTAAATACTCCATAGTTATAAAATGTACAAGATTGACTCCTTATGAATTATTTGATTTAGTTAACTATAATTAATTTATTGATAGAGATCTAAGAAACAATGCTATAGAAACTTCCTTGGAATTAATGACTTCTTTTTGACAACCACATTATGCCAATTACCCCATTTTATAAGAATAGAGAAATTGGGAAAAACAATTTCTTGAACCAATTAAATTATTAATTGAACGGTTCAAAAGATTCTTGATCGAAGAAAGGTTTGGATTTTAAAGCTTATATCTACGTACACTACATTATTTTAATTATAATTAGCACTAAAGTTTATTCAGATAACCGATTAACAGATTTTGCATGTACAACTAGTTAGCTAGTAGCACCACTGAGTTCAAAGGACTCAAGTAAATTAAGAAAATAACAATCAGTTATAATCTAGAAAAATATGATTATGTAACATGTATGTATATCTTTACCTATATTAACAGGTTCGGGATCTCGACATCGGCCCGTAATAATTTACCTATATATGTTAGAGTATATTACATATATTTGAAACTGAGTTACAATTGCAAATACATTTAATTTAATGTACTATATAACGATAATAAAACACAAAACAGAAAAGACAAAGCAGAAAATTACAACGAGCAAACACACAATTTCCTCAAGATTATAGACACTCAGAGAAACCGCATTTGAAAGAGGCCTTGATCAACACCCCTAATAAGTATCTTTGTCATTGTAGTCAATTAATTATCCCGGTTAAACCTCGTAAAAAAATGTTCGTCCCTTTTAATAACCTGAGCAGAAAAAAATTATGTGTAAAATATATATTAACCCCAACCCGAGTCAAGTAGGCGTCATTTTAAGTTTAAAACGAGATAAATATGGGTGTTTGGGTGAGCATTTTGAAGCAAGGAATTAAATCCCTAATTTTGTGCATGAAAAAAATGGATCTTCCAAAGTAATGAATGTTTGGCTGGTGATGCTATATGCTACATGCTATATATGATGTGTAGGACTTGTTTAAAAATAGGTTGTTTATGATACTGCAACTACCCCCTCTATTTCCCCCTCTCCCCATGACTAGTCTCCATCTCTATCATAAGTTAATAAAATAGCACAATTATATTTAAATCATGATGCATTAATTTATTTGGTGTCATCCATCCATGTCAGTAATGCCAATCTTTGTCTATTTCGTCAATTTAGCCATGTTTATATCTAATCAGAAAATAAATACCCAGAGTAATTATCTTGTAAATGCTTTAACTACAAACTTAACTAGAGTTACACTTGTATGTAACAATTTTGTTTTGAAAGGAGTTAACATTTATATAATCTTTCTTTTACCTTTTTATTTATGAATATATATATATATATATATATGTGGTGGACCGAATCAAAGAAAAAATATATATTTAACTCACATTTATTACGTTATTGTCAAGTTGGGTGTAATTGTGTAGCAAATTGTTTCCCTACTTTGTAAAAGTAATGTTGAAGTATTTTCAAACTAGCTTCTTTTTATGTAACTTAAACAACCAATGGAAAATGTGATTATGATAACTTTAGTAAAATAGTACTCTTTGCGTTTGTCTGAACAAAAATATACCAAGATATTTTAAACCGTATACCCTTGCATTTGAAAATAATAGTTCTAGTTCATCACACCACAACAACCATTGATCATTTTTTTCTTTCTAATTTTACTGTAAGAGGGCTACCCTTCAAGTCCACCATGAATTCTCCAACTCCAAATTTCCACTACCCTTCAAACCTTCTTCAAAAACCAACTACCCACCTGGGTGTCTCAGACCAGGCTCTTCAACAACCCTCAAATTCCCTACATTTTAATGGTCTTCGTCTCCCTCCTCCATCCATCATTTCCCCTAACCCAATTTACAAAATCAAACCTACGCTCAAGTGCTCTCCAAGAATTTAACATCCAGGAAACAAATTCAAAATCAAACCTCTCATGGGTATGCAGAATATACTCATACAAAGAAGACAGAGCTGTTTGTCACGAGGTCCAGTGTGTTTTTGGGAAATTTGGCACCTAACTGCTCTCCGATGATTATCTCAAATGGGTTTAGAAGATTTGGACGGATACAAGGAATTTCTTGGAAAAACAAAAAATTTTTGCTTCTATCAAATTTGTGACTCAGAAACAAGCTTCAGAAGCTATTTACTCAAAGAATGGAAGATGGTTACAAGACATAAAAATCAAGGTTGGATTTGCAAAATCAGAATTGTGGGATGCGAAAACAGCTGATAGTACTCTTCGAGGTATGTCAAAAGTCTCTGTCAAGGATTCCCATAAGCAATTTCCCTTACATATCAATAGTGAAACAATCGAAAATATAGATGTGTCTGCTTTAGTGATAGATAGGGAATGTATTTCATTGGATAAACTCTTTGATTGGATCACAAGAAAAAATATCTAAGAGTCTAAATGTACAAGATGGGGTACTCATGGTGTAATTCTTAGATGTAAGGATAAATATAACTGTAACAAATTGTTTCAAAGTCCTGATGTGAGGACAGATGGATTTCTAAAAATTCAGTCTATGAAGGAAAGGGTTGGGAAATATTCTAGAATTTTATGGCTTGAAATCAAAGGAATTTCGTTTGAATCGTGTTCGCTGAAGACCGTTTGGTCAATTGCTGAAACTTGGGGAAAAGTCTTGGATGTCTTTAAGGACTCATATGATTTAAATCATGCAAAATCATTGTTCTGCTTGACTGAAGTTTCTTATCTAATGAAGATACATGAATATGGGTTTGCTAATATTTCCAAAGATCACAAAATTCCAATTTGGCTTCTGACGTAGATGATGCTGAAAAGTTTGAAAAAAAGGTCAAGAGTCTCATGGTGAACGACTTGATGGTTCGTTTAATGCAGCATACTTCAGTCAATGAGGAAATGCTTAAGGGAAATTCTCCAAACACTAAGCGCATAACTATTGTTTAACAACCTTCTGTTACAAAGCCAGTCTTGACAACACCACATGAGAGTCAAAAAGAATTCAATGGTATACAATCTACTGCCTGGGTCAACTCAGATTTTCGAATGGCTCTAAACCCAACTTAAGTTTCAAATTCAAATTTAAAGGAAGCACAAGAAGAAGGGGAAATCATGCCTTCTCATGTAAATGTGTCAGCGAGACATACCCAATGTGCATCTTTGCTTAAAGAGCCATGAGGTGTAGATACTGAAATTTGTAGGTCTTCCCCTAATAGCCAAAGTACCATATATACCCAAGTCTTTCAAATGGTAACAGAAGCCATGTCTCACGAGGCTCTAGGTGGTAAAGGTACTCCATAGAGACCTTCTATTGTCAAGCACAATCAGCAGCAGCCAGGAGATAATAGCATGAATCAATATAATGGTCATTATTCTGTTCTAGAAAATATTCTTTGACAAAATATTCATCATTCAGATCATACTTTTCCCCTCAATGACTTTTCTGATATGCATTCCTTCCCTAAAAATACTCAAACTGCTCCACTAACCCCTCTCCCTCCATCTTAAATTAATTCAAACAAATCTCTATCAATAAACAATCACACACAAAGTGTGTTGATTAAACCAACGCACCAAGAGCTTAATGAAGATCAATGCCATGATAAGGATTGTCGTTCGTCCTTCGCCATTTTTCGAAAAAAAAAATGTTCAGAAAAACAAAGAACGGAAACTGAAAGGAAGAGGTAAAAGTGACAGTGTTATAGCAATGAAGAGATGATTTCGTGCTCAATTCAATTACAGTGAGTACCTAATTGCTCAGTTTTTGTGTTGAATTTCAATTTCTATATGATTTTCTAATTCAATTGTATCACAGACCCTCAAAATCAGTAGGGGAACTTATCAATTTAAATCCCCAAGAAGGTGAAGGAATTCCGATTGGTTTATTCAAGGAATGAGAAGGAGAGACTAAACACTGGAGGGTTGTTGTCTTGGAACATGTGCGGCTCTGGGTGCCAAAGGAAAGGGCAGTATGGTAGGAGAGGTCGTTCATCGGTATCATATTCAATTTGTTGCTATCCAAGAAACACAAGTTGTTAATGATTCTTAAACAATACTTAATCAGGTGTGGACGGATTTTTCATTAACGCTGTACAATTAGAATCACTTGGTTGATCTGGAGGGTTAGTATCTCTATGAAGAGAATATTGTTTTCTTCTTAAAGCTCAGCTCTATTGGTTATTCCCGATGAGATTGAGATCTTAATAGTTAATGTTTATGCTCCCCAAAAATAACATGACAAACAAGTACTTTGGGGCCAGATAACGGTGATGGCTTCAGAATAGGGCGACCCCTTGCGCGTGTTGGGTGATATTAATTCCATTTCATCTGCAACTGAAAGACTTAGAAGTGCTACTGACCCCATCAACATGGCAACTTTAACAACTTTTTAGTTTCAGCAAGTTTGTTAGATCAAACTCTTAATAATGCAAAATATACATGGGAAGGTGGTGAAGGAAAAAGATCAAGGTTGGATGGAGTGCTACTTAACGATAAACGGATTGATCTTTGGACTCAGTCAATGCTAATAGTTGCTAATAAAAAGACTTCTGATCACAACCCACTCATTTGGGGAAAACATATCTATAATTGGGGTCCAAAACCATTTCGTTTCTATATTGGTTGGTTTTCGTACCTTAAATTTTTAGAAATGTGTGAGCTTCGTTGGGAGTCATATCAAGTGAGTGGGTGGACATCTTTCGTGATAGCTAAGAAGCTCAGGCTTCTGAAGCACGATCTTAAGTTATGGCAATCTCAAGTATTTGCAAAAGCCCAAATGGATATAAAAAGGTTGGACGAACATACTCAAGCTCTTAGCTTGCTGCAAGAAGATAGAGATTTATTGGGTGTGGAGTCCCAACAACTGTGGATGCAAAGGTAAATCAAAGAGAGATGAAACGCCAAGAGGAAACAAAAAGACTGTTGTCTGCACGAGTATCTTGGCTAAAGTTGGGGGATAAAAATACTCGATTTTTCCTTGTAGCACTTCCTATATATTTGGGCTTCGAGTTGGTGACGTGTGGGAGGTTCATCCTGATGTTATTAAGGTATACGTTCTTAATCGTTTTTCAGGAATCTTTAATGTAGAATCTGATGTTTTTGGTCCTTTGAATTGGAGTTCCATTGGACTTTTTGTATTATCGACACAAGATTCAATGGATATTGAAATGCAGGTTTCTCAGGGAGTTAAGTAAGGTGGTGTCTACTTTTGATGGGAGTAAGGCCCCAGGGCCTGATGGATTCTTGCTGATGTTTTTTTAAAAAGGATGTAGTTTCTTGAAAGCCGAAATAATGGCTATGATGTTGCCATTTCATGCTAATGCTACATTCCCGCCTGGGTTTAATTCTACGTTCATTTTTTTGATTCCAAAGCTTCATGGCCCAAATGATCTTACCCAAACGAGACCTATCAATTTGCTCAATGCTCCTTACAAAATTATTGCAAAATCTGTGGCTAATAGATTGCGCTCGGTCATTCCACATTCGGTGAGTCATAATCAAAATGCATTTGTTCCAGCGAGGCAACTGTTAGATGGAGTTATGCTGGTTAATGAGCTCTGGCACTCAGCCAAAAGATCACGATAACAAGTGTTTTTTTTAACTCGATTTTTGTAAAGCTTATATTAACTTTTCACACTCGTTTCTACTTTCTACTCTAAAAAATATAGGTTTTGGAACAAAGTTTGTGTCATGGATTAAAGCTTGTATCTCATACATAAAGTTCTCTATCCTCATTAATGGATCCCCAACATCCAAAAAGCCAATGTAAAGAGGTTTAAGACAGGGGGATCCCCTCTCCCTTTTTCTATTTATCTTGGTAATCGAAGTTTTGAGTAAAATATTGTCGAATGGCTTAAATTCAGGAGTTTTATATGGAATTCAGTTTGGAATTTTGGAAGGATAAATCACTTGCAATTCGTTGATGCAGTATCTGAAGAGAATTCTTACATTTTTCTATGAGATTTCAGGTCTGCAAATGAACCCAACAAAAACCGCAATGTATGGTCTTAATGTTCCATCAGATGAGCTTGCAATTCGTTGATGCAGTATTTGAAGAGAATTCTTACATTTTTCTATGAGATTTCAGGTCTGCAAATGAACCCAACAAAAACTGCAATGTATGGTCTTAATGTTCCATCAGATGAGCTTACTACTCTTGCAGAAATATTTCAAAGTCAAGTATGTTGTTTTCCTTTCGATTATCTTGGAATTCCGATAGGATCAATTCCAAGAAAAATAAGTACTTGGAATCCCGTTGTTCAAAACTTTGAAAAGAAACTTTCAGGGTGGAAAGGTTGATGTTTATCATTTGGTGTAGACTAATAATGGTTAATGCGGTTCTTTCCTATATGCCTTTACATTATTTCTCGTTGTTCAAGGCTCCAAAGTGTGTTATCTCCAATCTGGAATGGCTCCGGAGCAACTTCTTATTGGGTGGATATTGTTGAAAGCAAAAATCAAGCCTAAAGCTAAGAGAGGGTTGTGGTTGATCCTTCTTCGAGTAAAAAATCTTACTCTTCTTGCTAAATGGTGGTTCAAGCTTCATTCCAACAACGAGTCACTTTGAAAGACTTACTACGCAATTCTCAACATCTCAAAATTCCAGAGAGACTGATAAATGATGTATCTCATTTAAGTACTTCACATATTTCTTAAGTGTGGCGAGATTTGATTCATTTACAACATACATATACAATCTTCGAGATAATAGGTCCTCAAACCTGGGGCTGTAAATGCGGAGGAGGGCAATTGATTTCATTCTGGAACGATGTTTGGATTGATGTCTTCCTTAAGAGTCAAGTTCCCTGAGGTCTATCTTACCTCTAATAATCGATTTGGTAAGTTATGCCAATTTTATTCAATGAGAGATAATTCTCATGTAGCTTGGGAAACTGCATTTATAAAGCCTTTGATTCCTTATGAGGAATGTGAGCAGCAACACTTCCACAATTCTCCAAGGGAGGTTCGATTTCACAGGTCCTGTACGGACTCGGTTATTTGAAAACCTTCTGCTGATGGTGAGTACTCGGTTTCTCAAGCGTCTAGTATGATGTTAAATGCAAATCCTTCATTGACCCCTTGTAGCGCCAGATTTAATTGGAACAATCAAGTTCCTTCAAAGGTGCAAGGATTTTTATGGTTGGCCTTGCAAGGTTGAATTGCGGTCAGGCAACTTCTCCATCATAGAGGTGTTCTTCCAAGCATTGAGGACATCACATGCGTCTGGTGTGATATAAATGAAGAATCAGTTGAGCATCTCCCTCTTCACTGTTCGTGGGCCTTTAGAATTTGGTCATCTCTGTTTAGATGGTGGAACATCGGATGGATCATACCATTCTCCTTAGAAGAGTTCTCAAATGATTGGTATCATGGGATGGGAATAAGGGTCATATACTTTGGAGTCTGATTGACCCGTGCACAATATGGGTCTTGTGGAACTCAAGGAATGAAGCAATTTTTAGTGCGAAGTATCTGTGTCTTTCTTCATCGGTTCATAAGATTAAGATGAAAACATTTATGTGCGCCACTTCTTCAAAGGTATGTCGAACTCACCAGTTCTATATTTGGCAAACTCAACCTTGGTCTCAGCTTCAAGGTGCTTAGTGTGGGTCTATTTTCGAGTTCTACTTTGCTAATCAACATAAAATCACAAGCTAAGTTGTTAGATTTATGGGTTGTTTAACTTTCTTGTATATGTCATGTACTTTATTATCTACTCTCTTCAATTTTGTTGAAGAGATTATCTATGAAATTCCTTGTTTTCGTAAAAAAAGAAAAAAAAAAGGGGGGGGGGGGGGGGGGGGGGGGGGGGGGGGGTATTGAGGACATCACATGCGTCTGGTGTGATATAAATGAAGAATCAGTTGAGCATCTCCTTCTTCACTGTTCGTCGGCCTTTAGAATTTGGTCATCTCTGTTTAGATGGTAATAATGCTAATGCTTAAAGGCCACAATTCACGTGCCTTTTTGAATATTGATGACATGTATATACTATATTATACTATATGATATTATATACACAAGAAGGTAGTTGAGCTTTATTAAGGGTAACATTTATTGATAGAGAAGTTGATTTTGAAAACTTTTCATTTGGGTTCTTTCGCCTTTGTGAGAAAGATCTGATATGGTTCACCTTTGAAGAATGTTTTTTGAGATGTAACGGACTTCTTTTTAACAAATATGCATGGTATCATATGAAAGTATATCGAGGACCTGAATGCATAAGTAATGGTGAATGGACCATTTCTTTCATTTGCAATAAGTAAAAATGTACTTGGCCTTTATGGTCGATTTACATCTTTTAGAGAATGCTAGTAAATTAACCGGAAGAGTTTTCAAAATCAATCAAAAAATGAAGCAATTAACCTTTATAAGGTTGATACAAATAATATTTCTTAGATATAATATGATAAAGTTTGATAATCATGTCATATTAAGATGATTGTGTAAATATTTGACTTTTTATAATAATATATGTCATATTATTTGAGTAGATGAAATAATAAAATAGATAATTTGCATCTTTCTTTTTTAATCATTAAGAAATAGAATGTTAAATGATTTATAATAGGTATAAATATAGATATAGATAATTCAAAGAAAGATAATAGATTTATTTTGGACAATGCCAATTATAGAGTATAATATATCTGGTTTTTATAAATATAGTTCAAATAGATATAATGTAATTATTTTGGACAAAGGTAATAAACTTCTGCAATCTTAAGAAATAGCTTATACGAACTAGTTGAGTTGTTTTTCCATCTCTAACATGGATTCATGGAATGAAATTGCATAAAGAAGAACGTATAAAAAACATAAAATCATGTAAAAGAACAACTACTTTCTATGGTTCTTTTTCTAATATTGAAATCAACCATATTAACATTTACCAGCACCCTAAATATTACTATTCCTTCTATAGTTAATAAATTGTAAATTTAGCTATATTAACATTTAGTACGGTTAAATATTATTATTCTTTCAGTTGATGAATAATAAATTTAATCTTGCTAAATTAAATTTATAAGTTATTAAATAAATTAATGTGTTCTTAAAATAAATAAGGAATGTGTTGGTGTAGTATGTTAAACTAATTTTTCATAAGGGCATGTAATCGAAACTAAACAATGTTATTCTTACTGTATTTTTCCCCCTTAGACAACTCTATCTCTCACTCATATGCCACACAGCCCTATGTCTTCCATATTCTCTCACAATTGTTCCTGATTTCTTGCAAGGCATGGGACACAAACCAAGATTTTCTATGTCCATGATTTTCAAGGATTTTTATATTATTTTACTATAGCGTTTAAAAAATCATTCTTTGTTGCTAGAATATTTTACCATATTTAAGTTGAAATTGAAATCTTGCTCATGTTACCTTCTTCTTTTCGGTAATATTTTCTTTTATCATTTCAAAATAATTAGAAAGTTTACTTTGTTTAATGTATTATTCTAAGTAGGTTATAGTTTTTCATGCATCGTAACTTTTGATAAAATACACTTTTGTTAATGAATTTCTTTTTATTAGTTCTAAGTTTTTCTGCATTGCTACTCCATTATTTTTATAATTGGTGATGTATTTTAATATTTTTGTAATGTCTTGGAAAGAATTTGAGCCAGTGATTTATGTGCTTAGATGGCATTTTTAAAAAAAATAAATAAATGGTGATTTCAAATGACATATAAAGATTTATGTCATAAATAATGGTTCTTTAAGCATTAAATTGAGCCCAGTAAATTTGAAGCATAAGACTTGATTATTGTTTTTTGAGTAATTGATATGATGTATGTTCATTATTATTATATTCGTAGACATGTAATTTGTCGCTGAAATATTGGTCATATCAAAAACATCTGCTTACTAGAGAAGCCGAAGTCGCATGTTGGAACTAAATGTTTCAAATGTAAGGTGACTCTATAACAACATTAGTAGGAATGAGAGGTAATGGCTGAAGAGGAATTAAAAGATGCGTTTTAATCAATTACATATATGGGTATACAATTTTTGTCGATTGGGTAATATTTTTCACTCAAATATGCACTTTCAAATTTTAACCTACTATTATATTGTTCAATAGATTACATGAGCCATGCTACATAATGTGTAAAATAAGATTACAAGAATTGAAGTCTTATGGCATTGTGAATCACGATTACTTCCCTTATAAAGAAGTATCAGAGTAAGTGTTCTCATTTCAACAATATAATGGGTAAAAGTAGAGCAATGAAATTCATATATTTAGTAAAAGATTATCTTTTTTGTTTTTATTGCATTACTCTCGGGGCTCTTTCTAATGTTTCTTGACTATATGATACTCAAAAAATAAAAATATGGATAGTACACTATTTGTGCATATATCTCTAATATTTATCTTTCACTAGAATGTTTCTTCAAATATAGTTATCTAATGATGATGCATTCGAATTATGAAATTTTTATACGATGACTTTTAAAATAGTATTTATTGAAAATGTAATTCTTTTACTCCCGTCATAACGTGTGAGTTAGAAAACCCTCGTTGAAACTGAAATCAAAATTAGTTGATATAGATTAAACTTGAGTGACCAACAACATTGACGGATC
The DNA here is from genome assembly GCA_963921325.1 of Logfia minima. NCBI lineage: Eukaryota > Viridiplantae > Streptophyta > Magnoliopsida > Asterales > Asteraceae > Logfia > Logfia minima. The sequence continues at coordinate 23,949,597 of OY992766.1, forward strand.
TCAAGGGGCAGGGTGGGGTCATGGCGCTAAACCCGGGTCACCGCGCGGACCGTTAAACTCGCTGGGTAACAGCGGGTCAGTAATATAGGTTGACCTAACGTGTTTTGACCTGAATCACTACCCGGGTCGCAGTCCGCCCGGCCGGGTCAACCCGGTTTCAAAAACCTTGGTTATAGGTCTACGAGTTTCTTTTTTTTCTTTTTACGATCATGCGAGAACTTTTAGCAGGTCACCTATTATAGTCTTACATAATTATCATGAGATATGTCGTGCTTGATATGTCGTGCTTGTAACTTCAATACGTATTGTGTCTAGCAGACGAATATGCCCAAGGTAAATATGAAACTCGCCTAAGTTGACTTACAAGTAGGACGTCCAGATGATCTTACGAGGTTTTAGATTTAAACCTCACTAAGTAAATATCTTGATTCTATAAATTGTCAAAAACGATCGCGGGACACTGATAGGGTGCACATATTCGATTATAAAAATACCTCATCGACTAACTTGAACGGATTTATGTTAAGTCTTGTTTAGAAAGTTGGAGTACTACAAAATCAAATTGATTTTTCTTTTCAATTTTTGACTTCCTGTTTGGTGCTCCTAAAGCAAAATAAACGTGCGCGAGAGAAACAACGACTGACCCACCAGAAAATGAGAAAAATCAATCGTTGGAGAAGGACAATTTCGTTATTTCGCACTCATATAAAACAGAGAGAACTCGTAACTCAGTTCACGAAGCTCGAACTTGAACTCGTTAATGGCTTTCCGATGGCCATTTCACAACTCATCATCACCAATTAAGTCATTCATATCCGGATCAACATCATCATATTCTTCAATTTCCGCACATCCATTTATTATCTTTGCACACAAACAACGTTGTTCGTTCTCCTTCTCTTCAAATGATTATTCACGAACAACTTGTTGTAGTTCCAGACCTAATAATGCAAAAAGAAAGAAATCTGATACACAATTTACTGTCGGTCAAGTTTCAGTCAACGACGTCGTTTCAGTTACTAAAAATGATCGATCACTGAATCTCAATTATAAATCGTTTTTCGGAAGGCGTGCGTTATGGCGAAGATTTTTTTTTGCATCGAAGAAAGTCCGGAGCATAATTTTGCTTAACGTTATTACTTTAGTTTATGGTAAACAAATCTGACTTTATATATTATTTTCGGTTATTATTAATTTAATATCAATATCTAGCTAATTTTATACTCCATGTTTGATCTGTTGATAATCGATAGTATTAGTAGAGATGAAGAGTTAGATTGCATCTTTGTGATTACTAGTTTTTAACTTCTGTAGTTGCTAAATTTTAGTCCAAAATTATTAGTATAAGAGTATTTGCTCCTATTATTAGATATATGTAAGGTTTTGATCGGTAAAATGCTTATTTTATGTATTACACATCCAATGAATTAGATATCTTTTTAGCTACTAAGGTTTGGCATTCAGATCATTACTCTTAATTTAATTGTGATTGTGTAGTCTCTTTTATTTTGGTTGGATCTGGAATGCTGCAACTTATTTCTCTCCATGATTAAATCATTAAGCTTGTTGATGAGAGGATCTTCCGGAGATGTGGACTTCCTTTTGTCTTCAATTTCAGTAATAGAGTAATTTGTTGCTGAATCTGACATAGAAATTATGTAAGTAGCTGACTAGCTTCATCAGCCAAATGAGTGGGACTAGTAATAACCTCTGCATTCTGATGATGAACTGCACCACCCTTTTTAAAGTGGAAATCGTGTATTTATCATGATGAGAATTTGAAAGTATGTTTAGGAAAAAGTAAAAATGGTCCAAGTCAGTGCGCATATGCTTTACAGTCGTTGATGTTCAAGCATCTATTTGAAAATACATATACATCTTATAGATAGAAAGACACTTTTGGAAGAATATTTTAATGTAATTATTTGTTTAATTGCTGTAGCTAGTGACATACCAGTACTGAAAGAAGTTGAAGCAGTGATGGATCCTGCAACCTTCACTGCTGTGAGATTTGTCGTTTCAGCCATTCCGTTTCTTCCATTCACTTGGAGATCTTGGGGTGACGTTCAAACTCGCAGTTCAGGAATTGAGTTAGGGTTGTGGGTCAGCTTAGGCTATATCATGCAGGCTCTTGGACTGCTGACTTCTGATGCCGGCCGTGCATCCTTTATTTCAATGTTTACTGTAAGACACTCATGATATGAATTACAAAATAAACCTTTGTTTCATTGTAAATGTGTACGTATTTATTGATATGATGAATATGACTAAACCAGGTAATTGTGGTTCCGTTGATTGATGGTATGCTAGGATCAGTTATTCCTGCTCGTACTTGGTTTGGAGCTCTTATGTCGATTATTGGGGTGGGAATGCTGGAATGTAGTGGCTCACCTCCGTGTGTAAGCGTGTTTGAGAAAACCTACTAATGATAAGATGAAGTTCCCCTTTAAGTGCATAACTTTTATGACTTATAAATGAATGTTAATTTTTGTTTACTCTTTCAGATTGGTGATTTTTTTAACTTTTTAAGCGCATTATTCTTTGGCATACACATGCTAAGAACTGAACATATATCAAGGAAAACAGACAAACATAATTTCTTGCCAGTCCTTGGATATGAGGTAAGTTGATCTGTTTCACAGTGACGAAAGTTCTCCAATAATAGCGTTTCTGATAATTCAGCCTTGTATGTCATAGGTGTGTGTTGTTGCTTTGGCATCTGTTATGTGGTATTTGATTGGAGGCACGATTGATGGTAGCCAAGAATATCATCCATCGTCTTGGACATGGGCAATGTTTTTGAAGTGGATTGTGGAATTTCCTTGGATACCGGCTTTATATACTGGGTTGTTTTCAACTGGCATATGCTTGTGGATAGAGGTAATCCAAATACTTAAGGCTCATGTGTATTGGTCTCAATTTATGTACTCTTGCAGGGGAACTGTAATCACTAATTTATCAGTAGTCTTTTATGCTTCTCTATGGTAGTCTACTATTTTCTTATCAAATAGTGCGAAATTTTTGATAGAAAGTTGGAACAAAGATATTTCTTTTATTTGGGTAGTCATATTGGAAAGCTGGGCGGCTTCTCAAAACGTTGACCAAAACCACCTTTCTTTTGTACAAAATTTGTTGGTCCCTTTTTCATGTTGAGCTAATATATTTATAATTTATTAAAACAGATGACAGCAATGCGTGATATATCAGCAACAGAAACTGCAATTATTTATGGCTTGGAGCCAGTTTGGGGTGCTGGTTTTGCATGGTTTCTCCTTGGTGAAAGGTGGGGCGTCTCTGGATGGTTTGGTGCCGCTCTTGTTCTAGGTCAGCATAAAGTTACTTGTCTCGTTGTTGCTCATTTTGTAACACATAAGGTATAGTCAGTTTTCATGTGAAATAATACAAAAATTAATAACTCCGGCCTGATCTTTCTGCAGGTGGAAGTTTAATGGTGCAGATAATAGGTGCATCATCTCCAGGTTCATCTGGAAAACGTGACAGTTCTATTAACAATGAAGATATCATTCTTCATTCAGATAGGAAAACTGGACTTTCTGCTTCTCCAGTTCCAGTCAGCTCCAGAAAAGATGTCTGCGATTTACTAAAGAAGTAATTCTAGCCCACATCAGTTTTTAGTAGTATAGCCTAGAAGTACATAAATGTTTTTAGAAAAAAGATATCTGCTTGGCCAATATACAGAAATTAGGTAATGTGCTCACTAGAATATATATGTAAATAATTGTCTCTCCCTGTATACACTTTGAGAGTTTGGGCCAGCAAACAGCAAGTGGAGGGAATGTAACTTGTAACTTGTAACTTGTAACTTGTAACATGTAAATGTATCTTGGCAAAATATATAAATGTTATCATTATATCTTTTTCTATTTCACTTCTTCTGATTGCATAACTAAAAAGAAAAGTTTTGTAGTTACATATATATACACCAACAATATTAGTTAAAGATTTTATGTTTGCTCAGCAATATCATTCATAGTATTTTCATTTAGTTAACAAAACACTTGTAAAATACAGTCGATATCTATAGTTATGATTGTGTATGTTAATCATTTACAAATATATTCATTTTAAAATATGATAAAAACAATATTCTAATATTCAATTGGCCATTACTTTATTTTTACTATTAAAATATAGACTACATTAAATAATTCAATTATTTAATTGGATATTTTACAAAAATAATAATAATAAAAATGTAATATGAATATGTGATGCAGACACAAAAAAGATAACAGTCAAACACACCTACCTGAAAAATATTCTGTTGACCACAAGGGCAATACTGTCATTTCCACTCATACTCCTCCAGTAAGCTCCAAGAACTCATTCATGGTTGCCCAACCCCATGGAGATTGCAAAGGCAATGGCAGAACTCATCATCACCAAAAAAGGCATCATTAAACATATCCGTTCATTCTATCACCATTTAACGTACAAACTTTCAATTCAGGAGTTAAGTTGGGTTTGTGGGCTAGCTTAGGCTATCTCGTGCAAGCTCTCGCACTGCTGACTTCTGATGCTGGACATGCATGCTTTATTGCCATGTTTACCATAAGACCCTCATGATACGGGTAAACGGAGATGGTTTTCCCTTTTCAGGTTTTTGGGGAGGGCGAACATTTTTACTAAGATGTACGCGGCCTAACCGGGTTATCCCGTGCCTGTTTCTGACCCTTTCCCTGGCCAACCAATATGTGCTGCTAGTGAGGTTTAAACTTGAGACCTCGGATTTCAGGACGCCAACCACCAGGCCATCTTGTGATGGTTTGTAAACACTCATGATGTGATTTTTAAATTAAAGCGTTGTTGTTATCTGTAAATGTGTACGTATTTACTGATATGGTAAGTATGACCAAACCAGGTAATTGTGGTTCCGTTGATTGATGGTATGCGAGGAGCAGTAATTCCAGCCCGTACTTGGATTGGAGCTCTTATGTCCATTATTGGGGTTGGCATGTTGGAATCTGGTGGCTCACCTCCATGTGTAAGCTTTATCCAAAGAATTTCTTTTGTTATACCTCTGGTTACCTAATTGCAATTGCATATGAATTACTAATGTATAGATGAAGCCCGTTTCAAGCACGTAACTTTTAAGACCAGGTTCAGTTGAAGTTTTCACTAAATCTGTCAGGTTGGAGAGTTTTTGAGCACGTTATTCTTTGGTGTACACATGCTAAGAACTGAACATATATCAAGGAAAACAGACAAAGAGGACTTCTTAGCAGTCGATACGAGGTCAGTTAGTATTATTGTTGATACTCCTGCCCATGCTTCCACAATTTTAAGTTCCTTTTAAGGGTCACTTTTTAAATTCTATTAGTTAAGTTATCACATAATTTTGACCTTCTAATTTGTATACGCTTGTGTTGTGGAAATATGGATGAAACTTTCTGACCGTTACGTTTTTGTTTATGTATACTTTTAATAACGCTATTTCAACCTTCTAATTCATAGGTGTGTGTTGTTGCTTTCTCATCTTTCATATGGTATTTGATTGGAGGCACGATTGACGGTAGCGTTCAGTATCATCTATCGTCTTGGACATGGGCGATGTTCTTGAAGTGGATTGTGAATTTCCCTTCGATACCGGCTCTATATACTGGTGTGTTCACGTCTGGCCTATGCTTGTGATAGAGGTAAGATATTTAAGTTTTCATTTGTTATTCTTGATAAAATGAATGAAGTTGAGAAGAAATGGTTTTGCATAAACATTTATGATAAGTTTTTCGTAATTGCTAACCTCTGTTATTTACCCTTGTATCAAATCATAAATTTTATCACGCCATATCATAGATGACCTGTTTTGAACCTAGAGGTGGTAACTTTAACACATATACTTATGAACAGGTCAGTTCAGGTTATATTTTAACTTTAATTGGTCAAAGGGATTAAATTGAAACGCTAAAACGGAAATGGGTAATAGGGTAAAAAATCTTGTTCGAAGTGTTTCTTTAATGTGTATAACCTCTTAAACATTATATTCAATATATTCGGATGATAATTGAAATGATATATTTTTTTCTAGTCATATGTTACACAATTTTTTGGACAAATGTGTTTCAGGTAGAACCCAACCTAACTCAAATAAAAGAATATCCCGTTTTGGCCCGTTACCCAACGCCACAGACCCGCCCATGGTTGCCACGTATACTTGAATCCCTCGATCAATAGTTGTTGGTCCCTACTTTCTGGGAAATATCATGCTTCATAGTTTCCGTTCTTTCTTTGTTTTAACATCTTGAGCTAATATAATACATTCATTATGCGTGATGTATCAGAAACAGAAACTGCAATGATTTATGGATTGGAGCCAGTATGGGGTGCTCGTTTTGCATGGTTTCTCCTTGTTGAAAGGTGGGGTGTCTCTGGATGGTTTGGGGCTGCTCTTGTTCTAGGTCAGTATTTTTTTTAGCTCATTCTTAACTAAATTTGATATAATAGTTTCTTTAATGCAATGTTAAGTTTTAACTTGTAAAGATATAGTCATTTTTAGGTGAAATAATAACAAAACAAACACTAGAATTTGGAAATGAGCAATTTACATTTTGTATTAGTAGTAGCATGATGATGGTAATGATTTTGGAATGTCCCTTAAATTGCAATTTGCAAACTGTTTCTACTCACATGTGTAAAATCAAAAACCGGGGCATATAATTGTTGGAACTTGTCAAAGTTTTTATTAGAAACATTATCTTCTATATCATGAAACATATCATCAAAATTATCACCACCGTCATTAAATGTATCATCATTCTCATTATTGTTATTGTTAGAAACCACCGTGTTATGATCCCACTAATAATTCACCATGCATCGACCAACAAACATAACTTTTCACAAAACCACAAAGATTAAGATGTTCTTTAATTACATTCAAATTGCGAAACTTTTTGAAATTCCTACAATCGATACAAGGACACCAAATATATCTCTCATTTATTTTCAACCGATGCTCATCAACAACTTTAATAAAATCATTCAGGTGGTTCATATATGACGTGGTTGCCCGAGGTGTGTTGTACATCCAAGTAGCGTGATCCATCTGTAAATTATAAAACAACAAAGTTTACAAAAATGAATGAAAGCATGATATGAATAGAACGAACTTGGTAATATGTGGCCATCTAACCCACTTTTTAAATACTTAGTCTCATATGTGAACACGTATTAACAATTGAATATTTAAGAAAAAATTGGCAGCATTTCTCCTCAGCTCCCCAAGATGCGTAAAAAACACAGACTTGTGAGACTGAGAAGAATGTCTACCAAGTTTGTACTTAGTATCCAATCGTTAATGTGCATCCACATCCGAAATGAGACTAAATATTTAAAAAGTAGTCCCAAACGGGGACAATCCGAAATTAATCTCTATTAGATTAATGTTGAACGGGTATAAACCTAGGCAAGTGATGTTTCATGAATATATAATCATAACAATATATATATATGATGATTTTATGATGGTATATTTTAATAAACGCAAAAAATTAGATATGTATAAAAATATCTAAAACTTATATAATATATTTTCATATAGTAAATATGTTCAACGTTATATTTATATATATTATGTCATGTAAGCAAATAAATAGTATGTAACATACATATCATTTAACTTAAATGTATATATAATTAATCATTAATTGTGATAAAGTTAAGAGTATACCTTAAATGAAGTGTTGAAAGAGGAAAAGTCTTGAAAATGTTTGTTGGTGGCTTAAATGGAGGAAAACCTTAGAAGAACTTGTAGGTTGTTTTAATGGAGGAAAGAGTAGAAAGTTTTGTAGTTGGTTAGATCTGATATGGGAGTAATAGAGAGGTAACGTTAATAGGGTTTTGAAAACAGTCTGAACCCCAGTTATTTGTTAAAAAACGGGTTTTATTTGAAAATCACTTAGCATACGGTTTTAAATGTTGCAGCCGGATTACATTTGTCGACAATAGAATACGATTATAAGTAGAAAAATCGGAGTTTATTAGGTTTCTCAAATCAAACATGGTTTGATAATATATTACCGTAATTCATTATGTTAAACAAAAAAAATGACACATCAAAATCGGGTTCTATTTGAATTAATGAATAGAAAATCTGATTTTATATATAACTGAATTATATAAGGAGATTCTATCTCAATTTTTCTAATAGTGTCTATTTAACTATTAGATATGAAATTATTTAATTATTTTACATGAAGTGACGGGCAATTAAACAGTAATAATTGAGCATGCAGAACAATTTATTATATAAAGCCAAAGATCTGATACCATTTCCATAGTTGTATTCTTTTTCAATTTGCTTATTCATAAAATAAGATAGATCATTTGATGGCTCTAAGTGGAACCCAAACTAAGCAAATAACCATCAAGTCAGATGGAGATGTGTTCCATGAAATATTTCGATATCGGCCACATCACATAGCCGATATGAGCCCTGAGTACATAAAAGGTGTTGATCTGCACGACGGTCATGAATGGGGTACCGTTGGATCAATCATCACATGGAACTTTTTTCATGGTAAGACGTACATTTCATTTTGTTTAATGCATAATTAAGTTTTACAGCGAACATAACATTTGGTTTGTTCAGGGCCATCTTTTAAGGGTTGGTGAGGTGAGCTTCCCAAAACTTAGAGACAGTCCTGGTTGTACATGTTATATTTTAACTAATTATGATATATATATATATATATTTATGATATGGTAGAAGGGAAGCCGAAAGTGGCAAAAGAAGAAATTGAAGCAATCGATGAGGAGAAAAAGTCGGTGTGCTTCAAGGTAATTGGGGGCGACATATTGGAGGCTTACAAGACGTTTTTGATCACAGTTCATGTTGACACAAATGGAGAAGAGAACGTCGTTACTTGGACTTTTCATTATGAGAAGCTCAATGAGAGTATTCCAGATCCAGATAGTTTGATGGATTTCGTTCTCAGTGTCACTAAAGATATCGAGACCCATCACCTCAACGATGATTCAATCTAAATCGATCTCATATGCCAAGACTAAGAATCGTTGGATTGCTTCTGTTTGTTTTGCAATATGTTTTGTTATTTACATTTGAAGTATGTTGTTCCGAGTTATGCTACGTACATCGAATAAGCTTTACATCTTGGATGTAAACTGTAATTGATAAAATAAATTTGTATTTTGTGTAATGGTGAGTTAGTGGTGTTGTATGTTATCTGTTTGAAGTTGAGAAAAAAATGTATATTATTATTATTATTATTATTATTATTATTATTAGTATTATTGTTATTATTATATATTTTTGTTGTTGTTGTTGTTGTGTGTAGGCTGCTGTTTTAATTAGTCAAAGAAAATATTAAGATTTTTAACACTCTTTACCGTTGATTTAACTCATATCCCTTTCTAAAAGAAGAAACGTGAAAAGCACAAAATTCTCAATGAGATCACTTGATCTTCTTTTCTAAAAACCTTAAAAACAATGTTAACCATCATTTTCTACGACAACAACCTTGACGAGAAAACTTGGACATAGCAAAAATCAGGGGCGGTCTTGAATGTTTTGATCCTCCGATCGAGATAGTTAAAACTGCCCTCGTCAAATTTTGTGAATCAACAAGACACTAATTTTATTTATTTTTTATTGCTTATTTTGCTATTTTGAACTTGCTCATGGTAGGTTATTGATGGAGAATTTCTAATTATTTGGGGGTAGCAATCGCTACTTAGTTGGACTTAAAATTTTTGAGATAAATGAACAAGGCCTTCCGCTTGATCTAATGACCTTAGTGGAATGGTATACATAAAATCCCTTCGTTATATATGTGTAGGGAGTACACTTAGGTTATTATGAGAAACTTATCGTATATGGTAATTAAGTATGACATGATAAATCAAAACAACATAAATTTTGATGCACCGAATATCTGTGATATACCATTTTTGATAAGTGTGCCGTATTTCAATAAATACGATACAACGCTTTTCCATAAAAACACCACATATACATATCATTCAAATAAAGGTAAAATAAGTGAAATAGATGTTTGAATAAGTTTAAACAAACTTCAAATAAATGTTTTAAAAACGATGAATAAAGTGAAAGAAATACACAAAGTTAAAAAAGTTCAATAAAATGTTGAAAAATTAAAAAAATAAATTATAGAAAATTATCAAATAAAGTTTGAAAATGGTTTTAATGAAAGAAATAAGGAAATAGAGAAAAAAAAACCGTAAAAACCAAGTTAAAAATGTAAAATAAATGTTTAAAAAATATTAAACAAAAATAGATAAAATTATAATTTAGAAAACTTTAAATGAAGGTTAAAAGAAAAAAAGAAAAGAAAATTGTTGTCGGATGAAAGGTGGTGGTAGAGGTAGAAGGAAAAATATAGGGGACACATATTATCTTATCTTTTCACTAACTTCTGTCTTTTTACATAATTCACTTTTCAATCAAATTCAAATGTTTGGATGCAAAATGTTATCCTGCTCTATTGTATATATATATATTAACATCTAACAATGATAAATGCCACTATTCATTCATTAGTGGATGAATAGTGTATACTTTTGGATAAATAACTTTTTTTTTTCAAGTATAAAATTTCAAAGTGTAAATACTTTTTTTAAGAAAAACAAATGAGATATTTATCTGGTTTCTTTCCTATTAGTATACCATGACTTTAAAACACAAGCTAGTTTTATACTTTTGATATTAGTATAATTTATAGTAATGATTGAAGTTTTATTTATTTTTTAAAATTCTATACCAGTATTTTGTAAATTTCCATTCATGACCGTATGATGATTTCAAGAACTATTAAAATTTTAATATAAATTGGTAAGTGTAAGAAAATGTATTAAAGATATAGAATTTTAAGAAACTAATAGTGATCACATATTTATATTACTAAGAAAAGCTATTCAAATTAATTGTATGAATATTTATTTTAATTATAAAAAGAAAATAAAGAATTGTTAAGAAATGACATAGTACATATTAGTAAGCATAAAATACAATTAAACTATGCATAGAAACACTTGACAAACAAAAGTAAGTATAATCAAAGTTGATTTAAATAGATAATATAACAAGGGAGGGTTAATGCTAGACCGTTAAGATGATGAAAATACATAGTACGTATAAGGATTAATTGGTTTTCTCAATATTTGTAAAATTGTGGTTAATTATAGATGCAACCTATTTTTATATAAATATATGAATTAGAATATTAATACACTAACTTTTATATTTTAATATTAATTCATAAATTTATTTATTGAACTATATATATATATAGATCTCACTACAATGCGTAGGTTAGAAAAATCTCATTGTCTTATATTTAGGACCACACCCATATTTGTGTAATATTTTTTTGACACATTTACTATTAATTAAAATAAATGAAAAGATTAGAGTGAAAACTAATGATAAAATATATGTATGAAATAAATATATAATTAAAGTTGACGTAAATAGTTGATATATAATATAGAAGTGCTAATGTTAGATGGTTAAAATGAAAATATATGATATGTATAAACGTTAATTGATTATCTCTGTATTTGTTGAATTGTTAATTAACTATCGATCAAACCCTTTTTATATAAATATAATATAAATTAGAATATTTATTGTTAGACTTTTATATTTTAATACTAATTTATAAATTTGTTCACTCAAAAATATATATTTTTAGATCTCACCGCGATCTTCATGTTAAAATATCTGGTTGTTTTGTGTAATACTTTATTGACACATTTACATTTAATCAAAATAATAAAAAGATTTAGAGTGAAAACTAACAAAATATATGTGTGAAATAAACATATCTTTAAATACATTTGATATCTCTGATGTAATGTTTTCCTGCCAGCACTAGTGTTGCACTGTTGCTTGAAACTGATCCTTAGGCATGGATACATGTGATAAATGCAAATGTCTCGAAGTACAGTAGTTGGAGGTTCTTGAGTTGATGGCGAAAATGGAAAACTGGAATCGTAATTGAAATAAAAACTGGAAAAATTAAATTGATGGGAAAATCGAGGACCTGACTTTGGATAACGTATAATCAAAATACTTTCGTTAAATTCGGATTATATTGAAAATCAAACTGATAATAACTAAATCGATATCTAATTACTAACTAATCAAATATTATTTATTTATTATATAATTCATAAAGTATATTAAGTTTATTATTATTATTATTATTATTTTATCTATATACAGGCTTCAAAATACATATATAATATATTATTCCTATCACAATATTATGTATTTAATTTGTTTTTTAGATATATTTTTGAATTATTATTATGTGATGGTTGATAAGTCTGTTGTTAATTTTAAAATCGTCTATTATAATATATATATTTTAATTTAAATGGTATCATTATGCTTATTGTAACGTGTTATATTTTTTATAAAATAATAAAGTTTTATTTGATATTTTGAGTTAGAGTGTAAAATTTATTTATATATTGAGATTAACTAACCGAATTAAATTACAGTGAAACCAAAATCAACACCGAATAGTCTTTTATTGAAAAATAAAATATTCAATTATTATTCAATTTGATAAAAATGAATTAAACTAAACCGTAAACACCCTAATTCTTGTAATCAAGATAAATAGTAACATACCGTCAATTTTATATTATTTCTTTTTTCTTCGTAGAATGACAAACGCTAATAAATGGTAGATCATTATTTGTATATATCTGCATATCACGTACATATATTTTAAATGGAACTTAAATGTTTTACACTATAAATGTACGTACCATTAGACGAAAGATTACTTGATATGACCATTTTTAATAATTGAATTCCTTTTCACGAAAGATTACATTATATATGTCTATATGTCAGTGTCACTTTCATTGACACCTGAAGCTCAATGACAAACTCTAAAGTTCAAAATTATTAGGTTAGTATATTCGCGAATAGTATAGGTTAACTAATGGTATTAGGTGAACTAGTTGTTTTCTTTGGGACCACATAATAAAATGTATCTCCTAAAATTTATTTGATTTTGCAAATGTATATCTTGTTCTTTGTAAGAAAAAATAAATTCAGAACTTAATTTGTTGTTGCTCTTTTTGAGCCCCTATTCATTTTACAATAACACATCCCAACTCGCATAATGCATACAAATTAGGTTACAAACCACATATATTACGTATACATTTGTCTCGACTCAGACTTAAAATCATAATCTTCTAATTGATATTTATGACTTACCCTTATACAGTTATACGGCTCAGGTAGATGGTTTTTTATTTTAAAAAAACCGACTCAGTGTCAACAATATAATTTAGAATTAAGGTTACAGATGGGTATCAAATTTTTACTTTTGTGTCGAGTTAGATAATGAATCTAATTTATTACTAATGTACGTAACAAACTTGTTAGTTTTGTGTTAAGGCAAATACTTATCTTTCTTTTACCGGGTTATTCTTTAAAAAAACTGACGTGTAATTGACATATTACCTAACTCGGTACAAAAGAGAAAATTCATTGCCGATTACATATTACCTAACTTGTAATTTTGAAAAAAGAAAAAATGCTCAAAATTTGAAAATGACTAGCTACACCGGTCACCTGATGACATATTACCTAACTCGACACACAACTAATAATTTCATTACCTGCATTAGCAATAAATTGGTTTGTTACCTAACTCGGTACAAAAGTGAAAGTTCGTTACCTATCCGTACCATTAACCGTAGAATTTATTAAAAGTTCATATTTTGTAGTAGTTAACAAGTTTTGTACGTTATTCACTCATGTATTACCAAAGTTTACATTAGCAAGACAATCTCTAACGATAGTACAACATACAATATCTCATTCACGTGTTATTTGCAGAGCTACCCTATTAACTTGGTCGGCCCACTTTATTGGTCTATGTCGGCTTGGATCTCAGAGAATGTCTACACTCTCATATCCTAATTGACATCTTTATATAATCTTCTAGAAAGTAAGATTTCACTTTATAAACTAGTGTTTGCCATCATTTACACCAAGCACCTCATACACTTGGAAAATATCTCACTGTATATTTTCAAAGATTAATTTCTTATCTATCCTCGATTGAGTTAACCTTGAATCGGATTTGCACGTACATAAAAGTGTTAAGGATTAATCACCGTAAAACCTTCATCGTTTTGTACTCATGCTGAAAAACTCTTGATCTAACGGCGTCATTCGTAATTTAATCCAATAAAAAAAACTGTTGCTTTATTCATTTTCTGTTTGTAATCATTTTATTTACAACCATCTTAAACTACCATTTCGTACGTCAAAATCTTTTGCTTTTTTCAAACAACATGGTTACCATTACAATTATTGCGCCACCACTTCCACCGATGAGTTCCACTCAGGCGACCCTGACTGATGCTTCTCAGCAGACACAAACAGGCATTCCACCGTCGGTTGTGCAGAGCACACCAAGTAATAGCAAAAAGATTACGTACCGTAAGAAGTATTATAAAAATTTACTTTTTCATCTACTCACCAAACATCTCTATTTTCCTCTATAGTTTTTATCCTCAAATATAACCAAGCTTTCTATACTCTTTTTGTTCAAATTTAATTGTTCTTTACAAAATTACATACAGTTTTGAAAAGGTCAATAACTGTATTCTTGGACAATAAAAATTTATTATTTTCTACTTAAATACATTTTGATTGGTTAAAATTAAAACTAAATAATTATTTTGAAACATTTCAAAAAGATAGTAAAATTAAAATTGGGACGGAGGTAGTGAAGATTAACTTATTTTCAACAGTATTTCCATAGTTTTCCGTAACAAGGTCCGTGTGATGAATATTTGAAACCAACTAATTATATACACTAAGACAGCTTTCAAAACCATCCAACTCGGTTTGATGAGCAAATGACTACAAATCTTGACCGTAGTCTAACCAATTGATCATTACCAATGCTAGAAGCGTGGTGAGATTTTCACGAATCTTTTTGATAAGTTCATCAATATTATATGTTATTATTAAAATTAAGAAATTCTAGTTCGATGGATTTATTATTGTCAATGCTACAAGAAAGAATAAAATAATTGATCATTATCAACACAAGCCTGGTCCAATAAGTGTTGGTATTTTCTATGAGCTAGTGGGCTCTTAAACTACTTTTTATTAGCGATCCAACTAAACTCATCTTTTCTATTAAAAAGTTAATTTTTATATTTTTCACTAATACAATTTAATCCAGCTTAAATTTTCATATACATTAACAACTCAATCAAATTCAATATTTTATTAAATAAATATAATTTATTGTTATTTTTTATTCTATCAAAGTTATTAAAAAGTATTAAAATTAATTATTTATTTTAAAAAATGAGAATGAAATGGATTGTGTTGATAGACTTGGGTTACAGTCACGTGATTCACTCTTATTATTTTTTTTATTTGAAAGTTGGTGACCCAGCTCGGTTAGCAAAATCGATGGGAATTGTCTCAGCGATCATGTCATTCACTCAACGCCTGCAATCGGGGCCCTTAGCATGTCTTGTGGTGTAACTTTCAATCATTATCTTACGATATCAATGAAGTCGCACTATCTATCATAATTTTCTGATTTGTTGCTAGAAGTTAAATGTACATTATAAAATTATGTAGAAACATTTATTAACTACACAATTAGAAGACACTTCCAAATCTAAACAACGTAGAAATGAAATATTGATTTTTCTGAATATAGTCTTCCGGCACTATGATTAACATATAGAAACTTGTTATACGTGTTAAAAATAATAATTACTTGTTATGTACAATTCTTTTATACGTTGTTAATCATACTTAAAAGATTTTTGAAAATTCAACATATATATATATATATATATATGCAGATTTAGGTTTAAATAAGAAACTTAAATATCGTAGGAACGTAAGAAATAACTTCAAAGTCAATTTTAATTATCCAAAACACGTTATTTTACAAAAGTTTCTTCATAACTCCTAATTGTAATAACTTTTTAGAAGCTATTTTTCAAATAAAAATTTTTTTGACGTTTTTTTCCTTTTTAATTATTTTTTATTAATTTTTTTATTCATAATAATCACATTTTTTTATCTATATAATCACATGAATAATATGTGATTATCAAAAACCTACTTTGTGATTATCTCTAACCCATGATAATCGCATTATATTAGAGAATAATCACATGTGATTATTATGTTATATTTTGTGATTATCTTGAATAATCACAACAGTAACAACTGTAAAAAAAGTTCAAAATTTTTTTTTAATATTTTTTATTAAAATTTTATCATAGCTTACAAAAGTTGATTTAATAATAATTATTAAAAATGTTTTGAAGAAAAATATGTTTTGGTTATTTAAAAAGTGATTTTAAAGTCATTCTCACTTTCTCACAATATTTGTGTATTTTATTTGAACTCTCCCCTATATATATATATCTATATATAGTTTAGTGATCTAAAAAGAAGACAATTTTGAAAGAGAAATAGGAGAAATATATATTTAAAATTATAATTCAATAAAAAACAACTATGATTCAATAAAAAATAGATATGATTTCAAACTGAATTAAAGAGTTATTTTACTAAATTGAAGGGTTAAAAAACTCTTCTCCCCCTACTCTACCAATTTTTTCTTCTCCTTTGAGCCCACTCCTATATAATATATATATATATATATATATATAGTAACAAGATCTAAAAAGAAGAAAATTTTGAGGGAGAAAGAAAATTTTTAAATAAAAAACAAGTATGATTCAACAAACAAATAAATATGATTTCAAAAAATGCTTTATGTGATTCAATAAATACTTATCTATGATTTAAAAAACATTTTCATTAATAAACAATGTTTCTTTCTCCCTTGAACCCACTCATATATATATATACTAGATTTAAACCATGCTATGCACAGCAATTTAAGTTAAGCAAATTTAATATTCATAATTTTTATAAATTTAATAGTTTAATATTAGTTTTCAATTAGTGTTTGAGTAGGATTCACATATTATTTAATTAATTATTATTATATTCAAATATTAACCAACTCTATCTAAATTTATTTTTTAAATTTAAATAATTATTTTTTTTAATTATGATAAGCCGCTACGTGTTATTTTGCCTATGTGACAAAATATGGAGCAATATTTCTCCTAAATTATGAGAAATCGACATGTGTCATTTTACCTATGTGACTAAATATTGAACAACCTTTTATTCTGTTTTAGCATATATATATATATATATAGATATAGATATGCGAAAATTTCTACTTTAAAGTTAAACTCAATATATCATATTTGTTGGGGTCCTAATCCAATCCCTTGTATACTTTTTGTAATCTTACTTTTTCTCCAGCAGCTTCATGCTAGTTTGTTAATGGAATTTAAGCTGTTAAAAAAGGTGGCATACATTCGAACAACGTATATATGTTCCAGGTATACATAATACGGGTCTTGGATGATCAATAGAATCTTCCGATTGCAGTTAGAATTCACAATTAGATAATTAAGTAATTAACAACACCATTTCTATATTTCCATATTAGACCTTGAAGATATATCTAGCCTTCAAATGAAATCTTCAAGAATATTGAAATGTTATTGTAAGGGCGTCATATAAGCTTGTACACAATCGACCACTTACCAATTCACAGGCATGTACACAAATATTGATCATAATATTTTTGTTTATTCACTGAAGTATTCAGAAAGCGCCAAAGGCTACGGCAATTGCAATATATGTGCTTCTATATATGTAGTAATAGTAAAATCATATCATAATATTGATCATAATATCATCGTTATTCCAAATGAAATATTTGTCAATTTAGTAAGGCCTGGACTTATTATGATCTTTAATAGAACTAATCTCTCTTGTATGATATACAAAAATATAGCAGAGTTTGTAACTTGTAAGTGGAGTTTATGTAAATAAGTCAAATTACTCGTAAGCTACTTAAATTTGACTAGTTAGAAACTCGATTCGAGTTAAGCTTAAATACAATAGAATTAAGCTCGAATATATTTTGAGTTCAAATTCTCTAAATTTAAATGAACCAAACTCGAACTTAATCAAGATAGACTCTACTCGGCTCATATATCATCATTCCATTTTCTACTCACACCCTACCATTATTATGGGGCACAATTAATAACAAAAAACTTCATATCGACACCATTTCTATTCTTTTATATATCTCAAAACTTTATAATATATTTCAAGAAATACTAATGTCATGTATTATTTTAGAACCGGCCATATATTATATTTGTACAGAAATACGGAGTATGTAGTTTCACGTTTTATTTATCTACATCCTCATACTTATTCTTTTTTCATAACAAACGCGTCTATATAAACGGATATAGTCTACATATGTATAGTGTAGATTATAGTCTACATATGTATAGTGTAGATTATCCTCATACTCTCTCTCATCTCTATCCTCAGACCCTGTTAATTCGTTTCATTTTTTCTTCTCCCAAAAATGAAACACAAAACATATTCACTATCAATTGTTAGTTTCTTTATAAACAAAGATGAAATTTCGCAAAATTAAAACCAAAACATTTAAAAACATCTTTTTAGCTTTACATGTAAAATATACATACAAAAATGTACGTAAAAACTATACATTACCATATGAAGTCATTTTCCTCATCTTATCTTAATATAGTTTTACCCCAAAAACCAAACTTATCGGAGTTATAATGCAATGATTGTTTGGAGGATAGAATCAAGATGATTTCGGGAGAGTACTTTTACCTATCCATGTGTAATTTTAGGTATGAAAATCATCAGGTTTTATTGAGATGTTTTTTGTTTATCTTGAATATTAAAAAAAGAACATGAGATGTGACAGAATTGAAGTTTGTTTTTATTTATTTAAAATGAAATTGCATATATTGGGAATATATATTGTAAAAGGCATGCATTTTTCCATAGATTGAAAAAGAAGCATAAACTGGGAATTAACGCAGCAATTTGACAAACATTTCACATCAATACCAACTAACAGAATAAGCAAAATCAACGGTCATGTATTACAAGCAAGAGAAGATTAAAAAGAAAGAAACCCGAATTATTAAACATATATCACACTCCAGGGACTCATGCATCATATTGTGCCATCCATGTCTTTTATTTCTTAAGTACTTTATATATTTATTTGCTAATTAAAGACACACATTCCTTAATCTCGATCGCTTTATTTACTGAGGGTATGTGCATCCATGTCCTTGATAATGCCACACAGAAGATCCATCAAAGAAGTTGGATCAGGATCACTTGCATTTGGCTTCTCAAACTCAAAGGTCCAAGTGACCAATTGTTTACCATCTTTCGGTTCAACATGAAACGTTATCGTGAAGGCCTTATAAACCTCCACTAGATCTCCTTCAATTACCTTAAACACGATCTTGTGGTTGGTCTCATCGACTTCTTCAATTAGTTCTTTCGTAACTTTCGTTTTTCCCTCTATATTCAACACATATATATAAAAGTCCACACGAAAATTAGTGTACATGATTGAAAAATTAATTTAAACACAAGATTTATGAAAGTTTGGCTAAAAACATACCATGGGGATAAGTCCAACAAATGGTGGATCCAACAGCACCTTTTTCACCACTAAGAAGATCGAATCCGTACACACTATTAGGGCAAATGGAAGGTATATCATGTGGTTTGTACCTCAAGAGATCGTGTAACAAATCCGCATGTGAATTGATCTCTACTTTCCCGATCAGTTGCGTCGTTAGAGCCATCGATCTCGTAGGTATATGTTCCAAATAATTAACTTTTTTTTTCTTTTTTCCAGAAAAAGTTGTGTGAAATGTACATACTCACGCATGAGCTTTTATACTGGTAAAATATCGTAATCAATCAATTAATGTATGAAACGTATCACCGTTTGTTCATTTTGACTTATACTTAATTCATTGAAAGATAACATGAGGTACGTTCAAGTTATTACATTTTAAAAATATTTGGCTTCAATAGTTCAATCTTATCTTTAAGTAGCTTACCTATATATACAGTGACTTACTAGTTAAGATGCTCGATGTATTCATACAGATAGGTTTTTCTACGCTACAATATTAATAAACATATAAATTATATGCATGTTTAATTTATTTTATTTTATCTTAATAAACATATATTAATGCGTATATTAATGCATGTCCTCATTTAAGTTGAATTCAACAATTGTTTAAAAATTAAAATACCCTCTTATATCAACATAATATTGCCTTTATTGGATACGGTAATATAAATATTATAAACCAATACATATCTACTTATATACACCTCTCAGTCAATGATGCTCGGGGTTGGCCCTGTGTTTGGGCAGGCGGGACGATGATCCACAACATCAAAAAATGAGTGACATCAACTATTAAAGAATTAGATTCGAACATATGCAGATTTGAAATGTAATAGTATATAAAAATCAAATTTTGAACAATTTATTTTAATTATATAATATTTTTAGGTCGATAATGTATTTTTAAATAGTTAATCTCAATTAGTTGAAGTTATTAAAGAAAAATTCAAACTTATATTTAATGGAGGTATAGAGATGAGTTGCAGATGATGGGTGAGGAAGAAAATTTCTACAGCCCCATTTTTTCTATTTTATATAGTTTTTCTTTAGTTATGCTGTACTATTGTATATATACTTAATTTAACTCCTCAATTTTTATAAGTTGAAATTTTGATCCTTTATTCATAGAAAAGATAACGAAAAGAATTATATACTTGTATTCGTAATTTTAAATATTAGTTTGGATTATTACCTACTAAATTTATAAAGAATATATTGAATTTTCTTGAGTTTGTGAAATTTAAAAGTGTCTTTTTTTATTTTAAAAAAGTAAAAAGAAAAACACATCATTTTAAGTGATTTATTATAAAGTTGTTGTAACAACTCGACTTTTAAATCACATTGTAATAACAGATATATTTTTTTGATAAAATTAATATAAAAGAAGATAAAATAAGGATACAATATATACATGATAAATATATATATATATATAGGGGAAAACTTTATAGGGAAACTTCAAATTCTGGGGAAGGAGGAAAGCAAATCTCAGCTATTGATCTCATCATTTATAATATTCATTCCAGATGAATGTTAACTCATATTTTGTTATTATACATCCATGAATGTTACTTAACATCATTTGTTGATGATTTTTTATTGATAACATTCACCCATAAATGATATAATCAGTGTATAATAACATATATGAGTTAATATGTATCATAAATTAATGTTTTAAGAATATTAACTTGAAATTTTGACTAACATTCATCACAGATGAATGATAAATATCGATTTTGAGAGTTTTTTGTTTAAAACGTAAAATTACAAGAGCATTGTTTGATTAAATGATGTATATAATCTATTCATTTATATTTCAAGCTTTAATTTGATGAATCTTACTTGAAAATCATGTTTTGATGGTAAATGGGTATTTGCTTTCCTACTTCTCTTTTGTTTTTTACTTCTCTCTTAATCTCCACCCTATATATATATATATCAAGGAAGTATTTATATTGAAGCTTAACATACCACTATCTAAAGCACAAGTAAGATGATGTTGTACATCAAATATTATATGTAAAGATATTGTGATCAAGTTGGCTACATATTAATTGGCTTCATATAAAAGAAAGGTGGCAAGTCTAAACATGATCTAGAGTAATGACTAACAATATTTCTTATCTTAAGACATATACGTGGCTTGATACTAGACCAAACCTTAAGTACCAAGTTTATTGACAAACATTTTCACTAAACGAAAGTCTCACACGTTAGTAAGAACAAACACGTCATCCTCCAAGTGTAGCCAAGGTGGAAAAGCTACTATCTAACTAGTGTCACTTGAAGCTCACGGTTATGTCTAGTATAAATAGTACATTTCATTTTCTCATTCTAAGATAAGGAAAAACTACAAAGCAATTAAAAGATAGAAATTTTGAAAGAAGCTGAGACATAGGTCTCTTACGACAAAGATGATAGCCTTAGTCTAGTATTATGATTATCTAAGGTGAGTATTCTTATGCATTTTCAAAATGAGAATCTATGCTAGTTATGTATGTTTATTCTTTCATGTAATATAAATTTTTATTATATATTTATATGTTTTGTATATTGATGACCTTGCATTTGTATTTTATACATTCTAATGATTGTTGTGTGATGGACAAATTACTTTTAAATGAAAATTTCTTGATATTAACTCAAGTTGGTCCGGTCTTTATCTTTGTGATTTTGGACTCTCCATAAAACTTAAAATGAATAGCATAACTATCAAAAGTGTCTAATGTCCTAAACCACAATAATCGAGATCCTCATAAATTTATTATATGTTGAACTTTGGATTATATTATTGTTGTACTAAAATTTGTACTTGTTCATCATTGTGTGTGATATTTTTGTACACAAACACATACAAGCTCACTAAGCCATTAAGCTTACGCATTATTTTTGTACACAAACATACACGAGCTCACTAAGCCATTAGTCTTACGCATTACGTACATTCTCAGGTTATATCGTAGGAGTGAATCAAAGTAAGAAGAATAAAGTTGGACCAAGATTTTATGACATCTGCAATTGCCTCGAGGCTTTTGTAAGTTCGGGTGTTAGAAAATTTGTAGTATGCAGTAAGTTTTTCGTCTAGACCACCCTTTTGAACCGGGGGTGTTACAGTTGTAATTCAAGGTTTATTTATTGTTGAACTAATATATTTATTAATAAAAATTCAGAGTTCATCTCCTTATGTTGTAATATTTTATTTATTAAATAAAATCAGTGTAGGGATGAGCCGCCTAACTTGACTAGGTTCTAAATCCATATAAGATATCATTTTGTAGCGTTGTTTGCTAATAAGAGGCATTTTTCGGTCGACTTATCCTAGATATTAAAAATTTCAAGACCGGTACTAATAATGCTTATCAATTTACTTTTTAATGAAAGTAAAATTTGAGATCAAGAGAGAAGGAGGTTTAAGGATAAAAAAAAATAGAGCTATTGGATTAAAGACTAATGACTAAGATGTGTGATATT
Source organism: Logfia minima (assembly GCA_963921325.1). Classification (NCBI taxonomy): domain Eukaryota; kingdom Viridiplantae; phylum Streptophyta; class Magnoliopsida; order Asterales; family Asteraceae; genus Logfia; species Logfia minima. The sequence goes on from OY992766.1 coordinate 23,972,681, forward strand.
CGTGTAACTGTATAGGTAAAAAGGGTAAAAGTTAATAAACAAACGACAAGTTTCACTTGCACCTCATCTATTTTTTTTTCTTTATTTCTTTTTTCACCCAGTGACTTTCGCTTTCCCCTCCTTTGTGGATAGTGGTGATGTGGAAGGTAGTGCAGAAGAAAGAAGGAGAAATTAGTTAAAAGGGTGCATAAAGAAAAGGAAAATAGTGAAGAGGGTGAAATAAAATTTTCACTTCTTCCGTCGTCCTAAAAGCCCTTATCTATTGAACCCTACTCTTGGATTGATGGGTAAACGATGGTTGAATCATACTCATTATACTTGATCACTAATAGGTTAAGATTAGTTTTTACTTTAATAGATAGTTGAGTTTAAATGAGAATGAAAATTTTAGTGAGAATGTAAGAATGGATTATAACTATTTATTTGGAAAAATTCAACTTTCCCCCCGAGTTAAATATCTTAAAAACGGCTAGTCATAAAATTATTAATAAAAATCAGCATTTTTTCCTTACGATTAGTCATTTTCTTGAAAGTATATACCTTGTGAGATATCTAATTGAAGAGAAAACGGTGTTGATTTTTATGGTGCAATTTTTATAAATTTTTGACTAGCCGTTTGTGAGATATTCAATTTTAAAAAATGCAGAGTATTATTATCTTGATAAAATTGATAAGATTGATTCCTTCATTCTCACAACAAATCTCATTCTCATTTGAATTTAATTCTAATATCTATATGTACATGTAACGCATTTAGCATTCTATTTTTAGTAAATTCTAAGATCAACTTTTAAACTTACTTTAACTTTTTTCTATTATATGGGCCTAATTTTAAAAACTTCTATTGTATGAAATAAATTTTCAAAACCTCTCTATTGTATATAACTTGTCTTTTTTGACCTTGACAAAAAAGAAAACTTTCATTCTTTGAAATGACTAAAAAAGAAATATTACATACAGTAAAAAAGGTTTTGAAAGTTTACCTCATATAATATGAGTTTTTAAAGTTAAGCTCATACAATAGAAAAAATTTAAAGTTTAGTGCATAACGGAACAATAAACCCTTAAACTTAACATTTAAATATTCATATTTTTAGAAATTGTATTATTATAACTATTTTATTAAAAAACAACTAACCTATTTTTTCTATCACTAAACATAAACTTTTCGACATCTAAAATGAGCAAAATTCATCATCATAATTAATCTGTTAAAAAAAATAATAATAAGAAACACGGCATAACATTATCGATGGTCACTATTATCTATTGTTTTCGCTCCCAAGTGCAAATTTTGTTATTTGTTATAAATACACGTGGTTATTACAAAAAATTTTATTTGGTGCCAAGATAGGTGTTTATAGATACGTTTTAAAAGTAATTTTGTACAACTAAATTCAAATTTCACCTAATTGATCAGCTCGCAACAACGTCTCGCATTTGTCGAGTTTTTTTGAATTTTTTATTTTAAGTATTTTCTAAAATTATTAAATTTTCTACCGTATTATGTATATACAAAGACATTTGAATGCTAATTTGACATCATAAACTAAAATTAGTACCCCGTTGATATTATCACGAAAAATGTTAAATTTTCTGGCGAGTTTTTTTATTTACTCATACTTTTCTACTTTATCGTCATTTTTATTGCAAAAATTTTTATTTGGTGCCAAGATATGTGTGTATAGATACGTTTTGAAAATAATTTCGCACCACTAAACTCAAGTTTCACCTGATGGATCAGCTCGCAACAACGTCTCGCATTTGGCGAGTTTTTTCCGAATTTTTTAGTTTCTAGTATTTTCTAAAAATATTAAATTTTCTACAATATTACGCATATACAAAAACATTTGAATGCTAATTTGACACCATAAACTCTAATTAGTACCCCGTTGATATTATCACGAAAAAAAATGTAAATTTTCTGGAGAGTTTTTTATTTCCTCCTATTTTATATTGTGTCGTCATTTTTATTGCAAATTTTATATTTAGCGCCTAGATATATGTGTATAGATTCGGTTGAAAGTAATTTCGCATCACTAAACTTAAAATTTCACCTAATAGATCAGCTTGCAACAACGTCTCGTATTTAGCGAGTTTTTCGAATTTTTTATTTTCTAGTATTTTCTAAAAATAATAATTTTTCTACCATATTATGCATTTACAAAGACATTTGCATGTTAATTTGACACCATAAACTCTAATTAGTACCCCTTTGATATTATCACGAAAAAATGTTAAATTTTCTTGCGAGTTTTTTTATTTCCTCCTATTTTCTACCGTATCGTCATTTTTTATTGCAAAATTTTATATTTAGCGCCTAGATATATGTGTATGGATTCGTTTTGAAAATAATTTCGCACCAATAAACTCAAATTTCACCTGATGGATCAGCGCGTAACAACGTCTCGCATTTGGCGAGTTTTTTCCGAAATTTTTATTTTCTAGCATTTTCTAAAAATATGAAATTTTCTACCATTTTATTCATATACAAAGACATTTGAATGCTAATTTAACACTATAAACTCAAATTAGTACCCCGTCGATATTATCACGAAAAAATGTTAAATTTTTTCTTGCAAGTTTTTTTATTTACTCCTAGTTTTCTACTTTGTCGTCATTTTTATTGCAAAATTTTTTACTAGGAGCCAAGATATGTGCGTATAGATACGTTTTGAAAAGAATTTCACAACAATAAACTCAAATTGCACCTGATGGATCAGCGCGCAACAACGTCTTGCATTTGACGAGTTTTTTCTGAATTTTTTAGTTTTTAGTATTTTCTAAAAATATTAAATTTTCTACCATATTATGCATATACAAAGACATTTGAATGCTAATTTGATACCATAAACTCAAATTAGTACCCCGTTATATTATCAAAAAAATGTTAAATTTTCTGGCGTTTTGTTTGTTTACTCATAGTTTTCTACTCCATCTTCATTTTTATTGCAAAAATTTTTATTAGGCGCCAAGATATGTGTATATCGATACGTTTTAAAAGTAATTTCGCATCACTAAACTCAAATTTTACCTGATAGATCAGCTCGCAACAACGTCTCGCATTTGACGAGTTTTTTTCAAATTTTTTATGTTTAGTATTTTCTAAAAATATTAAATTTTTTACCATATTGTGCATATACAAAGAGATTTGTATGCTAATTTGACACCATAAACTTATATTAGTAACCCGTTAATATTATCACGAAAAAATGTTAAAGTAATTAATGACAAAATTATTTACTCTCTTAATCTTTGAACTAACTTGCTAATTTAAAAATAGAGTAAATTCCATTAAATGTTAATGTTGTTTGCATGAATTTATAAAAAAAAATGTCCATCAACTTCTTTTTCACATTATCAATCTAAAAAAATCTTTTTTATTTTATATATGGTCTCTCCACCACTCCGAATGACTATAATCACCCACGTTCATTTGTATATGAGTGATGATTCATATGCCTACATAGATAAACATAAAAGTAGGTCTAGCTTATTCATTAGTTGATACAATTGTTTTCTCACAATCTTCGAAGTTGAATTTGACAAATGTAATTCTTATAACACTATGACTATTTAGTTAGGTCTATCATTCATCTTTCTTTATATATATTGTTACAACTATGATGATAGTTGCATCCATCATTTTTCCAATGATAAATTTGAGAATTTCTTTGTACATATTGTTGCTACTATGATGATAGTTGTATCACCATTTTTCCAGTGATAAATGATAATAAAATTCATAGTAGCTGATTGGATACGGGAATTACGGGATATCTTACATTTGAGTAAGAAAAAGAAGACTCGTCTTTTATGGTTAACTTGAATAGGAAAAACTTTTTCCGTTTATCCAATTTTTTTAAAAAACCATCACCAAGATTATCTAGTGGTAAGACATTATGATGTAGTCATGAGAGGTCTAAGTTTCTAACCTAACTAGGTAGAGCTCTTGAGGGTGACCAATAAAAAGGTCTGAAATGGTCATGTGATGCCCAGATTAAGGTGCGTACATTTAAGTCAAAATATTTATTCTTTTCAAATAATCTGAATAAGAAATTTACGTTTACTCATTTATAATGACGATGATACGACAAATTAGTATATATCTTTAAAAAGTGAAAAATGAGGGATTATTTCTAAAGAAGCTGTATACAACCTTATTATAGTAAATTAAGTCAAAATTGATACCAACCTAACTTAATTTGGATTTGTCTAACACGACGTTAAGAAGTCTTAATGTATTTAAAGTAGAATATAAAATGGGACGATGCGCAATGAACTAGTCAAAAATTTTACAATTATATTTCTCTTATCAAGAGAATTTGGGTACATCAAACACTAATTATAATTATAAGTGTATTATCCGAATAATACTTATTAAGATCCAACCTACACATTTAATCTACTAACGTTCTTAAGCAATCGTCATTCATCTTCGTTTCATTTTATACCTCCGTTTTCTGTGAACAAATCATATAAACGGTGCAAATAAGTCTGGTGATTATTTACTACTTTCTTCATCTTAAATTGTTTGTCACTACATTATAATACACATTTTAAGAAAAACACATTAATTGTAGTTTTAACCTTAGTAGAATAATAGTTTGATCCCTCAATCATTAATTAAATATCTTTTTTTGAAGTTGTTATAGTTTTATATTAAAAGTAATATGAGAAATTTGATCATTAATGTATATTTATTTTCAAAATTAGATAATTATTTTGAGAAAAATAAAAATAGTAAAATATATAAATAATACAGGTAGAGTATTTAATTAGCCAATAATGTCAAGTTGTACAACTAATTAGAATATAGCACAACATCAGTAAACAAATATTTTCTGTCGATTTGTTGTGATTATTTTTCTTCTACCATGAGATTTTGTGAGAGCGAGAGGTAGACTTTGTAAATTATTTGAAACTTTTGTTAATTGTAAGGGAAGATTTAAAATGAGATTAACAGGGGTGAAGTTAAAATTTTAAGTTAAGGGAGATCGTAATCTGTTACAAGATAATCACAATAAATAATACTAATATTATTACTATATAATCTCCCAATACAAAATTTTATTAAAATCGATCTCACAAAGTATCTTATCGTTCATAAGTATTAATCCTTTATGTCAAAAACTACAAACATACGAGAACTTAATTATATATGTAACCAATAATTTTAATTATAATAAACAATGATTAAGAGATTAAAATCATGAAAGATTATACATTAACTTCTTAATCAAGTTTTTAGAGTTAACGGATTACAAAAAGACTTGCTATTCTATAATTTAAGAAAATAAAATTACGAAAGATGATATTTTAATCAAAAGTCCCATGACATTTACAGTAACAATAATTATTAAAGATGATCTAAAGAGGAATATACATGTAAATAAAATTAATTATTAACATAAGTAATTTTCAGTTTTATGACTGTAAATTTTTTAATACGTACCCATATATGTAAATTAGAAGAGGCTCAATGTTACAAAAATATTGAATTGTTGACAATATATTAAAATTCTAGGATGATATTACGATATACCGGTAACTCTACAACCCACCACTTGCGTTTTTCGGTGATGTACCGGAAAGGAAAACCTGCATTTTCCGAGGATGACGATGTTGATGGGTTTTCAATACGCTTTTGTTATTTACTTTTAAATTTACGGACATTAATGATGGGTTTTATTAGGAAATTGTATTTATGTTTTAAAATGAAAGAGTTGATCAGATTGACTTTTCTAATGACGTACATGTGATGGTTTGTTGGTTTTGAAATTTTGCAGGTGATGAGCTATAATCAAAAAGTGATTATCTAGAATTTTGATAAAAGACTTTATGTAGGGGAATGTATTTAACTTTTGAACAAAATTAAATATTGTATGTACTTTAGTTTTATTTTTTTTATTGTGTGTATTCAACCCGAAAAAGATGCATTTGATGTGATGTACCGGCTAGGAAATTCATGTCACCGGTTTCCTGCAACGTAAGTGTACACATGGCGCAACATGTCAGCGGTACATACAATAGACTTCGAACAATAGTTTGGTACATAAAATTTCTTCGAACAATAGTTGTTCGTCTTGAATCACAACATTCACCGAAAACCTGCAACTTCCGACCGACCATCTTCATTTCCCTTTTCCTCTCCGTCCTACGACCAGTGAAAAAGGTGTAAACTACGAGTGCTTTGCTGAACGAGCTTTACACCAAGAACCAACAACCCCTTAAATGTAGAAAACTTATATATTCAATAATAGCTACAAATGACTTCAAATGATAGGATAGAAACGTATTTTTCTTGTAAAATGAAATATAAATGAACTCATGACAATTAAATAAAAAATAAAATACATATATGGGAATTCATCATAGTCAGTACTAATAAAAAAAACAAAACACTAGAAAATTTCATATCTCATGTTCCATTCATATTCGTATAATTATCTTAGAAAAAACCGAATAGAAGTAAAACAAAAAATAAATACATGATAAAGATTTATATGAAATTCAAAACTTGCATGTTCTCTATATGTACCCATTTGTAGAAATAACAAAACCAAAATTCTCACTTTATAGTTTATCTTACAAACAATTGTAAACATATATAATACTTGTCATGTAGTTATCCGGATCAAACAAAAACGAACCGACATGAATAGAAATTGCATTGCATTGCTAATAACTTAAATACTTGTTTTCTTTATATGTTCTCCATTCTTTTATGTATATAATACACTAAAATGATAGATATATAAAATGCACGTGAAATGAAAGACTTACAGAAGGATTGTTGAGTTGATGAGGCTGTGGAGCAGTGAATATTGGTGATATGAGAAAAGAAGAAGTCATCGTCATGGTTAAGTGTTTCAAGACTTACCTAATTAGCCTATTTTTTGATATATTTTTTTACACCTTTTGAGAGGAAAAGGGACTGAAACAACTTTACGACAGATAATTATTGTTCAAAGAAATTGTATGTACCAAACTCTATTCAAAGTTTATTGTATGTACTGCTGACGTGTTGCGCCATGTATGCTTACGTTACAGGAGATCGGTGATATGGATTTGTTGGCCGGTGCATCACATTAAATGCATATTCTTTCGGGTTGGATACACACAATAGAGAAAATAAAAATTGGGTACATACAATAGACTTTACGCAAAAATTAAGGGCATTCTCCTGCACTAAACCCTTTAATAAATAATATGAGTGGTTTTAGCTTTATTTAGATTATAAAATGGAATTTTGGTCGACTATTTTTGTAAATTCATGTTTGCTAATTAATATGTATTAAGTTGTGTATCTGTATATTAGTAAATTTTGTTTAATATGTATATCAAGAAAAATATAATTGTCCATCATGTATTTTTAAAATTTAATCATATATTAAAAAGTATAAATAGTAATTATTTTTTATATAAAGTTTTTAATAAAATTCTACTTAAATATGAAATACTTTGAAATTAAAATATAACTTTGCCATTACCACTAAAAAACTTAACTCTCGTTTTTAATTATATCTTGGGCAATTATTGTACACTGGATATATAATAATAAACTATTAGTATACGGATAGAAAGATAATACTAAAACTCTGAATTTGTTAGTTATACTAATATGAATATTACGTTTACTAAGCAGGTCAATTTGGTAACTACTATTTATTCTGTTTCATTTTTATTGTTAACTAAGTCATAAATTCGCGATAATACAGGATGAATTTAATTTTTATAAATGAATAAAATATTGTGATCATTTTTTGTGGCCAATTTTTTTATATACTTTATAGACCCGCGATAACGCGACTGAATTTAATTTTTATAGTTGAATAAAATATCTAGTCGATTTTTTTATATTGTGACCGACTTTTTTAATTTAAAAAATACATCAAATATTTAAGAGCTAAAAGTGTAATTATACGAAAGAAATGTTGATCTTTACGAATTTAGTTTTTATAAATTAATAAAATATTGTGGCCATATTTTTATATAGTTTATAGACCCGCGACAACGCCGAACGAATTTAATTTTTATAAATTAATAAAATATTGTGGTCATTTTCTGATATAGTTTATAACCCGCGATAACGGGGGACGAGTTTAATTTTTATAGATGAATAAAGTATTTGGTCGATTTTTTATAGTCTATAGACTAACGATAATGTCGAAAAATTTAATTTTTATAAATGAATAAAATATTAAAATAGATTTTTCTATATAGCTATAACATGGAACGAATTTAATTTTAATAAAAGAATAAAATATTGTAACCGATTTAATGAAAAAAATATATTTGATGTATTTTTTAAATTTAAATATATACATCAAATATTAGGGCCCAAAAAGGTATTATACGAAATAAATTAAGATCATTGGATCGCAAAGGGCGAAAAACAACGAATGGGTTAGATTCCTCCATCGTATCCTCTTTTAATTATTGAATAAAATATTTAGTCGATTTTTTATATTGTGACCGACTTTTTTAATTTAAACAAATACATCAAATATTTAAGGGTTGAAAGTGTAATTATACGAAAGAAATGTGGCCATTTTTTTATATAGTTTATAGACCCACGATAACGACGGACGTATTTAATTTTTTATAAATTAATAAAATATTATGGTCATTTTTTTATATAGTTTATAGACCTGCGATAACGGGGACGAATTTAATTTTTATAAATGAATAAAGTGTTTGGTCGATTTTTTTATATAGTCTATCGACCTGCGATAACGCCGGACAAATATAATTTTTATTAATGATAAAACGTTGTGACAAAATTTTCTGTATAGCTATAACGCAAGGCGAATTTAATTTTAATAAAATGAATAAAATATTGTAACAGATTAAATGAATAAAATATTTGATGTATTTTTTTAATTAAAATATATACATCTAAGGGGCCAAAAGTTTAATTGTACGAAAGAAATTAAGATCGTTAGATCGTAAAGGGTGGAAAACAATAAATAACTCATATTCTTCTATTATATCCTCTTTTAAATATATATATATATATATATATATAAAGATAAATATACTATTATTTCTTATTTAACGAAAAATTAACGTCAACTTGTATATTACTCTCAATATTTGTATTCCTAAATATCTTAATAGAAACTTGTAATGAATATGAGGGGATAAGTAGCATTTTCTTAATCTATATTAAATGGATTAAATTCATCGGTAAATAATATAAGTGACATAGAGGAAGTATATAATTGTATTTTTGCATTTACTTACAGTTTTATATGCAAGTGGATTCACCGAGCACCGGTAAGACGAAAATAAAGTTCGTTATGACATTTACGTTTCACCAAATCAAATTACTATCAACGCAACAATATATGAATCATCAAACATGATATGTTTTTTTTATTACTAAAATAGTTTGTAGGCCTTGCTTCTAGAAATCATTTTACCAAATAAGTCTTTGGCCCAATAGCATCAAAATGACACATCAACCAGATAAGTTACAGGTCATAGCCTCACATAAAAGCGATGTGTGCATGATTAATGTGCATAAATTTTATCTACCAGTGTATACTATTAACCACTTCTAGTCAAACGGGCTTTAAAGCCCATTCTTTGACATAAAGTTCGACATTGATTTTAAAACTGGGGAAAAATATATGGAATTAATGACAGCAATGGAATTAATGCCAGCAATCAATATGGAATTAATGGCAGCAATTAATATGGAATGAAGTATTTTTCTTTATACAAACATAGCAAAAGGCTCGAATATGTGGTAACAGACCCAAGGTAAAAGTTTCATAAGCATAAAGGAAATGCATTTCAATTTCAAGAACTATAAGATAAATGCCAAGGCACCATCTTTAAAGCACGTTTGGTAGGGAGAACCGGAGAAATCTAGATAAATGAAATGATGCTAAGAAATGAAGTGAAGAGAAATGAAATTCACTGTTTGGTAATGTCAGGTAATGTCAGAAAATTGACCCTGAGAAATTAGCAAGATATTCATTTCTTTAGTTTGGTAGGTATAAGTTGAGAAATGAAATGGATTTTCATTGCAACAGTCGAAAGACGAAAAAATCAAACACGTAAATATGATGAAAACAATTTCAACCAACTTCGGCTTCACTTGCTTTACCAAAACGAGTTCTAATGCATGTGTATAGAACCACCGAAAACAAGCAAATAATTGGTACACCTGCACTCTCACAAATTCAACACATTGGCTCAAAACTTGTACGTAGTACTACATTTTCCTTTTGTAAAATACCAATCCAACGTTTGTTATAAACAAATTTAATGCTATTTTAAACCAAAACAAAACTCACATAACCCAAAACTCATTCATTATCTACGAACTTCTTACTACAATGAACACTTTTCTACAATAAAACTTATATAACCCAAAAGTCGTCCATCTAGTATTATTGGCCCTTTTAGGACTCCATTTCGTTAGGGATACTTCACTTGTTTGTGGAGAAGTTGCAAGACGCAGACGACTGCCAAAAGATCGAGGGCGTGACTTTGATTTCCCACGCCCTCGCGGCCATCCTTTCTTTGAGCTTTGATTACCTTACCAAATATGTCTAAAGATCAGTAACCACAAGTGGTCTGCAAGATTGGGCTAAGAAGACTCTTCAAACAAGTTAAAGTCGTCATTGTTATTTGCACTATAGTATGTTAAAATATCATGTGGCAACCTTCGAAGCAGCAATCAATTTCCATGTTCAATGTTGAGCCAACCCTAATCTTGCCATCTACATATTGATGCCAAGAATGTAGTAGTAATGTGTGTGTAGATAAAAAAAAACACCAAAGTGCACAAGATATGGTAGATGCATAGCTTCTTCTGATTTTGGTCACAAAGGTATACAAGCCATGGTTAATCTTGATGTGCACAACAATAAAATGACTACCAGGAAGCTCATACGTTACTTGAAACACAATACTCGACTTATATAAAGCAAATACAAATGAATTGAATACTTTCATTAGCAACTAATTAAGATCACATATTAGACTATGTAAATCAATTCACATTGGAGCTTGTACCTTCGAATACTCAAACTTTTTTTTCAAACAACTTCTTTCGCAATAGGAGCTGTCAAATAAGTAAATGGTTGACTTTGAAACCATCACTTCGGATATGTGATCCAGCCATCCTAATTAAACAGTTGGCTACCAAATAAATAATACAAGAGAAAATGGATTAACTTTAACCTCACTTCATGATTCTCAGCTTTATTCTCACTTCAGGTTGTGAACTTTATTCCTACCTATTCTGTAAAATATATATGAATTATATTATATTATAGTTAATATAAGAAGCGATTGCGTTGTTTGCTTCACAGATTGCCTCGATTAACAACTTATGTGTATCAAATTATCTATGTAATTGCAAACTTCGTAATCAAATTATCCTTTTCAACTATGAAAGCCAAAGTTGAATACATCAACCAAATCATCCAAAACTAATATTCTAGTAGTTATAATTAAATTGGACTATTGAAACTTGGGACATTGAGTTGCAATATACAATTTATACAAAGTATAACACCAAAAAACGATCAAAGAAGCGTAGTATTGAATACCTCACCACCACTCGATGTATAGATTACCATCTAACCAAGCAAACAAGAACAAAAATATCCCAAAACAAAACCAAGGAAGGGAGGAGATGGAATAAGTTACATAAAATCGATGGCAGTTAAGAGCAGGAATGGAAAGCAAACGGTGGTGACGAATAGTAGACAGTGACGAACAAGAAGAGATCGATTTGTAAGAATTGCATCATGAGAACCAGAGAGAAAAAGGGGGCTAGGGTTCTTTAGATTTAAGGGGACTACCTTTTGTTAAGCCAACTTCATTTCTCAGCCAAAAAAACAAGGAGATATTCTTCTTGATAAAACTCATTCTCCACAAATTGGATAGAAATTAGAATACGAAGGAACTGATTTCCCAAGAAATTGCATTTCTCCGTGTCTAACAACTCTAAAGCCTAACAAAACAAGGGAAATGAAGTGATTTCCATTTCTTTCACTTCATTTCACCCTACCAAACAGACCCTTAGTTTTTACACAGATTGAAACGCAAAAATGGGTATCACCAATAACTGTTTGGAGGTTCAAAAAGATAACCAAAATGACATGCTACGGATCCAACAAAACATCGGTAGAATACTGATTAACACATTTACCGTGCCTACCAAAGCCAAAAAGGTCGTTCTAGAAGACCACAGCTACAGAACCTTTATAAAAATAAAAAATAAAATCAACCACATTATCTTAAGTGCAAATCAAACGTTTTGGTAAAGCTAGATCACTGGTAACCTCTCACCTTTTTACTGCCAAGAAGATTATTCAAACATAGCAAAGAAAGCCATCATGTCATTCAAGTCCTTGAAGTCGTTGAAATTGCCATCTTCATCAAAGGCTGTGTAATCATCATACTCATAACCATCAGAGTCAAAGTACCCGTAATAATCATCATCAGACTCACCTAAAAAGAATCCAGACTCGGAAGAAACATCACATGGCTCGTTATCACTATCAATAAGATGTGAATAGCCTTCAAGAGAATCATTAGGAAGTTTTAGATCTTTAATCCGTTCTGAACATCTTTTCCCAATGTCATCTTCTTTTAGATTAATGTACAAGCACTGGCGGATGTCAAGTGACTCAAGATGAGGACAACCGTCCAGAATCGCCTGCAACCCAATATTCGACATGCTGTCGCCAATGAGTTCAAGGTGCCTTAAATCACGTAAGCTTTTCCCAATTGCTATGGCCGTCTCGTTCAGCATATGCACATACTCATCATCATCATCATCTACATTTGAGAATCTATAGAACTTTTTATTCACTTTGAGTGATTTTAGCATGGGGCAATAATGTCCAGCAGCTTCAATATCTTCTGGCCCAATCTCTGTTGTCTCAAGGCTGAATTCCTCCAACAACGGAAATTTCTTCAGATATACACCCCACTCTCCATATATTTCACCAAAACAATATATGACTTCTAGACGTTTAAGCTGACTTGATCTGTCAAATAAATGCAAAGCTATTTTTAGAGTATTATTATAGCAGCTGATGGGTTGGATTTATTTGCGGCAGTGCATCTGGTCGCTTTGGGTTACTGCTGCAAACAACTATATGTTTATTGCACGTGTCTACTTTTATTGGTGTTCACATCCATGGTATCGTATAAAAGCACATCATCATTTACGCAGAAAAAATAAATATCAGATCAGATCCAGCATTCTATATATCAGAATGTTTTTTTATTATACCACAAACATAATATGTGCCTTGAGAATCAGATTTGAACACATAAGCTTTGGTGTCAAGAATCATTATTTGACAACGGGTTATCAAGTAAGGTTGTCGGTCAAATACAATTATCTTATAGTCAAGAAAAGAAAGAACATGAACCACTATCCGACTTATAGCCTAGTTAAGTTATAATACCTAAACTACCAGTCATTAGCTAACTCACGCCTTCATTTAGCATTGTCATATTAGCAACACTATTTTCAGATAACAAACAGATAAAATAATGAGTCAATTAGCATTTATAATAAAAAGCAGCCTAATAGAAACTTAAGTCAAGATATGTGTATATAAACATTTAGCTAGAAAAGAATATTAAGAGTGAAAAAGAAAGTGACCATTGATACATCACATACAGTAGCCCTTTAAGCTTTTAAAAAACTTCATTTTTCATAAAATTAATCAAACATAAAACGGTTTTAGAACTTATTGAAGGTTTAGGTTGTAGTTATCCAAAAAATAGAGAAGGCAACTTACATAAAACAAATCAATTTAACACCATGTGATGCATAAACAAGTAATGCAGATTGCAGTGCATCCATGGCTGTTATTATACAGACAAAAATGCACACAGAAAAGACAACAATAAGCTTTGCATACCTATCACAAATATACTGAAGAAGCTTATCATTACAAAAATCAGTGATAGAGAGATCAACCAATTGGCCTTGGCTTCTATCGACAGCATTCTTGCATATCTCTTGACATAAGGGCCTTCCACTTGGATCTGAAGGATTGTCCATAGAAATAACCCTCCACATAGCAGGGTCATTGCAGATTTTTCGCCAAGTTGTGCACACTTTTTGGGCATTCTGAAGTATGTCAAACACACCGATTCTTTGGAGTATATTGGCCATTAAATCTGCTGGGAGCTCCAACCAGTTTGCAGTTGGCTTCTTCACTTGCCATATCTGTTTCGGTTTCGGAACAAACTTGGATTTCTTGCCTTTCCGTCCATTTGATTTTGATGTGGATGCCTTTGCCACTTTAGCTGCATAAAAGAAAACACAAATACAAAACAAAATGTTACATAAATGTGTTTTAAAACTCAAAAAGAGCTTCTTAGCTTTATCTAAATTCATACAATTAGCTAACAAACTGCTCAAACAAGCTAACCCAAAGATTTTTAAACTGTAAAGTATAAAAATTTTAATTTTATTTTTGAAGACGCCATGTTTAAACCACAGATCACTCTCCTTATTCCTTAATGTGAATTAAACATTTTGAAAAATAAAATAAAATAAAACAAACCAACTAAGTGCAAATTTTAAGACGTATGGGTGAGTTTGGGTTAGCTTATGTAGACAAATTATAGGATTATTTTTTTAATAAAACTCAAAGATGTCATAAAAGGGGATAAATCTAATACTACAATACACATTAATAACATTTTCAATTATCAGAATATATCAAAATCACATAATGAAAAGAAAAAAAAAAGAAAGAAAGAAAAAAACTAGACAGAACTAATGAGCTTCGAAAATGAACGAAAGCGTCTACTAATAATATTTCAGTAATCGTTAGTAAACTACAGTAAATATATAAACAGACCTGAATGAAAAAATAAATATATGGCTTTATAGTTAGAATTGAAATCACCTTTGTCAGCTTTCATCGTTTCTCTGAGATTTTGTTCGTGAACTTGTTCGAATTGGATGCCAATAACTTTTCCGATCCTAATTGTTTCACGCAATTCTTCTTCATCGTCATCATTCCAGCTCCGACTATTACTATTCGTCATTTCATCCCCCAAAAAGTATGCACGAAAACCGTCGTATGTTATCAATTTGAAATTTAAACCAAAACTAGAACCCTTTTCATATCAATCGGCAACTCTAGGTAGGGGTGAACAAAACCCGGTTTTCCCAAAAACCGGTTCGGGTTGACAAACCGGACCGGTTTTTTCATCCAAAGCAAAAACCGGTTTTTCCAAAAACCGGTTTGGAACCGGTTCGGTTTTTGGGGGGGAAAAACCCTAACCGATAGAAACCGGTTTGGGTCGGTTTGGAACCGGTTCGGGTTGAAAAACTGGTTTGAAACCGGTTTTTCTATATAATTGGGTTTTTTTCGAGCGTTAAGCGTTTTAGGGAAAACTAACTTATTATTCAAATTTTTTTCGATAGAATGGTAGTATATTAGGTATGAAAACATAACTTAACAATAACTTAAAACAAAGTCTTCTAAATCTTCATAAAAATAATATTTAAACCAATAATTCTATATAATTCAATCTTCTTCGAGCGTTAAGCGTTTTATGGAAAATCAACTTATTATTCAAATTTTTTTCGATAGAATGGTAGTATATTAGGTATGGAAACATAACTTAACAATAACTTAAAACAACGTCTTCTAAATCTTCATAAAAATAATATTTAAACCAATAATTCTATATAATTCAATCTTCTTCGAGCGTTAAGCGTTTTATGGAAAATCAACTTATTATTCAAATTTTTTTCGATAGAATGGTAGTATATTAGGTATGGAAACATAACTTAACAATAACTTAAAACAAAGTCTTCTAAATCTTCATAAAAATAATATTTAAACCAATAATTCTATATAATTCAATCTTCTTCGAGCGTTAAGCGTTTTATGGAAAATCAACTTATTATTCAAATTTTTTTCGATAGAATGGTAGTATATTAGGTATGGAAACATAACTTAACAATAACTTAAAACAAAGTCTTCTAAATCTTCATAAAAATAATATTTAAACCAATAATTCTATATAATTCAATCTTCTTCGAGCGTTAAGCGTTTTATGGAAAATCAACTTATTATTCAAATTTTTTTCGATAGAATGGTAGTATATTAGGTATGGAAACATAACTTAACAATAACTTAAAACAAAGTCTTCTAAATCTTCATAAAAATAATATTTAAACCAATAATTCTATATAATTCAATCTTCTTCGAGCGTTAAGCGTTTTAGGTAAAACTAACGTATTATTCAAATTTTTTTCGATAGAATGCTAGTACATTAGGAATGAAAACATATCTTGACAATAACTTAAAACAAAGTCTTCTAAATCTTCATAAAAATATTCTTGAAACAAATAAGTCTTCATAATCTTCAAAATCATCAAAAATCTTCAACTTTTATTAATCTTCAATTCTTCTAACATCTTCAATTTGGGTAGTCTTCAAAAGTCGAAATCTTCTTCGGAGGAAGCCTCTCGGGAAGCTTCATCGAGAGCAATTTCTTCATCGGAAAGTGATATTGCCATACCCGCTTCCACCTCGAGATCGTGTATATCTCCTTCGTATTCCATTTCACCTTCAAGACTTGAAACGTTTTGTATACGTTCCGCGGCGTCTAAGTGATCCTTCAAGCATATGCACATCTCTAATTAGGCCGGTGTGAGTTTTGTTCTTCGTATAGATAATACCCTGCCACTAAGAGAAAAAGCGGATTCCGAAGCTACCGTAGAAGCTTGGACGGTTAGTAAATCTCGGGCCATGATGGTTAGAATGGGAAATTGAGATTCCCTCCTTTTCCACCAAGCCAAAATATCAAAATTTGCGAACTCTTCGGTAGGTATTGAGGATAAAAAGTCCGTTCCGGTATATCTACCATATTCGCTAGTGGCACTTTGGTCACCATCACCCCTTGCCCGTTTATGATTTTCTTGTCTTAAACTATTATATAAGTTAATCTCGGGATCTTGGGATGATGATGAAGCAAACATTGTGGAACCCGGATTTGTAGAAATCATTGTTGTTGAACTAAAATTTTGAAAATATATACCATATAACTCTCTAAAATATGTGTTAAAATCTTTTTTTGTATTCTTCGCAAAATTTGGATTTGCATCATTCAAATCCAAATTATGACAAATGTTACCAATAAGTAATTCCACACCGGAAACGTTCAAACATGGGTTTAGGGCGGCGGCACAAGTAATTACCGGTGGTATTTCTTGAAAATATTTTCTTAGTTTTTCTTTCATGGGAGCCACCATTATTGCAAATACATCACCATAAAATTCGTATTCGTTTAGTTTTCCACTCATTAAATATATTTGCTTAAGTACCAAATGACTTGTGGGATAATAAACACCCGATAATAAAGTAGTTGCGGTTTTAAAAACTTTGAGCAATTCGGTTATCTTTTGAATAACCTCCCAATACTCGGAGGAAAATGATGTTGCAAGGCCTTTTTGAACAAGTAAATCATGAAAAACGGTTAAAGTGTCGCGTTGCCTTAAACCACATATAAACATGTTGTAAGTCGAATTCCATCTTACGGGCATGTCCCAATTAGGGGTTAAAAAAATGTTATCCGTTTCTTTACATAACCTCATATAATGTTTGTATCTAGCCTTACCCGAACAAAATATATCTTGTAACATAGTTTTATATGCGTGTTTTACAACCATTATTTGTGGAACCGCTAGTCCGTCTTGCACAACCAAGTTAATGATGTGTGCAACACATCTACTATGGTAGAAAATGCCTTTCAAAGGTGGTTGGTATTTTAGTATTAACCTTTGAACGGCGTTTGTATTATTACTTGCATTATCAAACGAGATTGAAAAAACCTTTTGTTCTATTTTAAACATTTTCATTACATCTCGTAACATGTAAAATAAGTTTTTACCCGTGTGAGGATACTCAAAGTTTTCAAAAGCAATGGTACGTTTCATCATTTGCCAAGATGAGGGTTCAACCCAATGTGCGGTAACACAAAGATACGAACCGGGCAAACCATGAGGAGCCGACCATACATCGGTTGTTAATGATACATTTGTATTTAAGTTTTCAAAACCGATTATTAGTTGAGTTTTAGCATTTTTCCACAATTTAAGAGCATCACGTCTAAGAGTAAGACGACTTACATGATTATATCGCGGTTGAAGAGTATCTTGAATGACCTTAGTAAGCCGAGGGTTGTCGAAGTGGTTGAAAGGCAAAGCTTCTTGAATCACAAAGCCGGCAAATGCTTGTCGACACCGCTCCGCTTGATATGCAAAAATACCCCCATCCCGTGACATACTTGCTTGACCCGACTCGGGATTACTTTTGACTCCATCACAATACTTTGTAGAATGTGATCTCAAAGTAGAGTTGGACTCGGCTTTCAAAAATTTCCCACAACGTTTACAAAATGCCTTAGTGGAACCATCCGACAATAACACTTTGTCGTAATTAACCCAAATCTCCGGATTTCGTTTGGTTACCAAAACTTCCACAATTGTTGGTGCATTTGAAGAACCAACACCGGTGGAAGTTGAAGAAGATTGAGTTGCCATTTTGATAGCGTTTCGAGAGCGTTTGAGAGGAGTAGAGAATTTTTTGAGAGTTTTCGTACGTAAATCGTAAGCGTTTTGAGTGTTTAAAGACTAGAATTAGCAAGATTGAGTGTTGTGACTAAACCAAACCCAAGGTATCTATTTATACTAGTTTTAGGATGGCAAAATGGTAAAAAAAAGCTCAAAAAAAGGGTCAAAAAACTCAAAAAAACGGTCAAAAATTCAAAAAAACGGCTAGTTTTGTAACAGCTCAAAAAACCGGTTTCAAACCGGTTTTAAAAACCGGTTTTCCAAACCGGTTCCGGAAAAACCGGTTACAAACCGGTTTGTAACGGCTATAATCAAAACCGGTTCCCAAACCGCCGGTTTTTGGAAAAACCGAACCGGTTTTTGGAAAAAACGGTTTTGATCGGTTTCGGTTTCGGTTTTTTTTTCGGTTTCGGTTTCGGTTTCGGTTTTTTTGTTCACGCCTAACTCTAGGGACTCTCGCTCAGGCTTACCTTACATTAGATTGCACAGGCCCAGGCCCAACAACCCTTTAATGAGTCTCTCCAACAAAATTGATTAACAAAGTACAAAATAAATTAATAGTGGAGTATAAAGTTTCTAAGTTATGTGTTATTGCTATCAAATTAGACAAGTCACTATGAGGGCGTCTCCCGTCGTTCTAAAAAGACGTTATAGGCATGGTGTACGGTTCTTCCGTCATTTTGAGATTTCTGTCGTTCAAGAGACGGAGGAGATGAGGAGAGGTGTGGGCCCAAAGCAGGGCGACGGTCCCAATTAAAAAAATAATTTTTTTTTAACAATTACAAAATTAAATAAGTAAATTTTAAACAACTGCAATAAGGCCATTATTAACAAAAAACAATTTTTCTATAATTTATTTGTTTAACCTTTTTCAATAATAAACACTCCATATATATAATCACGACTAAAATTTCTTATAATTCTCACAATCTCTACTTTTTTTACACAAAAATCATATTAAATGCATACAATCAAAAATATCTAATTATCCCCACAACTCTCAACAACCACCGCAATCAAGCAATACGAACTATTTCACCAATTTACTCAACGCTCCTTACTCAAATACAAATTATTCACCCCGTGTATTCATCTTCCGCATCTAACTCGAGCAATTCTTCCCAAATCACGTGAATTTTAACCAATACGCTCTATTTCAATCCCACCCAATGATCCACTATTCAATAATATCAACAATCATATCGTCACTCTCCAACAACAACAACTATACCCACAATGCTATTTGTTTTCTATTTAATTAATGAATGTGTTTTTTTTAATGTATGTTTTAAAAATATAAATGTATTTGTGTTAATTGAAAAAGAAAAAATTAAATTAAGTGGTGACTTGCTCATAAAAGTTAAGTTCCTCCATTTTTATAAGAAGTGTTCATTTTTTGAGTCAGTTCTTCTGCGAATTAGCTAGCATAATGGGTGGTTTTATAGAATGTACAACCACTTTGTCAAGCAAATCAAGTGTAAATTTGGCTATATATTGTTTTATTAATGTTAATAACGAGTTTGTTTCACTCCGACGCTGCGACAGGATCTATAGAATAATATAATTTTTTAAGAAAATATGTTAAATTAAAATCTTAAAAGTAAACATATTAATATACGTACTTAAACAAATAATTATGATACCACCGAGCTTGCAACAATATTATATAATGAATATACATTATAATAATGTCTATCTTGCAACAAATATTGTATAATGCATAAAAATCGTAATAATACATCGTATATAAAAGGATTAGAATATGAAGTCTCGAACATCAGTTCTTCACCAATATTTTTCCCATCTCGATTACATAAAATAATATGTATCACATATTTACCATCGATCTTATTATTAATACAATGTTATTTTTCTTTTCATTATAACTATATTTATTTAGTACAAAATATTACAATAATTTTACTCTGATAATCTCACCGTATATTATAATGTTACATCTCTACATAACCTTACATTCTCCCTTAATATCAATTGTTGAACATTTATGAATAGTAAGTGTTTTGTCTTATTTATGTATATATTTAATTAAAGGAAGGCCGTGATAAGAAAGATATTCTAGCCTAATTGGTAAAAGACCATGAGTGATAGTGAGACTAGGAGAGTACAAGAGTTCAAGCCTAATTGGTAAAAGACCATGAGGAATAGTGAGATTAGGAGAGTACATGAGTTCAAGCCTCATTTGCTTATTTTTTTGTTACTTTTATATTTTAAGGTTTAATAGATTATTAATCAAACCCTTTAAATATAAAAAGGTTATAGAAAGGGAACCTATAAAAATTAAGGAATAATTTATAAACTTCTATAAAATGTCTAAAGTATTAGTTTTATTGTTCTTACTTTGACTACAATAATTAACTATAAAATCTATTACTTTCTTTTTTTCCTTCTTTTTTTATCATATTTAGATTATAATAATTTATCACTTACAAGAAAAAGTCAATCCAATCAAATTAATATCAATTTCATGTTATGAAAAATAATTTTGTTTTTATCTAATAAAATATAGAATTCTAACACCTGTCTTGTTATACGAGAAAAAATCTTATTTAATTATAATGATATTGCTATGTGAAGATCCTGGTGAAATACACGGGCATTATAAATCTTGTTCATATCAATACATCAACTCGCACTCACATTCATGATCTACCCGACCCCCTACTTTTATAGTTGACACTCTCAGTATCTTTTACATTGACAACCAATGTTCTGAAAAACTGTTCGCATTATCGGACCGGTTCAATCGGTTTGAACCTGTTCAACGGGTCTCAAAAACCGATTAGTAAAATGTATATATATGTTTATCAATTTAACTCAACATTACTTCTTATGCCTATTAAAATATATGTATGTGTATGTATTGTATTAATCTTACTTTATTCATTCAAATAACTTGTCAAATAATAGTAATCTTTTACATTTTAGCAATAGTTTATAAATTACAACAAAAACTAAAAGAAATATATATACATTGGGTGTTTTTGTTTATGTATTGTACATAATAATACCCATAAGTTAACAAAGAGATATATATACACCAGTGTGATAAGAAAGAAAAGGAATTAATTTGTTCCCTTTACAGTTTGTCCGACATCGATTGCAAATAAATGTATAGAAGTTAGGAGTGTATAAAACGGAGTATGCACACAAAATGACAAAATGCATCCTGTAACATTCTGGGTCTCTGACTTTAACTTGGGCCTGAGAATCTAGTTGGGCTTTGTCAAAACAAGCTTCCTTCACCGGTTGGACCGATTCGATTTACCCCGGGTTTCTATGGGTTCGACTAAACCACCGCCCGGATCTAACTAAATTGAACCAGATTGGGGTCCTGTTCCCGGTTGAACCGGTCTAGGAATCAGGTCCGGCCAGGGTTTAGTAATCTTGCTGACAACATGTCGTCTTTTCCTCTTATTCAAGCTATTTTTCTTTCTTTGATTTGTTTTTAATTAACTTCAATGACAACGATTTCACTATTAAAACAAAGCAAAACCGAAATGTGTACACTTAAAAAAATAATCTTTATATATTGAGTTTATAACACCATATTTAGCTCTATAAAATAAAATCACTAAATAAAGTATAAAAGTTATATTATATACTTATCAAAATGAACCATTTTGATATTTTGGATAACTTCTTTTTTTATTAATATTTCATATTATTAGTTAAAATGAATATACTATCCTTTTCAATTTACGAGTAGAAATAATATTTTTAACATAAAATAAGTCACACCATTCGATCTAAGCATAACATATAAATTATGCGAATCAACCTTCTTATTAATAACAAAGCTTAATTAATACCAAAATAACTTTAAATAAGAAGTAATCATAAAGATATAAATATAAATTATTATAAAAAAATAATTATAATGATAAACAAAAATAACTTTGATAGTATTGTATTACAATAAATAAATAAATATATATAAATAAAATCTAAAATTTACTTGAACACGAAGCATGTACAAAAATTAGCCATTGTATTTCACCCTGAAAAACAACTATAAAGAAAAAGGAAAAGAAAAAAGGACCCAGATATCTATCTATATTTATATTTATATTTATATTTATATATGTATTTTATTGTTGAGTTGCTACATATTCATTGAGTTGCAATAGATTGTGAATAAGAACAATTACTTTGGTAATTGTTAGAAAATTACTGCACAAACACAGTGAACTTTCAAAAATATAAGCTCGCTACAAATTGTAAACATAAATAATGCTTAACAAACTTTTACAGATATATAACAATTAGCAAGTTGAAAATTTCTTTTCCACCAAGAATGAAAGTTTCTTGACAACTTGTCTCCAGCTTTCATACTGACGACCATAACAATTTGCAAGTTGAAGACGTCTCAGCTGACTTGATCTGCTTAATATAACAAACGTGAACCATTTTTATTAGCGATGCAAAGATATCACAACTTTATTTGTTAAACTCTCTCTCTCTCTCTCTCTCTCTCTATATATATATATATATATATATCCTAACAGCAACTTGTGGTTCGATAATAATTTGTTTATAATTTAACGATAAATAGCTAACTTAATACACATTTCAAAATGTTTGGCGAAACAATGAAACTTATATTTGGAGCTGAAATTGGAGCTTGTATTTTATACATAAGTGTTTGGCTAAGTAGATAAAGTTGAAACTTAAATATGTGAATTGACATGAAAGGATAAAAAAATATGACAAGGAATGAAATATGGGGTAATTAAGTAATTTTATAATCCATAAGCTAAAAGTGAGGCTAAAAGACATGAACTAACTGATTTTGAATTTTATTTTATTTTATTTTTTATTTTTTATTGGGGTGGGGAGGATGGTTATTTGGTATGATGTATTATTCGCGGTTAATTCCGCTAGTAAATATTTGCAAAGAAAAGATATATGTATTATAGATGCAATAAAACAATTAAAAGGTCTTGTTAAGTTCTTTATAAAATATAGAGTTAATGGATTTGAAAATTCTATAACTATCGCTAAAGAAATTGCTGACGAAATGAATGTAGAACCTAAATTTCATGAGAGACATCTTATCCATAGGAATAGGCGATTTGATAATAATATTGATAATGAGACCATAAAAACCCCTCAAGAGTTTTTCAAAATCAATTATTTCTTATATATTATAGATAAAGATATTTCATCTCTTAATAGTAGATTTGATCAATTTAAAGTCTAAAACTCTTTTCAGATTTCTATTTAGCATATGAAAATTAAAGTCTCTTGATGGAAAATCTAAAAGATAGTTGTCTTAACCTTGATAAAACCTAAAACACAATGATTGTTCCGATATTAGTGGCGTACATTAGTTTAAGAGTTAAGGTTCTAAGAGAAATAATAAATGTAGAAAAAGATAAACCAATTGATATACTTAATTATATTAAAAAACTTGATTCTTTTCCAAATGCTTATATTGCTATAGAATTATGTTAACCATTCCGGTAACAGTTGCTTCAGCCGACATAAGTTTTTCGAAGCTTAAAATTGTAAAAAACTATTTAAGATTAACAATATCACAAGAAGGTTAAATGGATTATCTACTTTATCAATTGAAAATGAGTTAATTAATAAAATTGATTTTAATGAAGTAATTAGAGATTTTGAATAAAAAAGGTAGAAAAATAAATTTTATATAAAAATATAATAAGTTAAAAAAACTATAGCAAAGAAGACCCCATTTTAAAAGTTCGCTTTAGGTCTAGAATGGGCTTGAGCCACTCTTGTATGTGCAAGAGCAAATGGTTTAACGCCTCTTGGTCGTATCTTTTAGATGTTATATTTTTTGCACACTAGTAACGAGATACTACTTCTGTCCCAAAAAGTGTTCAGATACATAGTGTTTTAAGCTTACATAATTATTTCACTTTTTAGTGTTAATAATAGCTTAATCCTCTAAGTTTTTTATACTTGCCATTAAGTTATTTTTAGATGTTCCCTTTAAGTTTTTTTCCTCATGATTTAATCCTTCAAGTTTCAAAATTTTAGTAATTTAACCCTTTAAGGGGATATTTGATCTTTATACTTCAAAATTTTGATGGTTTAATACCTAAAGTTTATCTTTTACGATAATTTTTCCTTTTTAAGGTTATCTACTTTAACCATCTAACTTTCAACAGTTTGGTAGTTTAATACTTTGAAAGGTTAAACCAACAAATAAATGCAAATTTGAAAGATTAAATCATGAAGAAAAAAAAAAACCTTAAATGGTTAAAACTTAAAAGATTAAATCATTATTAACCTTTAGTCAAATATTTATTTTACTCTTACTTTTATGGATTCATTATGTGAAGAAGTGTAATGATAAAAATGGAAACTCTGTGATTAACTTTTTAAAATGGACATTTGTTTGGGAGAAAACTACAATAACAAAATGGATACTTATTTTAATGCTTCAGTTCAAAATGGATAAGTTTTATAGACATGTCAAAAGATGTTGTTGGGATTTATTGATTTGATGATACAAATTATAAACTGATAATTTACATAGGAAACATGAAGGATCAAGATCGACATCATGAAATTCTAGAAGATGGAGGATTCTAGAAGACTTGCTTAAAAAGATAAAGATCAAGATTAAAAAGAGTTAGTTTCCTAATACAATTAGGTTTCCTTTGTAAGTCTAGATGGACTCTATAAATAAAGAGATCCCTAGACATTGTTTAAGTGTGTTTTAATGAGGGTAAACACCCGATCTCATAACTTGAGATCGTCTCCCCATGTGAACGATCTAATAAAGAAAGATCGATTCGATATCCCTAAGGTTGTAAACCCCAGTACATAGAGTTGTATTCGTCTTGTTAATTAATCAATAATAAGATTAGGGATTCATAATTATCTTCTTTGTGTTCTTCATATTGTGGTTATTGTTTTAATCTTTTGTTTTATCAGCAGCATCCCTCTGTTCTTCAACATCAGTATTAACTGTTTCACTTTCCAGAGCAGTACTAAAACCAAAATCTTCTCTTGCAGCATTAACAGCAACACTAACATCTGCAGCACTAACTCCAGCAGTTTTAACATGATCAGCTTTAACATCTATACCTTCAGTATTAACTGGAGCAGTTTTAATTTCATCAGTATTAACTGCTATTCTTTCATTTTCAGTAGTAACTCCAGCACCATCGGCAGTAACTGGAGTAGCACATGCTGCATTCTGATCTTCAAGATCAACAATGAATGGTTCATCTCCCATCTCCTTACAAGCAGATTCATCAATAGATTTGCTCTTTTCTTGCTCTCTTTCCTTCATAAGATCAGATACCAATCCATTCAGCTTCTGAATCTCCTTCCCCTGAGACTCTAAAGATTAGGGATTCATAATTATCTTCTTTGTGTTCTTTATATTGTGGTTATTGTTTTAATCTTTTGTTTGGTGTTTAACGGGCCTTCACAGATGTTTACAACCATTTTTTTTTATCTATTCTTTATGATTATAGATTCATAATCCTCAATAGACTTTTCTTTTGAATATGAATAAATATATATATTTTTTACAAAGGTAGGTACTCAACAAGAACTGAACCCGTAGACAACTCTGTTAGAATGTTCTATTTCCCATAAGCTAAACCACAACAAAGGCACATTTAGGTTCACTAGTTTAACTGATGCAAATGCATAAACAATGGGCTACATGACAAATATAAATAAATAAGCCTAGAAGATGAAATTAAATGTCAACAATTTGCAAAATTTTATTAACATAAATTTGAATACTCTGAAATGACAAATAAAGTAACCCTATAACTATTACAATATTAAAAAAAAAATCAGAAAAATACTATAAAGTAATTGTACCTTTGTCATTCGATCTGCTTCTATTTGGCGTTGCGAAATATTGGCTTCAACTTTCGAGCGACTCATAAGACTGTTCCCATCAGTGAGCGCTCATAAAGTGAGAAATAAAAAAAATTGATTTAATGCTTTCAGCCTAATTCTGTATGTGAAACTTTGCTTAAAGGAAGATCATCATGATTTTTTTTGTCTTTTTATGTCACGTGTAATTTTTTTAGTGATGAATATATATTTTTTAAACAATATTTGTTATTCTTATAAATCTATAATTATTTGAATTAAAAACTTAAAAAACAAATACTAAAACTAGTGATTTTTTTCCTCAATATAATATTGACATATGTAATATTCAATTTCAACTTTTCATTTCTGAACTCTTTTGATTTCTTTGTTATCATGGATCCTTCATTTCCAAATTTCATTTTAAATCTTGATGACTCTTAAGATTATACAAACTTTCAAGGCTATAAAACCTCTCAGTTTTTTTCAAATCTCAATCAATTCTCCGTCACTGAAAATATCCAAACCTCATAAAATACTGAAAAATCTCCCAAGAGGCGATAAATGGGATTCTTTGCGTTATTGTCAGCATGGGTTACCGCTAGCGAAGATAGCATTCTTGGCAAAAAAAACCCAAAAACTTACATTTTTGTGGGCAACTGTGAAGGAATTGTATGATGCAGCTCAGGCGGAAACCCAAACCCCAAAAAGCTGTGAAACATTGCTCAAATGAAAGGTCGTTGGAAACAACTTAACGAAAGTGCACAAAAATTGTTTGTTGCATTTCGACAAGCATATAGACAAAAATGAAGTGGAATTAGCATGAAAGATGTTGAGAATGATGCTCATAAAATTTATAAGACCGGGGGGGGGGGGGGGGGAGTAAGTTAAATGACCCTATTGTTTTGAATATTGTTGTGTAATCATAAGAATTGGGATTTACAGCTAGGTCAAGACATAACACGTACCAAATGTGTAGTTGGTGACGAAGAAATTGATGGTAGCACAAAAAAATCAAGGACAAGTAAGGAAGGTGCATATTGTGTCCCTTCAGACCCAAAAATGCCAACCAGTGGTGGTTCATCACGTCAACGTCCTACGGGTAGAGATATGGCTAAGAAAAATGGAAAATGTAAGGTATCTTACGAAACTGTTGAAGAAATTAGTACACTGAGGCTTACTTGAATCGATGAAATTGATGTCATGAGAAAAAGACTCGATTTAGATAAACAAAAGGAACAAAATAAAGGGAGAGAAAAAAGGGAAGAAAAATAGATAAAGAAGATGCAACTTGTGCTTCTGAATACACTGTTAGCAAATGAGCACATGTCGCCTGAAGATGAAGAAACAAAGCGATATCTATTATCGAAATTATATGGAATGTGATTGCAAATGGAGTTGTCAATATCAGCTTTAGTGATTGTCAGTATCAGCTTTAGTGACTGTCAGCATCAGTTAGCTCGAATAATATGGAAAATCTAACATTATCTGCATTGTCACATGTTAATATTCTAATTTGTTGGTTGGATTTCATATGGATAGAATTTATCATCCAAAAAATCTAACATTATGTTTAAATAAAAATATATAAAAATAAACAAAATTTCATATCTTGATCACTATAATTAGGGTATAGTATCGCATAATTTGATATCCAACACCAACTCTCCATTTCTAATTTATGTAAAAGAATGTCTCAGAGTGAAAACTCATCTGAGGGTTCCGATTCAGGTTCAAATTCATCAAATGTGAATGCATGAATGAGAAGCCCAAATTGTTCAAGGAAATCAAGTAATGGATCACCTCATTAGTGAACTACTCATAAGCATGCCATATACGATCCTAAATGATCATCATCCAAGAGCAAGAATGCGGTATTGTGATCGGGCACGTGTACAGGGTGAGGCACGTTTGATGGAAGATACTTTTCCGACAACCCAACATATGACGAAGCAACCTTTCAGTGTAGATTTAGAAGGCAAAAACCATTATTCCTGCGTATAGTGAATGTTATTACAATGAATGACATATACTTTCAGCAAAGATGTGATGCCATAGGTAGACAAGGTCTTTCACCATTTTAGAAATGTACAAGAGCTATGCGTGTGTTGGCCTATGGGACATCAGCAAATGCACAAGATGAGTACTTGAGAATGAGATAAACTGTAACAAGGGATGCTCTTATACATTTCGTAGAATGTGTCATTTCATGTTTCGGTGAACAGTACCTTAGAAGTCCCAATGAGGTTGATTTGGCAAGACTACTCCATGTAAGGGAAGAACTTGAATTTCCAGGTATGATAGGCAGCATTGATTGCAAGCACTGGGAATGGAAAAATTGTCAGTAGTTTGGGCTGGGCAATATGCAGGAAGAAGCGGAAGAAGCGGAAAACCAACAATCATTTTGGAAGTTGTTACATAATATGACTTATGGATATGACATGCATTCTTCGGAACACCAGGTTCGTGCAACGATATTAACGTACTCTACCGTGCTCCTATTTTTAGTGATGTATTGGCGTCGAGCACCAAATCTCAGTTACATGGTCAATGGTCGGGAATATAATAGGGCATATTATCTCACTGACGACATACATCCTTCATGGGTTGCCTTTGTGAAGTCAATAACCTCTCCATTACTTCGAAAACACAAGTTATTCGTTGAACGTCATGAGGCTACTAGAAAAGATGTCGAACGAGCATTTGGAGTTCTACAAGCTCGTTTTGCATTTCTTCGACACCCATGTCTTGTTTGGGACAAGGATATGATGGGCCAGATTATGATTTCACTTTCCAAATAATTACTTAAGTAAATTACACGTCATGTCCTTATAATTTGGGATATTTTCACTTTCCATCCTTATAATTTTTTGGTTACGCTGGTCGTAAATGTCACATTCACTTTCATGGATCCCATGCTTTCACGATATCTTATGCTAAAATTTGTTACCTTCTTTGGAGTTTATTAAATTCAGAAAATAGAAAAGGATGTGTGTTGACCAAACCATAACTAACAAATGCCACTTTGAGCGACGTAGATTCGTGATCTTGGTGCTATTTATAGCTTTAAGATCATCTAAATGGCGAGTTCACATCATTTGAGCGAGGTTGAAAGTATGGTTAAAATAAAAAGAAGGTAGGCGCTAGTGATACAAAGTCATCACAATTACGATCACAAATCTTAGATTCTAGAAAATATGTATACTCATATATCACATACTCCGTGACACATATACAATATTATTTAGTGGTTGAACTACCACAATAGGAGTAGGCTTCTCATTTGCAATCGATTGAGCATTTTAAAACGATGATTATTTTTCACAACACACATCCGTTTGTTCTTGTTTACTTCTCTCTCTCTCTCTCTCTCTCTTTTTTTTTTTTTTAAATGTATGTGCTTTAGTTGGTTAAATGCCTTTAACAAAGTTTATGATCGTTCAACTTAAAATGAACCAAACGTCACCTTTATTACGATTGGGACCGCTGGACAAGTACATGGAAGCAAATACGTGTTTGTAAACAAAACAATTGGACCACTTAAATGAGGTACAAGTGTTATTCTGATGCGATCTACAAGAGTCATTCTACCTTAAATTGGATACGAAATTAGATGAAAGTAGCTATCAAGTCTTTTGCATGAATATTATGTGTTTACCAACCAGAATTACACAATTGATCGATCATTAAGAGTTTTACAATTACAAGGTTGGTTCAAAAGGTTACAAATCCTTTTTAAATTGATTACATATATCTCCAAATACTCAAAATTGATTGATATGTGATAAGATGCGCATATGCTAACAAAGATCTTCGTTATATGGTCGGTACCTACATATATATGCGGTGCTTATGGACTTCAATTTTAATAAGAAAGAATATGTTAGTAGTGTTAGAAATTCTTAACACGATATATGATTTCAATTCGAATAGTTTTTGTGAATCGTGTCATTATCACTTTCGAAAAGTAATATTTTCACCATAATTTTTGTCTGGGTTCATGCAATTCATTTCAAAATATAACTCGGAAAATTAGTTCTAGTTTGACACGAAAATCAGAATCCAATATTGTTTATGTGTGTGCAGATTGTGAATGGATTATCTTTCATATTTGCCCGTCGAAGTTGTAGTTATAAACAACCAATTGAAATTGCAGTTATAAACAGTTATTTTTATTCGAAAATCGTTTTATGATTTCATTGAACTTTGTCATTTTTATTGTTGTTTCGGGGTGCTGCTTCAAACCCGCAAGGGCTTTGCCCCTTGAACCTCACAAGGGGTGCGACCCACTTGACTCCGCAATTCTGATTGAACTCAAAATATAATAACTTATTCGGGTATATATTACGCATCACCTCATTCGTATTTATCGATACACCAAAAAATACAACAAATAGAACTGATCAGTAATTTTTATTTTATTTTAGTGAAATATTAAAGTTACAATCGATCTGATACCTATTTTATTTATTCGTTAGCGTTAATATGATATGACTTATGCAACGATATTTAAATATCAATTTTTTGGTAGTGCTTTCGTCATGAAAATATATGTAAACGAGAAGAAACTATAAATAAAAAGCAGAGGTATGAAAGTGAGCACAATAACTTACGTCAACAATGACATATTTTCCATGCAACTTTAGTTTTTCGACTGTTTAACGTGTCAAAGGCCAAATCAAAAAGCCAACTATATTTCACACGTGTAACGATTATCAATTTGACACGAGGTCATTAATGTGATGACAAAAATACCCCACCCCATACCTACAAAGGTTTACCCAATACTAACCGAAAAATATTAAAAATAAAAATAAAAACAGAGATTTGGCAAACGTGTTATTCGAAAGGGTCGGCGGCTATCACCCGTTACAATTTTCCCCTATTTAGTCGCAAACAAACCTACGAATTTCATAATCCCCAAAATTAACAAACCCTAACCCTAAAATTTCCCCCAAATTTTCTTCTTTCTAATCGAAATCAAAATCTGAATTGTGAATGGTAGAAATCTTCTGTAATCGGTTAATGATCTCCCCTCTTTGTTCCTCAAGGGGGATCTTTTCAATTTCCACCGTTTTCTGTTTCGGTTCCTGCAAAGAAGCCTGGTACCACCGCTGCGTGGGCCTTGATCCTTGATTTCACAATCACCGTGTAATCGCTTTTGTTAATTTTTGTTTCCTTGCAATTATTATATTCAATTTTGCTTAATTGTTTCGTTTATTAT
Source organism: Logfia minima (assembly GCA_963921325.1). Lineage (NCBI taxonomy): Eukaryota > Viridiplantae > Streptophyta > Magnoliopsida > Asterales > Asteraceae > Logfia > Logfia minima. The sequence goes on from OY992766.1 coordinate 24,004,330, forward strand.
TTTAATTTGAAAAAATAAAAATAAAAATATGTTGATGTATAAGCAAAAGAAGAATCAGGCTGCCGGTAACCGGCTTCTGATTAGTATCACTGTCATTGGTAGCGCCGGTCCAATCCGGTTTGTTGTTAATGAAGAGGAGCTTGTAGCTTCTGTTATGGATACAGCTCTTAAATCGTATGCTCGCGAAGGCCGACTTCCGGTTCTCGGATCGAATATTAATGAATTCGTTCTCTACTGTCCGATCGCTGGCACCGAAGGTACAATTCTTAGTTTCGGACTTAGTAATTATCGTTACTTGTGTAACCTTATTATTGCGTTTTGATACAACAGATAACTTCAGAAACTGATTGTTTTACTTTGACTAATTAAATTGTCGGAATTGTCTAACGCTCTTCCAACTGAATAATTTTAGTTTCTGATTATAGAGTTGTAATGCAGTATGAGCTAATTCAGATACAGTTAAATATCTAATATAATGTTAATTTGATCATTTACATATTATATCAAACGCTTGATTAACTGAGCTAGATAGTTTCAATATCTGGTTGTAGCAATATGAGCAAATTTAGATACAGTAACTATCCAATTTTTAGGTTAATTTGATTATTTAAATAATCAGACTTGATCTAATTGAAATATATGTGAATTTGGACTGTAGCTTTGGGTCCATTGGAGGCAATTGGGTCCTTTGGGGTTAGAAACTTCATGCTGTGCAAGAAGCCTCAGGCAGTCGATGAGGTTGGTGAAGATGGGAAGTCGGTGGCGGTGGGAATAACAAGGAAGAATACCGGCAGCTGGAAATCGTGGTTTAATAAATCAATCAATCTTAAAGTTTCTTCACACTGAGTGTTCTGTTGATGTAATTTAGGGAAGCTGTCTTCTCTAAATAGCTTTGTTACTATTTCTGAGAAATTGATTTGCTTCTGGCTTTTCCTGTGGCGATGATTCGTACGCCGCTATAAATTTTCCGTACACCATTAATTGTGTTTTTCAGTGTTGTACTGTACAACATCATCAAACACAATTAGTGGTAGTTACTGGTGTATGGAGAATTTTTGGTGGTGTACGAATTGCTCCATTTTACTGTTTTGGGAACTTGAATTTGAATAAAAGCATTAGATATTTTGTGTTTGCCAAATTAAGTTAAATTTCTTTGTTTTTAATGAGTTTTTAATAGCGCCATGGTATTATAATGGTTTCTATTTTATGAATTGGAAGAGGTACATTGCATTAAATGTATACACCTCTGTGGGTATCGTTTGTTCTGTACCTAAAACAAAGCAAATATGTGTGGTTTTTGACACCAAGCACAACCATGTGCATTTGTGATATTTGTCCTTTTGATAATGTTTACCATGTTCTTCAGTTTGGAATTTGGTGTGTCATTAATGTTGGGTTTGCTTGTGCGGTGTGCACCACATGAAGTGAACCGAAAAGGGTAACAAAAGTTTGTTTGTATGGCAAAGGTTGGTACTTGGTCATGATTGGGAATGGCTTACCATATAAATAATACATGCATGCTACTACTATAATTGTGGGCTTATTAAATTGGCAATTGACGTCGAGCTTTAGTTGTTTTACCATTGAGCCACTCTTTACCAAAGATGCTAAAAAGTAAACCCTATTGACTCGAGGCAGACAAAGGTGTGATCAAACCCAATGACATAAAAAACAACTTGACACAAGTCAAAAATGGTGACAATCGCCTTCTCGGTGTTAATGGTGACAAGTTCTGTCGGAAATAAGTTGGAGATTGTAACATTATTTTTATATTTAATCATATAGTTAGTTTAGGAGTATAAATACTAACTTTGAATCTCACATTTGTAACCCTTGAAAAAGTCTTTCAATTATAATTCTTATGTGTACGTGAAAAAGCAGTTAAGTAGTTTACATTTTCTCTCTATCTACGTACATTTTTAATGGGCAATTACAATCAATTCAATAGAAACTCAATTTAGATCGATTACAATTGGTGTCGGAACATTGTTATTCGAGTTCACAACAAATTGAATGAACAAATTCAAGAGAAAAAATGTTTGATTAGAGCAAGTTTTGAAGAAAATTGGTTATTGGAGATATGTATTGTGATTTGTCCAATTGAGGTGTTTAAGGAAGTGTTTTTCAAATTCAACCAAGCAATTTGAAATCTGTAGTTCATTAGGAATCCAAAGGTGTAAAGTTTGAGGCTTAATTCAAACAAATTAGGAGGTTTTAATTTTGAAAATGGCAGTTTTCATGTAGAACTCGATACACACGGTAAGTATAGGCCTCAATACAAAGTAATTTCATTCAATTTCGATAGACTTTGTACATTATATTCGATCTAGATATAGACAGGGTATCGAACTCGATAGAAGGGAAGAAGTGTTTTTGTTTAATCTCGATACAAATAGAGTAAGGTTGTATAGATCTCGATACATAGGGTACTTGTATATCGAACTTGATATCTATCGATCTAGATACAAGCAGGAACTCAGTATCTATTGATCTCGATACAAATAGGAACGCAAGATCTATCGATCTCAATACAAGAAGGAATACCAGTGACATCGATCTTGATACAAGAAGCATATTGGAGAGAATTTTTATTGTATCAAATTTTGAATTTAAGCTTAAAATTTCCTTATTTTGATTTCAGAAAATTTTCAATTTACTCGAGAAATTTTTTGAAAATTTTTTAGAGGGAAAAATAATGAATAAAATTTAAATTTTCATTCAACATTTTTCTTAAAAACAAAAGGATTTTTTACAACTTCCAATCCTAAATCTTTAAAGATCCACTCAAGAAATCAATCAAGATGTAGATTGTTAATGATAACATTAAATACAACAACATGTATCATGTAAACCCATAACCAAACTAAATGACATAAAACAAAGTAAGGGAGTTTGTTACAATGCTGGAAGATGAACATTAAGGATATTATTCCAACATAAAAAGTGTTAGTAAATGGGGAACTGAGAAATTATCTGAGATTAAAGATATTCAAGAGCGAAGTGAAAGCCTTCAGACTGACAATGAGAAGCTTAAATCTGAGACATTATAAAAACAAACTGAGCAAGAAAAAGAGTTGAAGACTCGGGTGCGAGAATGGGAAGTAAATACCAAGTTTGAATCTTGTATTTGTAACCCTTAGAAAAGCATTTCAATTATAATTCTTATGTGTATGTGAAATAGCAGCTAAGCACTTTACGTTTCCTCTCTATTTACGTACACTGTTCAATCGTCAATTACAATCAATTCAATACAAACTCACTTTAGATCAATTACAAATTCTCATCCCCCTAGTTTGCTTGATAACAAAACGAAGTGATGGTGTAATTCGATCGGTGTTTATAAATTTAAGAAATAAGAAGTGTGTATTTAATCTACTAATTGTATAAATATGTGTCGTAACATGGATGATGAGTGCTTCTGTGTGTACTAAATGATACCGGGGTCACATCATGTGAAGTTCTGTATTATGAACTACACAAACAACCAACAGAAATAAGTATGGTTTTGTAATATGTTTTATAACCTGTTCGATGATAACTTGCTACATTTGCTTATTTCATTATGAAAACACGGTGTTTTATTTGTTTAGCTTAAAACTATCTATTCACAAAAGTAGCTTAAATGGATAATGTTTTGTTAAAAACCCAAAATGGTTTGCTCACTACGGAGTATATTTTAAGCATCATGTTATCATGTACTCGTGGATCATATAATACTAAATACCGTGTCCGGTCATTCAACGCTTCAAAGCTGATGATCACATAGATTAGTTGTAGCCAATGTTCAATGCACAATGAGAGATTAAACTCGTATATTGATTTATTAAAACACATTAGACGGAGAAGTGTGAGAAGATACTTTAACCATTTCATTTTGTTACGAGATTCTCCAATTATTCATTTGAATAGCTAATTTGAAGTATAGTTTCTTAGTAACAAATGGCTTTTTTATTCTTTAAACATAAAAAAGGGCGCGCATATTGTATACTTTTTCCGGTAACTAGCAGAATCCCATCTGAGCCAACTTTGTTGACCTGGCAGGCGAACAGAACAAGACCACTAGCTACTTACAGCTATGGGTACAAAGTAACATATATGATAGCTAAACCATGCTCACGGACATACTATATAATACCCACACAAATGATATAAATGCCAACCCTAACTCCATATGTGGTCTTCCACCACCTGATGTTTCAGATTGTGGTGGATTGGACGTAGGAGCCAGGCTAGGAGGTGCCAACGATGGCGTAGGTGCTGGAATTGGAATTGGAATTGGAATCGGTATTGGAATTGGAGACACAATTCTAGGACAACTAACGGATGAAGTAAGTCCAGGTTGTTCATCGTCTACATTTAGCACACCATCTATACCATGACACCGAACTGAGTCCCCATGTGTGCATATATTAGGACTGACGATTCTAACGTTCCCAAGGAACAAACCCCTTCTACCACTGTTATTAACCTTAACCATCAAGTCAGGGTTCGATGTAGGAAGCATGCTATTTGTGGGCAAACGAAGAAAGTGATCAAAAAGCAAAGAAGATGGTATAGAATGGCGAAGCAAGAGATCTGTGACATTGTTTCGAGGTATCGTAATTCTTGAGAGTGATTTATCACTTGGAATTAAGAATGTGACGTTTCCTTGAAACAAATCGGATGGAACCATGTTTATAAGCATGACGAAAGTGAAGTAATTGGCTCTCTCCATTTCTTCGATGGCTGCATCAATGTCATTGTTTCGTGTATTATTAGGGACGGCATAAACCATTGATGAGATCATGAATATCATGATAAGAGTAAAAGCAAATATTTTGACATAATTCGCCATTGGTATGTGCTATTTGCTAATTCTTGGAAATAATTGAGGTTGTATATTGCTTATGTTATGTTACTAGTAAGTATAGTAGGTTAAGATTAATTAGGTCAAGCACACATTCTTCATGCTTAACTGCCTTGTACTTTTCATTCTTCTGGCATGACTAAATTAACCCTTTATAACTGCCATGAATTACACCTACTTGTATTATTCATGTTACAGAATATCTGTTTCTTGATCGCTTGCTGGCTTGGTTTTTTTAGCAAGCTACAGGTTATTAGCCCAAGCCTATCGTATTTCAGATAATGTACGTCAATCAAGTGGTTGTGGATTTAAATCTCAACCGTGACTGTGGTAAATGGTGTGTGAGTTTGTTTGTTTGTTGGAAAACAATTGCTTGAACAACTTCAGTTTAACATGTTTTTTGCTATTCTTTTATATTTTTTCATTTGATCTACTCTTTTTCTTTAGAAAATGAAAATAATTTGATCGAGTTAAAAGAATGCAATATTAATGCTTGTTGAGCATACATATTCATACTTACATAAAAAATTACTTTGTGAATTAACATCGAATTAAGAATGATGAAATCCCAAAAGACACATAACCAAATAATTGAACCGGGAACAAAACGACCACAGTTTTTTTTTTCTTTTTCTTTTTTAATCTTTTTTTAAAGGCGGTTGCTTGAAGTGGGCTTTAAGTCTAAAGTCAGCCCATTGATCATAGACCAGGCCCACTCGTTAATGTCTCCAGTGAAAATATATCACCGAATTTGTATTTGGATTCAAGCCCACTTGAAAATAATGTGCAGAGTGCGTTTCGAAACCTTACCTCTCGTAATAATAAATTACTACTTACCACTAACTTGTGACCGTTTTAAAGAACCCATTTGAAAAATATAGGTTTTATGGTACGGAATGACGGGGACCTTTCTCACAAAGAGATGATAAGCGAGGAAAAGAGTGAAATTACAATCTCTTCTGCAATGGAAGATCTTCCTTTTTTGTCTCGAGCTTAATAACGAATTGATTTTATTATTAATGTTTGCCACATACTTATTGTGTCAAGGTATGTTATATGTTTATTTTTTACAAGTAACAATTTGAGTTTGATAATGTGTCAATGCTATCTTATTTCATTTAATTGGACATAGCATCCACGAATCTAAAATTATACACGTAAGACTGACATCATCTTCTCCGATTGACTATTATAGAATCTCTGACGATTTTTCCAGTAGCCTACATTTTTCTCCCTAAATCCAAAAACAGTTAAAAACACTCGATATCCTAAAACATTTCTAATGAGAGATAAACCTTATAACAAATTCCGAGTACAAAACATCATGATTTGAAACATTAAAACATAACACAAAACATTATGAGCCGAAAGAGAGATAAACCTTAAAATAATATCTCCCACCACACCCCTTTACAATTTCCCCAAATGCTGCCGTCTACTTCCCGCTAACAATCCCCCAATCACCGACGATGACTACTTCCCCCAACTAAAACCAACATAGTCGTTATTATCGGCCTTCCGTATGATTGTTCCATACTCTACCTCAAATCTAGGTTCTATATCTATGGCTCCATCTTCCGTACACTTACGGATCCCGGCAGGGTTGCTTATATCACTTCATGATCATCTGATGTCGCTAAATTCGGCATCAACACCTCATTTGATCATACCTTTGGCATAACTCTCAAATCGTTATTTCCATTTATATGGTACTTATTTGTTTCAAATATGTTGAAATGTTGCATATATGTATATAAGTTGAACTCGGTTTCAGTTTTAAGTGTTTAATGTATATATATCCATATGTACTTTATATTTATATATATGTTTAATTTGACAGTGGAGCAAGTGGAACCGATAATGCTAGTCTTTATTTTGGATACCAAGTGACAATAAGGAAATGATAAGACCACTGCCAACGGGAGTGTCCTGCTCCCGTCTTCTTCTTCATTTTCATGTCCTTCGTTGGCAGCCTCCCGTCCTCCTCCGTCCTTCATGTTGCGTCTTCTATTTCCATCTTGAATAAGAAACCCAATGACGGGTTGGAGTGGGCCTCACCTACAAATAATTTTTGTTTTTGTTTTTATCCCCTCAAACATTCACATTCGATTTTTTTATTCGTTTACCAAAGGATCAACAATCAAACGGCTAGATTTTTTTTGTTTATATTTATTATTTTATTATTGTTTTACTTTTTTCCTTTTTCTATATATATATACATACTACTTCATATCTTTTTCACGCAGCTACAATTATCATATATTATCTATATAATTCAAACGAAGATTGCTATGCTCATTGAATGCTCGTAATAGATCCGTACGAAAATTACGACGAAGATTGGAGCAAAGAATCCAATATTGAAGATATGAACTCATTGAATACTTGTTTCAATCTGATTGCTATGCTCGATGTTATTGAAACGTTGGAACAAGCTGAAGAAAACGAAGTAGAAAGTTCACGACTAAGAGCACCTAGAAGATTCTTACCTAGCAATCGTCTGGTGCTGGTGAAAGTTTGTGGCAAGACTACTTTGGCCCTAATCCAACATTCTTACCTAGAAGACGCTTTTAGATGAGCAAGTCATTGTTTCTCCGAATATATCAAGGTATAACATCTTACTCTCAACTACCGATACCTTCGTATTCTAGTTATTTTCATCAAAGACCTGATGCAGCTAGTAAACTTAGTTAACATTTATCAAAAGTGCACTTCCGCCATACGACAATTGGTATACGGTTGTGCCGCCCGTGCATTTATGAATACTTACACATGGGTCAACAAAAGTTATACGATTGTTTGGACAACTTTTGTAAATGTGTAATTCATCTATACTCGACTGAGTACTTAAGAAAACCAACACTCCAAGATATCCAACGTTTACATTCTAAACATCAAGAATTGCATGGTTCTCCGGGAATGATCGGAAGTATCGATTGTATGCACTGCCCTTGGAAAAACTGTCCAATAGCGTGGAAAGGTCAATACACACGAGGTGATCAAGGTTGTCCTACATTCATCCTCGAAGCAGTGGCATCGTACAATTTGTGCATTTGGCATGCTTACTTTGCTCCAGCGGGTTTAAATAACGATATCAATGTTCTTAATCAATAGGATTTGTTCAATGATTTACTACAAGATAGAGCTCCCAAGGTAGTGTATAATGTGAACGGGGTTCAATTCAAGAAAAGATATTACCTCGCTGATTTATCCAGAATGGGCGACTTTGTGAAGTCGTTTAAATGTCCTATTGAGGAAAAGTCTATGAAATTCAAGAGATTCCAAGAATCTGCGAGAAAGTATATTGAACGAGCATTTGGTGTGCTTCAAGGTTGTTGGGCAATCATTAAAAACCCGACATGACCATATAGCATCAACAAGATAAAAATAATCATGTACACTTGTGTGATTATATACAACATGATAACCGAAGACAAAAAAACACAATATATGTCAACTTGAGGAAGACTACCTCTCATACCCGAGTAATCGTTCGCGGAGATCGTGGTCGGAGAGGTTTGAACTGCAACTTCGTATGGACAAAGAATTACGAGATTCGAGTGTGCATTATCAACTTCAAAATGCTCTTATCGAACACATTTGGAATCTCCCGTCAAATTTTCGTGTTCGAAATAATTAATGTAATCGAATTTTTATTTTTTAATCAATTAATGGTGTTTAATTTAACAATTATTGTAATCGTATTTTTATTTTTAATTGTAATGTTATTTTTTAAAAATTTTTAATATAATGTTTTATTTTTAATGTGTGTTTTATTTAAATTTATGTTTTAAAATTATAATTATAATTGTATTTATTGTTATTAAATAAATGGTGGGGTGCTCTAGTGTTTATGAAGAAGCTTTATCTGTTGTCAGCGTTCAGTCCTTCTGAAGAAGTGCTAACATGGCGCTGATGTGGCACGGAAGTAGTTTGGACAAGCTTCTTCCATTGGGGGTGATCTAATACATAATTTCATCTAATGATAGAAAAGCCACCTTAGCACTATACTTTTGAAGGAAAAAAGGCCAAATAATCAAGGTTAACAGTTGAACCGGTAACCAATCACAATGTTATCTACTTCGACATAGTTTTCATTAGTACGTTGCATATATTGGTAATAAAAGGTCAAATAATCAAGGTTACCGGTCAAACCGGTAACCCATCACGATGTTATCTACCTCGATATAGTTTTGACTATTACATTACATATATTGGTAATAAAATCGGTCTGTTACTGACCTTGAAATAAAAACAAAAATATGTTGCCGATTCGTATCATAAACTCAAATTTAAATCAAAACATAATCAAAAGGATATTTTACTTAGTGAAGGGACTCACCTTTCTGTATATTTATTATAAATGAGTTTAAGTGCACTTTAAATGTTGTAATAGATGACATATTTACAATGCTTTCCTTAGATGATTCGTCATACAATTTTGAACGATGCTAAATACGTCCATTGAAGATGTTATAAAAATGAAATAAGTAAAATTCGTGTGTCTAACAATCGAATAAATTAAACATCTTTTTAGATATGCTATTGCTAGGCATGTAGAGTAGTTCTATGAAAACCAATCATATATATCTTGTCTTGGAGATTGGGATGTTCTCCGATACCAGCAGAATCATAATCTCTTATATTGGTTACTATGCCTGTTTACTCTAATGACTTTTGTAATATGGGTTGTGCTATACACAAAATTCTAAATGTAGCTACTGTTCTTGAATTAAGATGCTAGTTTATCTTGATTTACATCATCTTATATTATGCAAATTCACTTATTAATTACATAGTGCTCAAAAGCTGTTACCATATATACTATCGACGGGCGGCTTCGAATAAAAATAAATATCCTGTCTAGCTCAACTGGTTGCCCGCCCTTTTTGACTGAACGATGATGTGAAGCATTGGAGTTGGATCCCCATCCCCGAGTAATATTTTTTACCACTCCTCGTTAATTACTAATTTAATCTTAAATATATTTTAAGAATTAAATTATAATATTTATTAAAAAATTTATTAATCAATTAAATTGTTTGGTTTTATTTAAATGATTAAAATTAAAGAGATAATAATGATATCATAAATTACAGTTTGCACAATAATTCAAATAACTATTTTAAAAATAATCATAGTTAGCAAGATAATTAATAAATAATACTGCTATTATTTATCGTAGATTTTTAACAACTTTAAATGATAACTATAAATTCTTTTGAGATTATAAAAATCAAACATTTTAATTATATATTTTAAGAAAATCAATGTAACATACTCTATTTTTTGGACAAAATTATTAATAAACAAAGAAGAGATATGATATAAATTGATTGTTTACATATAACTCAATTCTTATGTTAATAGTCTCATTGGTGATTCCTATTTAACTTACAAAAGATTTATGATTAAAAGTACTCTAGACTATTTGCAACACATCATTTTGTACTACTTGTTTTCTTCTTCTTCTTCGCGTATTTTAGTTGCTTAATGATTTCTTTGAGGTTTTTAATAATTTTATATTGTTTGTTATTTTAAGTGGTTCGAATTTAAGTTTATCATTTATATTTCACGAATTAAACTTGTAATTATTTTCAAAAATATTTAAAAAAATATCATTTTATATTTTTCAAAATAACTTGTAGCTATTACTTTTGTTCTTCTACCGCTCCTTTTCACTCACTAATTTAATTCTTAATATATATTCAATAATTAATGTTAATATTAAAGAATTGATCTAAATAAAGTTGTGCTACTTTTAAGACTACTTGTAGAGAATTTATTAAAGGGCTATATATATTCGAACATATAATAGTATCTAAAATAGGCATTTAAAAAATCATTTCATGCTAATAAAATAAAATGACACCGAAACGTATGGTGGACCAATAAACTATTCAGTTCTTTTTGCTATAATTATATGGATACGTATAAAAAATACTCAATAATGATATAATACTTTACTTTTTATTACTTACACGGGCATTGTTTTGAGTTTTACATTAAATTGACAAAAAAATCATTTAATAATATGTCGAATGTTTGTTTGTTTATTTGATATCATTGACATTGATACAAACTATTATCCCTTGATTTATAGATATTGCTATAATAACTATTGAGCCATATTTTCAGATTAATTGTAAGTATTTGGAGTTTGAAGACTTATATTAAAAGCGAGTGAATGTGTCGCACAATTAACAAGTAATCCGAAAAGTCATTTTGGCTCGTATTAATGATCGCAAGGTTGGATTTAGACATATACAAGCTGAGCAACAGCGCAGGATTCAAAAGTCTAAAAGAGCTCAAAATTTTTACCCAATACACTTGCCATTATACGATTCAAATATTTCTGAATGACTGCAGCGGAGGGCGGTGGCACATTTCCTTGTTGTAGATATGAATAAAAAAACATTAGGAGGTGAATTATTACGTGTGTGTGTGTGTGTATAGATATAGATAGATCCATTAAACTATAAAAACATATAAAACGTGAAAGTTTGAGTTGGAACTTCGGAGCAACCACAACCATAATCTTTTTAAAATCAAGATTCTCCAATTATAGATATAGATATAGATATGAATGATTAAATATAAGTGATTCGATTATAATTTCTTTTGGGCATAAGTGTTTTCTTTATTCTGTTGATTATTTACGAAATGGGAAGGTAACCTGTGGCCCTCTGGTTAAACGTGTTTGTATTTGATATTACTCGTAATAAATTAGTGATTTGTTAACTATTTTTTAAAGCATGAGAAGTAGTAATTTAGGGAGTGGGAATGGAGTTTTGTACAGTATTTTGAATTTTATTTTTATCATTCAAATAATTTATTATATTAAAATAAATTAAATTAAAAGAAATAATTTTATTAAAAATAAAAATAAATAATTGAAATACAGTAAATAAAAAGTCCTAACAATAATTTCATTAAAAATAAAAATAAATAATTGAAATACAATAAATAAAAAGTCCTAACAATTAGAAGTACGTCAAACAAATTATGCTCTATCACGATTCCTCCAAATATATTCCACGAGATTGGATCGAAGGCCCTCGTATAAGTCTCTATCATATTATATGGTTTTCCTCATATGTGTGTCACACCTCTCGATCCAAGTACCTTATGTTCCCACCAGGGACATAATACTCTTCATTCTCAACAATTTTATAATTGTTGTCTTCGGTAATCATGTTCTCCAATATTATGCAAATATACATGATTCGTTTTATAGCATTTACACTATAAGCTCTTGTCGGCTATTGTAGTATATGCCAACGCCCTTGGAGGACACCAAATGTCCGCTCAACATCTTTTCGGGCAGACGTTTGTGCTTTAGTAAACTTCACCCTCTTTGCATCAACAACACTTGAAAACCCCTTAACGAACAATGCCCATCACACACTTGATACGGATTTGAGGAGCAGAGTCATTTAGCAAGATCCTGAACAATGAAGATGAATTCAGGACGTTAAGTCGTTTTTCAACCCTGCAACCCCAAAGTATGCATGCAAAATTCACATGTCGTATGCGGCAATAGCTTCAAACATGATCGGGTCGAATACCTGTGATCGCCTCGCATATATTGCCCTTTCCATGCATTTAGACATTGTGTCCAAGCCCAATGCATACTATCTATACTTCCAAGCATTCCCGAAAAACTATGAATCTCTTCATGTTTTGCATATAATCGATGGATGTCTTCCTCGGTTGGTTCCCTCATATATACGTTTGTATATAAGTAAATTATGCACCTTTTAATATTTTTTATTGTTTCATGTGATGTTCTTTCAAACATTTGCAACTATTCGTCAAATGCATCCAATGTTTTTCAGTATGCTAATTGGCGTAGGGCAAATGTCACTTTTTGAATAGTGCTAAAACCTGGAACACCACGTGCATCGTATCGTTGTTGAAAATATAAAAGAAAAGGGCATAGGTTCGATAGAATAATTAGTTATACCTTCGACAATTCGGAGAAATAGTCGTTGGGGTGCTTTGAGTTTTCACCAAAATAATCATTCATGAACGTTTGCTATGCACCAACCCATCACGATATATGTACTGACGTGAACGCGATCAGTTGAAAATTCGGCTTTTCTTGAGGAGCTAAAACTTCACTACGATAATTATGAGCTTGAATGAGGAGTTGCAACGTTGTTTCTTCGTCGGAAGAAGAATCATGACATTATTGTGAATAATAGAGTTTTTGAGTTTTTGAAGTGTGTTTGTAGATGAGAATGAGTGTTTTGATATGTTTAAAATTGTGTTTGAAGTGTGGTATTTATAGATTGAAAATAAAGTAAAAAAAATGGTTGGAGATAGCCGTTGGAATTTACTTTTAATTTTCTTTTTCAAACGGTTATAATACCGTTGAAAAAAAAAATACAAGTCGAACAACGTCCCAAGCAGTATACCCACGTTATGCAGCATACATTTTTTGTTTAAGATGATGATATTCAAGATGATGTCAAGTTGGTGAATGTTTTGAGCTAATTTAGTAGGTTTGGTGTCAATAACGATGTTCGATGAGTATATAGAGAAGATAAGCTCCAGTTAATTTGTTTACAAATCAATGTGGGATCAATTTCTCTCAGTTGATTATGAATAATCTACATTGAGTTGCCAACATTAATAACTAAAGCAAACAATTCAAGTTTATTTTATTTATTCAGAAAAGTGTTGAAATTTAAAATTAAGAGGTAAATTGAAGATGCGTTATATGTAATTAAAGATTACAGATATTTAAAATTTTAGATAGTATAGTTTTTTTAAGCCTTTGACTTTGTTAGTTGGAAGTATTTGGGCTTTGTTCTCCATAACCTTGGTTTCGGTAATAAATGGCGATCTTGGATTAGAGCTTGCCTTCATTCGTCTAGAGCTTCAGTTTTGGTTAATGACAGTCCTACTTCTGAATTTTCCATTAAACGAGGGCTAAGGCAGGGAGATCCCCTCTCGCCTTTTTTATTTGTTCTTGTCATGGAGGGTCTCCACGGTGATCTTTCTAATGCAGTTAGCTCCGGTCTCATTCATGGGATCAAACTTGGTTCTCCTGATATCACGATCTCTCATCTTTTTTATGCTGATGATGTGATTATCACTACCGAATGGAATGCAGGCGATCTAGATAACATCATTTGTGTTCTTCATGTCTTTTACTTAGCATCGGGTCTCAGAATTAACATTCAAAAACCCAACATATATGGCATTGGAGTTTCAGACGAAGAAGTTTCTACTATGGCTAGTAATTCAGGTTGTGCCGCGGGATCCTTTCCTATCACATATCTTGGACTTCCAATAGGGTCCAATATGAACCTTACCTCCAGTTGGCAGACCTGGATTGATCGTTTCCAATCGAGACTTTCCTCCTGGAAAGCGAACCTTTTATCTATAGGGGGTAGGTACTCTCATCAAGGCGGTTCTAGGTAGTCTTGGTATATATTAACTTTCGATTTGTCAAGCTCCCGAGCTTATTTTGAAATCCTTGGAAAGACTTCGCGCTACGTTTTTTTGGGGTGGATCCCAAGACTCAAAAAAGCTAGCTTGGATTAAATGGTCCAACGTGCTTTCTTCATTTGATAAAGGAGGTTTGAATATTCATAGTTTAAAGTCTTTCAACCTTGCTCTTCTCCTGAAGTGGCGTTGTAGATTGTATTCTTTCCCGAATGCTCTTTGGGTTAAAGTCATTACATAGGCAAGAGGGTGGATTTGATTATCATGGTTGCAAGTTTAATGGTACGTGGGCTAGAATAGTTGGTTCGTCTAACTTCCTCCACTCGAAGGGTATCATCTCTTTGAATTCCTTTTGTTTCCAAGCGGGGTGCGGCACCAATATTCGGTTTTGGAAGGACATTTGGATTGGCGATTCTCCTCTTAATATCTGGTACAATAGACTTTATCGTTTGGATCAAAACAAAGATTGTTTAATTATTCATCGTATCGAAAATGGGCAATGGAGTTGGAATTGGTCTAGGGCCAATCTTGGAGTTCGTAATATGGCTTATTTAAGAGATTTGTTGCTTGAAATAAGTCTTGTTGACATAACCGCGGACAAAGATACTTGTATTTATTCGATGGCAAATGACGATATCTTTTCTGTTAGGGAAGCGCGTACCATCATTGACGCTAAGCTTCTTCCTTCCTTGGTGCCATCGACGTCATGGGATAAAACACTTCCTCGTAAAGTCAATATTTTCACATGGAGAATGACTTTAGATCGGTTGCCCCATCGATTGAACATCTCATCCCTTGGCGTTGATATTCAGACGATCTCATGTCCTTCTTGTAAGGGTAACGTGGAATCCTCCATTCACATTTTCTTTGAGTGTGATATTGCTCGGGATGTTTGGCGACTCGTTCGTAATTGGTGTGAAATTCATTTTCCTCCTTTTACGTCTCATGACCAATGGAAGGATTGGTTATGTCTGTGGCAAACTTCTAAAGAGAAAATTCATCGTTTATCCGTTATCTTTGCTACTTCTTTTTGGTGGTTATGGAGGTTCCGTAATGGCGTCATTTTTTGTTCTCAACCAATGAGGAAAAGTGACATTTTTTATAATATCCGTATGTATTCTTTTTCTTGGCTTAAATATAGGGGTTACTTGACCTGTATTTGGGTAGATTGGTTAAAAACTTCTATGTAATTCTCTAGCTCCTTGCTAATTTGTTCTTTTATAAAATTTTACCGTTAAAAAGAAAAAGATACTACACTATTATTTGAAAACGATAATAGATTGAAAACTAAAACAATTGAGGAAACATTACACGATTAACTTTTGTGAACTGATACGGGTCCAATTGATGTGTGATAGTGTGATACTACATGCATAACTAATCATACTTCCATTTTGCAGTTCGTTCTTTGGCCGTTGCAAATTATATACAGAGAGTGAGAATTTGGGTACGTTTTTTATTACTTAAAATGATAATTGGTCAGTGTTTAATTTTAAAACGAAGAAGGTTGGCTCAGCTTATTTAATTAGATAATTATTGACACTTTACATAAATTAAATCTGGTGGAATTTGATATTTTGGAACTATAGTTACAAATTACAAAATTAAATATGGGGATCACCTAATACATATTACTCTATTTTGATTATTAAAAGTGTATCTACTTTTTTTTACTAATAATTAATAATCCAACATGGTATATTTATACATTTATATATCCTTATAAATTATTTTATATTTTTTCTTTTAAAACTTAAACTTCTAAATATAGATAATTTAGTCAAAATATACTGTATTATGACGATGTTAATTGGCTTCTACAAACTATTCAACTAAAAATATTTTAGTTATCTTGTACATAAATGTTTATTATAAATTATGTATGTAGTTTTTGTTTTATCATGAACATTTTTTTTTACATTTTATGACATTCATTATCTTATATTATGAATTGCATCATTTTTATCACATAATTAAGGGCACTTATATTATTTTTCTATAAAAAGTTTAATTGAAAGGATCATGAAAAACCTTTTTGTATTTTCTTAATGTATCATTTTTCTTCAAACTATAAGCATTCAAGGCAACTAAATACATATACAGAAAGAAACATTTTTATATCACAAAAGTCAAACACATAAGCTTTTTGTTAATTTTTGTAATGGATTCTCGATCAGATATTTACTAACATCTAATAGGAACCTAGTCGGTCGAAAGGCGATTCTTTATTGCAATTATAAATTTATAACTTTGCATTAAATCAATGGTAATTGTTTGGTTACTTTATAAAAAAAAATATCATGTATAATTTTTATGAAGCATTTAATATATTTTTTTTTAATCTTTAAAAATAAGATATCAAAAATTACTATTTTATCCCCTTCACTTTTGTCTTCATTTATTAATTATATAAATCATTCAATTAATATTATTTTTCATATAATACATTTAAATATTTTGTTTCTTCTTTTATATCACAATATTGAATTTATAATTACAATAATTTAAATTATTATAAAAAATCACTTTTATTAAAGAAGTATCAATTATTATTGCATTAGTTACTATTAAACATTTGTCTCTCAATATTAACATGTAAAATCTTCATCTACTGCTGTGCGTGGGATTTGACGCTAATATACATTAAAAGATATAATAAAAAAATTGAAACATGAAATAATGAGAATTCGTAGCTTTATAGTCGATTAACAAAAAGCCGATCGAAATGACAACGACGAGATAGGTTCAACCACAACCAAGCCGATCGAGTTATAAAGTAACGAGCCACATATAGCGAATACCAACCCCTAGGAGCACCTATTGCTTGACTAGAATTAATGTTTATCAGTCATACATTTATTAAGCTTGTGTACTTTTTAGTAACGTAATTACTTTAAAATGAGAAAATAATTAACATTTGATATAAAAAAATAAAAAAAAAGGTACATCAAAATTGAATTCAAAGATAGATACCCGGGGATTATTTATTTAACAAATCATATTAACGTATTATTTCTTTGTACCGCACACGTACTTGTATTAGGGTGTGTTTGGTGACATTGCATGGAGACGAAGATGGCGATGAAGATTAAGACGGAAATATTTTATAATGTAGCTTCAAAAGCTTCTAGTATAAATGAGATTATTCTTTTAAAAATTTCTATTTTCTACTATATGAGATTATTCTTTGTCAAGATATGTAAACTTTTCTAAAAAAAGTGAATTTTAAAAACAAACTATCTATCCAAAACCCGCAACCCTTTTATTGAGACTAAACCGCAATCCTTTTATTGAGTCTTTAGTCACCGAAAAAAATATTTCTGTAGCTTAAAAATTTAGGTCACAACTTTTTTTAAAGTCGAGTGCAAGTCTTGCTGAGTCAACTCTCAACTTTACAAGTTGCGGAGAACCGTTTGCGGGTTGCGTGTGCAAGGACGTTGGCTCGTGGCTCTGTACACAAGTAGCAAATGGGTTGCTGCAACCCAAAATTTGCGGGTTACAAATGGTGATTTATTTTTGTATAAATTGCCTTTTGTTTTATCCGTTTTGGTGAAATTTCTTTAGATTATTAGAATTTTTATAAATTTTATAAAATTTGTGACCTTAAGATAAGATGATCATATGCTTATTTCGTAAATATCTTCTTTGAATGTCACTCGGATAAAATTTCAAGGAAATCAAAAGTGATGGTCGAATCAAAATGACTCGATCGACTCAGTATTTTCCAAATGTACATTTGAATCGGTCTTGAAATTATCGTAATAATAACACTTATATTTTGTATTGTTTAACAATGTTCCCTATGATAACACTTATGTGGTCTATTAATCGTATTTGTAATGTACATGCATTTTATTAATATAACGAGGAAATTTACGTTCGTGCACATCAGCCATAGAACGTAAAGGTTGTTGACTTGTTTCATTATGCAACTAGGAATGTAATGTGATAAACAATAAAGTTATTAAAGTTGACAAATAACTTGCTGTGTAGATTAATACTAGAAAAACAAAGAATCTTTAGGATATATGGTCTCAAATAAATAAATATATTCTATAGGATTTAGAGAAAAGGTGTGAAAGTGCATAAATAGAGCATCTTTTCACGTACTTTAAGATACCTTGAGGATTTTACTTACAAGAAGAAGAAGTAAAAAAATGTAGATATTAATTGAGACGTTGTTTAATCATTATCATTATCATTACCATTATCATTATCATTATCGTCTTTAATTTAAAGAAAATTAATAGAAAAAATAATTTTTGAAATATAATAACAAATCCAATCAAATACAGATATTAATGTTTCATACCCAGTGAGGTCTCATCTGTTTTTCAATCATCCCAGAAGATGTTTACTTAAAAGCGTTTGAAATTTAGATTATTTTCAAATCATTAAATTGATAATTCAAATCTATACATAATATAACTTTCACGTTTTTATATTGTATAGGGTTAACTTTGAAATTTTTTATTGTACAAGGTAAACATTATAAACTTCTCTATTGTATGTAATATTTCTTTTTTAGGATTCCAAAAAAATGAAAGTTTACTTTTTTGTCTAGGCCAAAAAAGGCAAGTCGACATACAATAGAGAATTTTTGAAAGTTTACCTCATACAATAGAAAATTTCAAAGTTTATCCCTTACAATATAAAAACGTGAAAGTTAAACACATCACGAATAAATAAACACATATTTAAATACATACTCAATAACATAAATAAATAAATAATAATAATAATAATAATAATAAAATTACTTTATCTTATCTAATGGTTTAAACGTATACCTTTGTATTGATCACAAACCGGCGTACGGCATGCTACCTCGATTATACGAATTTTACATGAATTAAATTGTACAAGAACTGTAAAATAGTATATATGTGGATAAAATTAAAGGCGTAAAGTTGATAGAGACCTTATTAATGTTTATAAGGACCCGTCAATAATTATGTTGATGATGATTATAAAAATAATAGAGTCATTTTCACTTCAAAAAATTCATAATATTTTATATTTAAATCTCTTAAATTACAATATTGAAAGAAGAATGGAGCTAGCTTTATTCCTCAACGACTTTATTTACAAATCTTATAATGCATAGGATAGGGACCTTCTGATTAAAAATTACGTCACCTCTTTTTTCCTTCATTTTTAAAAAAATAAATAAATATGATTTGCATAATTAAATAAAATAATTTAAGTATATACTTAAACAAGGATACATAGTTATCTATTAAAGTTATAAATAACGTATTAGGGTGGGGATCAAGAAGAAAGCAAAAAAATTAGAGAAAGAGATAAGCAAATCTCAACCCTTGATTTCATAATAAATTAATTTTGAAAATTACAAATAATTTCAAAATTTAACATTCATCACAAATGAATGTTAAAAACATTCATTTATGAAAAATCAAGGACTAAGATTTACTTCTCTCATTCTTCAAGATTTGAAGTTTCCTTATGGATCTTTTTCTAACATATCATGAATATAATTATGATTTATGATAAAATCAATGTTCAATACTTCATTTTAGCTTGTTTGAATTGGTACACGTACTGTCGAAATTCAAAATAGCATTTCAAAAAGTTTCTTAATATTAAAAGTCGTAAACCGCAAAACATAATTTAAACAAAAATTACAATTGAACCCGTCAACGACTCATGTCTTGAAATCGGTCGATGATATTGTCATAAGGAACTTGTGGAAACATATCTTTCTCAATGAAAATGACCAAACAATCGTTTAAAACTTGATCGCTATTCCGCAAATTATTTTTGACATAGGTCATTTTGAAAAAGATTCTCTTAACACTTGTCGTAGCAAGCGGAAGAATCAACATTAACTTGATAAGCAAAAACATGAAAAAAGCCCAACATAATTAGGCTGCACAATTGGAAATTGAGAATCGTAATTAATATATGCAACAAAAAGAATATAAGTCAGACAAATATGAATACAATTCTTTTAATTGAAGGTACAAAAATTTTCAATATATTTACGCTTTAATATTTTATACATAAAATACAAGTTTTTTTGAAAATGTTATGGCTCACCCAACACATCATGTGGTTCTACCACCTATTTGAATAATAATATAATAATAATAATAATAATAATAATAGCATTAACTAACATTATTTACCACTAAGATCGATTATGCTAGATAAACTTTTTCAACTTTATCATATTTATAAGTTTTTAGGTATTTAATATATTTTTTAACGGCCAAAGCATTATAAAATTAGTGGGAAACGAGGAAAAGATTACAAAATGGACGTATTAAACTATGTAACCAAAATGGATATTTTCCTCGGAGAGCAAAGAAATATTATTTTATTAAACCTCAACGAAAGAAGAGGATCTACCAAAAACATTAGAAATGACATAACCCTTGTTGATATACAAAGCTACGCAGTATAAGTGTTAGTTTCTTTTTTAGATGTTTTTTGTTCTTATGTATATAATTATAATTATAATCATATATATAAAAGAAAGATGTAGCTTGAAGGTTTGTATACTGAATATTGTAGATTGTTTATTTGTACGTCTGTTAAATATAATTTAACAATAAATTATTGTACTTTTTATTTTTAATCTAAAAATATTAAACTGCTAAATTAATAACTAATAAAAAAATATATGAATAAAAAATATAATAATTTAACTCACAAAATTAATACATTCACAAAGTATACAATTTCATATGGAATAATATTTTTTACATAATATAATGCCAAGAAAAGTGTTTATATAAGTTTTATACAAAATTTTAACCATTTAACATTCATATAATTTCAAGAGAACCATTTATACAAGTTTCTTATATATTTTATAACCTTTTAACATACGTATAATTTCAAAAGAAATATGTATATAAGTTTCATATAAATTTTATAACCTTTTTATATGCATATATTTTCATGAGAAACATTTATACAAGTTTCATAACTTTTTAACATACATATAATTTTAAAAAGAACATTTATAAAACTTTCACAACCTTTTAACATACATATAATTTAAGAGAATTATTCATATAAATTTTAATACAAATTTCATAACTTTTGACTATTCACATAATTCCAAAAGAAGAATTAATACACATTTCATATAAATTCATAAATGAACAAAGCAATAAGTTTAACATTAAAATTAAATACATTCAATTATTTTAACTTATGTGAAAATAACTTGAACAGATAAATATATTAAGCCAAATGCTTTAAATAACAAATATAGCACCTGATTGAAGAAGTTAATAATAATAATGATAATAATAACAATAAATAATTATAATTATCATTATAATAATAAAACATATATTCAAGAAAATTTAGAGTTTATTTGTCTTTTATATTTTGTCTGTAAAAATAATAAGTATATGTCAAAGTCTGTTCGTTTGCAGATGAAATTATTTTATTTGAAGTCTTCTAAAAATCAAACAATCTTCAAATATAATGTTTGCATGCTAACTGACAGCAAACCTTTAAAGATCTGCAAAAGGAAAAACAAATACAACCTAATTATATCTTCGTGCATTTCCAACTTAATTGCGTTAATGATCCTTATGAGTTACACATATTCATATATAAGTCCAAAAATACAAAAGTTGTTAGTATAAGCAAGCTCTTCTTCGAGTAAATTGACTACATACACTTATCATAAGGTCACTTCAATAGATTGTGTTAGAAGTATATCATTCAAGTGACCGCTACTTTGATCTCTTTTGTAAACGGGTTTGTTCAAAATAAACAAAACTCATGTATTAATGTATATCGTTATAAAAATCACTATTTTGTGCTAGCTAGCTACATTTATAACGAGATGATATGTTCCCTATATCTAATGTAATCTATATCAAAAGATGATGATATTCCCTATCCAAAGAAAATCCACTCCATGTAACATGAAAATAATTATATATAAAAGAAAAAGAAAAACATGTATAATTTAACATCTATAAGACTAGAATTCTAAAAGGTAAGTGAAAACAGAAAAAATCATTGAACCAACTAATGTGAACAGCCTGTTGTTTTGTAACTTTATTCCTGCTAGTTTTGTTATGCGTACTATTCTTTCGAGTTATGCTCACCATCTCTTGCATCAAAATAATATATTTATCTGCCTGCATTCTTGATAACATATTAAATAGTTATTCTTGTAAAATTCGTCATTCATTGGTACTAGCTATCACACTGCCATATAACAGAATATCAACAATTTCTCATCATTATTATAAAAAAATTACTATTTTAATATAAAAAGAAAAATTAAAATAATATAGATAGTTGAATTAATTTACATGCATATCCAAGGACTTCTAGTATCATCATCATATCGAATATGTACTCAAAAGAGAAATATTTACAAACAACCATAAGAGAGTCGCAACTTGTTAACAAAGTTCAACAACTTTAGATCAAACTAAAGATGCAAGCTTTGACTTTTTCGAAACATAGTTACCTATTATAACAATTCACATTGACCCTATTTTCAGTCAAACCCTTGAGAAAAGTTACAAGATTCCATTCATCTTACATAAAAGCTTTAATCTACTTCCAAATTTTTAACCCCCAACTCCCAATTAAAAAACAAAACATAAGAAATTACTTCCGTAATCCGTAATTACATTAAAAAAAAAAAAAAAAAAACCAAATAGGTTGGCAGCAAGTGAGCCCCACCTATTCAGTCATAGTTTTCCAACTCCAGCAACTTGCAATTTCTTTTTTCTTTCCATTCCTAGCTGGCACTGAGTTGATCCTGATCCCGATCTCATCGTCCCAACTCGTTTGACTTTCATTGACCGAGTTGACTCAGTCATTTCACCGGAGTTTCCAAGCTGACGTGGCAATCAACGGCCGAGTATGCCAACCCAACATCAAGCAACCGTTGTTTTCCTCCACTCTATACCCATCACCACCAGCAAATAACGCCAATAACATACTAGCTTGCTTATAAGCATTTGAACCCAAATGAACCGGTTCGAACCCACTCGATTCAAACCGGGTTTTCCATTGACTCAACGTTTGATGCCGTTCAACCCGGTCCGTTCCTTCACACGCCACCACGTTACAGATCTGTTTTCCCAAATAAACCTCCGACATAATTTTATCCTGATTACTCGCCGCAGTCGGATCACCACCTTCCAACGGTTCACCTAAACTGATACTCTCGAGCGAGTCAAAAAGCGTCGAATAATAATGCAAACTCTCAGTAAACCGTTCCAAAAAAACCGGCCCGTTGTGATTCGCTTCCTGCTCAACCACCGTCAAAATCTCCGGTTTCATTTCTGTAATTGATCCCAAAATCTTCTCCACCGCCCCCGGTCTAGCCAACAACTGATGCAGCTCAAAAACTGAATTAACCGCCACAACTTCACCTTCGCGTAAATCCAACATCCCCGGTTCAATATCCGCTAAACTTTCAGCTAAAAACCCACGAAATTCAAACTCAACATGAATCGTTTCTGCTAATTGCGCCAGCTTCCAACCAACTTCTTGCAAATGATCCGTATCATCACCTGACGGCGGTCCAATCCCGGTCAATCTAAAACTAGGTGGACCGCCCGGTCTAAGTGCTAAAGCTTGCATCAAAGCCGGCCACTGCATACCTTGCTTCAAACTAAAATCAATCACGTGCACTTTCTTACAGCCAGCAAACGCTTCTAATATCGCTTGATTTGCAGTAAAATGGGCAAACTTTAAATACGGACACGTTTCGTAGAAATGCATCTGAAGTAAATCTTGAAACGCCGGTGAATCGTGTTGTGGTTTTGGATAAAGTCCGTATATACGCCGCGCTAAAGCCTCCGCGAAATACGTAGCAACTTTCCTCATCGCGCCGGCTTGAGATACGGCTAACATTCCGGCTTGTTTAACTAGGGTTTCAGCTAATTTCAAATCGCCTTGTTGTACAGCTTCCGCACAAGCCATTAAAGTGTGAACCAAACGGATTCCGTTTTCTTGTGAATTGACCAGAACGATTGGGTTCGGATCATACGAGGTTGTTGAGGAAGAAGAAATTGGTTTCTGTTTTTTAGTTGGCGGGGGGTAAATTGCGTTACCTGGAATTGATTGTAAATCTTCGTTGATAACGAGTGAGCTGTCGGGTGAATCGATGATTGGGGTTTGTTCAATTAAAGGGTTAAGTTCGCAAATCATGGATTCGAGCCATGAAGATAGATCAGAAGGGTTATAATGAACGGAATCTGAAGCTAATTGAGATAAACCGTCGTCGTTTTGGAAAACGCCTTCCAAGTGTTCGATCTTTTGAGCGACATCAGCCATATCGGATGGTTTAACTTTATAACCTAGAACAGCTAACAGCTCGTCAACGCCGGCGTCTTGTTGGTTAACTTCACCGCACATCATTGATTTTCCGGCAACGGCGGCGGAAGAAGAGCCGCCACAACCGTTATCAAAGTAGGGGTAATCTTGTGATGGTGGGTAATCTCGTTTCATTTTTTCTTATCTTTTCTTTTAGGAAATGAAATGAATTTATTTTTGTAGAAAAGGGGTTGTGGTAAGAAGAGGAATAGTGATTGGGGGAAGTGGAATTATGATTATCGATGGGATCTACTAAATATACCGTAATCTTAATTACCATGCGACTTTCTTTATACTTTTTCAAACTTTTATTCTTTTCAATTTTCAAATGCCAATACTTTGTTTTACTTGTTTCTTCAAAACAATTAAACCCTTAATTTTATAGTTTGAATTTTGTACGAGACTGAATTTGATTTAACAAAAACTAATTGAAAAAAGATTACATTGATTTTAGAATTGTTTGACGGCTCTAATTCAGTTTTACTTTTAATTAGGGATTAATTTAAAATATAATATTTGTCTAGACTGATTAAATACTGAAATTGGTTAAATATTAAAATAAGACTAATATATATTTTAAGCTATTTATATTTAATTATGATGTTTAACTCTTTTTTCTTTTAAGATTTTGATCTTTAACTAAATTTTATTTGACTCATTTTTATCTCTTTATTTGTAAGTCTTTATTTATTTAATTTTAACCAATTAATCAACAATTTCTTAATGAATATGTTTTATTTTTATGCCTATTTATACTTAATGAACTATTCTTTAAATTTTTAATTTTGAACCATAAAGAACGAAGTTATATCTTTTTTATCTACATTTGATGTTAATAAGTATATAGAATCACTATAAAAATTAAATAAAAGTTTAAAATTTTAACTATCAACAGAAATATAGCCATAAAGAAAAAAGACTGAAATGGTCTGAAACGGGTAATGAATTGGACTAAAAGTTTAAATAAGACTGAAAAATCTAACAAAAACTAGTCGGAAATTGGTATGACTTAAAAGAATTAATTTTTACTTTTCGTAAAAAATTTAACTGTTTTGAATTAAACTAAAATCTGATTTAGATCGACTTTTACTCATCTTTGACCCATCTATCAATATCAACCCTTACCTAGAGACACATTTATGTACCTATTTTCAGTTAATTAGTTATTATCATTTAATTTAAATATATTACACGTTGTAATATTTAACATTTAAGATATATCATGTCGTATGTTTTGATAATCACTTTCTGTGTTGCAAATACTTATTGAGCTTAATTTACATTGATTTTGTTCTAGAACTTAAAAGATTTAGAAAAATTTTTGTTCACAGAAATTTTATAAAAGATTATTTACAAAGCTAATGAAATGAAGAAAGAAATTTATCAAAGAAAATTAAAATGTGAATTTAATTGGTAAATGTCATACGCTACATTATTTTATAGATGTTTTTTTACAAAAAATTTATAAATATAACGTTGCTCAAAAATTTAAAGTATGATTAATTTAAAATTAATGATATAAACCCAAGTTTCTTGAAGGCGAATATGTGTTTTACTCTAAAAGGCTTTTTTGATTGTTGAGGAAGTTTGAGACACAGTAAATAAAAAGAATAAATGCAGTAAATGATAAGAGTTTTTGTATTTTAAAGTGAACACACTTATAATTATATACAAATTATATTTTATATGCGCTTACATGTTAGTTTTGATCGATCATTCAGAGGCGATTTCTTTGCATCATAAATGATACTCCTTTCGTTTTAAAATAATAGTCTAGTTTTAATTTTCTAAAAATTTTCTTTATCAATTTAATCTTAAATATTTATGTTTGTATTATATAACACTTGATGTAAAATATATAAATGGATAAAGTTTTAAATGTATTTTCATTGGTATAACTTTCATCAAGTATTATATAACACAAATAAATATACTTAAGGTTAAAGTTGAAAAAAAAAAAATTCAGAAAGTTAAAACTTGACTATTATTTTAGAACGAAGAGAGTAATATCTATGATAATATTAAATCACATTTGATGTATTTAAGTTTTTATCGATAGAATATCTAAATTGTTATGAAATATGTATCGAAACTAATTCTTAGTGATAAAGATGAAAATATCTAATTGCACCATATTATATCTGTACGAAAAATGTACACGAAAAAGATAGGAGAGAGGTGCTCGACCCGATTGAAATTAGATTTAAATTGATTTTTACTCGTCTCTTACCATCTATCAGTATCACCCGTTACCCAGAGACACATCTATGTACCTATTTTCAGTTAATTAGTTATTACTCGTATCATTTAGTAAGTTAAAGTAAGAAATAGTAGTATATTCAACTCCATTATGGATTTATGATAGGTGGAAGTATGAAAATGGAACAGCGAATGAAAGTGGTGTGGTGTGTTGTGGAGATGGGAGAAAGAGATGGAATGATGGGCGCAATACTCGATGAATTAACAGGCGGACAACACAACACAATACCACCACCTCTCTAAATCTTGATTCAGGATATTATTTTTAGCATAGAAAGTCGTAAAGAACTATTATCATCGTTAGTGAAAAGTATATCTACACATATATTATAAAAGTATAAACGGAAAAAAATATATCGACATATATATTATATAAGTATAAACGGAAAGTTTAAGTTTTTAACATAGTGTTACATATCTGTTAGTGCAAATAATTTGATCGGCTCACTTTAATACTTTTTTTTTATTAATTGTTTAATATTTAACTACGTAATTAACAAAGAAATTTTTAAAATGAGTTAATGATCGAACATATCAAAGGTTTACTCGATCAAATGTGAATTAGTTTCTTAAATTCTTTGAATAAAGATTAGTCTTTTAATTGTTGTTGGTCAATAGATCAAATTTATAATTATTTCAAAAATAATATCATTAATAATTAAAGCAAAGAGATTATCTTAGAAAAGTAGATACACTAAGCATGTTATAATTTCTTCTTGACGAAAGGTTATCTATTTTGTGAAGGGTGTGCAATGAAAATCTATAGGGTATGCATTCTTTACGTTGTAATTGAAAATTATACTAGCAAAGTTTTTCAAAGGCTATGCAATTACATATTCTAGTGACCACATACATTCTTCATCGGTTGCTAAACGAGTAAACTGATGAGATTTTTTTTTTCAGATTATCTGATAAAAGTAAATTATTTTTTAGTTAGATATACACGATCTACACAGAATATCCCCGTAATTATTTCCTTGACCACTCAAATATGACCACATATTTAATGCAATCTTTCATCTCAATTCCGGTGAACATATGAGTACTTACGACCGGGCATTATAACGGTTGTTCCAAAATGGATGACGGTATGTTATTTTTCATCAAATTTGTGATCATCGTAGAGTTTGGTTAAATCGACATAAGATTTCGCATTGAAAAATGATGGTGAAAAGTAAGACGAAGCTATGGATTTAAAATTATAAATGAAAAACCAAAAAGTTGTAGCTTTGTTTAGATGGGCATGAGCCCTTGTTGTGTGATCATCAAGAAGCTAAAGTAATTACCATTTTTATCCATGTTTCGAAATTGTAAAATTTTATAAGATAATGGATATGTTGCTGATATGTAATTCTTCTTGTACAGTTTCACGTAACAATGTATACGTGTGGTTAATTATATTAGTGCTTTTATGGAGAGTTTTAATTAGTAAGGTATTTTAAGTAAGCCGTTTTCGATGTATACGCATCAAATATCTTATCATATTGTACTAAAATACTATAAAAGGTCATATAATCATCTTCCAACAAAGACATTAAAATTTGTAGAAATTTAGTGCAATACTATTGATAGTGCACTTATCATATCATCATAACGAAATTAAAGGGTTAAAATTTGTTTATGAAAACTATTTGAATAAAATAAGCTAGTTTAAAACCTTCAAAATATATTAAACATATTTTTTAATTTATTATCATTTATTTTTAGTTGTTATCAATAGTTAACCAACTATAACATTAATAATTTGAAACAAATTTAATATAAAAAATATAGTGCAAAATGAGTTATATAGATATTTAGTGTAAAATTGTGGTGTGGAAAGATATATTTGGTGTGATTATATTTTTTACACCAAAATGATGTAATAATTTAATATGAGATGCCCTAAAAAAGTTACATTTAGTGAGAAAAAATGAATATGAATATCACTATTCCTCAACATGGTTTTTGCTCTAAACATATTGTACAACCACGTTATCGAAAAGTACAGTAGCACATCATAGCATCGTATTCTTTATTACCATTAAACCCTTCAGCCAATTTAAGACTTCACTTACTCATATTTCTTTACCAAAAATAATGTGGCTGCAGTATTTAATTAAATGATGCATATGATGACTTGAATTCTGATCATGTGATGTATAGGAGAAAACAAGCTTGATCAATAATTGCACTTTCAAGTCATTCTCATAACATGGGATGTCATGTTGTTTTTGGAAAAGATAATATCGTATGTTTTAAAAGAAAATCAAATACGATAGATATAAAATTTCACCCTACAACTTATCATGTTTTGAAGTTCACTGTTTTACTAAATGGAATTAGACGTGATGAAAAGCGCAGGGAGTTTTATGGTTTTCACGTATGTTTAGATTATTTAATCTCTCAGTCGTTAGCTTTTGCTGGAGACATCTTGGTTTATGAGACCACTTTTACGGGAGCTGTTTTTGTGTGTTTTTACTTGAATAAACCGAGGGACGTGATATGCATCATTGCGTCCTCCATTCTTATTTCATGATTTTGTCCATCGAGTGACGGAAGAGAGCAGACGGATAATGGGTCAGTTAATCTTTTTTCTTTTAGGTAGAAAATAAATGTATTATTAGTAAATGTAGGACTCAATTGGTAAGTTGTGCGTATATATTGATAGTCAACGTTTAGTAGTTGGCAAGTTCTGATGACGAGGTTGCTGATGTGATAGTTTTTCAGTTCTTCTAGTATTAATAATGAGCGATCTGATTATTAGATGAGATAATATCAAAGTGAAATTGATGGATAGAGATCCTTTCATGTTCAACTTGAACATGAAAGTCATATTCCCTTACATACTTATTAAATAATTAAATATATTCATTATTAACTTAAATGCGGATCTAACAGGTTTTCTTGGTGAGAAACATGACTCTCATGTTCAAGTTGAACTTGAGAGGATCTATATCTGAATTGACAGCCTCAAAATGTTATTTGAAGTTAACTGTACACTAATCACGAATTGTTTTATAGAAATTATGTATATGCTTAATTAATGGTTGTAACTCTTGAGCTAATGTTACATCTCGATTACTAAACCGACGATGTTTATAAAACAATTTACTTTTAAACACTAGATTTGATAAATAACAAGTGATATTAGACTAACAGTCAGACAAATTAATAAAATATTTGTTATTTTCATTGTTTTTAGGTTTTAACATGAATTGGTCTTGTTCGATTGAAAAAGAATGTATCGGTGCTAACTAAAACAAGTTAACTTCAAAAGTAACACTTATAGGTTATGTGTCATTATATGACTGAACAACCTAGAATGTGTGTCACTAATAATGACTATTTAGATATCCTTTATAGAAGATTATGAGCCACTCATCGATCGATATGATTACAACAGTAACTGCTTCGATTCATTTAATATTAGCAGTTGGGTCACATGTGCTTAATGGAATGCAAAATGAGTACACATGGTTTAGTTGCGTAAGACTCTGTTTTTGGTCAAACATATTGAATGGAAGTACCATTATTCGTTTTAACTTGACCAACATAGAATCAAGTCATCAACGATAACAAACGATTACTCTCACTTTAACTCAACTTTTTTTCGAGCTTTTACATATTAGTCATCGATCTTATGATTGGTTGTTTTCTCGACAAGGTTTTAGTATTTACAATGTAGCCCTCTAACTTTATCAAAATAAGATGTAGGTCCATCAACTTTAAAGTTCATGAATTTATAAAATTAACTACAGCTTTCATTTTATGTGGCCACCCTTGTGATGATATTATCTTGTCGGAAATAAATATCTTGTACTAATTCTATAAATTTCAATTGAAACAAACCTAAATCACTATTACATTAAACACGAAGACTAGTCACAAATTAATCTAACACAAAAAAATAGTAAATCAACACATAAGATTTAAATAACTATTTTTAAGAAAGAATGTTGATATATACATCTAAAAATAAACTTAATTATACAATCAATAACACTTGAGTTTTATTGATTATCTTTGTTCATGTTTATCAATTATTTTTAATGACCACTGACAATCTTTTGTTTTCAACTTATCACAGTTTATTGGTTAAAGTTATGTTTGGTGAAATAATTATAGGTGGTAGCTGTAGTTGTAATTTTAAGTTTACAAAAAGTTATTTCTAGTAACTTTAAAATTTTGAACTTTTCATTTAAAACTACAACATGTACATATCAAACAAAACTTTTATTTTTATAAATACTTTTTGTCTTAAATTAAAATTTAAAACTCTTAAAAACGTCACACTAAAATGAAAGTAACTCTAATTTTATTAAATTGATTTTACTTTTTAACACGTGCTACCCCGCTGCCCCACAGACCATTACTCTTAGTCGTAGTGTAGTACTACCACTGTTAGTTACTGTTTTCTAATAGAAAAATCGTATTTTTACTATTCCAAAATACTTAATTTTTTCTGCTTAAAATAATAGAAGGTCAAATAGATGAAAAAAAATATGTGGCTTTAAGTCTGAAATGAACTTAAAATTTTAATTGTTTAATATGATAAAATTATGAATGAGATTAAGAAAAAGAAAGTATACGAGTGATATGCTAAATAACAAATGAATTAAGTTTATTTTATGTCTTTAATTTTAAATTTATTTATCATTACTTGTTATAAATCAAATGAAGTTAAATACACTAGAATAATTATCATAAGTATAATCCACGATGTTAACTTTTTAATATTATAATTTCCAGATAAACTTATTAACTTTTTAATTTAAATTTTTAATAAAACGATAGAATAATAACCAAATGAGTCCCAGTTTTTATAACAACTTTGCAACTATGAGTTGTATCTTGTGTTACAGTAATTTTAAAGACTAGCAGAACATCCACGCAAAGTAGTAGAGTATTTGTTGTGTTTAATCTTGTTATATAAGTAAAATAAATTGGGTTTTAGATTGGTAATCACAATTCATTTATATACCTTAATCGCTTTTAAGAGTGAACATTCACAAATTGCATTAATGAATTATATATATAAATATATATATATAGTAACTTAAAAAATATCTATAAATTATAAAAGTTAAAAATCAATAAACATTAACATATAAGAATAATTCAATCTTAATTTTAGAAATAGATCACTTGAAATTTATGTCATTGATTACTTAATTAGGACATAAATAGGTAAAGTAACATCGAGGGTAAATTAATAATTTTGATTAGCTTTTAAGAATTAAAATTTAACATATGGACATGCTTTATAGATAGTAATAGATAATAGATAATAGATAATAGATAAGCTACATGTGACGACTGCAGGTTCCAACTGATCTGACGCATAAGTAACCCCAAAATAGTACCACCATGTGATTCGGATACGTGTCACATGACCTCATCGTCCGTACATTAGGACCCACTTTTATTTTCCTTTTTATTTGGCAACTAAATTCGCTAATAAACCTATTTCAGTTCTTTTAATCGTAACTTTAAATTTTTCTACGTGTCAAAAGTCAAAACATTTTATTTGATATTTTTAAGATTTATATTAAATAAACTTCGAAACAACGACGGAAAAATTTATACACTCATTGATGGAAATATGAAATTACCAATCAATGATGCTAAATATTGTTTTCCTACGCATTGGTTATGATCAATAAAAACAACAAATGAAAGTCGCGTTATTCTAGCATTTGTTTTCAATCTTTAATATAGAAGTTAGAGATGTATTATGACATTTGAAGAGTTTAAGCTATTTAAATGAAATTAATATCCGGATATATTATGTTGAGCAAAAAAAATTACAATAAGTTTTTGTAGCGAACAAGCGATGTATGAGATTTTGAGGCAAAGTTATCATCTGATTTTCTCTAGATATGTTAGAGCACGGAGTTAGGGGTGAGCATTCGTATCAAATTTTTAATCTTGTATCGGTTCTGTACCGAAATCAATCGGCTTTAAACAGTTTGTTTTTGGGACATGCTTTACGGCGAAAAATAAAACCAGTACTTCCGGTTCGGTACTGGTAATTTTTCACTTTTTCCCGTTTTTTTTAGTACCAAATTACATAATAGGATACAAAAAAACGTTGTTGTATGTATATCTTTTGCGTTATTATTTTCTTTCCTATGTCACTAAATGATGAACTTTTTTTTTATTTGAGATTCATTGATATATATATCGTTTTCGATTCATATAAGATATATATATATATATATATATGATCTCGATCATGAACATAGGATCTCGATCCGATTTGAACTTGCTTCGCTTGGGTTAATGAACTAGATATTACCAAAATATTAACTCAATTTGTTGACTTCAAAAGTTAAACAACTTAAAATTCAAAACATTAATAACAAATTGAGTATCTAAATTCAAATGAGTTCAAGGTAGAAAAGTTCAAGCTTTTATCACACATTTGGTCTTCAATATGAATTATAACACGCGTGAAATAAACTTAACTATTTTAGTAGGATCGTACGATCTCAATTCGATGTTGTAATTCCAATCTTGAAACGGTGAAAAATCCATGATAAGATCTTAATCTTAACAACTTTGGTTCAATGTTATTCTCGATTTTGACAATATCATTGTCTTCTACACTGAACTCAAAATTGTGAGACAATTAGAACTGAAAATTCAGTGTTGTTATATTTTATTTAATAATTTCTTTTAATGTTTTCAATTTAAAAATAATTGTAAACTAAAATAAAAATTTACTAAAAGACAACGCATTACATTAACATTAAAAAGTTGGGCGAAAAAAATGTAACTAAAATAAAATTCAAAGATATGAAATAAAATTACATATAATATGAAAAACTACAGAATAATTTGAATATGCTCTACAAGATCCGCTCCAATATTTCCTTATTTCTCATCATGATATGCGTCATATCTCTCGATCAAGGTAAGTTGCATGCTCGATGATGAATTAACATAGTACTCTTCAACGTTAGCAATGAAAAAACTATTGTCTTTGATAATCATATTATGCAATATGATATTAGCATACATGATTCTTTTTATAACGTTTGCTTTATAAGCTCTTATCGGTAGTTGTATCATTCCCAAAAGACCACGTAGAACACCAAAAATCTACTCAATATTTGTTCATGCAACCTCTTCTGCTCTCTCAATCTACTTCAACCTTTTAGCATCATATACACTTGAAAAGGAATTAACAAAATGATCTCGGATTGCTGGGAAAGTAATCTTAGACATTCATGTGCACCGACTCGATTAAGTTGTATATAACGTTTAAAATTTCGTTGCTCGTTCGAACTTTTGCTTTTTTGAGCCTTAACATTTGATGACGTAAACGAGCCTGTAAAAGATGCCGAATAATTTCAACGTCGGTGTCAGATGAAAACAAAGTTGATTGTGAAATTATATCTGGGTATATATATTTTCGAATTAATTTTGAAATAAAGTAGTGTTTGGAATGTGTATTTATAGAGTGTAAAAAGTATTTTCTTATTATTATTATTACTATTATTATTATTATTATTATTATTATTATTATTATTATTATTAATTATTATTATTTGATAAAACAGCTTTATAACTACAATTTTTTTTTAATTTACCAGTATATTTGTTGGATTTTTTAAAAGTATATACTAAAACCGCTTAACGTACTGTTGAGCGTTCAACAGGGAGCATCAACACCGACGGAGAGTGTAAATCCCGACGTTAGTGGTCGGTCAATGTAGAAAATCCATCAGCACTCCACATGCTCTTAAGGGATAGAAAGGCTATTGGATGTATAAGTAATTTTATTTTATTGGATAACACTATTAATACATGCGAGGTGAAATATTTTAGAAAGGTATATTGTACGAGGGAATTAATTTTGTACACCATTTAGATTGTTGTGTACATCACAATTATTATGCTTAAATAATCTTGCTTTATTTGACATGTTTGTTACGATTGTGGGTTCGAATTTCTGGTTTACAACCAAGTCGTTTCAAGTTTTCTCAAAACCTCTTTTTCCTGTTTGTCATGGTCAACGGTCTTTTTATCAGATGTGTTTAGTCGGTCTCAAATAGGTAGTATTAAATGCTTCTTCAACGTTCTTTGGTCTTGGTTTATGGTAAGTTGTAATCAGTTTGTTGTCCTCCTTAACTACGTTTTCCACCTAGTTGGTTTTGGCTTTAAAAAATTCTCCTGCTCATGAAATTTGTTGTCCATCAAGCCAAGTAGAACATAAAGGTTCATGTTTATAAGTTCTATTGTTGGAAAGGTGATTCAAGTTGATGTGTTGGCAATGTGGAATAAGCTACGAGTATAAGCTATGTTGTAGTCGAAGTGGATTATGTTCAAGTGTGAAAGTGCAATGATCCAATTTTAGCTGTTAGTTTGCTCCAAATGTATCAATATTCAATAGGATGATGTTTATCATCTTAATTTGTTTGTAACTTTATTGGATCTCTTAGATCCTCAGTTAATATATAATAACTATAACTATTTTGCCAAAAAAGAAAAAAAAAAAAAAAAGATACGTTATATATAGCAATCTTGTAGTGTATACATAGATAGATTTAGGTTGTGTATAATCACCAACTGTTGTATAAGTTTCACTTATACGTGAGAAAAATAATGACTCTTTCAAGTCATAAGTGTTGTTACTAAATAAAGTAAATATGAGGATTCATCAGCTTCAGTTTCTATTCTTATTAATGGTTCTCCCTCAAAAGAGTTTCCTATGACGTGCGATCTAAGGCAAGGGGACCCACTTTCGCATTTCCTTCTTCTTATTGTTGCGGAAGCTCTGCAAGTTATGATTACTAATTCTTGTAATAAATGTATTTATAGGGGGCTTTCTCTCTACAATGACAGGGCCAACATATCCCGACTTCAATACGCCGATGATGCCTTATTTTTTGGAGAATGGTCAAAAATAAATGTTAAGCATTTAATTCGTATCCTTGATTGTTTTCATGATGTGTCAGGGTTCAAAATAAATATCTCAAAATGTAGGTTGTTTGGCATTGGGGTTCCGCTGAGAGATGTCGAGAATATAGCGCGGGCCTTCAATTGTTTGCACGGGTCCCTGCCTTTCTCTTACTTAGGTCTGCTTGTGGGAAGAAGTATGAGGAAGATTGTGGATTGAACCGAAGTGATTAACAGATTCTCTAAAAGACTTGCTTCTTGGAAAGCAAACTTGCTTTCTATAGTAGGTAGACTTATTCTCGTGAAGTCGGTTCTTGGAAGTCTTCCGTTATATTTCTTATCTTTATTTAAGACTCCTGAGGCGATTATTACTAAACTCGAGTCTATGAGAAGACAATTTTTGTGGGAATGAAGGAAGGTGTTAAAAAGATTTGTTGGGTAAGCTGGAATAAAATCTTAATGGCCAAGAGTGATGGTAGTCTCGGGGTTGGTAGTATTAAAGAAAAAAACATGGGGCTCCTCGGAAATGGAAATGGCGTTTTATTAACGAGTAAGGGACGTTATGGAGAAAAGTAATTGCTGAAATTCATGGTTCAAGTGGCGGTTTTGATTTGATGACCGGGTCTAGAAAAAGTAGCACATGGTCTAATATTGTGAGTTCGTGTAGTAGGATTGAACAATTAGGTGTTCCTCTTAATAACCTTATGGTTAGGAAATATAAACCGCGGAATTCAAACTTTGTTCTGGACAAAAGATTCGAAACTGTTAAAAGATTGTTTTCCTCATCTCTTTGCTTTGGAACAACATAAAGATTGTCTTGTAGCAGATCGATGGGTTTTGAAAGAAGGTGTTTGGCAAGCTAAGTGGGCTTGGACTAGAAGTCCTAGTGGGCGAGCTGGAGGAGATCTTACAGAGCTAGTGATCTTGTAGTACTTGACTTTAATCTATATATACGCCAAAATAATTTCATGCTCATCCCGTGTCAAATGATCTTATAGTACTGACTACTCTCAGAATTTGATGGACCAATAATTTAAGTTATTTATATTCTAATAAGTGCCGGCTTAGTATCCTATAATGATGATTAACGGAACATGCGACTCTAATTAATTTTATTAACAGAACTATTAAATTAGTGAATGAATTATTTACACATTCGTCACATCGTAAAGGATTTTAAATATTCAATTTATTTCTGGACTCCAAGAATAATTTTGCCGATCATGAGCACGACATTTTGTAAACATTAGTATTTTATCTAATTTAATTTATTTGTTATTTTATTAATGAAATTAACTTTAAGAAAAGTTCTAAAATTTATTGTTTTCTTAAAAGTTAAACGATTTAGACACTAAAGCCAATGATTAATTGAACATCTATTTGGAAGTAGCTCTGCTTTTTTAGCAAGTATATTGATTTGTTGATACACCATACGATGCGATGTAGATTCAAATAAAAAACTTAAGTATTGTAAGATCATAGGAAATAATTTTAAACTTATTTTTAAATATTCAAAACACGTTATTTTATAAAA
The DNA here is from genome assembly GCA_963921325.1 of Logfia minima. Classification (NCBI taxonomy): domain Eukaryota; kingdom Viridiplantae; phylum Streptophyta; class Magnoliopsida; order Asterales; family Asteraceae; genus Logfia; species Logfia minima. The sequence continues at coordinate 24,041,643 of OY992766.1, forward strand.
TTTTCTTCGTAGCTCCTTATTCAAATAACTTTTAAAAATTAATTTTCAAATAGAAAAAATTTCGACTTTTTTCCCTTTTAATTATTTTTTATTAATTTTCTATTCATAATAATCACATTTTTTAACTAGATAATCACATGAATAATATGCTAATATCAAAACCCTATTTTATGATTATCTCGAACACATAATAATCACATTATATTAGAGAATAATCACATGTGATAATCATGTTATATTTTGTGATTATCTTGAATAATCACAACAGTAACGACTGTAAAAAAAAGTCGAAAAAATATTTTTTATTAAAATTTTTATCATAACTTGCAAAAGTTATTTTAATAATAATCATTAAAAAATTTTTAAAAAAAAATATATTTTAAATATTTAAAAATAATTTTAAAATTATTCTTATATTCTCACAATATTTATAATTTTTATTTGAACCCTCACATCATATAATATATATATATATATATTTAACATGTAATTTTATTTTCGTAAATTGTTAATACAATTATTATTTGATAACATGTGCGGTGTGATTGGATCAAAGATATTAGTCGTTTTCGATTGGACAACGCACTTTAATGGCCTCCGTTGAAAATGGAATGATGAAATAAAGAGATTGGCCTACGCTTTTCAGGGGTTTCACCACGAAAAGAAAAAACACAAATCATTGAAAGCAAGCTTTAACACACATCAACTACAATTCACACTCATTTCAGTATTTTATTCTTATTTTCGTTAGTTTTATATACTTTTATTCGACGTGTCAAAGATTAAGAATTTATTTAGTGAAAGTAATCGTAGACTGTAGCTGTATAATTCTAAAGCTTCTTAATTTTAAAGAAAGTTACTTTCAAAGAGCTCTGAGGTTTTGAACTTTTTATTGGATTGTAATGTTACAGTTTGTACATGTCCAACAAAAATTTTAGTTTCTAAGGAGCTTTCCAATTAAAATTAAAAACTTAAAACTCCTAAAAACTCCACGTCAAACAGATCCTAAATCGATTTTCATCGATGTGATCAATCAATTCATTTATATAGTAAGGTCATACAAGTACTTCATATCATGTTCTAGCATATATATGATAAATAATGATAATATTAATAAAAAAGTTACTAAATGAGTGAATGTATAAGCTTCATTTTAATATTCTGTTTAGGATATCATAAATAGATAACCAAAGATTCAATTGATACTTGCACTGTTTGTAACCTTTGAGCAAACCCACACTAATATGATTGTGTATACTCTGAAATAAAAATTAATAAATTAATTCCTTGCATGCGATATATCCACGAATCAATATTGTACTCTTTCCAATATTGTACTATTTTATTTTATTACAGTAGCTTATAAATAAATTTATAATATTATTAAACAAATGAGAAAGCGTATGAATATGTTCCCATAGCATTTCTTATAATGAAAGAATTGTTGCTTACCGTGCAATTTGCTTTTCTACACCAATAATACTATTGCCACTTGAAAAATTACAATGCGATATATCCCACGAACTGTATTATATTAATATCTGTTATAAGAATAATCGACCCTCCGACCATCTCTCGGTCGGTCCTACAGTCAATATAGAAATGTAAATCGGATAACCCGATATCAAAAGGACATGAGGAATGGAAAATGAATTCGTGATCTTCGTATTTATACTACATTTTCCCACCAATAGAATTCCATTGGCAGGGACACACACTCAGATATATATCCATGCTTAAGCCTAATTTAAAGAAAAAAAAAAAAAGAATAACAAACAATTTTCAGATAAACTTCCACCTTTCACAATTTGGATGTGAATTACTTGAAATGGCAATTAGTTAAATACTCGGTAACATTTTAGACAATAATCTGTTTATTAGTTGTCAGCTTTATGCTTATATTCCCCAACTGTAATTGTATCCCAATGAAGCTTTGTATCAATTATTGAAGTCTGATTATATAGCAGAATCTTGAAAAGAAAAAGAAACAAGCATATGGTCCCCAACCCACTCACCCTCTAAAACCAACCCCAATGGACCATAAGTTCGAATGGGTGCGCAACTCACACCACCCAGACCACCCAGGTCCTATACTCCATATTTGCTGTAAATGCTTTAATAATTTATACCAAAAACTTATAAGACAATACTGTGAGCAGACCACCCCTTATGACAACAGTCATGTGCTTCATATGCATTTTTTTTGGCAAAAGAATGTAACTAAATGAGTAAATAGTATTCAAGTTTCACCATTGTCATGAAATTTGTGGAGTGATTGACATCCAACATGTTAATACCCAAGTTATCTTGACATGCCAATAACCTGGGTAAGTTTGCCTGAATCACTTTATTCTTATAAATGTAAATCATTGTTGTTGTAGTTATATAATTGATGTACTAAAACGCGCTTCTGGTCAACCCAATCCTGCTTCAGCCCATACAACAATGCTGCCCATTTAATCCTGCTTCAGCCCATTTTGACCTGTTACCGACTGGGCAGACCTTTCTCAATTTGCCACATCTAATCCAATAGATAATAACAGCTATGTTATTGTATAAAGAACAAAAGGGTTTTCAGTGTTTGCAACATTGTTGAGCCTATTCATTAAGTAAATGCCAGGAGTCTTTTCAATAGCGATGTACAATGTCAATCTCTAATTAGAAGTATAAATCATAAGTAAACATTCATGTCCAAACAAAGTGATGAAGGAAACAAAATTTCAGGCATGCTGCCTATACAATCTGCTCCAATGACTTACTCATGCAATTAAACCAGGTACAATAACCATTATCAGATTTCTGTGACATTTATAGGAAACCCAGAGTCAAAAATATGTCAGAAACTTCAAGGTAGAAAATCAATAGAAAGAGTTCTGAAATCGCTATATCAACCTTCTATTAATGAATCCAACTGCTGTCAGAAATTTGAGACACTTGTTGCTTCAACAGCCATGACTAAACCCATTGCTTGATACCCTTTTAGCTGCAAGAGAAGAATTTATGCCATCAGATGAGTATACCATCATGCTATACATATAACTAAAGGTGGCAAGATGGGCGGGATAGCTAACATTGCAAAATGGGTTCAGATTAAAACTATAGTACGAGTCGGGTAGGGACGGAGGGTTGACCAAATTAACTAATATGTGATCGCATTAATTGTGATTCAACAAAAACAATGATAATCTCGGAATTAAACAATTTAGGAGGTTGTATGCATTAGAAAGACTTATCACTTTCACCCGTTTCGCTTTGAGCTAATTTTATTTATTTGACCAGTTAAAATGAAATTGCAACCTCAAGTCAGACCCATTCATATGTAAATGAGCAAAATTGGTACCCAAAAGATATAAATACAAATTGGCAGCAAATCACGTGACAGTATTGATGTATCATTTGTCATAACATGTAGGACTTGTTAATCAACAATTGTAAAGACCAGAACACTTCTTATCCAGATATTTTGAATTTTTTTATCAGTAATTAATGTGTCAAGTATGATTGCAAGTTCCATATTCTTTCAATAATGGTCTGATTTTTTGAATAAAATGATTTAGAAGATCACATAAAATTACACACTTCGGAATATTTTCAGAATCATTTCCTTTCAAGCTACTTTTTTTTTATTCACCTGTTTTACCCCTTAGAGAAAAAGCATAAAAACAGAACATGGACTGAACCATTCATAAATAATAATTGGTAGAATTGCCACCTCGTATTGTCATAAGTGCAAAGTACATGGAAATGATGATAGACGATGAACCAGAAAGTAAAACTGAGTTTAAGTTCAACAGTAAAGTATAATGAACCAAAATCAGACTTGCCTCATTGGTAGTGACCTGCTGAGCACACAAAGGAAAGCTGAAGGACCATGCACTGAGCTGAAACCATATGACAAACAATCAGAATTCCAAGTTAAGAGAATAAATCCTTCTAAACACAGTTAGAGGAGAGGGTTACATTATGAAATATTTCATCTTCCACCTTCAAGTATATAATAACTTCGTCACTAGAGCTGCTACCCTTCTTTTTCTGGTCTCCGTTCTCACGCTAAAGGTCCACAATGAAGAAAAAAAAAGGTTGATTGTAGTTTAAATGAGATTGGTAAAAAAGGATAGTTATAATCATAAAAGTGAGGGTATACTACCTTATAGATTTTGCTGACCAATAGATAATATTCTAAGTAGAACGACTTCCTAAGCTCCTTTGTTGGCTTTCAAAAATAATAACACTAATACATGAGTTTCGAAAACATATCAAATAAATCTTTTCATTTCAAGGGGAACGAGATGGTAAATAATTCAAAGCGTCAATTAGCAACACTCGTTACTGTTGGGGTGTTTAGATATGCGTTCTGGAACTGATTCCGCAGCTCACTTTTCTATAGCTGATTATCTGATACTAATTATTTAATATCAATAATCAATTCCAAAAATATCCAAATACCACTAGAATCTTTTTCTCATCTAACCTCATCTTCTGTAGCCCAGGAGATTTCATTAAAGAGACCATCATACACGGGAGGTAGCAGCTGGGGCAGCAGATTTACGATATGTTGCGAGGTCAGAAGACCCACATCTGCAGCTTCCTCTCCAAAATATGATTTTAATTTATCTTTTATCTCATTGGCTGGACAAATTGCTAATAGGAATTCTTCCACTTCCATCATGCATTTTCAATCCTGGAAAAGAAAAAGACAAGATCAACTATATATATGCAATTAAAGTGATTTGGATTTTGGAGTATGCTATAGCTGAAGGTAGTGATTTCCACCGATCTTCTGATAAATGGGATGATTGTGGTTGTGTTTTATTCAAAACGGGTCAAACAGGTTGGAAGCCAGCCAAAGTATAATTTAAATGCCTAAAGCCTTCTAAATCTTTTAGTTCGAAGATTTATAGTGTTAATAATAATAACATTGTTTTTGTAATCATCACTAACGCAATTATTTTTTACAACTTTATTAAGCAAATTACAAATAAGTGTTGCAGTCCCTGACCAGGACATTCTGAACCATACTAAAAAAATCCGTTTCAGCCCGACCCGGTTGGACCCATTACCTAACCAGCAGTTGGACGTTGCAAATGAATGTTCACCTTATATCTTTGCAAATTCAGAGCAGAAACAAAGCCATAAATACTATTATCTTCGTCGTCTTCAATCTTCATAACAGTTCCCACAGTCGTTTGCTGCAATATCATCTAGTTGGTTTTCGTGGGATTATGAATTTACAGGTAACCTCAACAATTGCACAAAGATAGAAGATTAAATTTTAATACAATAACATAAGATAAATATATATACATACATGTAAGTTTAAATTTTTCACCTTTTAGGATTTGTATTATTTAATGAATTTAGATCATTCAAGTTTGGCATTATGTTTGAATTTTATATGTATTCAATTATTTTTATGTTTGGTCGGCAATTAGACATTCTTTGAATATTGTTACAAAAATTTCAGAAATCATGCCTCCTAAAACAATAAGACACTATGATTCCGGACATGAAAAACGTAAAAAGAAACAAAGACGTGAAGAACTCGCTAAATCTCAACTTGGGGCTTTAGATAAATTTGTTCAAAGAAAGACACAAGTTTCTTCTTCGAATGAAAATCTCAATGGTAATGAAGGTGGTGATAATGATAATCATATAGATAACGAGGATGAAAATATTATTGGTGATGATGTTAGTGATAATGATATTGATAATGAAAAAGTTAACGAAGATGGTGTTGATGATATTGATAATGAGAAAGTTAACGAATATGTTGTTGATGATATTGATGTTGATAGTAATAATCTTAATGATCCGAATGATGGAGCCAATGTTGATGATTCTAATGTTGGTGTTGGTCATGTTGATATATTTGATCCAAGATGTTGGGATGGTCTAAGTTCTGACATGATTTTGGTAGCAAAATGCCTAAAAGAGATACCTCTATTGTAAAGGGTCCAAAAGATAAATCTTCTTGACGATTTTATGTCGCTTTTTATACTAGAGTACTACCAAATAATGAGAAGTGTGATACAAAATGGATAGTATATTCGAAGGAGCTTAACAAAGTATTTCGTTTTTGTTGTAAAATATTTAGAAAAGACGTAGGGAAAGGTCAATTCGATAACGAGGGTTTTGCATATTGGCAACATCTTGGCACTAGACTTAAAGGACAAAGTTTGAACTAAACATCTCACTAATATGGCTACTTGGTTTGACATGCAGCGAAGATTGAAAAGGAATGAAACAATTGATAAGCAGGCGGAATAACTTTTTAAGAAAGAGAGAGATCATTGAAAGAATGTTCTTTTAAGAATCATTTCAATTGTGAAATTTCTTGCTAAATATAATCTAGCATTATGTGGATCATATGAGAGGTTGTATCATAATAGCAATGGGAAATTTTTGGGTTTAATTGAAATGTTGACGGAGTTTAACCCAATTATCAAAGAGCATGTGCAACGTATCACAAGTGATGAAACCCATGTTCAATATCTTGGTCATACCATCTAAAATGAATTGATAATATTACTTGCTCAATAAATTAAATTGGAGATTATTAAAAGAATAAAACAAGCAAAGTATTATTCTGCGATACTTGATTGTACTCCCGATTCTAGTTATCAATGTCTTTGATATTGAGGTATGTAAATGTCTCATCTACAAGTGTCAGTGTTGAAGAATCTTTTCAGGATTGATACTAATGGTGAGGGACTTTTTAATATTACACATGAAGAATTGAAGTCTTTTGGTCTTGATATTTGATGATGTACGCGGTCAAGGTTATGACAATGGATCCAATATGAAAGGAAAGTATAAGGGGGTACAAGCGAAATTCATAGAGATCTATCCTAGAGCTTTTTATACTCCATGTGGTTGCTATAGTCTTAATCTTGCACTGTGTGGGCTAACACCTGTGGTAAAGTTAGAGAATTTTTGGAATCATACAACGAATTTACATAATTTTTGCCAATTCTACCAAGAGATGGCAAATTTTGAAAGATAACATCACAAAATTGACTCTTAAATCATTGTCCACCACTCGCTGGAGAGTCATGTTGATAGTGTCAAAGCTATCAGATCATGGATATAAGAGAAGCTTTACTTCAAGTAGCGGAAAGTGACAAACATGCTCAAATTCAAAGTGCAAATCCCTAGCTTAAATGAGCTTGGTGATTTTGAAACTTGAGTCGCAATTGTGATCTAGTTTGAAGTACTATTCACGGTAAATTTGGTGAGCAAAAAGTTACTGTCAAAAGATATGATTCTCAATGTTGCTATTAAAGAACTGAAAGGGTTGATATCTTACTTTGAGGAGTATAGAATCACGGGTTTGTCTAAATCAATTGATAATGCCAAGGAAATTGCCATTCAACTAGAAATCGATCTGGTTTTCCTTGAAAAACGTCCAATTCGTAGAAAACGAAAATTTGAGGAGAATCTAAGTGACCAAAATGTTTTACTTTATGTTGAAGAGTCGTTTAAGATATATTATTTTTTGTACATTGTTGATCAGGTAATTGCTTCTCTTACAACAAGATTTGAACAATACACCAAGTATGAGAAAGATTTGGTTTCTTGTTTTCTAGTCGGAAGTTGAAGTCGCTCGATGACAACGATCTTAAATCGCGTTGTAGTGATCTAGAAGATGTACTCAAGAATAGTGAACAATCAGATATTTATGCAAATGAACTCTTTGTGGAGTTAAGATTGCTCGATAGTTTCTTGCCTGATGAAAATATGGGACCGGTTGATTGTTTTCCTAATGCAATAGTTGCATATAGAATATTTATGACTATCCTCGTAACTATGTCATATGCCGAAAGAAGTTTCTCAAAATTGAAGTTGTTGAAGTCCTACATGAGATTTACAATGTCACAAGAGAGACTTAATGGATTGGCACTGATAGTTATTGAGAACGACATACTGGAGATTGTTGATTATGAGGAATTGATCAACAACTTTGCGTCCATGAATGCTTCGAGAATCGCACGATTTAAATAGTAGATTTTTATGCATTTTAATATGAGAACATTTTTAATTTATTTTTTACATTTCTTTTGATTTTTATGTTTATGTTTATAATAATTTCATGGTAGTGATGAACATAATTAATTGTGTTATATATATATAAAATATTTAAAGGGCCTCTTTTTGTCATGGCACCGTGCGACTCAATTCCTAGCTTCGGGCCTGTATGTATGCCAAACAACATTACAAGCGTAACCTTTGAGCTTAAACTCCTATAAGGGTGCGGCTAAACATACCCTTAAGGGTTTTCCAGCTCCTCTATTTCAAAGGTTCTCCGTGGAAACAATTTTCTAAATATACAGTTTAATTATAAATGTTGTTAAAATGATATATCTTCAGTGAATATATCTTATTTTACTCAAAACTTAATCTAATTCGGATTTTTAATTGATCACTAACTATAGAAAGGTTGTTAATATGACAAGTTTATTTCAATTTAAGACATTTTAACATGATTTTAGAAGGCACTATTCGGGGTGTACACGGTCGCGACCTTATAGGGATTAATTTGTTGAGTTTGGGATTAATCGGGGAGTACACGAATTAATTGGCCACGACCTTATAGGGATTATATGTGCAAAAATATGAAATTGAACCATAAACATAATTGTCTAGAAACAAAAATATAATTGTAACATCCTCTCCTGTGCCCTGGTAATTTATAGTATTTTAATTGATTATTTAATCGTTTAGAAATTAATTGAAATTATGTATTTCATTGTGAAACTTAGATGAATAAGTTCTTTGACTTATTGTGACTAGTAAAATATTAATTGTTTTAAATTGTTATAGATAACGGTAAAATAAAATAATATTTCTCGCAAACGGTTTTCAGGTTCCAGACAAAAGATTTAGGACGGGTATAAAATTATACCACTTTTTCACAAGCCGACTTAGTGAACCGACTTTGAAATTCATATATATGTTTCATATCTTCCTTCTTGATTTCATTTGATAAATTTGCAAAAACTCAAGAAACCTTAGCCAAACTTTGATTCAATTGTGTTCCTGTGATTTCGAAATCAATAACATCAGATTCATCATCATCTATATCTTAATTGTATCAGATTATCCATCCTTTAGTTTTCAAAAAAAAAGAAGAGAAAAAGATGTAAGTTTGAATTGGAGTGTGTAAATCGAATTGATGATTGATTTGTTGTTATTTGATGCCTATTTGATGTTAGGAAGTTTGTGTGATTGAAAGGAAATCAAAATATTGAGTTTTGGGTTGAAAAAGTATGATTTTCGGCTGAACAGCGTCTCAATTCGCAACTTGTGTTCATCCTGCGAGTTGAGTTGGCTTGCGAGTTGACTTGCGGTGCGAGATTCCTGCGAGTTGACTTGGCCTGCGAACCGAAACCTGCGAGCCGAGTTGACCTGCGAACCGAAACCCTGAGAACCGAGTTGAAACCTGCGAACAGAGATTGTTGACCTGCGAACTGACCTAATACACAAGACTATTTTTATGAAATTCGCATGGTCACTTGGAAACAACCTAATACACAAGACTATTTATGTAATAGCCCCCCCCAGTTTTGGCCATCCGGGGTCATCTAGGACCCGAAAATGGCATTTTTCAGTTTTAAACGTCATTGCGGGATTTTTCTGAGTTTATTTCTGATTGAACTTTTGTTTGCCTAGACTTCAGGGATTACCTGATTGGATAATTAGACTATAATGATGTTTATAGAACGAACTTCTGACTTGTATTTGATTTTCTGTTTCAGATCAACGTAAGACTCAGTGATATTAGAATCCTGAGTGTGGAGACGTCAGAGGTATCGGTGAGTGGATTCAGAACTCATCATTTGATTTAGTTGTAACTATTTGGTTACAACAAGTAAACGTAGATGTTTATTAGACTGTTTAGTCTTGATTATTGATTATTGATCTACGTGATGTGCGAAGCAATGTGCTGTATGTGATTGAGGTCAACGTGTAGTTGGACTTCTGGTTATTATGTGTATTACACAGGTTTTGATTCATTTGTTGTGTTTGAGACCTGTGTATGGGTTTAATAACCATTAGTTATCGGTCTATTCTGTATTGGCCATACAGATTGTTGGTAAGTGTTCTTGGGGGAATCCCCGGGTATTATGATATCCCCAGAGCCACCGATCCTCATTGAATTATGTGTGTTTACGATTATTTGGTGTAAACAACTAGTTATGCTAAGTTGAATGTTGTGTGATGAATCCATTCACTTAGCTTCGTGCTAATCCCTCATGTTTACTTCCTGCAGGATTTATTTTGATTGAATGTGGGTGCAGGGAGCAATGATTTGATCGTGAATGTTTGACTGCGCTCTTGAACTCTGATATGGTTTTGTAATAAACCTTGTTTTGTGAATTTTTATAATACCCCGCCTTTTGTAGTTTGAGAAGTTTGAAATTCGGGTATTTTTGGGAATTGTAAACTGTTTAATGTATTTTAAATTCATGCTTCCGTGTTTATTTCTATAATATTCTTATATAGAAAGAGGGGTGTTATAATAATCGTTCAAATACTTCAAACATAAATGTGTGCCTTTCAAAACAAAACAGAACAACAAATTCAGAATCAGAAATACAGAATCAATGCCCACTGCCTTAGTGTGCTAAACGATTAAAACAAAAACACATATCATGTTACGTGTTTATTGTATCCCTATGCTTCTTATTCTAAACATTAATTCATTATTACTTGGACATAAAAACAGAAACGTTACTGCTGCAGAAATACAATAACAGAAAATCAAAAATACACAAAAACAAAAACAAAATTCAATCAGAGTCAGTAATTCAACAACAAAATCCAGTATTGTTCATTGTTCATTGTTCAATCAGAATAAAAAACAAGAACATCAACATTCAATCGTGGCGCCAACACCCCATTTCCAATTAATCGGCCGCCCCAGGCGTTTTTTACAACACTGGTCCTGACCACATTGAAATTAACAAAAGTGCAATAAAAATCCTAACAGATATAATGAATGTAAGCAAATTGATGGACCAACAATTTAAAAAGAAGTCAAACTAAAATTTGATTAAAAAATATTCTCTTATTACATCAATTGATCTGTCTGACATTAGTAACAGTGGCTAATCAGATATATATTTCTTCTCATTTAGATTATTTAGGACATATATACTAACACTAGGTCTTCCATGTTTATATGACTTGAACTATTGGTTCACATGCCATGTTTTCTGTGGAAATAAAAAATACCCATTTACTGAAAACCCTTTTTATTGCATTATTTATGATGATAAAAGTAAACCTAAATACAAACTAGATCTACTCCTACTTAATACTTAATTAGTTTAATGGCATCCTAAACCGAATACCGAACCGGAAGCAACCAATTAAAAATGTTTATAGAAATATATTAAATAACAATAACAATTAAAATAAGTTGGAGATTGAAGAATTATAGTTGCAGAAGGTGGGATGAAGATGATACCTAGAGCAAGCGAGAACACAATGGATCGCCACGAGGGTTTTGGGGTCGATAATGAAGGGAAGAGTGATTAAGTGGCTATTAGTTAAACTTAGTAACAATGTTTTGAAAACCAGTCTCTGACTGGTCTGGTCCAACCAATCATGTTTACGGAGAAATTCGGTCAGCTGTGGCTTGGTTTTAAAAAATATTGACTTGGTTAACGATCAGCAGTCTGATCGGAAACCAGCCGGTCGAATTGATTTTTTTGGATTTAGGGTTGGATCGATTTTGATCATTTGACTTTCTATTGTTCTTTTTTGTTCTTTTCAATTTTGAAATGTCACATCATTTGACTCGTAACCCGAATTAAGTCGCCATTATATTCAAGATTTATTTTTTGGCAAACGCCGAAGACGATTTTTTCGAAAAATGTTTTGAAATTCGACCTTTTTGACTTTCAATTTTAACAATTTACACTTATTTTGACTTTTAAACGCACTTTGACCCCTCATAACTTGCTACAGAAAATTGATTTTCAAATTCGTACAATTTACAGTCAATATGGAGTGCCATTAAACGTTAACCCTCGATTTCAAAAACTCGAAAGGTCAAACAAAAGTCAACAAACAATCCGACCATCCAGTCTAATCGGAAGCAGAGGGATGACCGGTCCAGCCCAAAAACCGGTTTTAAGAACATTGCTTAGAGATTCATGTCAAAAGCATGTTTTATTGTTTTAAATATACCAAAGCTAAATCATATTTAGCTAAAGAATATCAAAATAAGCTTGTAGGACTTTTTTTATGAATAAGACTTTTGATTCGTATGTAAAACACACGAACATCATACACTAATTGGGCCACAAGTTATTTACCGGTAGCAACACATGGCAATTAACAAGAATAACTAGCAGCATTGAAGGTGAAACAATAACACAAGAATCCTACTCTATCATCACAATCAACAAGTATACATTCTATATTCCCTATTGCCATTTCTGCTACATATATGTTGCCAAAATTTAACCGGAACCATAAATATCTTCTCAAGAATTAACTCCGACTCTTAAGACCTTGTATCTCGATTGATTATTAAACGAATTTTTAAAGAACAAGAACCACAAGGTAGCACTATTGAAGCCATATCAGCACTATCTTGTGCTTGTAACAACAACTTGTTACCTTCCGTCAATACTTGAAATCCCATCTCTCCCAGTTCCAAAGAATCAACAGCAAAGTAATCGCCACATCGACATTGATAGACGAGCTCCACCACATCGCTATCGCTGCTAGCTTCAACCGCCAAATCTTCTAACTTGATTTCATCTGCAATAATGTCCTCTTGTCTTGAAACTCGAAGCTTCATGTCATATAAAGCGCGTGACTTTACATCTCCTAGGATTTCCCACGCCATTTGGATTTCAAGAAATCTTGATTGTGGGTCATTGTGATTAAAGTTTGTGGTCTGTTGTAGCTTATCTGGATGTGAACTTAGGAGAGCTGATTTGTAGCGTGTGCGGATTTCTTCCTGACTTGCATCTTCTTCTACATTCAAGATGTTGTAGTGAGTTTGATGGATTGTGTTGTTAGCTAATTGCATTCTTCAAAGCTTCTACATGAAAAATACAGAACAAAGTATGACCATATGAATTTCATAACATGTCAAAAAAAGGTTCTTCATGCAAATACACTGACAAGTTTCAAGCTATAACTTGTATGGATGTTTGGATACGTGTTATAAAAATGATTATCTGAATAATATACTTCAAGTAATTATTCTGATTCTGCTTATCAAATAATTAGTTCCATACCAGCTGTAACAAAACTGATTACTTGACAAAACAAAATAAACTACACTAAACCAAAATATCTACCTTATATTAGAGTTTTATTAATGATTAAATAAGAAAAAAGATAGCTTAAAAAAACAGATATTAACAGATAACTTTCCATAGATAACTTCCCAGAGGATATCATTATAGGTAATTGAAATTAAATTGTCCTATTTTAAATGGGAGGGTCAGGTCATGAGTCAAAACAGGCACAGGTCATAACATGTTTGCGCCAAAATAGTCCATTTTGAAAAAGGTTCAAACTGGTTCTTGTCTAGATAATACATATTTCAGCATCCAAGACACCAGATGGAAAATTTTGAGCACTCAACTGACACAAAGAGGCCTCAGATAAATCCTATATTTTCTTCATTTTATGTACAACAAAGAGAAAAATATAGTTGGTTGGTCTGAGAGCACTTAACGGTAACAACTATCAGCCACCAGATGATAAGTGAACATGATACGAAATGAACAAGGAACACCAGTACCGAATATGAGTTCTCAAATTGATTATGAATTTGTCACATAAGTCATAGAAAAGGTGAAAATATATCGAATGGCACCTATTTGGTCAAGCCTATAGTAGTTACCGTTAAGTGCTTAAAGCCTGACAAACCCACTATATTTGTTTCTTACTTAATATTAATAGTAGAAGTATCTTTTGCAAATTCTCAACACAAATTAATGAATAAAAATGAGCAGTTTCAATGGTCTATTTGTATCATCGGAAAACTGAATTGAAGTGAATAGCTAATGAAATGTCATTATCTCGCCTCATCACCTAAATGGGTGTAACTAAAAGAGGTGGGCACACAATATTATTTTTCTTGATATTTACTAATGCTAGGTTTCATGGTCGTTAGTTTTCTTGGCTCACCACCTAAATGGGTATAACTAAAAGAGGACTGTGGGTTTAAAGACATTAAAAATTAATTGTAAATAATAAAAATAGATATAATGATTACTTGAAAATGATAAAATAGTCTGAAGAGGTCACAGTTGGAGTAAGTAGTACTACAATTCATGAGATGTATGACTCCTGACCACATTGAAATTAACAAAAGTGCGATTAAAATCCTAACAGATATAATGAACGTAAGCAAATTGTTGGACCAACAATTTGAAAATAAGTCAAATTAAGTGCTCTAAGCCTAACAAACCTACTATATATGTTTCTTACTTAATAGTTATTATTAATAGTAGAAGTAACTTTTGCAAACTCTCAACACAACTTAATGAAATCAATGAATAACTGTGACCAGCTTTAATAGTCTATCTTTGTATCTTTGTATCTTGGCCTCATCACCTAACTGTGTGTAACTACACGAGGTGGGCACACGATTTTCTTTCTCTTTATATTTACTAATGCTAGGTGTCATGGTCATTAGTTTTCTTGGCTCACCATCTAAATGGGTAGAACTAAAAGAAGACCGAGGGGTTCAAAAGACATTTTAGAGTACTTGTAAATGATAAAAATAGATATAATTATTACTTGACAATGATAAAAATAGCCTGAAGAGGTCATAGTACATAGTACTAAATTTCATGAGATATACGAGTCCTGAGTATTTTAACAAACATTAGTTTTCATTTATCACATACTACAAAGTTTATGTTAATATACTGAATGGATAAAATGAAAATTTTGGAAGTGTTTAAAGGGTGTTGGTTAAAAGTTATCCATATTTCACCTAAAAGAAATCCAACTGCTAATTATGATCTTTACAACTACAGTAGAAGTCACTCGATCATACAAGGAAAAATAAAACTCCAAAGCGTTTCATATAGAGCACAAGACTATTGATATTAATAAAACCCATAGCATAAACAACATTGTTTTGATTTATTAAAGCAATGACTTTTGTATTGCAAAACCATACAGTTGAACCTCATTAGCATTAATAGCATATTAGTAAAACCACAAAAGTATTATTTAACTCGCATTAGCAGAATATAAAAAACAATAATTTGTGAAATCAATAAATTTCTAGAAATAAACTTTATAAATTTTAATATATAAAATCACAATATAAGGCATACAAGTAATATAAAGAAAAAATCACAGTAGAGAAAACCCTAGTTTTCACTTATCAATTTCTGATATTTATGAAACTACGGAGCTAATTAAACAAAAATCCCAGTGAATTCAAGTATTTGATGAAATTGAAAAGTTACCTACGAAAGTGGAGTTACTGGTAGCGTAGTCAACGAGAGGGGAGGACTCACTGGAGGCGGTGGCGGCGGTGCAGCGAGGACGAAGATGACGGCGGGCTGCAATTACCGACAAAGGTGGGCAGTGACAGAAGAATTTATCGATATAAACTTTTTTCAAATGTTTATAAAGTTCTGGGTAATTTGGGTGAAATAATCCGTTGGATCCATTCAGCCCAATAAGCAGTCCAATAAGCTCTTCGTAAACAGTCCCACCTTATTCTTGGTGTTTCTTTGGATCGATCGTATCAAATTTGACCCAATTATACAAATCTATTTGAATTTCTATTTTTAAAATATGAATATGATTCATTTACATAAATATTGAATATGAACCAAACCGAATTATTATTTAAATGGATCAGTTTTAATCATTCAGTTTATTCGTTGACTTCATGAGGATATCATTTTGACTCGTAAAAAGTCATGTCACGAGTAATATCAACGGCTATATATTACCGTATTGTGTTAAGGGGTTATAAAAATGTGTAGTTAGTTTTAAAATCAATAAGTCAAGATTTTAAATTCGTATATAATGATCTATAATAGAATATAACCCGCGACTTCACGGGACTAACTATGATAAATTTGTTTATATGTAAGTAAAAGAATAATGGAAATCACATTTTATGTCATTTGGTTTTTAATGTTTATGGTGATAACATAATACTAAAAAATTTTAAGTCTGTCACAAATGCCCAAAAATATAGATGTAGCCATCAACGACTAAACATTAGTAATTTTGGTAATCTCTTAGTTGTGCAATTCAAAGAGTGCTTAGTGCTTGTACCCTTGTGAAGTAGTCATTTATTGTAAACAAATTAATCGTTGATTGTCGAGTTATGAGTATTTCATGCAAACTTTTTAATGTCTCTTTCCTCAATTTGTATACCCGATAACATTGATAAACATTAATTTGAGGGTATTATGTATTGTAAAGGGAGGGTGAATATATTCTTCTTTGCTAAATTAATTAAAACTACATTGTAAGTAATGTTGTATAAGGATTGACAGACATATATCCAGGATCATGTAAGTTTTGTAGTTTAAAATTACATGGCATACAAAATTTTCAACTGCTCCTAAATTTCCTATTGCCATAGCCATTCGAGTCATGTAAGCCGTCAGGTTTAATGATGTAGTTGAAACTGTATTCACATCATAGACGAGCGACTCCGCTAAAGACTGTTGCATTTGTACATTTCTTGCGATACACAGTCTTCTTCATGTATTGTTGAGACATGCATATCATTGATAATCTTTAGTTGACTATTTGATAGCTCCAATTGATTCTTTGTTAGCTGAATCAATTTATAAAAAAGTTAGTTTCGATGTTCATAACGTTTTTACTCTAATTATATATATACATATATATATACATATATCTTCATAAAATTTGTATATACACATCCTATCACAAAATGACAAAAGATACGATCACTTTCAAATTATATCCTTAAAAACACCATATCCATAATAGACAAATATAACCAATTAAAGACACCATATAAAAAGCTTGAAAACCTCCTAACTAATCTAACATGCACCTCTTAGCAATCTTCAGGATAAACATCATCCGAGTCAAAATTTGATTCGTAAGCATCTACAATATTGTTTACTAATATGTTCACACGTTTTTATTTAGTAGGCGAAATTATCGTTAGTACATTTTCTAATTATAATAACTTGGTATATTTTGAATATTAAATCACATATTTCATTACATATATTACAGTTGACTATTTAATTACAAATTATATAGTTCATGGAATATTTATATTCAAACTGTAATATGAGTATTTCATGAACTGTATAATTAGTATTGATGATCAGTTCCCTGTATACTGATTTAGACTCAAATTATATAGTTCATAATATACTCATATTCTCATCTAAAAACCATATGTTTGGAGGGTCAATTTATGAGTTGTACTCATCATGTTATAAACATTTAATCAATAGTTAACATTTTGATGGTATATGTAATGGAACCTTTATCATGAAAAATATATAAACACCAAACACGAGCTCGATATATTCATGAAGGTCATGAATAAATATAAATAATTTAACGAACATATAGAAACGAACATAATATTATCAGATAGAACGTCTAACACAATCATAAAGAATGAAACTTAAAAACATCGTGCATCTCCACATCCGAACTTGAATGGGATTATTCAAAACAGTCCTGTTAAACACTAGGAGTTGCAGCAACATTTATCATATCTATAAGCATTACATCTCGTCCATCCTAGGTATCTTCAACGAAACTATACCCGCAATAGTTTTTGAAGAGGATTCTGCACTAATGTTTGAGTTAGGAGGGGGCTCTCTCTTCATTTTTAGTGAGAAGGGAATTGGAGTAAGTTGACATCCAATACCTGGTGATGTATCTTTTACAAGTTGCTTACAAGATACCTAAGACAAATAAGAATACTACAAATTAGCATAATGCAATTTTATAAAGATTTATATAATAAGTGCTAATGAAATTGTTATTTATAAGACATGATTTAAAATAAATCTTATGGCATGAATAATTTTCCACCAAGAGTAGAATCCTCCTAGTCATCCTGGTAAGTTTTAGGTTTTACTTCATTCAACTTAGCTATAATGACATTCACCAGAACAACATCATCAGTAGCCTGATGAACATTATAAGTCGATTAATGATACTTTAAGTTTATTTCGCCAATTCCAATCTTTGACACCAAATCCCAATTCACCAGTCCTTGGACCTCATCCGGAAGCACATTAGGATTGTCAATCTACACATTGATTTGATCTTTAAAACAAACAATATGATCTTTTACATGAATACTTATAGAAGAAAATCATGAAATAACATTTGTATCTATGCCGACATAAAGTGATTACTTTCTCAATTCTACTATTGAGCCATGCAACACTACTATTAAGTAACTTTGATAGTTGCCTGTCAAACAGAATGTATAAGGTAGATCTAGTGAGGTCTAATCTTGGACCATAGTCTTAACCCGTTACAAAATGTAATGAATAAGTTAGTTATACAAAGAATTGAGATTAAGGCTCTCTATATGGATATACAGATTAAGGCTTTAAAAATTTATTTAAGAAACAACTTACTTGCCATACACATCAAATATCTGGCCACATTGATTACAATCAAATAACCCTAATGAATCACCCACAATCAACTTGCGTTGTGCTTTCTTTCCATGCATAGGTTAACCACCCCTCATCAAGCAAAACCTTAATGACAGTAGCTTTTACCACACATTCTAAAACCTAAAAGAATATATATCATAAGTTTTAAACTGCTTATAGGTGCTATTATCTGCATGACCTATTAAATTAATTGTTGCGTATTTAATATTGACAGTTTAGTTTGAGACGGTATAAAAAGATAGGTACCCAATCACCAACCTTAAGAGTTGAGAAGACTTTCTCGATAGTCTTTGCTAGAGGTTCTGTATAATACTTCAATGCGGTTTTGATAACAGTGGCTGGATTGAAATCTTAAACATTATTAGTGGAATATCCTCGTCCCCCGTTTAACCCGCGAGTAATCACCAAACTTCCCTTGATAATATTTCATTGTTGGTCACCAAACCTAATGTGGTACCGTTCATTATCCAATTGCCCATTCGAGATCAACTTTCTCATGAGCTTGGGAATGAACCTCACATTCTTGAGGACTCAATCCGTACCAAGGTGAGTATTGACTACATCCCCAATACTCGCAACATCAATAACTCTCCAGTCTGCAAGACGAACCCTGTCGAAGTAACACTTAAAATCCATCATCTCTTCCATGCACGAGATCGTATGAAATGATGAACCCGAATGGAAAGGATTTCACAAGATTCTCCTCGCAACACATTAACGCATTTTCGTTAGCGTCAGTCACCACGTTCACACTCGACTTACCCGTCGGACACTAATACCTAAAATGACCCAGTTGCTTACAGTTCCAACACATGAAGTTCATATTCTCTGATGGCTCTTTCCTAGATTTCAATATACTCTTACTTCGCCCTCTACCAGTACTAAATGTGGAACCCGAATACCACTCGTAATTATTCCTTCAAATCACGGATCTCCTCAAAAGTAAGCATAGTAGTTCCAGATTAACTACTAATTGTTGTAATTGTGTCGAACCAACTCTCGGGAAAAAAGGAAAAGTCCCTCCAGCTCATCATCAAATTTAACTTAGTCAAAATCAAATTAAAATCTTTCACATGATCCACTGCTGAAGTACCCTCAACCATCTTCACGTTCACCAACTTCCAAATCAAGAAAACCTTATTCAAAGATGAAGGTTTCTCATACATGTTAGACAACGCTGTTATCCTATCCATAGTCATGATTTTACCAACAATTTTGTAGGGGACGTTCTTGGCTAGAGACAATCGAAACTCTCCTAGTGCCTGACGATCCAACAAATCCCAATCATCCTGCTTCATATCATTAGGTTTAACACCTGACAACGTTTGGTACAATTTTTATGATATAAAACATCCTCGATTTGTATCTTCCAAAAACCGAAATATCTACCATCAACTTATGAATCTTAATATTGCTTTCATCTACCATTGTTCCCAAATATTTGAAACACAAGCTCTAATACCACTTGTAGGGAATTATGAACCCAAGTAAGACACATATAACAGCAAGGTACAACCCACAACGATAAATGAAATTAACACAAAACAATAACACAATCAAGATTACGAGAAAGTAAGACACGAAAGTAAAGTGGTTTTATCCAATCTACTCGATTGGTTGAATCCATAGCTAAAATAGAGAGAAATCTTATTAAACTCGGAGGTGTTAGGGTTTACAAATACATGTTTTATATTCATAGTGTACACGACTCGAAAACAAGAAAAGTTGGCCGCCACAACTTCTCGTTGCATCAAGTTTGGTCACGTCGCAAAGTCTCAGATCGCGTTGCGACCTTATTCCATCATGCCGCAAAGTCACCTCACAAACCAACTTCGAAACTTCTCAAAGTTCGATCTCGATTACACGTCTTCGTGTCATGAACTATTCTCCAACAACCAACACTTGATTTCATTGTTTAATCTTCACACCTAACAATATAGACATATATTTTAAAAGCAAGTACTATTTTTCTCTCTTGTTAATACAACGACGGATGTAAATGAATCAAGTGTTCAATAAACAATTAGTAGAACTTTCAACAAGAAGTGGATTTGTTTATGTTCGGTAACCGTTTGCTCATGTTCGTCTATGTTTAATTATTATATCATATATATTGTAATAGAATAATTATCTTACCGCAAATGTAAAGCTTTTGATATTGTATGTTAATTAATTTGGATAGTCTTATGTATAGTTGTTCAGTTCGATATCAAGGTTTTCTTGGATGTTTTTAAATAGAACTCAACTCTAAGAATGGTAACGACCTACGAATGGCTAGTTAGTTACTAGTTGACCCCATTTGTATTTATTGATATTGATTTTGTATCTCTTTATTTTAATATTCATTTGATCCATGGGTTATAAATTTGAAATTGCACTTTAATTTTACATTTATTCATTAATTTATAGTGTTCATTGCTTGTATTCATTGTGTGTTTGGTATCTGATCAAGCACAAGTCTACACTTGAGTGCAAATCAGAGTGCATCAACTCATTACACTCCGATTGACGTAAATAAATTCCGATTAAGATCACAGTGAAAGGTGATAAGAATTGAGAGATAACCAAATGTAAGACTTTTGATGAAATTTTTAATATGTGTTACGTGAGAGAGCGAGAGTAAGGACGCTTACTCATATTTACACACTCATCAAACTTTCAGAAGGTTTATGGTACGGTCCACTTGAGAGTGCACATGGTAGTGACACGTGAAATAATGAGATTTGGAGTTATTGGGATAACTATATTAACTAAAAGTATTGTCATCATTTCCTAGTTGGACCAATAAAACATTGGGACAAGAGTATTGGGCCAAACATATATGGTGGTTGCTCTTTTTGTACTGTTTGTACTATGTTGTCAGTTTATGTTGAATATGAACCTACTAGATCTTGTAAATAAGTTAGACCAATAGAACATTGGGGACAAGAGTAGTGGGCCAAACATATATAGTGGTTGCTCTTTTTGTACTGTTTATATTATGTTGTCAGTTTATGTTGAATGGGAACCTACCGGATCTTGAAAATAAGTTGTCATGCTAAAGGGAAAGACTAGTGTTTGGCTGACATGTTGCTTGACATGTCTATTATTGGAGAATTTGGTCATGACGTCCTAGCTGGACCATAAGAACATTGGGGACAAGAGTAGTGTGCCAAACATATATAGTGGTTGCTCTTTTTGTACTGTTTGTTTTATGTTGTCAGTTTATGTTGAATGTGAACCTTTCAAATCTTGAAAATAAGTTGTCATGCTAAAGGAAAGACTAGTGTTTGGCTGACATGTTGCTTGTCATGTCTATTATTTGAGAATTTGGTCATGACGTCCTAGCTGGACCAATAAAACATTGGGGACAAGAGTAGTGAGCCAAACATATATGGTGGTTGCTCTATTTATACTGTTTGTATTATGTTGTCAAATTTATGTTGGATGTGAACCTACTAGATCTTGAAAATAAGTTGTCATGCTAAAGGAAAGACTAGTGTTTGGCTGACATGTTACTTGACATGTCTATTATTGGAGAATTTGGTCATGACGTCCTAGCTGGACTAATAGAACATTGAGGACAAGAGTAGTGGGCCAAACATATATGGTGGTTGCTCTATTTGTACTGTTTGTACAAGTTTTTTAATTAGTGTTCGAGTAAGATTCATAGATTTTTTAATTAATTATTGTTATATTCAAATATTATCTAACTCTATCTAAATTTATTTTTTAGTTTATCTTTTAAATTTAAATAATTATTTATTTTTAAATTATGAGTGATTGTCACCTGTCATTTTGCTTGGCAAAATATGAAGCAATTTTTTATTCTCCTTTAATATATATAGATATATATAAAATATAAAATATAGATAGATAATATGAAGCAATCTTTTATTCTCCTTTAATATATATATAGAATATAGAATATAGGTAGATAGATAATATGGATGTGTGATTCCTTATTTCTTTTTTAGCAAGAAAAAACAAAAAGTAAAAGATTAAAATCTTATATTAGTTCGATTTAATTAATTACGGTCGGTCCTAATTAGAGCACAATACAACAAACCTTGTATTGACAATTTGACATTGCGTTCTCGAGTTTGAACGCATCGGGTTACTAACTTATACTGCCAAGTACAACTTACAAGTTGAACTTCGTAAGGTACAAAGATTGAAAGCAAAAGAGGGCCAATTGAACATACTCTTGCCGTATCTAAATAGTCAACTTAAAAGTCTACAATTCGACCACGAAACTCAATCCCCTTTCGCATCTCCATCGTTTTCCCCGTCAAAATTCCCGATCTCAAATCTCTCTCTCACTCTTTTCAAAATCCAAATGGAATTCGAATCAATCAACGAAGATATCAACAACAACAACAACAACAATCACGGATGGCAAAAAGTCACTTACGCTAAAAAACAGCGGAAAGCTCCGGCGAAACAACAAGCGGCGCAACCGGCGAAGTCATTCGCTAACGGATCTTCAATCTCAACAGTTGATAATGTATTTACATCAATTGAAAAGAAATCTGAAGAACGTAGGAAGCTAATTGAAGCTGAGCGATTAGCGAATTCAATGCTTTATGATCCTGTTCCTGTTAGATCATCTAAGAAGAAGAAAAATAATTACTCTGATTATGATGATAGTGATGATGATGAGGTCGTTGTTAATGGTGCGGTTGGAAACGGCGTCGTTGAAGAGAAGAAAACGAAGCCTAAGAAGGTGAAAAAACCTAAAGTTTCAGTTCCGGAAGCTGCGGCGAAGATCGATGCTGATGATTTAGCTAGTTTTCTCTCCGATGTGACTGTTAGTGATTTCATCCAGATCTACTTTCGGAATTGACAATGATTTGATATTATATGTGTGATTTGATTGTTGTTTAGAATTGAATAAATTGCAGTTAGATTTAAACTGATTTGCGGATTAGGTACATGAAACTGATGTGGCAACGTGGTTTTCTGATTTTATGTACATTAATTTTGGTTGTTTGTTTGTTTGTTTGTTTGGGGAAAATGTTTAGCTACCGGCCCAAACAAAAGAGATTAGCCTCTTGATCGATCGATTGATTGGATCGAAGTAGGAAAGATAATGTGGATTTGTTAATGCATGTAGGCTTCATTTGAGACGCAACAGGATATACAGTTGATGAGGTTTGCGGATTACTTTGGACGAGCGTTTTCGAGTGTCACTGCTTCACAGTTTCCTTGGGTGAAGTTATTAAGAGAATCTGCTGTTGCAAAGGTTGCAGATGTAAGTTATTTTGCGACTCTTTATGTTGTGTAACTTACTGTAAATTGTAATGCTCATTAGTTTGTTACTAATTGTGTAGTTTGCAGAGAATTGTGATTTAAATTGAATGTGGTATGTAAAAGACTCTGAACTTGTTGAAGAATCAACTCACAAACAGATAGCTCTAGTAGAAACTTTATTTCGTTGGCAGGATTTCATAGTCAAAAAATTTTCTATCACATGATCTTTGCATCTTAATTCTGTATAAGAATTTGAACACCTTCTTTTGGATGCTGTCTTTGTAACTTGCTCTGTATAATGCTTGTATCTCACCGTTTGGTCATTGATATACTCTTTTCAGCCTTAGTTTTTTACTTTGATGCAAAATATTTTAAATTGTCTCATTTACCTGCCTTGCTATTACATCTCAGGATTCGTTACAGGCAATTAACCTACTTGGAATAATTATGCTTTTCAGAATTTTGGATGTAAAACATTTATTCTTCAAGCATTCTATGTTAAAGCTAGGTTCACATAGAAGTAAATGCAAGCATCACTCTTCACGCTAACTGATTATCATGAGCATAAATCCCTAAACAGAATTTCTAATTTACAGATTTTTGGTTCTTGGTTATAGTCAAACCTTGTATAATTCCTCCTTTCCTAATTCTTCTTTCCCCTGTTTTGCAGAATCCAGTGTCACATATCCCCGAAGCTGTTTACAAGACATCAGTTGACTGGATCAGTAACCGATCTTTGGAAGCCCTTGGATCTTTTGTCCTATGGTCCTTGGATAACATTCTTGCTGACTTTGCAAGCCAACAAGGCGGTGCAAAGGGATCCAAGAAAGGTGCCCAAAAAACATCTTCAAAATCTCAGGTAAGACCAAATGGAATCTTCTAACATTTCTTTTAGATGCACAGACCTTTTTATATGTTTATTTCTGGGTCAACACAAAAAGGCAAACTGGCTTACGATTCCTTCACACACAACTACTAACACGTGAACTCATGGATTAGGATCTTATGGAAAAGCCATGTAACCACTGATAATTTGCAATACAAAACCTATTTCATAGTAGATGTTATATAAGTTTCAAACTATTACATTTCAACTCTGAAACATGACTCAGTTTAACTGATTATCGATACACAATGCATCACTTCATCAAAATAGTATATGATAGAGTTAGACATTTATCTTCAAGTCATTTTGTTCTTGGCAGGTTGGTATTTTCGTTGCAT
Organism: Logfia minima; assembly: GCA_963921325.1. Lineage (NCBI taxonomy): Eukaryota > Viridiplantae > Streptophyta > Magnoliopsida > Asterales > Asteraceae > Logfia > Logfia minima. Next base: position 24,066,746 of record OY992766.1, read on the forward strand.
TAGCATTGGTATTGCGAAGGAAACCTGATGCATTGATTAGTGTGTTGTCAACTCTGAGGGAAACTTCAAACTATCAGGGACAAGATAAGCTTCCAGTCATTGTGTGGACTGTAGCACAGGTAATTCCAGCAATGAGTATTTACCCAAAAAGAAGTATTATGTGCTAATACTAAAACCATTATATGTAGGCATCACATGGGGATCTGGCTGTTGGTTTGTACTCTTGGTCTCATTTAGTATTACCCATAGTTGGGGGCAAATCAGGCTCTAACCCTCAGACCAGAGATCTAATTCTGCAATTAGTGGAAAGGTTTAAGTCAACTTTTTCTCGTTACTCTTTGCTGACTGGTTCTTATCCTTACAAACTTATAATAAGGTTTTTTATTTGTTCTTAGAATTCTGTCTGCCCCCAAGGCTCGCACTATTTTAGTAAATGGCGCTGTGCGGAAGGGAGAACGTTTGATGCCACCATCAGCACTTGACCTTCTTTTGCGAGTGACCTTCCCTTCATCTTCAGCTCGAGTTAAGGTGGGATCCTAGTTGGGACACTTGCTCCTATGTACTTTACTGTAAGAGACATTTATACAAGTATACTCAATTGTTCAATTATGTTATGATGCAGGCAACAGAAAGGTTTGAAGCTGTATATCCTATACTCAAGGAGGTGGCTCTTGCCGGTTCTCCTGGAAGCAAAGCGATGAAACAAGTTTCTCAACAGATCTTGACCATTGCTTTGAAAGCTTCTGGAGAAGGTAACTTTCTATTAAGACAATAGATGTGGCAAAATGGACAGATTTGGTTACCTGAAACACTTATGTTAAAAGTTTTATTAAATAATTGGTGTTTCAAATATGATTGCAAGGTTATAGAAATATTTTTATAACAATCTAACATTGAAAAGCTCTATATTTACTAGGAGTAAATATAACTATTCAATGAATGGTAGGATTTTTTTTTTTTTAATTGTAACTTTTAAATAGTTGAAATATTTTATAAGTTCAATAAAAATTACTCCGTATTTTAACACTATCATTTTTAGTAAGGTTTATTTTTGGTATTGGTCGAAGCTAATTTTTTTTCTTTTTGTTTACATATTTTTATGGTTGAAATATTTTATAAGTTTAATAAAAGTTCCCTCCGTATTTTGAGACTATCTTTTTTAGTAAGATTTATTTTTAGTATTGGTCGAAACTAACACCCCGAGTTTCATTTGAACCATTCGATATACATAACTAATAGATTTCAATTAGAGTTAGAGAGTGATTTCGTTTTTATTACGCATGTCAAATATTTAGAGTTGGAAGGTATGGTATGAACTACAAATTGGCTAAATTGCACGACGTAAATGGAGAAATGGTTGAAGATTGGATATATTGTATTTAAAAATATGATTTTGAAGTTAATAAGTTAGTTGATGAAGCTAGACAAATATTGTTTTGACGGTAAGCTTTAAGTATTAATGTTTTAAGATATAGTTAAAGAAAAATACATATTGTACAAGTTTATATGTAACAACTTTTACATAAAAGGTTGTAGCTTTATTTCAACAATTTAACATAACTTTATGAAAATATAAATATTCATATAACAAATTCATAAGGGGTTTTCAACATAAAAGAAGATGCGACATACCAAATAAAAAGAGATGCATTACGGTCCTTCAGAAAAATTTAGCTAAAAGTTTTATACTTTCAACTTGAAAATAAACCATCTTTTCTTATTTTAACATAATATATATTTTATTTAGTATTACATACGGTTGTTGATATAAAGCACAAGTAACATGTATTTATTATTGTAATTGTAAATATATTTTATATTGGGTAACATATCTATTTGAGTTAAAAAAATCAATCTTTTCTATCTGCATGTTGGCCTTAAATATTTTACTAAAATTGTAATATATTTTGTTCTTTACATAGTAAAATTAATATGTGTCATTATAATATTTTTAGTTTTGTTATAATTAAAAGCTATAACTTATTCATTATGTTAAATATTAGCATGTGTCAAAGTTTACAAGTAATTAAGAGTAAATTTATATGAAATAAATTAAATATTCAAACTTAATGTAAATATCTTATTTTTTTATATGACATAAAATATTATTTAAAATGTTCGCTGCAACGCGCGGGTAAACATTCGTTTGATTATATTGATTTAGGAGGTTTCATGCATAAACTAATACACTATGGCAAATTTTGACCAATTTTTGTTTTTTTATTTTATGACCCGTGTTACCTGTTAGAGATAAAATCTAACCCGAAGCAACTCGTTCATAAGTACATGGGTCGAAAGTCCCACATTTGTCAATAAGAAACTTCAACATGAAGTGATTTAAAGACTCAATTTCCTTGATGTTTGCTTCATTGGCAGGAATTCCTGAGCTCTCCCGTGAGGCATCTGGTATTTTTATCTGGTGCTTAACTCAAAATCCCGAATCTTATAGGCAATGGGTGAGTTCTGTTGATCATCTTATTTATGTGAATAGCTGAATGTCATTATATACATGTCTTTGATTTGTCTGTGTTCTTTTTTGATGAGTTTGTGTATAATTCCAAATTTACCATATGCAGGATAAGGTCTATGAGGATAATCTAGAAGCAAGCGTTGTGATTCTGAGAAGGCTTGCTGAACAGTGGAAGGAACTATCTGTAAAACAGTCTTCTCTTGACACTCTTGGTGAAACTCTCACGAGTTTCAAGAGCAAGGTATTACCCTTCTACTCATTTCTCATATTGTTACCACTATGCCCCTGTGTCTCGAAAAGAGAATTCCCTTTTGATTTTGGAGTAAAACGATGTAGGAGGTTACGCATCGAAAGCATACTTTGGGTGACGTTTGACCCATTTTTCTTGTGACAAACTTTGGTTGATAATACCAGTTTGACCTGTTATTGAGGAAACATAAGCCAAATAAACCCACTCAGCTGTAAACAGCATGAAATTCCTACCTCTAATCCTCTATTATTGGGAAACCATATGACAGTTGTTTCCTACACATCTTTATCACTGATTAATGACTTAGAAACCATCGCAAAAGTTATTCTTAACCTAAATAGGAATTTATCTGTAGTTAACTATAAAATACCAACTTCGGTTCAATTTCTATCGGATACCAATTTTTTTTCCAAGACAAAAAGTTATATTTGAAGTAACAGAATTTATGGTATTTTTTTTCCCTTTAAATTTTGGGTAATGAATTTCCAGTTCTTTCTAGTTAAAGACAATGACCATTCAGTTTTTTCTATTCTGGTTGGTGGACTGGAGTGTTGCCAAAAGTGGTCATATCCACATTTGCATCACATTAAGTAGTTACTTGCATCAAGTTTACCACTTGACCAGTTACCTAAAATGGAAAAGATTTAAAGCTTGTTGCCTCAACCTTTATATTTTAAAGTTGGATACGTTTTTTATGCAATTAGATCTCATATTTAATAAAACACATTTTATATTTTTCGTGAATGCTAATGTAACAGAAAGTTATGCCTCCCCCAATATCTGTAACATAACAGGCTTGTAGCTCTATGCATGCAGCATTAGACTATAAAATACCAAATGTCAACACTATTTAAAACAAGGAGTGCTTATTTGCTCTTTTTTACTCATGTCTACAGAATGAGAAAGCATTGACAGAGGGAGAAATATCCGCTGGTCAGCAATCACTCTACAAAGAAGCAGACAAACACTGTAAGGTGCTACTGGGAAGACTTACACGCAGGTGGGGATGTGTCAAAGGTTTGGGCCTGGCTCTGATCTTCATTGGTGTGGGACTTACTTTGGTGCCTTCAACTGCCTTGGACTCTATTGACTTGACCAAATTAACCGAAATGTTCAACAATTAGCACTCTACATAAGAAAACAGCGGTCTGAGTCTCTAACATGCAGCAGCTAGTTGACCTGCATTACACAGTGTCGAAGTTAAAAGAAAGAGAATGAGGTACTTTTAATTTAAATTTCCCCTCTTATAGAACGGTGTTCAACTAAAAATAGATGCAGATGAAACCGGCTTAAGAGATTTTGTTTCTTGTTTTTGTTTTTGTATTGTGTTTGTGTCCGGATCTCTTTTTTTTTGGGTTGAGGTGGATGTTAACTTTAAGGTTTATCTTTCATATATTAAATTGTTCAGCTCTAATATCTTGAATTCCCAAAAGTTTTATGTTGTTTAATCTAGGACATGTCAATTATATGTATTCATGGCTTAATATTAGAGGTGGCTATGGGTTCACCTTGCTTACTGATGGCTAAGTTGTGGGTATTATTTCATCTCTAATGGGTCAAACTGCAAAATAAAAAAATGTAAATTGTGACAGGGTAAAAGGGGGTTAAACAGGCTGAAAGCTGCCTGCCTTTTTATTGGATGTACAGCATACTAAATTGCTTCATCCACACTAATATATTATTATTGTAATGAAATATATATTTTGTTTCTTATGTAACAGAAATGTCTTAAAGAAACGTATAGAAAGTAGGACAGTATTTTTGAGCAATTAGATCTGACCTATTACTCAATTGACTCCATGGGTCCATTTTGCCTTCCTCTACTTGATATGTTTCCAGTGGATCCTTCGAATACTCATCTATTGTTTTTCCGTTCACTTTGTTGTGTTTTAAGCCGAGTCGTATGAAGCTTGCATACCCTGTTTGGCTGAAGTCATAAGAGTCAATCCATCCAAGTGACAGTATGTCATGATTGTGTGAATTATGCTTAGTAACATGATACTTATACAGGGAAAGAAGGTAGAGTAAATTTATGTGTAATTATTATGATACATAAGTTATTGATCAAAAACCAAGTTCTTTCACTCACTGGTGCCACTAGGAAATAGAAGGCACGTATGGCTAATTCTATTGACATCCACACAAAATCCTCATTATTTACTCTGGTCACCGCGAAAGCTGGTTCACTAACAACCTGTTGTTTTTATTTTAGCTACATCAACCAAAATTAACATCAAGTTATCTGATTATTACAACGCCTTATTATGAAATGGAGAACTTACAATACTCAAAAGCGCTCCCACTTGTATTGCCAAACTAGATTTGTACAAAGCGATCCTATCATCGTTCTTCAAATTGACTATTATGAGTTTCTGCAGTAAGTTGAAAGAGAGATTTAGCTAAGTTTTGTGACACCATCATGTATGATCGAAATAACATTTTAAGAACATAACTGGCCACAAGGATAAAATTGACTTACTGAAGACTTGTTTGGCTTGGAGATATGTGATTGTCTCTGATTAAATGTAGTGGAGAGAGGGTGAAAGTTTCATCGAGGAAGAGAAGGCAAAGCCTTTGGGATACTGAAGCTCATGGAGGAACTCATTTTGTTTGTGACCAAATGTGTGTATGTTTATAACAATAAATACTCTCTTGTTATCCTCATTACTTGTATTTCTCTTCCTCATACATTGTTGCAAAATTCAATGTTATAGAAGGGTCAGACAAAATAGATACTAGACAAGGGTGAAAAACTTAATTAGTTAATAGTAATATTCAGTAAGCATATAAGATACAAACTTAAAATAAAAACAAGTGTGTATTGTGCACGAAAGAAGAGTTACTTTGGTTAGTAGCCACGAGTTATAATCTATAGGCATATGTGCAATGTAACTCTATATGTTATGACATTCATAGAGTACTTGAGGTACTTTGTGTGTGATGAACTTTAATTTATTGTCATTGTATTGATTTTGATGATGTGATAACTTGTAATGATATTACGTGTCATTTCACACAGCTCACATGTAAGTAAAAGTATCAAAAATAATATACAGTAGCAATGACAAGTTCAATACACACAATAGAAGTTTGAATAGTTCGATACTCACTATGAATGTTAGAGCATAAATAATTACATTTCTGTGCACTGAAGCCTAATTTAAATAAATAACAAATGTTTAAATTGCAAGTCAAAAACTTCCTTTTTATATTGTAAAACAACTATCACCAAGATAACTTAATAGTTGACGTTGTGATATCCTCTCAAACCTCATTAGTTGCATATTTTGAGGTGGTCAAAAAGACGATCACGGACCCTTTCCGAATAATCTGAACAGGAAAACTTCATCTATGTACTCTTATATCATATAACCTCAAAATGTATCAATGTATCATGTAAGTGATGATTGACAAATTACAAGATGAATATATATATATATATATATACTAGCAGTGTGCCAGCGCATAGTTGCGGGAACTAGTTGCGGGAACAAATAGTTAATTTGACATTTATAGATTTTTATTGTCTACACTATATTGTTAAAAGTTTAATTTAAGGATATGTAAAGTTTAAAACTTAAGGGTTGCAATTTATAAATTAGTGATTCATTTCGAAAGTAATTAATACTTGTAAGGGTAATTTGAACATTAGTCATTGTTGAGTTCAATTTTAAGAAAAAAAATAAAAATGATTTATATATAGTTAAGATAAGATAAGATAAGATAAGATAAGATATATACATATATATATATATATAATTATTTGATCTATTACAATTTTATTTAAATGGTCTAATGGTTACGGAAGATTTATAGGTTCTATCGTTAAAGGAAAATATGAGAGATCTGAATTCAATTCAAGTAAAATATAAAAGAAAGTTACATCGATGATTCAATGATTTACCTCAAATTACATCATTAGTCCTTAAAAATATCTAATTGAAATCTTTTATTTTGAAATTTGTAACAATAACGGCCCTTTAGTTAACTGGCCGTCAAAAATGCCTGTTAAGTAAAAGCATCTGAAGGTAAAATAGCGATTTCATATCTCATGTTCTCTTATACTTTGACAATAATAAAAGAAGCACGCATTCTATCTCTCTCTCTCTATCTCCTCCCTGATTTTCCTCACTCTCCCGTTTCACTTTTCTTTTTAATCGTTTTATTCTCTTACCTACCACCATCACCATACATTATACACCATCCACCATGCACCATCCACCATCTTTCCACACATCTACTATACCATCATCACCCCCATATTAATAGGAGAGAAACCCACAGAAGTCAAAAACACCACTTTTATCCCCCTATAAACACATATTCAAATCCAAATACTTTTTTTAACTATTCAATTTTTTAAAACAACAATACTAGATCCAGAAAGAAATTAGAAGAACGAAGGGTTTTTTTACACAACGGAGACGACAGTTGCAACATTGGGATTCGTTGGTGAGGACGGTGGTCCAGTAGCAATGGTGACAAGGGTACAAGGAGAAACGATGGCGACTTTAATGTCGGATATTAAAGAGAAATCACGCGGTGGTCCTACTGAAGCGGGGCGGAGACGACGGTTTTTGTATATATATCTGTGTGTGTATAGGTGTAGATATCTAATTGTAAACAACAAAGCAAATTTTGCTTTTCACTTGTCGATTTCATGTGAGCCTGATGATAATGTTTGCATAGCTTAACTTTTTTGAGGAACTAACCGACTTTACATATTAATATTGTTTTTATTCACCTGATTTTCATTCATGTATTCCAAAAAGAGTTTTGATTCACATACAAGTGAACAAATGTTTTGTGAGGGAGAAAGAAAATTATAGATATTACGAAGGGTTCTTTTTTTATTTTTTTATTTCATGTTTAAGATCACTTTTAACAGATATTGCGTTTGTTGTATGTTAATTGTGTCACTTTAGCGTCATTTCAACACTATCTAAATTGACACAACACCGCTAGTAATAACTGTGTCACTTTAATTTTTGAACTTCACACCTTATTTTATTTTTATTTTTTCCAATCAATAAATTAATAAAAAAGTCACATTTAAAAATAAAATATACATTCATTAATGATATAAAAAGTACATTACATTCATTAATAATAAAAAGTAAAACATTATATTTATTGAAAACAAATACGATTACATCAATTACGCACATTGACGGAAATTTGGAGGGAGGTGCCAAATGTTTTCGTAAGAGCATTGCGGTTGATGATGAACCCTCGAGTCGCGTAATTCCTTATCCATACACATTTGTATTTCAACCCTCTCTGCCCACGAATGTCTCCGAGTATTTGTCGGGTTTGACATATAGTCTTCCTCAACTTGACATATTGCGTTCGTTGTCTTCGGTTACCATGTTGTGTAAAATAACACAAGTGTACATGATGAGGCGTATTTTGTTGACGCTATATGATTTTGTCGGTTTTTTAACGATTACCCAACGTCCTTGAAGCACCCGAATGTTTGTTCTACATCCTTTCTTGCAGATTCTTAGTAACTCTTGAACTTCATATTCCTTTCCTCAATCGGACATCTAAACGACTTCACAAGAGTCGCCAATTCCGGATAAATTCTGTTGGCGAGATAATATCCTTTTGTAAATTGAGTCCCCAAAATATTATACACTACTTCGGGAGCACCATCTTAGAGTAAATCGTTGAACAAATCTAATTCATTAAGGACGTTGATGTGGTTGTTTGAACCCATTAGACCAAAGTAAGCAGGCCGAATCCACAAATCTTAAGAGGCAACCGCTTCGACCATGATCGTTGGTCACCCTTGATCACCTCGTGTGTATTGAGTATTGACCTATCCATCCTACTGGACAATTTCTCCAAGGCCAATGTATACAATGAATGCTACCGAGCATACTCGGAAAACCATGTACTCTTGATGTTTAGCATGTAAACATTAAACATCTTGGAGTGTTGGTTTTCTAACGTACTCGGTGGAATATAGATGAAATACATACTTGGTGTCCAAAAATCATATGATGTTTGTTGACCTACGTGTAAGTATTCATCAAACACATCAGGTGCGACACCGTACGCCAATTGGCTACGGCGGAAGTGCATTTTTGGTACATGTTGAAACCAACTTTACCGGTAGCTCACTTCGTTGATGGAAATAAGCAAAATACGGTGGTAGAGGTAGTTGAGTGTGAGATGTTATACCTTCACATATACGGAAAAACAATATCCGACAAATCAAAAATCGTCTTCGAAAGTAATCCGACATGAATGTTAGGTTCTTGGCAAAGTAGTCTTGCCACAAACGTTCGCCGACAGCGAGACAATCTGTCGGTAAGTATCTTCTAGGTACTCTTGGCAGCCGGCTTGAACTTTCGGCTTCGTTTTCTTCATCTTCTTGGTCCAACATATCAACAATATCTAGCATCGCAACTGGATTGAAACATGTCGTGACCACTAAAAAATCTGATTCATAATTTGAATTGGAGCTCGAAGACGAGTTTGGATCCATTTATGATATGATAATGAAAAATGTTGAATTATATAGAATAGTTGGGTGGAATAATGGATTTGAATGTATAAAAAAATGACGAAAATGTATGTTAAGTGAAGTTTAGTTGTATTTATATTTATAGTGTGTTTGGGGTTAAAAAAAAATAATATTATTTTTTAACCCAAGGGTCATTAAAAAATATTGTTTTTAACCCACCGGCCCTAAATCCGCGTCCCTTACTGCGTCGCCAAACCGACCCAATTCAACTGAGGCGGTCAACCAACGCCGTGCCAATGGCGTCGGTCGGCCAACGAGTGTAGGTTGCAAAATTGACACACCCATTGGGACCGGTCTAACTGATAGCAATAATAGTATGTAAAAGACTGATTTACCCTCACATGCATATCACATGCTTTCATTTAATAGATGTTTTTTAACAATCCGTTAACTAAAAAATTGTTAGCGACACAAGTTTTGAAATAAAAAATTATCCTTATAATTAAATATCTTAAAATACAAGCGTTATAATTTAAGATAAATGACAATACCTATAATTTTCCTAAGATATAAAGATCGACAAATATATGCTTAAGTTTGCTTTAGTTATTCTATATCATCGGGTTTAATCCTTCAAATAGTACTTGATAAAATTAAGCTAGGTACAATTTGCTGCATATCTATACCAGTTTCTTCTTCATTTTATTATCATTATTTTTGTAAATATAAACCTAAAACAGAAAGCATATCTTGATTTTCAGTATATGTAACAATCAACTTATTTATTGAAAACTTCTTAGTTGATTAGATAAATTGAATACCATGAACATATCGTTAATGTATTATGTATGCGTGTGAACTTCATTTCTTATATTGTTGGGACTACGAAAGTAGACCACATGAATCTTAAAGGGCCTAACATAACATTATCAATTTATCCCTAAAACTTCAACTGCCACTAAACCCACAAAATAAATCACCATCAAAGCTCAAAACCCAAATTTCCAAAACCCTTTAATGATAACCCTGTTTAAACCTCACTGAAACTGTTCATACAGACATCAATCAGTATGTCTATAATAACCTCACCTCCCCATTTCAAATTCAGTTTTTCATCTTCAATTCAATCACATGTTAAACCACCTTCTTCAATCATCATTAAAAGTTCAAGAACAATTCAAAATCTTCACCTTTTTTATTCAACCAATTCATTAGACCTTAAACTCAGGCTTACACGTACAGCAATCACAAGGGTCAGCAACAACAGTAGTGACAGCAGTGGCACATTTGATGACTCTGCATCGCCAAAAGTTTCTGTAAGTTGTGTAATTTCATTCAGGTTCAAGTATTTCACACAAGGTGTTTGTGAAAATGTCACGGTGTCTTATATAACAAACTATTTGACTTGTGTGTGATAACAGTCATTGCAGTTATTAACATTTGATCACTATCTATATGTTCTTCAAAAATCTGTTTGATGGTTTTTCTAGTTTTTATTGGATTACTTAAGTTTGAATCCGGTAAGCTGCAACTCCTTAGTGCCAGCCACCCTGCCTAATTATCCAGAATTGTGGAGGGCTGGTGGTGTGACCGGATCCACGGGTTTGCGGGTATTTGTGGGGGTGAGATTTTCTGGTTACCGGGATAAAAAACTAAAAGGCATAAAAGGATACACAACTTTATCAAATATTTCTCACGCTGGTTACTCAACCCTTTGTCTTTCGATTTAAAATATCTAAGCTAAGATACATACAATAACAAAATTTAAAAGTTTAATTCTTACAATAAAACTTATTTAGTTTGATACCTACAATAGCAAAAATGGTAAAGTGAATACATTTCGGTGTAATTAACCCTTAAAAATGGAACCTTTTTACGATGGTATAAGTTCGCTACCTTTTTGTGCTGTTTACTGAAAATAAAATGTTGAAAACTTTCTTCTTTGAGTTTCTGGATATTGATTAATAATGTTTTGAACTTGATTAATTGACAGGATTTTGATGCGAGTGGGTCACCAATTTCTGGTGATGGGTATGCAGGGTTGTTTATTAAGATGCTTGGGCTAGACAATGATCCTTTAGATAGAGAGCAAGCAGTTGATGTATTATGGAAATACTCTCTGGGTGGAAAGAAGTGTATTGATGAAATCATGAAATTTCGTGGCTCTCTTTTCCTTACTGTGAATTTATTGAACTCTGAGTCTAGTGTTGCATGTGAAGCAGCTGCAGGCCTCTTGAGAATGATATCGTCAGTTAACAGCTATAGAGAGTTAGTAGCAGAAAGTGGAGCTATACAAGAGATCACTGGCCTTCTCAGACGACCCTCACTGACCTCTGAGGTATCAAATTGACTTTGTACAAATAATTTGTAGATATGGGTCAGAAAAGGTGATTGGGTTGACCCAAGACACACTTTGTCCAAAAGTTTATTTTTTTTATACTTAATTAGTGTGTCAGATATGACGACAATAGTAAATTTTTTTAAATAATAATCTAATTGAATACAATAATTTACTAGGTTTTATGCATTAAAAATATAGATCTGTTATCTTTCGACCCATTTGAAACATTGCCTTCTATATTTTTTAATGTCAACCTGAAAGAGTCATTCATAAGCAAATGGGTCAAAATCACCACATCCATCCATTACAATTGTCTTAACTTGACATTGATTTTGACTTAGGTAACCTTAACATGATATTGGCTAGGTAAAGGAGCAAAGTCTATGTGTGCTGTCAAACTTGTCTGTCGATGAGAAGCTTCGAGTCCAGATTGCAAATTCTGAACTCCTGCCTTTACTTATTAAATTTTTGAATGATGAAGAAATGAAAGTTATAGAGGCAGCTGGCGGGGTTTTGGCTAATTTAGCATTGAGTGTTACTAATCACAAAATTATGGTCGAAGCAGGTGTTATCCCGCCATTGGTGAGACTACTTATTATATTTGAAGATTTAATCTTTGAGTTCGGGAATCAGCTTCTTTATGGGATTACTATAATTTTGGTTTCTTGAATTTTTTTTATGTTGCAATCATGTGCCCAACATATTGTAAGCACATGGGTTTTGATGACTACAACCGTAAGTGGAAAGATGGGCAGGTCGGGCGTGTTATGTAACAGTTAAAATGTATACTTTTTGAGACGGAATGTAAGAGGCAAGGTTGACCTGAAACACTTCTTGTCAAATCATTTTAAATAAATACTGAGTACTGAAAATAACCGAATATGACTAAAACATCTATAGCATGTTAAAATTATCTAACTTTATGAATAAAATGATTTAAGAAATTTGATGCATTAAATATACACCTGGACTTACCCATTTGGCGAGTTTGACTTTTGTATTTTAAGCTAACTTCTTTCATTTCACCCGTTAGAGATAAAACATTTGAAATTTCATATCTAATTATAACCCAATACAGGCCAAATTTTTGAGGAGTGACTCCGAAGGATCAAAAGTCATCAGAAAAGAAGCTCAAAGTGCATTATTGGAGCTTGCGAAAGACGACTATTACAAAATTCTTCTAATAGAAGAAGGCCTAGTAGTAGTTCCGTTAGTTGGTGCAGCTGCGTACAAATCATTCCGACCATCTTTACATTCATGGCCTTCTTTACCTGACGGTTCAGAGCTAAACGTGAAACAAAATACAAAGGGTCCATCAAGGTTTGGTGCATCAGAATTGCTTTTAGGATTACATGTTGAAGATGATAAGAATACAAAGTTAGAAGAAGCAAAGAAGAATGCAATAGTTGGTCGAACACAGCAACAGTTTCTTGCTCGTATTGGAGCTATAGAACCAGAAGACGAGAGTAACAGAACCAGAAATCAGAAATTTACGATCTTGCCATGGGTTGATGGTGTAGCCCGTATGGTTCTGATTCTTGAGTTAGAAGATGAATCAGCTATTGCTAAAGCTGCAGAGGCTATTGCGGATGCATCTATTAGTGAACATATGAGAACGTCATATAAGGAAGCGGGTGCTGTAAAGAATCTTGTCCTTCTTATTGATCATCAAAGTGAATCTGTCAGATTAGGTGTCATCCGTGCTTTAGAGAGGCTTTCAGTCAGGTAAAATCTCTTTCTTGTTGCTTTTGGATACCCGCATCCTGCTTCTGATCAAATAGTTTACCAACAGAATCACTAATTTACTATGCAGTGATTCATATAAGATTCTTCTACTCTTATTTTAGTAGTTTTCCTGTATCTAATTCACAGATTATTCAATATCACATAATCACTCTAACACTCATGCAACAGCCCGAACCTTATACAAATGCTACAAGCATGAAATATTTGGTTATAAGCTCGAAGCAAAGTTATTCCAAACATATTTATCTTTGGGTTACGCCTCAAAAATTGAAAATGCATATCCTTTCTCTGGGAATAATGGGATCATGGGAATACAACGTTTGAACTTTAGTAGATCGTGTCAATGTGATTTTGTATGAATGCAGTAATGATGTTTGCCAGAGAATTGAAGCTGAGGGTGTTTTGAGTCCTTTAATAAGATCACTGAAAAATTCAGATGCTTTTGGAAATTCAACTCAAATGGTATAGAAACTATTGTATTTTACTTGTATATGCGTTCTTTCTGGTGTGCCGGCGAGATGATATTATGAGTTATTGCAGATCCTGAACATTCTTTCTCGGATTTTAGATCCTAGCAAAGAAATGAAATCGAAGGTCAGTATCTTCTGGTCAATAAAAAAATCAGAATCTCCTCATTTAATGTTTTTTAGTTTCTTGATTATTTATATCTTGCTTGTTCGTTCAACCAGTTTTATGATGGACCAGTCAATGGATCTAAAAAAGGATGGATCGGAGCACGATCTTCCACCTCGAATTTGAATTTCAGGTACGCTTGTTGACCTATAAATTCAGCGTCGTTTTTTGGAATGGGTGTTTAGATTTTCGTTTTGGGGACTGGTTACAGGAATAGTCAGTTGTATCCCAGCTGAAATAAAGCTGATTATAAGTGTTATATAGAATTGTTTATTTACCCTTTCTTTAGAGTTTTGACCTAAGTTAGAGAGGTAACTTTTTATTCACCTTGGTCATTTTATCTAATAAAATCTTGAGCAATCAGAAGTTCTCAAACACTAACATCATATTATACAATTGTTATGAGGGTAAATGGCACACGAAGGTAGATTTCTCGTTTTGGATCTCAACTTTGCTTTGATTAATTTTAAGGCATTTTTTTTTTCTTTTTTTGTTCAAATATGAATTTGCTTTTGGGTGCGGAGATTCCCACACAAAAAAAAAATCAAAATCTTGATGATAAGAAGCCCTTTTTTCAACTCAAATGATCATCTTTTCGATGATAAGAAAAACAGAAACTGTATTCCCACAAACATGCAAAAGCCCTTTTTTCAAATTCTTGATGCTTTAAAAGGTGAAAACATCTCTTTTGAATAGATACCGTAATTTGATAAAAAAATTGAGTACCCGAAATGAGAAATTTATAAAGTTGCATACTTTTTTGCGCCATTTACCCTTGTTATAACGTTGAACAACATAAGCACATTAATCACCATTTTCTATCTGATTATGAATATTCAGCATCACATTATCCCTTTCCAAATGCACATCTAAACAATCCCAAATTAGCATATATATTAACTAATCGAGTTTCATGAGTGTTGGTCTCAAATATTACAGCTCGCAATCCATTGAAGAGGGGGAGCTCTTGGATTCGAAGTTTCTTTCCCACCTAATCGAAATCTTGAGAACTTCTTCTCCGGTTTTGCAAACAAAAGCAGCTTCTATACTTGAGTTCTTGACAGCATTTGACACTTGCAGAGAAAAGATCATCTCACTTGATCTTGAATCTGCTTTAGACTCCCTTTTCCGACACAAGTTCTTCAATGGTAATTATTTTATCAACATATGGCTCAACCAAACCAAAGTAATAAGTTAACACAGCTAATGAAGGGTAAATTGGTAACCAACTATTGTTTTCCCATAGTGTAAGCTACTAGTTACTGGCATATCAGCTGTCATCTGATTCATTCTGACATCGTAAGGTGGAGGGATTATCTTAAATCAAAATTTCTGGATAAAAATGATGGTTACATACTTGCATGAACCAAAAAGTTGGACCAATGTTGCATACCTTTTCATACAATTAGGCTGGTATTTGTACTAAAGTTTTGACCTTTCTTAGATGAAGAAGACACAGATGCAGAAAGTGACTTTCAGGAACTAGAACTACAAACCTTAGAAGTTGAAGAAGCTGGCCATGCTGTATCTGCAGCTTCGAGGCTACTCACGAGACTTCTCGATTCCAAGCATTTCCAAGAAACCGTAAACTTATCTCGACTCACTGACTCCCTCCGTAAGATCCTCATCTCGAAAATCGCACTTCGAAATAAAGATTGGGTTGCTGCATGCCTCATCAAACTTGGCTCATTATCTGGATCAGCCAAATTCGGGTCAGAAAACCTAATAAATACCGAGGTTATGCTCTATGAAACAATCCCAAGACTAATAAAGCAAATCAAAGATTCTTACTCTATTGAAGCCCGGGAAACTGCAGTTTTGGAACTCAACAGGATAATTTCTGAAGGGGTAGTGGATTCTACTCGGGCTGTGGCCCGTCAAGGTGGCATCTTTCCATTGGTGAAGTTGATTGAAGAAGGAAACGACAGGGTGGTAGAAGCCAGTTTGGCTATACTTTATAATTTGAGTATGGATTCTGAGAACCACCCTGCTATGTTGGCGGCCGGTGTGGTGCCAATGCTGAGGAAGATTGTGCTTTCCGAGAGATCGCAATGGGTTCGTGCTCTGCGGCTGCTTAGAACATTGCCTACCTGAGAGAGTGAGACTCGAAAAGTGTTATCATGGTTGATATTATATTAATAATAATTATAAGAAAAAGGTTGATGTTGGATTGCTGATGTCCCATTTTTTGTTTTGTAACAGAGGTTGTGATCAAGTTTTCATGTATGTACAAAATAAATCTGAAATAATGAACTGAAGGCTTCCCTTCTCTTTCTTTGGAAAGACCAATATATTAGAGGATAAAACAGTTGTAAAACCGAGCCCACCAAATAGTAATCTGGTTTAGTTTGATTTTCAATTTAGTTTGGACGGTTTTCTTCCAATTTTAGAAACCAAAAACCGACGGATTTTACCTATTTTCGTTCGGTTTAAACTGACTTAACCAAACAAACACCTTTGAAAGGACTATGTTTGATAAAGCAAGCTCAATTATAATTATTAACATAGGCGCAAAGCAGCAAAAATACAATGACTATCTTTGTTCAAGGTTAGTCTTTTAAAGCTTAGATTTTTCTTAATCAATGTTATAAGTAGCTCGGATTGTTCTAATTTTCAGGGAAGAATATACTAAAATGGTGTTTTTATGGATTCTGCCAGTGTGGATCCTATCGTTTCTTATGGCTTTTGGGGTCGTTAAGTTACCTTTCGTCTCCCCATTTATTGAGACCTGATTATGTGAATCAACAACTTGCCCTTAGGAATAATTTCACAATATCACTCGATACACAATGCTTATCTTGGGCTGAAATGGTCATTTCAGGTAAAAAATTGTACTCCCTTTTGTGGGCTAGTTGTACAGTTATACATACTGCATCAGTATACGTAAACTGGGTGTGGATCATGTCCTACACACAGTGGTGAATTTGTGAAGCCTGTTTGTTTATGGGAAACTGTAGGATAATGTATAAACTTTGAAAATTTGAGATCAGATGACATACAAGTTTATGTCTAGTTTTTTGCTAAGTAGACATGAGTACCATTCAAAATTCACATTTTATAGACAACAGGTGAAGTAACCAGCACAACACGAAGCAAAATTAACTCATTATATTTTTCGTCCCCTTGGGTTGTAATGACTTCAGGAAAACTCATTTTTACATTTCGGGTGAAAAAACTAGATAGACTTCAAAAGTGTACATTATTTAACCAACTGGGCTAGCTTAGTTGGCCACCAAAGTTTCCTTGTGAGGTTTTAAGGAGGGGATGTTTGGCTAGGGGAGATCTCAAGTTCGAGTCCCACCCGAGACTTTTACCCCTTCAGGTGATAAAAAGGAGGAATAGAAGGGTCTCAGGGTTAGGGTTAGCATACTGCCTAATTAGATGTCACTGCTAGACCTGAACTACTAACATCTAACAGACCGTTCTAAAAAAAAAATGTACATTATTTACACATTTCAAATGCGTCATTATATTACTAAATATTTATCTTTTCACCTGTTACAGCTTGAATTGTTCATTTTAAGTATTTGTTCACATAATTGGTCTTAGCCCGCTATCTAATTCGATGAAACTAATGGTAAGATGGGTCGCCATAGATAGTTGAGTGATCTCTTTGACCCGTTATCCAATTCATGAGAACCCATATGTTCAGCAATATATAAACTTTTTTAGTTGATTATTTACTTGACAGTTCTATTCCTTTAACTTGTAAGGTAAAGGGAATGTACTTTAGACTAATTTTCATTTGAAGTAACTTAACCATAATTTTGGTCCTTCTTTGGACTAACTTTGTCCTCTTTTGTTAAGGTACAATCAGTACAACTGAGTTCATAATCAAATTGCAATACGATACAAAATTTGAAGGGAAAATAGTAGGTCACGTTTCTTTGTCTGTAGCAGAAACATAAGTTTAAGAAACAACAACATTAATAAAATATTAAATAAAAATGTTAACGATAAAAATAAATATTGTTATTTTTGTTATGTTGACTGCTTTGTTTTGTTTTTGAGTTGTTATAAATAGTGTATTTTTATGTATGTGACTACTTAAACAAAGTTATTTACTTTTAACTGTGAATGCCTTCCATTTTACCACTATCTAACGTGTTAGTTCTCCATTTCAATAGAACATGACAATTGATACAAAGAAATCACTACCATGAACCAATCCTATAAAAGATCCATTAAGTATGTCTAACATCAATATGATGTTTAATTTATTTTATTTAATTAATAATAACAAAAAACAAATGGAAACAATGAACCTGTTAATTGAGAGAAACAATATTAAATTTAATTTGCTTTGTGTTATTTTACTTATCATGAAAAATTATGAATCAATTCTCATGTTTAATAAAATATAAAATATACAAAACAAAGCAAACTAAACGTTTAATATTGGTTCTCTCAATTAACTAACTCATTGGTTCCATTTGCATAAGTTGTTGTGCGCAATAAAATAGAATCCATAAAAGATCAAACTACAATAGTCAAAATACAATACTTAAAATAATTAAGAACTTTGACGGTTATGTCTAAAATCGTAACCATCATAAAAAATTGTTTAACTTCCTTTAAAATTGACAACTTGTCAACTAATATAAAGAGTAAATATAAAGGATATATAATATATTGTTACAATTTGTTTCGTATATGCAATTTATCTTTTTTGTTGATTAGATATGTATTAAATCGAAAAATCTTGTACCGATGTAAGTAGTATGGTAACTAGTAATCGGTTGACTCTGTAAACTTGATTTTATAAGTATTTCTTTATAAATGGGACGTGGTTAATATTAATTGGGTAAATTGTACGTATCAACAACGTACTGCAAATTTTTTTTTTATGTATACAACTTACCCTTTTCATTTAATTATTTTTGCAGGTAATATAAAACATGACATGTTTGTTGAAATAAATAAAATAAAAAATGGTAAATAACTTTTGTTTTATACTCAATCAATTATTAAATTAAATTAAAATATAATATATCAAAACATGTATATCATCTTTCTCAAACGCATATCCCTTCCCTCGTCTTCTATTTCTCCGGCATAATCCCGATGTCTTTTTGCGGTGAAATATGAAAATTAGTATTCAAGTTTGTAAAACCAGTGATGTTTTTACAAGGAATGAAAACTCGTCGAGATTTTGAGGTGGAAACATGTCTGGATTTGTGATTTTGATGTGATATTGGACTTCCACACATTATTTGCAAATATATATTCAACTTGCTGGAAAATACATATTAGAGTTGCCGAAAATAGTCTTTGTAAAGACACAGAGGTGTTCAATACTTTTTGCAACCACAAACATTTTCATTAATTGACGTGGTTGCCACATGTACATACAACAAGACCAAAAAAGTCTTGTGGCATCATATGTGACTCTCTAGTTAGCAATTTTAAGTGTCATCATGTAAAAATCGACTTTGCAAAGATATTGACACGGTTTCTTTCTGTTTGATACATACCTAAACAGTAAAAAGAATATATTGCATACACAGAGAATAAATTGTGACAATATGTTGCATATCCGCTTCATTTACCCTAATACAAAATCGTTAACTACTTATAATTAAATATAACATTAACCAATTAAATTGCAATTTTTAACCACTATTTACCAATCACATGTAAATTTCTATCGTTAGCTATACTTCTAAGAGTTATCTTTAATAAAATTTAAAAATTAAATTCAAATAATCGTAAAGAAATAACATAGAATGGATGAAATTGTAATGACGGTGGCCACTCTAGCCAACGAAGTTGACCATATTCCCCCAATTGTAGAAGTAAAATAATCAAACAAAAATATTCTAGAACAAAAACCCACTTTATTTCGTTTCAATTTTCAATCACAAAATAAATTTAAAAGAATAAAAATAAAAATTAGTAACAGCCTAAAATTGCTGTGCAGTTGTCTTTCTTTGGATTCGTTGTCACAAGAAGAAACACAATTCATTCATAATCATCATCGATCTATATACTCGCCGATCTAATCGCTTACACCCTTCCATTCAAAACCCACTCATATACATACAGATATAGATATAGATATAGATATAGGTATAGGTAGATACAGATTGAAGTTATGGGTAGTATGCAAACATGGCGGAAAGCCTACGGCGCTCTCAAAGATCAAACCACTGTCGGTTTAGCGCACGTCAATAGTGATTTCAAGGTCTTCAAATTCTCTCTTAATTTCATCTAATTTTGATTATATATCTAACTTTTACGTAATTAGGGTTTTGTTATGCTGTTGTGTGATTATAGGATGTTGATGTTGCAATTGTTAAAGCTACTAATCATGTTGAGTGTCCACCCAAAGAAAGACACATCAGAAGTGAGTGGATTTGTTTTTCAATTTTTGTTTTTGATTTAATTGAGGGGAAATGGTGTAATGTGTGGGTGTTTTGGTTTTGTAGAGATATTGGCGTATACGTCTGCCATTCGGCCTCGAGCGGATGTGCAATATTGTTTACATGCTTTAGCAAGGCGATTGGCCAAGACTCGTAATTGGACGGTACAGTTTTTCCGTGTTCATATGTTTTTGAAGTTACAGTTGTGGTGAATTAATTGAATTATGCGTATCGATTTACTTCAAGTGTGTTCAGTAGAATGTTTGCACTTGCTTTTACGCACCGCGTTTACTATTCTTGGTTAGTTTACTGTTAAAATTTTGTGAATTTACTACCGTTATGTGTTGGTGCTTTGTGTTGGAGCAGTTGGACCCCATCACTAAGAAAGGTATTCCTGGTCATTTCTGAAAATCTAGGTTTAGGACTTTGCAAAAGCCAGTCTGACGCTTCTAACTAGGTTGTTTTAATGAACTGATGTCTGTAAACGTTTTATGATGCACCTACTTTGTCGTAGGGGTTGACACTTGGCCTCTAAAATAAATCACTTGCCTTTCTCTCATGTTTTTATATATTGTGATATGTGTTACTCCACTAATTAACAACTCATATACGGGTAAAATGGATGGTGCAACAACCGTGAGTGACCCAGAACCTTTTTCAATTAGTTCAATGTACATTTATATATTTATATTTGGTCACAATCAACTAAGAAACTTGAGGTACACTAAAGAAGACTGCAACTTTAAATTTTTTCCCTATTTTTCTTGAAGTTGTGGATCACTTAGAGTTAGAATGATAAGAATCAGAAAGGTTGAAGCTTTTGTAATTGTTGATTATAGATAGAATGACCAAACAGGTTTATTCTTCTACCCTATGAATTAAGATGGTCATTTAATTAAAAAAGGTTTTGGTTTTGAATTGGCAATTTAGTTTCAGAAGAAGTTAAGTGGTGGGTGTCGTTTGTTCACTCAAATTAGGATTAGAGTTCTCTCACCGCTGACCTGTGGTTTCTGCTAGTGTAAACAACGATTCACTACTGCTGATTTGCTAAATGGTTGTTGACGGGTCAAAAGGGATTCGAGTTAAAACTGGTAGTTTCTATGTTCACCTCAAAATGGGCCAGGTCAGATTGGGCTGACCCACCAGAGTTTCTTCTCCATCTCATTGGGTTTTGTTAGAAATGAATGTATTAAATATGGCTAATAACCTATATGATGAAAATAGTAATATGATTTCTTCCAAATACAATGATGTAGGAACAGTGTAAACATTTGAATACTTGTCAGACAACTTTTGACCCGTTTGACCTGTTGAAGCCTATGTAACCTATTTCATTGTTAGTTACTTCTCTATGCATATGTTCTACTTGTTTGACCGATTATCAAACAAACACGACCCGGATTGCACCTCAAAGCCTCTCTTGTACTTGCATTTTTTTGAAAAAAGGTGCCTGCCATTTTCTTATGTAGATCGTGATGTCCCTCTTTCTTATCTGTTTCTTAACCCTCTGGTTTCTCAACAGGTGGCATTAAAGACTCTGATAGTTATCCATAGGACACTAAGGGAGGGTGATCCTACTTTCCGGGAAGAACTTCTAAATTTTCAACAGAGAGGGCGTGTTCTTCAACTAGCTAATTTCAAGGACGATTCAAGTCCCATTGGTTAGTGAAATCACACAAAATATAAAAAGATTTGTTATGCTCATTGTATTTCCATTAATTCGTTTTAAACTTATACTTAGAATTCTTAAGATGTTCGAAAACTTACAGACTGTAATTTCGTTTACCAGCTTGGGATTGTTCTGCTTGGGTGCGTACGTATGGACTTTTCTTAGAGGAACGACTTGAATGCTTTAGAATTTTGAAGTACGATATTGAAGCCGAGCGAATCCCGAGACCAGCTCAAGGTCAAGAGAATAAGGTATGGACTCGAATGAACTTGCATTTTATTGCTGCTTAGTTATTAAAGCTATACGACTTGAGACAGTATACAACAGAGTTTCTACATTCATATACTTAATTTTTAGTACGTAGCGATGTGCCATTTGTATAATATCAGGCTTATATAAAGTTTATAGTCAAGTCAATATCACTTACAAATGCAGGGTTATAGCAAAACAAGGGATCTAGAAAGTGAAGAACTGTTGGAACAACTGCCTTCCTTACAGCAGCTACTGTATCGTCTTATGGGATGCAGGGCAAGTTATCTCTTATAAATCATTAGCTGTATTTAGTTCACTTCAATTAATTAAAGTTGTCTTTTTCTGTCTTCTGCAGCCTGAGGGTGCGGCTGTTGGCAATTATTTGATACAGTACGCCCTGGCTTTGGTACTTAAAGAGAGCTTTAAAATATATTGTGCTGTGAATGATGGAATTATCAATCTTATTGATAAGGTAAAGTTATTACTATTTATAAAATTGTTATACTTCTTTTTTCCTTATTTAGTATAACCCTTTTCTGTATTTAGTTTTTTGAGATGCCAAGACATGAAGCTATTAAAGCGTTGGATATATACAAAAGAGCCGGTCAGCAGGTAACTGTAATATATATAGGAGCCTTGGATATGTTTGAAGTAGAAGTGGCAATTTTTGACCCATTTACTTATGTAGGGGCTGATCGGGGTATGTTTTATCTTTAACGGGTCAAGCCTTTTAAAAAAAAGAAAAATCAGCTAAAAGGGGAATGTGGTCAAATGGGTTGATAGTTACCTAAATCAGTTTATTAAAAAAGTTCTGATTATTACTGAAATGATTAGTATTGTAATCATATTGGACACCCTAGTTATTTATCTACTTTTTTATTGAATTTGGACAAGTGTTCTTGGTCAACCCGACCCATATGAAAATTGCTCATTTTGACTCATTATTCGTCACATCCATCTTGCCGCACCTACATAATTTGAACCAGTTTGACATTTGTAGTGCATAAGTGGATTAACTGGATTTTATGCAGGCTGGGAGCCTTTCCGATTTTTATGAAGTTTGCAAAGGATTGGAGCTCGCTAGAAATTTCCAGTTTCCTGTTCTGAGAGAGGTATTATTCTTATACTAACACCAGTTTTTTGAGATTGCAATTAAAATTTCAAGAGGAGTATCTTTTAGTTATTTCCTTTTTATTGCTTATGTGTAACACTGTTTCTTTAACGTGTTCCAGCCTCCGCAATCTTTTCTTGCGACAATGGAAGAATACATAAGAGAGGCACCACGGTTGGTTGCTGGTCCACAGCCATTAGTGAGTGTTTATCTAATACTCGTACTTAAACATTAATGACCAATAAATCTTTACTATGACTTTGCAATTATACTAATATAAATTGGCGATTTATGTTCAGGAATATCCAGAAAGGCTTATGTTGACATATAAACCAGAAGAAGAAAACTCACCTCACGAAGAAGATACAGATTCACCCATAGATGAACCTAAAGCGCAGACTATGGATGACTTAATTGCTTCAGATGATGTTCCCGAGCCTACTCAATCGGCTCCCCCACCAACGTTTAACAGCAGGGACCCTGATGATCTATTGGTAATTAGATTTTGTTTATTAATAAATACTTGTATTCTTAAATGTATTGGTTTACTGAAATGTCTGGTTTAGGGATTAAATTTTGACGCGCCTACTGGATCAGCTATTGAGGATAGCAATGCACTGGCTCTTGCCATTGTTCCATCTGGTAAGAAATAATTTGGCTATTTATCAAATGACTTCTAGGATACAATTCCAAGCTATTTATTATGTTCTTTATAAATAATTATTTCTTATTGTTTTCCTTTTAGATACTACCTCTACTGGGTCTGGTTTTCAAGCGAAAGAGTTTGATCCGACCGGTTGGGAACTTGCATTGGTTACCACACCTAGCACCAATATCTCTTCTGTCCAGGACAGGAAACTGGTACATATTGCTCTGATGATTTTGGTTGGAGATGGCAAAATGGGCGGGATAGACTGGTTGGGTAGCGGGTCAGATTGGGTTCGTGTCGGAATGGATAATGTTATAGTTTGGTGGACTGGTTGGGTAGTGGGTCAGATTGGGTTTGGGTCGGAACAGATAATCTTATAGTTTGGCTATAACAGGTCGTGGGGTATTAAAAGAAGTTATAACTCTGTTAAATCTGATTATACGAACTTTATTATTAAAACGATAGTCTAAATTTTCTGATGGGTAAATGGCACTAAAAGGTAATCAAGTTTTCCAAATCTCTCATTAAGGTATCTAACTTTTTTTTACCATTACCTTTTTATCTTTTAAAGCATAACAACACAAAAAGAAAAAAGAAGAAGCTTTTTTATCATATGTTTTCCCGGGTTTGATCCATTCGAACCGTTCCCTTCACCAGAAGTTTGTATGATCCATTTGGTATAAAACACAACCCAAATCTACACATTCACAAATAAATAAATTGGGTATTTCGATCCTTTGTAACTATATATATCTATTGGTAGGCTGGTGGATTGGACTCGCTCACCCTCAATAGTTTGTACGATGAAGGAGCATATAGAGCTTCCCAGCAGCCTGTGTATGGATCTCCAGCTCCTAACCCATTTGAAGCAGCCGACCCATTCGGTATGTCGGGTCCATCAGTTCAAAATCAAATGACATCGTATCAAGCTAACCCCTTTGGTGCATATCAACCTGCCACCGCCTATGGACCTCCACAGCCGCAACCCAATCTGATGATGGCCCCACAGCCGCAACCTAATCTGATGATGACCCCACCAAACCCGTTTGTCGATTCAGGGTTTGGTGCCTTTCCAGTCAACAATGGTGCTCATCCCCAAGCCAACAATCCTTTTGGAACAACCTTATTATGAGAGACAGTTGAGATGTATGTTAAAATGGTCAAGGAAAAAAGAAAAGCAACTTTGGTGGTATATATTTGAAGATGAAGAGGTATTTCTCGTGGTTATGAATTTGATCAAGAAATAGATACGATATTCTTGTTAGGCATAAGGTTCTTGTTAGGCATAAGGTTCTTGCGAGTCGTAAGTAGTTGTAATCGGTGACTCATCGTTGATAATATGGTTATGTGATTTGCTTGTAAACATGCTACTGTTTCTTCTGGTGTCAATTTACATTTATTTGCTTTTTAAAGTAGTTAGAAAGTACAAGGAAAATAATACTGTTGTAGAATAGAGCATATTTAAAGCTCTCTTTCTTTTTTATATTTTATTTACATTACTATTCCAGGTTTGAATCATAGGATGCTCATATTGTTGAACTTTTGGTTTTATAGATCAAAGTAGGAATCTTGCAAAACACAATGATGTATAGTATTTTTTCTCTGCAGTAATAATATGTATTTTTTATTGGGAAGTTTATGTCTGGTCAGCATTTGAGCGAGTAAAAAAGTTATCTCAATCGGATTTGGGTCTTTATCTTAGTTTGTTACTTTTGAATGACAACTTCAACACATTCATACCAAAACAGGTGAAACTCTGGTTATGTTTTCTGTTAAAAATGACATTAAAATGTTCGTTTAAAGTTCCAACTAACTTGACATCTTTTAGCTCATACTTAAGTTTTTCAAGTGTCATGAGCAACATAGCTGCGATTTTCTAATTTATTTTCGATATCTAAGCAACATAATCGCCGTCAACAACATTGTGTTTGTCTTTCGTCTTGTTTGCTTTCATCTTCATCTTTTCTCACAGATTATGGATAGCAAAATGAAATGAAATCTTTATTTCTATTTGAATTCTTCCCCATGTTTATTCTTCAAAACATTTGATTTATTATTATTATTATTATTTTCTTTGACACCGATTAATCAACTAAGGTGAGTGTGGCCTACTGGCCTATATATTAATTAAATAAGCAGCTTATTATTTTTCTAAAGAATTTGAAATCGCCCCTCAAGGCTTTATGGTTATATTATATGCCGTATACATATTAATCATTGTCGATTTGTAACAAGTTATTAAAATGAATATATTGTGGTATTATCTATACGAATAGCCTTATTGGACGGACTCAGCTGATTTAATATAAATAATGTATTTTACAACTAAATATTGCCTGGAATTTTGTAATCTTAAAAATACTCATTGATCATGAATCATGAGATGGCATGGACAATAAAAGATTTATCACCTTTTTCTTGTGTTACTTCTTTTTTGTCTCATGATTTTAGTCTTTTATTTTTCACTAATTATATTATAATACTACGTACAAGGTTTTTGCTCTTTCTTATATCGTTGGTTTGATTTTTGCTATTGTCATAAACAAAATAGTTAGTTTTAATATCAAGTATTTAATTCTTAAATTGGAAGCCAATAAGACGATTCAATGATGATGCATTGATCTTATACTATTTAGTGGGTGGTAAGGTGTCATTTGTATATTCAAAAGTAGGATGTGGGGTTGAATATGCATATAACATAAGATCAAATCATAGCACCTTCAATATTATTTTTTGGAATTATAAAAGGAACTAGACTTTAATATAATCGAGTAACAAATTTTCCTTCTAATACGTACGCACGGTTATAAAGCATATTTTAAGCACGAATGCACGATATTGTGATAAGCAAAACAAGATATAATAGATGAAGTTTGTTCGTAAATATAGCTTATGTGTATTTTTTAAATGTTATCACTGTCGTTTTTCTTACAGCTTGAAAAAAGAACAACAAATACGTAGTATTGATTATCATAACACATAAAGAAGATGACATGGTTTGAAGTAGATGTGCCTTATATTGTTAGGATCCTCTTTAGTCTTTACCAATGTATATTGTGTTCCTTCATTTGTGGTCCTTTTGCCAAATAAATTTAATGAAATAAAGTTGAAAGGATAAATTGAAAAATATAGAAAAAGCAAAAATAAAGGGGATCTAATAAGCTGTAATGGTACTTTTTGAATACTTTGAAGAGGCTCTTGGATCTCATAAATCTTTTTTGCTTCACACATTCTTAATTTAAATGAAAATAATAAAATGTTTTAGGCAATCAATAATAATTAATCATATAATAAAAAGTATTTATTTATATAGGTATCTAAGATTTTCAGGTTGGTTATTATTTCTTTTGTCTAAGATGATTTAAAAACGTTAATTAATGAAGCGCTTGTAACTTGTATTTGTATTGTGCTGTTAGGTTTCAATTTCAATATAACATTTATTTCAATATGCTCATCAATTAAATAATAACTCATTGTGAATCATAATCATGTCACAAGAACATGTTCAAAGCTTTGCATTTAGATATCATAATTATGTGCAAATGCTTTCACTTAAAACTCAAATAAATTAGTTGGAAACAGTATATCATCAACATGGTTTCGAAAAAAGGATATTAAATGATTACTAAGTATTTAGTTTAGCTTTGTGTAAGGCGATATTATTATACTCTTATCTTATGCTACAAGAATCCAAATTATTTGCATTAAAATGTTTTTATTGTATGAACATATTTTTTTTTTCCCAAAGAAGCAATATTAAAATGAGAAGGGTAGAAAGGTAATTTAACAATGAAAATAAGAAAGAAGTATTTGCACACCATAGTGATTATTGAACCAAAAATAAGAAAAGGAAAAGATGGACAAGTATGATTAGGTCCAACATAAGCCATCCATGGTGGAGCCCATACCTTACTTTGTATGTGGTCTACCTACTTATGTTATGTTCTTCTTGGTCCCTCCATTTGATGCCCATCAACAAAATAACCAAGAAATTAACTCAAAGTAGAAGCTTTAGTTGGGTTTTTAATTAACAGATAAACATGTTTATCATTACCAGAAGTATTTAACTTATATGTTATTAAGGTAAACATATATTAAGTGTTTAATTAAATTCAGTTATACAAATTCACTAAGTACCTATTGTTTTGTTTAGTTGTTAAAGAAAAAGATTAGATTTGCATAATCTTTTTTAGGAACCGATTCTAGTTCAACATGCAAATTTGATGGTAGAGTTTTAGTTGCTTGCCACTTTCCATTAGCTAAAACTAAATCTTTTTAGTAAATGATTTCTTTAATTTACAAAATAAGTCTATTAGCCATATTTGAGTTCTTAAACACTATTAAAAAAATAAATTAATTAACCAAACTATCTTTAATATCTTGATACAAAATTAATAATCACGTGAGGCCTATGTATATTCTTTGCCACAAATTCATAAGGAAGCCTTATGAATGTTTTAAATGTATACTTTACTTAATAAATATTCAAAGAAAGTGTATTTATTTTTTATTGTTTCTTTATCTTTTCATTGTCAATGGTGTCTTGCAAAGGGAGTATTATATCACAATTATATTATACGTTCATCAGTGTCCCATTATATTTACCAAAATATTTAGTAGTTGCTAATTCTAAATTTATAAAATTTAAATTTCCATTTTTTATAAAATATAGTTGAATTAAATAAGCTAAATTATTATTTATTACATTTAGTCATATTTATTTAGTACCGAATCCCAGTTTGTCTTTACTAAATAATGTAATCTAATTTCCATTGAAAACAAAATGTGTGACAAATTTAGCTTTGTTTCTATTAAAAAATTAAAAAATACGAGAAGTAAAAGAAAAGAAATATACAACCAAGATTTTATTAAAAATATATCTCTTTCATCTTCACAATTAAATTAATTAACAACAATCTGGAAATTCCCATAGATTTGTTAACCAAATATTATCTTTAATTAACAAGTTAAATCAATAAAATATAAAAACAGTCTTTGCCATTCATAAGCTTGCTTAGAACCTCAGTCAAAAGAACATTCTGTTTTCTCTCTTAATGCACACACCAAAAACAGAGCACCAAACAATATGGCTGCAAACAAATTTGCAACAATGGTACATAAAAATACAAACAGGATCACACTTGTTCTTATTTATGCTGTTCTTGAGTGGACACTCATAATTCTTCTTCTTCTCAACTCCATCTTTTCATATTTCATCATTAAATTCGCTCGATTTTTCGGTCTAAAACCGCCCTGTCTCTGGTGTGTTTGTCTTGATCGTTTTTTCGAGCCTGAATTCAAGAATTCACATAGAGATCTTCTATGTGAGCTTCATTCTAAAGAAGTTTCTCAACTGGAATTTTGTTTGAAACATAGAAAGTTAGCAGAATCCCATAATATGTGTGAGGATTGCTCATCTGGGTTCGGTGAAAAGTCGAAAACTTTAGTGTTTTCAACGGCCAAAAAGATTGATTTTGTTGAGAGTGATGGAGAATATGAGGTGTGTGTTAAGTGTTCTTGCTGTGGTGTTGAGTTTGAAAGGAAAAGTTTTGACGATTCTTCTTATTTTGTGATTAATCCTTCATGGGATTTTTTGGGGTTTTCGAAAAATGGTAATTCGATTATTGATTTAATCAGATCAGATTTGGAGAATGATAATTGTGGTGAAAAACAGGAACCTCAAATACAGGGGAAACAAACAGAGCTAACAGAGGTTGTTGAAGAAATTAAGGAGGATTTAATTCAATTTGAGAAAAAAGATGACTCACATTTAATTTCAGAAACAACTCAACAAGATCTTGAATTTTTCTTGGATTACAGTGGGAATCAGTTGGTACCAATCGAATCATTCCACCCAATCGAAACTGAAGATCAAGAATTCGGAGATTTTCAGAAAGCTCAAGTTATGTCAGAATCGAACATCGAAACAGTAACTGAAGAAATGGTAAAGCAGAGCGACGAAACACTTTCTGTTCTTCAGAATGCAGGGGAATTGCTTTCTTTAATTGTAAAAACAGAGGAATCATCAAAATTTGCAGGGCTTGATTCAATGAAATTTGAAGAAACTGAGAATTCTTTAGTTTTTCATGCAAATTTAAGTGCTATTGCTGATGGAAAACCTGCAGTTACTGAACCAAATCAAACTATGTCGGCTGTCGGAGAACTTCAAGAAACAGAGGAGAATGATTCAGGCAAGATATTAACTTTTACTTCAATATTTTACTAGTTTATTTATCCCGCAATTACGCAAAATTACATATAAAATTTTTAGTAATTAAGTCATTCATATAAAAACACTTAAATTTTTTGTTTATAGGTAATTTTGTTTTCAAAACCCACCAGAAAATGAAAAAAAATGAAAGTATATCATATGAAATGTCTAATCGAAGGTGTAATTTTTATAATTTTTCAACTAACCGTTTTTGAGATATTTAATTCTAAAAAACATGAAGCAAAAGTGAATTTCTACAAAATGAAGCTTTCTTATAGGTTATCTCATTCTTACAGAAAAAATATATTCTCATTTGAACTTCCATCATTCAATTTAATGAATTATCAATGACATCATAAATTTGATTAATTAAAATTAATGTTGAGATCATAATTAAGAAAACATATTTAAGAACTAAGATTAACTTAGAGAAATAATTATGACTTACTTTCTTTTAAGAGATAAAAGAGAAATTTTATTATATTATATTTTCTGAAGCTCGATGTTGTTAAACTGAATTAAATTATACAGACCATGAAGAAGCAGTGGTTTCAATTGGAACAGAGATACCAGTTTTGGATTCATGTGATGAGATGAAAGCTCAAGATAACTTCACTTTGTATTCTTTATCACATGAAGAACCTTCAACAAGCTCTCATGATTTGGATTTCAGTCTTGAATATGGTAAATTTTCAATTCGTTTAATGTTGTTGTGTTTGCATCTATGTGTTAAAACTTTCTTAAAAAATGAGACCATATTATTGCCATTTTGCTTATACTAGGTTTCGAAGAAGAAACAGGGGAAGTAACAAATTGTAGTCAAATAGATAACACAATGTTGATGATTGAAAGAAAAGAATCAATGGTAGATGAGTCTATTGATGGAAGTGAAATGGAGGGTGGAGATCCAATTAATACAAATGAGAAACTTAAGTCGGCTTTAAGAGCCGAAAGGAAATCATTACAAGCATTGTATATCGAATTAGAAGAAGAGAGAAGTGCTTCCGCGGTAGCTGCTAGTGAAACAATGGCTATGATTAACCGGCTTCAAGAAGAGAAAGCCGCGATGCAAATGGAAGCGTTGCATTACCAACGAATGATGGAAGAACAATCCGAATATGATCAAGAAGCTTTGCAACTTTTGAATGATCTTATGATAAAGAAGGAGAAAGAACTGGAAATGTATCGAAAGAAAGTGTTAGAATACGAAACAAAGGAGAGGATGCGGTTTTTAGCGAGTAGTGTGAAGAGTGGGACATGTTCGGCTTCATGTAGTCATTCGGAGGATGGGGATGGAATGTGGGTTGATGTGAATCAGGAGCCGAAAGAAGATGAAACTTTTAACGGGAATCATGACAACGGGAATCAGAATACCCCCGTTGATAGTGTAATAAGTCTTGACTCGTCGTTTCTTGACTTTGAAGATGAGAGGTTGTCAATTCTCGAACAACTTAAGGTTTTAGAAGAGAAGCTTCTCACTTTGAGCGACGAAGAAGATAGACACTTTAGTGAGTTAAGGCAAATAGAAGATTTCTTTGAAGAGAATGGGAAACATCTAAATGGGAATTACAATTACGATAGTCAAGAAGTCAACGGTATCACAAATGGATTCCCAAAGGAAGCATACGAGACACAATATCAAGATCGACGATCCATTGGTTCAACGGGGAAAAGACTTCTTCCTCTTTTCGAAGCAGTTGACACTGAGAGCGACGATGTAGTGATCATGTCAAATGGACATGAAAACGGATTCCATTCCAATAAGATGGAAATTACCGCCGTCACATTATTTGAGTTACAAAAGAAGAGAATCGACATTGAAGAGGAAGTGGATCAACTATATGTAAGGTTACAAGCTCTAGAAGCCGATAGAGAGTTCTTAAAACATTGCATTGGATCGTTAAAGAAAGGCGACAAAGGAATGGAACTTCTTCAAGAAATCTTGCAACATCTACGCGATCTTAGAGATGTGGATCTTCGAGCAAAGAACTTCACTGATGGCACACTATGATCTTCCACGAGACTATTACTGGTAACAATCGTAACATGATTGATCATTTTATTTACTAGCCAAATCCGTAGGAAACGGAATTTTCATCTTATTTACATACATTGTCTCGTAAGATGAAAATTTGCGATTCCTAGGTAAAACTATTATGTCTTTTGGTTCATTCTTTTGAAATTTTCTTTTCATTTTTGGCAAATTCTATAGGTTAAAACTGAGTTCTTGGCTTAAAGATATTGAGAATGCTAGAGTATCCATCAATGGAAGGAAGTGGTCATATTTGGAAGGCTAAGCTACCAAACTTTTGTTCTTTTCTTTGTTTGAGTTTTTCCTTTTTGTTATTTTGTTTTCAAAGTAACATATTTTTAAGCTAAAACAGATAAATTCAGAATAATACAAAACAAATTGCTATGTCAAGTATATGGTATTAAAACATTATTCTGAATTTAATCAATCTGTTACAAAAAAAAAAAGAAGAAGGTTTATTTCAAGAAAAAACCCAATTTTTCCTTTCATCTCAACCTTTTGAGGGGAAAAGGTGGATGATGAATTAATGTGTTTATCTCTTTATAGGTAGGGATTATTTCATGTTATTTTTTCCTAGTCTTTTTGAATTTGTCTTGGAGTTGTAAGAAAGGGAAGGGGCCCTATTCTTCACCACTTCAAGTGTAATTTGTAAGTACGTAAAATGAGTATTTCGTTTAGAGTTATATGTTATGTGTAATGATTTCTTATTTAC
This sequence comes from Logfia minima, assembly GCA_963921325.1. Lineage (NCBI taxonomy): Eukaryota > Viridiplantae > Streptophyta > Magnoliopsida > Asterales > Asteraceae > Logfia > Logfia minima. The sequence goes on from OY992766.1 coordinate 24,099,656, forward strand.
TGTTTTTCATGCTTACTATGTATGATTCATAAATTAAAGAAGAAGTGATTAATCAATTAATCTGACGAAAGAATTGTAATTAGGACATGGAACTTTAAACTTATGTTATCTCCAAAAGATTTTTATACTGTAACATTTTAGTGTTCTCCAGTACCATATTGATCAAGTAACCATGTTGAATCCATGATGATTATGGCTCGGTTTATTTACACGGGCGTATTCAATCTTTGAAACGAATATAATTAATGGGCCTATGGTCATTTGGCCCACTCCTTGTAAATCTTTTCCTATACGACTTAGAGGCTAGAGCATTCCAAATAAAAGTTTTTTCTAAAGGTTACTTACATAAACTTTTTTTAAGAAGTTTTTGTTATAACAAAAAGCTAATTCTATTATAAAGCTAATAAAGCTAATAAGATGAGGGGTCTAGTATGTCTATGACTTAAAGAAATTTCAAGTTTCTGTCAAAAATTTACATTAAGATATAAAAGGTATTTTTCAAAGTTTTCTTTAAAGCCTTTTTAAGTAGTAAAAATTTTTTAGAAAAATTTTGGTTGAAGATGGTCGGTCTCAATCCATTTTAATATAACATCAGAGGGGTAAATGCATTTTGAAGGGAAGGAGGACATACGATCTTAACTGTGAATTTCTATAATCAACAATTTAATTTCACAACACTGTATTTTACGTGCACACTGCATTTTACATTAAATACAGTATTATTAAAATGCATTGAATCTTAACTGTTAATCGCAAAAATCAATAACTAACCTCATCTATTTATCATTCTCTTTAAATGTCCTGAGGTAAACCCAAATCTTAAATTTATGGCTCAATAACGTCACAATAAAACAAGTCGGTTGACTTCTAACCAAACCTCATCATGTTCATTTAATTCACTCAACATCTCTTTTAACTTATGAAGTCTCTACATGGTATTTCGGGTTTCATTGTTTTGAAAATATATATAAGGTTAAACCTATACACTAGTAGATGTGATCCGTTTAATTATATTATCATCTCCTGCTGTTAGCAAAGCTAAATAACTATTTATACAACAGTACTATAAATAATAGGTAATTTTTTTTTTAATTTTTTTTTTATAAAGTGTATTTAACTATAAATAAAATTCACATACAATGAAAAAAAATCATTTCAATTGAATATAAATTTTTTATTCTACTATTTAAAGTAAAATTGTAGGTTGGTATATTTTAGTTATTTTAGAAAAATTATATATTTTTAAAAGTGCATATACATTTATCTTATATACAATTTTAAATACCTTATATTTACATGCGTTGTCATTCTATTTTTAAATATTTAATTATGTGTAAAAGAGAAATATAAATACAATATCGGTATGTTTTTATTAAGATTAAAAATGACATTATCATTTTATCATTTTTTTTTACAAGTTGAGGATCAACTGTTATTAAGTGCGATATTTTTATCACTATTTAACATGTCGCATAATCATAAAAGTGATTATTGTTATAATAATAATAATAATAATAATAATAATAATAATAATAATAATAATAATAATTTTTATTATTATTATTGTAGTTTTACTTGAACTAAGATTACTCAAATTGGGTATGAACATATAGTACTATTCATAATTATGGGTACTTTGACAAAACTAATTAGTAGTTTGATTTAATATTTGTAGTTGTAAGTTTTAGTTTATTATTTTTTAAAACGTTTGGAAAAGTGGTTGAAGTTGGAGCTTTAATATGTGAATTGACATAAAATACTTTAAAAAACTCGGAATAAATAAAACAAATTAATAATGGATACTTACATAATTTTAATTTCCATAAATTCTACCTTTTTTAATAACTAATTGAAATATTTTAATTTTTGAGAGCTAATATTTCCAATAAACTCTTATGTTTTTGTTTAATAAAAATATGTTTAATTGACAACTAACTTCTAATGTTTATAACTATAAGTAATACAAAGTAGATTTAGAATTGATAAGTAGGTTCAAATATTTATAAATTAACTATTGTCCTAAATATCATAGTATCTTCTTTATGTCATAAGCTTCTCATAAACTTTATATAAAGAAAAAACGTATTACTTGACAACGAAAAAAAGACATATCAAAATATAGATTTTAAGTGGAACAAAAATTTACAAATTAAGAAATTATTAAATTGCTTAGAAAAATGTGCATGTTTTTGTAAGCTATGACTCATAATCTATTGTATATTATAACTTTTAAAGATTTTCTATCAAATTTTATAATAAAATAAAAGATTATGTTAGTATTTGTTTTGTGAAAGAAAAAATAAAATAAATCGTCTATTGTGAATCTATTTATTTTATTTAGAAGTTTTATATATCATCAAAATAATATGACCTAAATAGTTTGCCTTTTACAACTTGCCTATTGTTATTTAATGTTAATTAGAGATTTTACTTCAGATTTAAAGAACTATATTTAATAATTAGTTTTTAGGATAAATTCTAGAAAAGAACACTGATCAATGTTCAAATAATACGATCTCAATATTTACACAAATTATAAAAGCTTTTATAGATTCTATTTTATATTTGAGTCTACTTTTTTTTTAAAAAAACTACCGTCACAATATACGGGTTAAAAATAATAGTTATATGCAAATAATATTGTAAACAGACTTCCGTTACTCATAAAATACAAATACTACTGCTTGTATTGGAGAATTTTGTTGGTTATGAGAATACCGGCTTGTGATCGACATGCATGTTCACTTCAGCGTTATTATTTCATCTTTAGTGTGTTTGAATATATAATCGATGCGCATAAAGTCAAAGCTGTTCATTTTTGCAAAGTCTTGGTCAAACATGAACTTCAGATCTTATATGTGAGAGTGATGGTTTTGTTGGGATTTATTTATTTAAATATTAAGCATTCTATTGTTGTGGGTTGAAATAGTGGGCTGAATGGATTTAAACCCGAAAGTTAAAAATCGTAGTGGCATGACGCCAGTTATCTTCATGAAAGTGATGTTACGTTTATAGATATAACCTTTATAAAAAAGTAAATAGTAAATATGTAACTTCGATTATTGAATTTTAAATATTTTTTATTGTATATATAAATTTATGAAATATTTTATTATTATTATTGTATATTATAAAATTATAAGAAGCTATCACGTGTAACTGTAAAGCAACTTTTTATTCTTTTTTAGTATATATAAAATATATCATATATAAATTGTATATGTGAAAATAACAATTGTGTACATTAATTATCAGAAATAAAAGTTGTCATTGTACATATCACCTGGTCCATTTAAGTCATGTGTATCACGTGCTTGACCTATGAATAATATCATTAAAGATTTATATTTTTATAATGCATCAAAGTTTATATTTTTTTTATTGTATACAAGGAGTCATCAAATATTCTATTATATGTACAAAATTGGGCAACAATTATGTGGCAAGTATTTATATACTATCAATTTCTACTTATGTATCACTAAATACAATTTATATTGCTGCGATGTGGAATATCATCTAATATATATCATGATATCTATAATCTATAATTCTATAATTTTTGAGTTTTTAGTATAATTAATGGTGTATTAAATAAGTGTTTAACTTTTATTATTATTACTTATACTTATGTCATAAACAATCTATAATAACCACAATAATAATTTATCTTAAAATATTGAGTCTTTGTGTAATAATTATAAATTATCAACTATATTAGATAATAATAAAATATAGTAAAAAGATAAAAGTATTATAATGATAATTATTATTATTATAATTTATAAAAATTAAGTTTTCAATAATGATAATATTAATACAATATTTAGACAATATAATAAATAAGTATTTATTATATTTTCACGTATATATATATATCTATTTAAATTAATTTAATTCTAAAATGTTTATTACTGTTTATTTTTACCTGCATTCAAATTAAATAATGTATATCCAACATTTATATTGGTTAAACTTTTATTTGGGATGAGTAACGCAAACAAACAATAGTTACAAATATGACCGAACATGAAGAATATTGTTAGTCACATGTACATATAATACATGTGTTTGAAGTTATACCAACATTACAAAAGATTTTGTTTATACATATATATGAATATAATATTGACTTTTAAATGTTTGAAAACTCAACTTATGCTATTTAATTGGTGTATGCAGTTTTTCTATAGTTTATAAGTACTTATTTGCATTTACATTTATATGATTTAGTCGTTGATTTATCTTACAACAATAATTAAATTTTAATTTAAATATAATTGTAATTTATCATAAATTATGATTAACTCAAAATCATACTTTTTATTACCTCATTTACCATTTAACTTATTATACTAAATATAATGTAAAATAATAAAATTCGTATATCGCACAGGCAATCATCACTAGTATGTATAAAAATTAATAAAAATACAGGCATCACACGTACCACTGAAAACTTGACTTTATAAATTTAATTATATAGCTGCCTTTTATTGTACCATGTTAAGTATATCTATATTTAATATGATATGACGCGTTACTTTTAATTTAAGTTAGAATATAGAAGATCAAAAGAATAAGACCCGGTATGGTTGACTGGTTGAGTAGTTGACTATCCGACAAGACGGCCTTGGTTTATATGGTTTGTATTTATAATTGCAAATTTATCTAAAGTGAATTAACCATCGTATACGGTTTTTTTCCTCAGAAAACCGTAAAACTACGAACCATAAATAAGTTGAAATAGCACTGAACTTTGACAAGTACAACACATTCTGTTAAATTAAAGGACTTTGCTATATTACAAATAGAGTTCATATTAATACAAAGTGGTTACATTCTATATTTTTCTCTCTTATATTAATGAAAATGAAAATTGTTATTTATAATTTTGAGATAAGTGTTTGAGAATACATTCAATTTGTACTCGATGTCTATTGTGTATTCAGCTTAAGTTTGTTATTTTTAATGCATACAACTTTTAAAAAGTGTATTTTAATGTATTTTGTTGATGTGTCATATGTTTAAGGTGTCACATGACATTTGTGTATGTTAACACATCATCAAAAATACTATATAATACATTAAAACACACTTTTGGAAAGTTGACACTAAAAATAGCAAATGTAAGTTGAGTATACACAACAGACAATGAGTACAAATTGGAGGTATTCCTAAACACTTATCCCTATAATTTTATAACATGTCTCAAACTTTGTAATTATATATTGTTATAAACAGCTATAAATATTTATATTGGTGCAACGATTGATTTTTCTTAAAGATTTTGTTTTGATACACACCAGTTATTACGGCAAAATATAATTAATAAAGAGGGCAAGTTGTTGTAAGCAAATATTGAAAAAGTCTTGTACGTCTAAGGGTCTTGTTTGATCATATTTGATTGTCAAATCTCTTACATTCTAACTTCTAAAAAGGTAGCTGGTCTTGCCTTGTCTGTTAGTCAATCACCAAATTTCGTCTTCTTTAAAGATTAAAACAATCATACCTTTTCATCTTCTTTTCATTTTTTTTCTTCTTGTTAATTCATGGAGTCTTATTCAAGTTAGTTAGTTACGATAAACAGCATGATCAAATTCAAGAACTTCATTGGTGAGCTCATCAAACCCTGCAACTCTAGTTGCACAGGTAAAAATCTTTAATACCCATTTGAAAAAAGCATCAAAGTTTACATTTTTATGTGTTTTTGAAAATTGTTTTTTAGCTACTTGGTGTTTTGATAGCTAATAGCTATGGGTTTTGCAATTGCTCATCAGCAGGCAAAGGTTGTTTTTGAAAATTGTTTTTTAGCTACTTGGTGTTTTGATAGCTAATAGCTATGGGTTTGCAATTGGTCATCTGCAGGTAAAGAAGAAGACCTGGCAAAGGTTGTTGTTCCTCAAGAACAGAAGATTTTTACATTTCAATCCATAATTTTTGCTACAAACAATTTTGAAAATAAGCTTGGTCAAGGAGGTTTTGGCCCTGTTTACAAGGTTTGATTACTATTATTATTTTTTGTATTTTTTTGATTATTATGTTTTCTGCTGGTGATTCTTTGCTTATTGTAGTGAATTGTGTGTGTGTGAATTTCAAATTCAACTTCAGTTATTGATAACATTAATTTTGTTTTGAGAGTTGAGACTTTCATTATGATGATCAACCTTCAATTATTGAAGTCAATAAGAGGTTTTATCTAGTCTCAAATCTGACTTGCATAACTTACAGAATCAAGATTTCATGATGATTAAATGATCAATATTTGAGTATTGTAATGAAATGAAATAGGCACTTTGTACTTGTAGGGAAAGTTGGATGATGGGAGGGAGATTGCTGTTAAGAAGCTATCACAGACCTCAAAGCAAGGAAAAAGGGAATTCACGAATGAAGCCAAATTATTAGCGTGCATACAGCACCGTAACGTTGTGAGCTTGTTGGGTTACTGTGCATTCCCTGAGAAGGTTCTGGTGTATGAATATGTAGATAACGAGAGCCTTGACAAGCTTCTTTTCAGTATGTTCTCTAACCCGTTATATTTGTTATTGTATCACTTTTTATTTTTATTTTTATCATTTGGTTGAAAATATCGATGGAAGTGGTCCCATTCTGAAACCGAATTATAGAATGATCCCTCAAGTAAACAGGAAGGAGGTTCGTTAGTCTTTTAGGCCGAGTGTACTTTTTGTGTAAGGATTGTGGACAGACTTAAGTAGTAAGAGCTCAGAGCTAATTTTAACGTCTTGTTAGTGATATTCGTTTGTGATTTGGAAGAATGGAATTAGACCTATAATCTTTCTACAATTCGATTTAACAAGCCTTTGTTAAGCATTTTATCAGATAAGCACCTCCTTCATTACATGAACATTGCGAAAAGACTCCTTTTCTGGATGCCCCATGAAAGGTGCAAATGGAAAGTTTTGATGTCAGTTTTGCCTATTTACCCACCGTCAACTAGGCGAGAAAATGATTTGGAACCTCACAAGATTATCTTATTTGTCATTACCTAAGGTTGATTGACCTTTGAGTAATTACGAAATTGAAGAATCTTATTTTTATGGAATCCATAGAGTGAGATATGAAATTTGCTCAATTACAACATAGAAGAATCTCATCAATCAAGTTCACTATCTTTTGTAAAGACTAATGGGCAAATAGGTCACTTTGGGTTACTTTCCGAAAAGGGAATTGTTTCATGATTTTCATGCGCAGCAGAAGGTTTGAATTTGGTCCTGTTTCATTAGTAGCTATACCAATGATGTTTTTTATCTTAATTTCTTAGAATCTGCAAAGCGGGATGTATTGGACTGGAGGAAGAGATATTCCATAATCGTTGGTGTTGCACAAGGGCTGCTTTATCTTCATGAGGACTCACACGAGCGCATCATTCACAGAGATATAAAAGCCAGCAATATTTTATTAGACAAAAAATGGAGACCCAAAATTGCTGATTTTGGCATGGCTAGGCTGTATCCTGAAGATAAAACTCATGTTAACACCCGTGTAGCTGGTACCAAGTATGATTTCACACAACTTATGTTTTAATTCCTTTAACCCGATAACTCAAAACAAGTTGATACCTTTTAGCAAATATATGCATCAAAACATACTCCTAAACACATATACATTTAACAGTAAAGGGCCAATTGTGACTTGTGAGCACTCAAAGACAACTTTCTCAATTTTAAGACCATATAGCATCTATTGCGAAATTCTATATTTCAAATTTTGTGCTCCGTAGAATATATATCTTAAGTTTATGATGCTCTCCTTGGCCTCTAATTGATTTCTGTTTAATACAGTGGATATATGGCTCCAGAGTATCTCTTGCATGGGAATTTATCAGTGAAGGCTGATGTATATAGTTACGGTGTAGTAGTTTTAGAGCTCATTAGTGGTCAGAAGAATTCTACATTCAACCTTGATCTAGAGTGCGAAAATCTACTTGATTGGGTAAATATTTCGTCTTTTTTTGACGTATTAAAAAGCTTAAGAAACACAACCATACATAGATCCTATCTGGAAGACCCCCCCTCCCCCCCAAAAAGAAATAAAAAATATTTAGTCTGTTCATGATATCTGCAAGAATACCTAACGAAATAGTACATACATATTGTGCCGAAGTTGTATTAATCGTGTCATTTCTAAGTCAAATACAGCAAAAATTTCATTTGTAACTTAAGCCATCACAATGTCTGCAGGCGTTTAAGCTATATGAGAAGGGAAAAGGGGTCGAAATCATGGATTCAACGCTAGCCACGTCAGCTGAGCCTGATCAGGTGGCAACCTGTACACAAATTGGGTTACTATGCACCCAATCTGACCCAAAGCTACGGCCCACCATGCGCCAGGTGGTGGTAATGCTCTCCAAGAAGTCAGGTTCACTAGATGCACCAACCAAACCTGGATATCAAGACACAAAAATAAGACCACATAGACCCTCTGGTTCATCGACTTCAGAGGGGATTTCTAGCAAGACAAATTCTAGTTCTTCGAAGTCTACCACTACAACCACCACTGCGGCTGGTGGTTCTGCTAGCACATGGGCTTTTGGTGGTTCAACTTCAAATGCTCATCATAATCACCGTGTTTCAAGTTTTGGGAGTTCAGTATTGGATCCGTATGGCAAGCGACCCATTGAAGGGTAAAGATTGAATTTATTGCTATAGATTAGGATATTGTTTGAATTTTGGTTTTGTACAAATGTGGATTATAGTGTAAAGTATAGGAAGAAGGGAGATGTGATACAGATAGAAATCATGAGTTTTTGTTACATCTTAGATTGTCAAAAACATACTAATAAAGATCACAAGAGCACAATTTTAGTATGTAGGTTTTACCTGTACATACAGTTATAATACAAGATTCAATCATGTTTTTGCTCTGTTATATTTGGATTTTTTGTGATATTAACTGTCTAAATTACTCAATACGAAAACTGAAAAGATAAGTGAGCCTGGTTCTAAGTGGGAAATGAGAATCGAAAAGGGGATACTAAGCAATGCAGTGAGCATTCCTTAATATTACCTTTGTCATTAATGCTGCTTGATTTTTTTATGACTAACCATTATGAGTAAGGGTGGGTCTGGTTGATGGGTAGAAAGTACCCAATTTGAACCCGTCCTAATTTGATAAATGGGATGGTTGGTCAAAAGTACCCAACATGGACACTATCTTGCATGACTACATCACCCATTGAGGTAAATGGGTTGGTAGGCTGGCGGGTTGATGTCGGTTGGTTTCGAGTCCAATGGATCAAATTTGTAGGGTTATTTTCGGATTGGCGGAACTTTTAAACTTTTTTTTTGGTGAAGGATTGACCCTTTAACCCGAATCCAACCCGAAAAATTAAACAAGTTAGTAGGTTTCGGGTATATATATTGGGAAGAGAATAGCTAATGAGATCAATTACTACTAATTTGTTAGCGAATGGGTTATTACCCACTGAGGTTGATGTCGGGTTGGCTTTAGGTCAAATGGGTCAACATGTTAATAAAAAAGTTTTTCTCCAAAAGATTAAGCATTTGGAAACGAATAACAACACACAAATGCTTATAGAATCCCAAAACAACCATATCTTACCTAGTACGTCGATCCAAATTTAATATCAACACATCATAAACTCAAATTTACAAAACATGATAACCAAGGTATCCTACATATTCAAAATCTGGAATCAAGAATTCAAATGCATAAATGCAAATGATTCTTCTCCGTCAAGACCGACTTCAAGTCCTCAATAAGTCTTCAAACTCGGAAATTTCATATATGGATCAATATTTTTTGATATTTTGGCTACTTACACAGATAACATGATATCCATAATCATTATTTGTAACACCATAATATATAGTAGCTATAATAAGTGTTCTAGATTCTAGATACCAAAAATCCATTTTGCAAATTGATTAGTTCAAATCCTACCATGAACAGAAAATTTGCAGTCATCATAACTTATAAGAAATAAAACAGTCCAAAACTAGAAGTCTAGAAGCAAACCCCTAACTAATTAACATTGCCCAAAACAAGAAAAAGATCAAACTCCAAACTGGTAAAACCACTTAATAAATCAGATCATAAAATAAGCATGTTTATCATTATAATCACAACACAAACCACTATCATGTGCACATGGCATAGTAAACAACGGTTCTATCAGTGTCAACTTCGGGGTTATGGGTTCCCATTTCCTCATTTTTGTGACTAGTCCGGTGCAGCCAGGTTTGTACCACTACATAGCCCAAACCGATATTTAAAATTGCACAACAGAATATGGTGGGTCGAGCATGTTTGGTAAATGGTCATGAATAGTCAAAATGGGTAGGTTTACCCGTAAACACTTTATTATTCTTTTAATTATACTTTCTATTATATAATAGCTATTGAGTTGGATGGACGATTACAAAAATATAATCATTAAAATGCTAACTAATCAATAATTATGAGAATCAGTAGGTTGCAATGTTGTATGGACTAAAGTTGCAATTTTTAATTTGTTTCTTTGACTCATAAATATGATTCACATTGGTCCATTATTGTCGTCTAGTTGGACCGAGAAAACGCAACAATTAAATGGTTGAGTTAAAGAAAATGTGTAAATAATATATAATATGGTAACAAATGTAAGTCGATAAGAGTAAAATGAGTGATGATTAAATTTTTTTTAGTGTTTTGAACATTGAACGAGAATACAAGGTACTCAACACCGGTGCCACATTAAGGTATGTTCCAATAGTAAGAAGTATAAAAAAAAAATTCTTTGTAGAAATATCATTGTTAAATATTTCAATTTTAATACGTAAACTCTCAACCATTTATGCGTTGGAGATATCGTTTCTTAAAGTAGGCCCACAAAGATGTTATCAATCAATCAAATAAAAAGTAAATTAAAAAAATTAAATTTTTCAGTGTCCTAGGTGAGACGATGGATGAGTACACCGAAGGGGAATGGAGAAAATAATAGTCTTGATGTTCTCGATTGAAAACGGCGATGCTAGATCAGCCCGCTCCATTTGCTTTTAGTGCGTATTTGTCTAAAAAAAATGTCATCTCTTTTGAATTACGATACTCGTATATTATTTGCATATTTGTACTAATTCTTAGTTAATGAAACTTGAATACAGTTTACATTGTGGACTCTTTTTCTTTAGCCTTCTTTCACTTGTATTTCTGATATTTGGGTGTGTCCCATCTTCATTTATTCTTGCATAAATGGTATCTCTTGAAATAAATAAAAAACAAAGATATTACTAAAATAAGTTAAAGGTGACGTTTTAATTTGTAATGTTCGGTGAAAACTTCACACATAGGGTCATACACGATTAAAAAAAGGATTAATAGTGTAAAGATGTATTAAAGTTTATATTTTTTTCAATATGTATTAATATTTTATAAATTCTATTGAGTGTATTAAACTTTTTAAAATGTCACGGTATATATTTAAGTTTCTAATATATGTATGAATATTTGTACTGTGTGTATGGAAAATCAACATAAATACATGCAATAGACAATTTTAAAAAGTTTATTACATATGATAATACTTTCAAATATTAATACACAATAATAAAAAATTAAACATTTAATAGTTGTTACATATATGGTAAACTTAAAGTTTACTCCGTATTTCAAACTATAAAACGTGCTAGAGTAGTGATGAACTGGGAAAGCCTATGGTAAACTTAACATCATTTTTCTTAATTATCTAATACATTGTGTACATAGTTTAGGTAGAAATTATAATCAGTTACTACTTGATTTTGTGCATATCTAATTTATAGATATATAGGGAGAGGTAAATAAGTTAAGTTATTCCTGAGCTACTCGAACTCTACTTGTTAAAATTCGATTCGATATAAGTTTAAGAGTTTGAGTCTGGGCTTAAACATGTTATGGAGTTCATTAAATGAAAAAGCTCGAGCTTGAACTTTTTATATCAGACTTGAACAACCTTCTAAGTCTAAATGAGTCTTTAATTTATATACATTAACTATGTTTTTTGTATATTATAGTATATAACTACATTCTAATAGTTGTTACATATATGACCTTTAAAATAATAATAGTAAATTTTATTACGTAAAATTAAATATTACACAAGAAATAAATAAATATTATAGATAAATAAAAAATAGCAAAATAAATAATTATGTAAACGAGTCGAGCCCAAGCAGAACTCGAACTTTATATACTAGCCTCGAAAAGATTCGGGATCGAGCTCGTTGTCTAACCAAGCCGAAGTAAGTCTAACTGAGCTTGAGTTTAGCTTATCTTATTTATCCCCTAAAAATGCTCAAGAAGGATTTTCATACAATTTTATTATGAAAAATGATGTAAATCAATAATTCTAAAAAATATCTAAAGATTTAGTTGGTTAGTGTTATAAAATTATATATAAAAATAATAAAAGTTATATAAAAATAATATGTTTAGCATTAGTCATTTATCATATTTCTATTTTTTTCCATTTTGATCTGATTAGTATTATTTGTTAAATACCCTTCCACCCTTGTATTTCTATTCATATACCTCTCTACCCACATCATTTTCATCTCCCAACAAAGTCCCAATGGCTACTCAACAACTTACCAATCTTCCAAACTACTCTGAGGTTAAATTATTACTATAACTTCTGCTCCATTTTTGTTTATTTATTTATTTATTTTTCTTTCAGAAACAGTGTCGATAACTTTTTAAGTTTATAAAAATTATTTTGACCTAATTTTAATTTTTCTTTTCCAAACTCTAAATTCTGTTTTTATTTTCTAAATTTGAATTTAAATGTAACTTTTTGTTTATTTTCAGTTAATTTTTGCTGCGATTGAAAGTATAGACGAAAAAAACGGAGCAAACAAAACGGCGATTTCAAAATACATCGAAGAAACGTACGGCAACCTGCCGGCGGCGCACACGACACTCCTGTCACACCACCTCAACAAACTTAAAGCCACCGGCCAACTCATCTTCCTAAAAAACAACTACGTTAAACCTGATCCAAACGCTCCTCCCCGTCGTGGACGTGGCCGGCCGCCGAAATTTAAGGACTCTGTTGCTCCGACGAAAGACACCGTCGTTTCTCCGCCGAGACCTAGAGGCCGGCCACCGAAACCGAAGAACCCTAGCGCTCCGACGACGGTAACGCCAGCGGTAAGCGGTCGGAAACGTGGGCGGCCGCCGAAGGAAGGGGGATCTGTTAAAAAGACTGTGCTGCCGGCGACGGCGAGTGGTGAACGGAGGGGAAGAGGACGGCCGCCGAAGGTGAAAGCAGCAGTTGCTGCTCCGGTTGGGGCTTGATTGTAATAAAAATTGTTGCAGGTGTTTTAGTGATAATTGTTCTTTTCTTTTTTGCTTTCTTTAATTTTAGATTTTTTTTTTCTTTTTTCGGATTGACTGTAATTGGCTTTGTAAAACTTTTGTGGTAATTTTGATTGTAGGTTGCAACTTTGCCCCTTATTTAAAAGAATTAATAATAATTTAATTCTTAAAATCTTATTTTACTTTTTTTAATATTTTAAATTATTGTTGTATACTTTAAAAGTTAGATAGTTCAATTCCTTAAGTTTATCTTTTACAATGATTTCACTCTTTTAACTTTGTATAGTTTAGTTATATGGCTTTTAAAAGTGTAATGGTTTGATCTTTTGAAGAGTTAAACTAATAAGTTAACATAAATTTAAAGGGTGAAATCACTAGAAAAAACTTGAACTGTAAAAATATTAAAAAATTTAAACTTGAAAGATTAAATCATTATTAACCATATTTAAAAAGTTGAATGGTAATTAAATTATTTCTATAGTAAAGTATTATAAATGAGCTTGTATAAAAGAAAGAAAATGAAATGAGCTTTTTTTTATTAAGATATAATCATTTACATATGTTCAAATGTTTTAATGACGGTCCTATAACATATTTGCTCACATTTCAGGCGAAAATTATAATTCACGGAAATATTCTATAGTTTTAGAAAAGAGTAGTTACATTAAAAGATTTGCCATACATGAAATTATATTGTATTCGGGGAGTCAATGATTTGTTGGGAATTCTAGATCAAAGAAAAGGTACCTAGAGGTGCACAAAACTCGCGCCAGGCTAGGCTTAGACCGAGCCTAAGAAAGCTCAAATCTTTTCGGTTGAAATAAGTCCGAGTCAAGCTTCGACAAAAAAACTACGCCTATTAAGGCCTGAACGGACTCAGCCCAAGCTTTTTCAGACTTTTAATTATTTTGAATTTTGTAAGTAATATATTGTTTATTGGATTTATTTAGTATTACATAAATGCTATTTTTAGCATGTTTTAATATCTATTGGGGTAAAAATCAAGTTATGGTAATATTTTATAAAATACAAGTGTAATGTATGTACGATAATATCATATATTTAGGTATCCATCGATAAAATTTGATATATAATTATATATTTATGTAATAAATAGTTTTATTTAAAAGGTATATGATATATAATATACTAAAAATAATTTATATAAAAACAAGATATATGTTATATATATATATTATTCTAGTAAAGCTCTATATATATACATATTTAAACACATGTATTTTAAAATGAGATCAGACTTTTTTTCTTGAAAAATTTCGAGTTTTGTCTCAAAAAAGCCTGGGGTTTCGGGCTTCATGCTTTTTTTGGGGCTTAGCCTGATCGGATCGGGCCTTTATGAATCATTCAAAGCCTTTTTCGAGCTTTCGGTGTAGACCAGACTTTTTCAGACTTTTTATAGATGCGGGTTCGGGCTAAAGCCCATAAGTGCACCTCTACTAGGGGCCAAGTTTTGACTACTTGTTCAGATGTTGCGAATTTCCAAAGTTAGGATGTCTCATGATTCTTCAAAGAATGCAACGACGTTGTATCGTTGTATGTTCCTTGATCAACCTCTTATTCGGGGAGTGATGATCTATCCATTAGATCCGTTGGTCTGCTTTAAGAAAAGTGCTTGTTGAGTTGAACCAGCTCTCTCGAATGTTTTTTATATCAATCGAATCATTGACTTTTCATTAAAGGCGTTAACAAAATCCATGACCGCCACTATCGAAACAGTAGGATCATTATTGAACGTCTAATCTGAGTCGATAACATCCATCTATTATTTTTAAAATACCACCGTGTTATTTCATAGTTTCAACAATAGTTAAATGTTGTTAAATGTACTTGATTGGTTTTCAAACATTTCAAAAAAAAGAAAATTAATTATTTATAGTTGTATCAACTCCATCTTATTGAAATTTATAAACTCGAACTAATAAGCTTAAAGACATTAAAATATAAACTTACCAATCTCTTCCATAAATTGTTAAAGATAGAAAATAATAATAAAAGAAAAGAACGAACATCCTTAAATCATAATTTGCAGGTAGAATTGTTTATTTCCTTCACTATTTAAAGTTTAAGCACCCTTAATTATACATGTAAACATTTTGTTTGAAACTTTGACTATTGCATATAATGTACACATCATTGTGAAACTAGCTTTACACCGGTGTAATGTGGTGCCAATAATGATGGTTAGTGTTAGATGATACTATGATAGCGGTGTTAGAATGATAGCTATTTTTTATTATTCCAAAGTCCCAAGTATTAGTTTAGTTATAAAAAAAGTTGATCGGAAATCAACTTATTATTAATTGGTCTGAATTACAAAAAACAAAAATAGCGTAGTTGTCAATTGTCAAATATATATTTTTATATTGTTCAGCCAACTGAAATGTCTATTTACTAATTGATTCTATAGTTTTGAATTTGAATATATTTTCTTCTTTTAAAATTTATTATATAATATTAATTAATTAATTAATGTTATTTTTAAATTTTCTTTTACGGCATGCTGCTCTTTTGCTTTTTTTAAACTCTTTATATCTTTACTTTGACTAGACTCAGCTTAAAAAACCAAAAAAGAAAAGAAGATGCTACTCACATCTCATGGATGTTTCTAGTTTATTTATCATTTATATAAGTATTTTTTTTTTCTTTTACGGAGATAATATTGGTGTTACTAATATCCAACTTTGGTAATGTTAAGATTAGAAGGAAAAAGAGTATTTACACTTTTAGCACTAACTTTTTTAAATGTACATATATAACTCATCCATATTTCCAACTGCTAGCACACTGATATACAGTATTAAATTTGAGGACATCTAACCCTACTTGAATAGTTGAATACAGACTTTTATATAGACGTAAATACGTAATGTTTGTTGATTTTTGATATCTAATTTGTGCCTTTTAAAGAATCACAATACCCTGTGATCTTGTAAAGGTCACTCTCCATCATTTTACTAGCTATAAAAATGAACCAAAACCATTACAATGTCATCTTTTATTAGTTGGTACCTTTATATAAATATTATATACCTTTTTATATATTTAGTTATTATTGACAGCTATATAATTTGAACAACTCAATTTTAGATAGTATAAGACAGCTCCTGTGCAGCAAACCGTCCCCCGTCTTCGGCTAATGTGGTGCCGTCCCCCGTTTCTTCCGCAGACTATTTTGAGGTGTCGTCCCTGTAAAGACGGAGTAAAATGGTATTGCAATGAGCTTATTATCTTTAAACGGCTAGTGCAATGACTGAATAAAAATAAATAAAAATTTAATACTTTTTTTCCAATTTTAAACACTCTATATATACATATAATTAACACTCTTTTTCACCATATAATTCTCATCATCTCTAGTTGTTTACATATAAATTATGTCAAACAATTACCACTTTTTTTCACACGCAATTCTCACTTTCTTTTTAAGTACTACATCAACTATATATACATACAACCTATATAATTCAAACACTTTCTTTTTATCAAATCGTAAATGAATCTCTTCCAAAATTTGGACGAAGACTCCGATATGAAAGATCTCAAAATAAGCATTGATTGTTACAATCTGAATGCTATGCTTGATAATGTTATGTATAACAAACCTACAAACGAAGACACAGAACAAGACCAACTGTATAGTTTATTAATGTAACATACGTTCTATTATTATTATTATTATTATTATTATTATTATTATTATTATTATTATTATTGTTGTTGTTGTAGTTGTGTTTCAAAAATATAAATGTTTTTGTATTAATAGTTAAGAAATGAGATGACACTGGAAAGTTCAGTTATTCAGTCAATATAGACAAGATTAAATTATTCTTTATTTTTTCAGTCTTTGTACTGATATGACGTTAAAATAACAGTTAGTTTTTCAGTTTTAGACTGTATCGCAATAAGTGGTCTAACAACTTTGGTCTCATTGGTAAACTATCGTGGACTGGTGGCTAAAGTTATGTATTATGATATGTTTTCTGCCTTTGGCAATTACGTATATTTACGTCATAATTATAGAACATTTAACAGCCCCTAGATCGTAATTAGTGACCGATTCAGGTTAGAATGTAATCCGTAGCACACAATTTTTCTCTCTTGATATCAGAATATTTTTGTAAGTGTACGATTTTATAGAAAATAGCCGATAAATAAACAAATAACAACTTACCTTATAAAAGTAGTCTCCATTCGTTCTTATTTTTTTGTACCGATAACATCAAAAACAGACTCGTCATTTATAGAATCGAAATTCTAATTCTCTTAGACCCATAGCACCAACAAATAATATTACAAAATATTTCTAACAAATCTTTCACTTCATGGATCAAATAGACTCGTAACCCGGACTACCTTCAGCTTTAATGTAGCTAGTCAATTATGAGTGATAGAACTTTTGGTCAGATTCAGCGGGATGTTGTAAACATAATACTATAGATTTGTGCTGTCTTTACGAGCTTAAAGCTACAACAGAAATGGCTAACAACATGTTAAAAGCTAGCTACCGATCCTAACGTGAGAACCGATATCCATGTATCGCAATGAGGGTAAATACCTTCAGTTCTTCCGGTAGTTTAGCACCTAGTCGTATATGTTTGTCTAGCTTAAGAACTGTAAGAAGAGACAATGGCGTATGGTAATATAGGTTGTAAAATGAGGTATGCCCAAATTATCCTTTTCCTGTAGCCAAAAAGATGGCATATAAAATTATATAGATTTCCGTACACGACAACCAGGATCCTCAACGTGCCTAAAATATATGCCAAATCAATGTATACATATTGTAACATTTATCTTCACTATGTTTCTCTCATTTTTTAACCAATTGTTTTGGTTTGTGTATCAGTGAGATTTCTCATTTTTAACCTATTGTTTTGGTCTATGTATCAATGAAATTGGTAGGACTTTTTGTAAGCACATAAAATATATTTATAAGGCCTATTTAAAGATTTGGGTTAGGCTGACCGATGAATTTGTCGGGCCCAAATGCAAACAATATTTAGCACACGAGAAAGGATAGATCATCACATAAATATAGAACGGAACATGGGTTTAGCCTTTTGGTCCATTTGGGCCAACGAGCCAGATGAGAAGAATTGCGTCCAAAAACCTGTCACTTCTGGACTTTGAGAAATATATATTTTTATTTATCTAACTTTTTACTATAAATTATTTAAGAAAATTAATCAGTCTTATGATGATGTTAAGAATTCTGCAATCCGTGAGACTACTTGAACCCCCGTTCCTTAGTTTGTGATGTTTTCCTTATGCAAGATAGTAAAGGGGGTACAACCAGATGTACCTAATGTTGTTAATGCTGATGATTCAGTCAATCTCAAAGCATCGGGGAATCCGGTATTTGTTTGAAGAACGGTCCTGGTTGTTGAGTGTCGTACTTCATTTAACTCATTGTCTTTTAGAAGTAATCTAGTCCTTTAATAAAAAAGAATGATTTAAGGATAGTACGTTTTTTATTTTGTTATTTCTTCTATACAAGTTTAAGGTTCGAAAGTGTTCAAAAGTAGGGAGACAAAGTTGGTGAATCGTTTATTTGTTTTATCTTTAAGTTAAGAATCTAATCTATTCTTAATGTGGTGTATTTGTGGTTGTAGGTTTTCCGGTTATCAGTAACTTGGTCAGCAGGGGAAATAATTACTGTTTACATCGAGCAATACGAGAAGATTCATCAAAAGCTGGAAGAGATTCTCAGGAAGCACTTGCACCTTGATAACTCATGATCTAACGTCATTAAATTGCGTGTACAGGCACACTCAGAACAAAATTCAACCTATTTACCTAAGAAATCGGTCGATCCAGATTATGTTTCATCTCTTAACGGGTATTAAAAACTCAAAAGCAAACATGCCAAAACGGTCAAAAATCACCCCAAAGTGTAGTTTTAGTACATAAAACCTCCTAAATCATTTTATTTACGTAATTAGTACATTTCAACCAACCTGTATTAACATGTACCAAAAACTACCCATTTGACCGAACCCGCCCACCTCTAACAAAACTTACACTTGGTCTAGACCAAAACTTACACTTGGTCTAGACCAATAATTCAGTTGCATTTTGAGAAGTCAGTGCCACATATATCGTGTTCCTACAAAGTTAACTTTGTTCGAGTTATCATCTTACTTTTATTTTGGATTATTAAGTTGCCCATCATGTGTTTGTCATCATTAGAGGAATAGGGCACTTTCAGTTTTAAAGTAGTTTAACTCTAAAGTCAAGTTGTTATATTGTATTGTAATGAGATTACAGCTATGGCTTACAAATATGTTTGGTTAAAGAACTCTCATGTGTCTCCATCCAAATAGTAATAGTAATATAAAAACATGATAGCTATTGGCATTTGGTTATTATTGCCAGCTTTATATCCATTTCTTGGAATAACAACGTCACTTTGAATCAATCATATACAAATTGTGGGCTCAAGAAACGAACATATAACGAAACATTATCCACACAATTAATAGCTTACAGAAATGCTAACAATGATCTTATTACATTTTGAGGACCAGTCATAAGGTCCTACTATAGGTAATGGGTCAGGGTCAGGGTCGGGCCGAGAGATTTGGACATCTACAGAAGAATTAGGCACTATCAGGTTGGTAGGCCTTGTTTAGAGTCGGGTCAAATTTTGTTTGGATAAACGGGTTATGGGTCAATTTTATTAAGTGTTTTTTTTCTTTTTCTTTTTTTGTTTTTTTTTTTTTTGTTTTTTTTTTTTAATTAAATATAGTTTGTTACTAAACTATTAGCTTCTTGAGCTGATGTTGCTGACTTTTAAATCAATATCCCATAGAAAATTGGGTTCATTTTTATATTTAACTAGCTGACTCATTAGAAGGTAAATTATAACCCAAAATTGACCACTTTTAGAAAAATGGGTAAGAAAGATCTTGGGCTTCATTGATGTAGATGTACTTGGTGAGGTTTGTAACAAAACTTCTACTTAATTGGATCACTTTTTCTTATTAGTTTATTTTATTAACTAAAGAAGAAACATGCATTATAAGGATTTATTATGTAAACAAGATTTTATTAAGTAACCCATTAATCTTAACATGATCTATAGCGATCGATAAAGATTAACGCTTTTAAAGAACAATTAAGGGAACACAAGTTCAAAAATAATGGAGTAAGGTAGCACAAACGGAAAAGTAAAGGTGTGCAAGTTTCCTTTTTAGGTCAAAGCAACATTTTGTGATGTGCTATTGAGGTGTTATATAACTTGTACCATACGTCGTATCGTGTAATGACCACGTCAAATGACATGTAATTGTCACTCGAAGACCATTGAGCAAGGTTTCCATCAACAGGGACTTCACCAACATGTTGTTTGTACTTTCCCTGCTGTAAACTTTCGAACCCAAGAATATTACTTTTTCATTAGTTCTGGTTAAGAATTATAGAGGAATCCAACAATAATTAATTGATCACTTTGATATTAATCATGAGCAAAAACAAATTAAAACAACACTCTTGTAATTGAGGTTACACCTACAAATAATAAACAGATATAATAAAATCAAGAAAACGGATAAACGAACAATACGAACACAAGAATTTAAAGTGGTTATACTCGATCTCCGACTTAGAGATATGTTTAGTTCACGAGGTCAAACCAGAAAGTTTTTATGTTATTTTCGTAGTCCAAGGGCTTGCAAGAGTATGAGTTACAATATATAGTGTACAAGATAAAAGGAAAGTATCCAAAAATCAATTATGACCGACATACCCGATCCCGCCAGGAACACAATCGGTGATCAAGTTTTCATTAATTGATCCCGTTGGAATCTCAACCGTCCCGCCGAGATTGTTACAGAATTTTCATTTTTCGCTTCCTTCGTTCAATCTTCACACCCAACAATCTCCTACTTGAAGATTTAACCAAACACCAAATTCTTAACCCTTCACAATCCGTCCCTTCAACAATGTCACCCGTTCTAACCTACCACTACCGTTAAAATACCACCCAGGACATGTTGTTCGACCACGCAGAGTCGGAAGACTTTCGATACAATGCCATCAGAACATACACTATGAAACTGATACCACTATCTAGTTATCTGCACCACCATCTTCTAGCCCAAGAAGATACGTTGAAGTGTACTACGACTCCAACACCGTTGTTTCCACAACCACAAGATTCTTTCGAGAGACACCCGCATCTTCAGCTTATCAATTACACACATGTCTAATCCTGCCACCGACATGTCATCGACCACCATACATAATTTCGTCTATCCAATCTTCCTTCCCCGTAATAAGATATTGCTAATAGAGCCAACACGTAGATCATCATCAAGGTTTACCAGTGAGAATACAATCACAACCTTGAAAACCTACATTATCAACTTTCGTTTTCCCGCTAGTACACTGGCCCAAAACGTAGCTACAATTTCTATGAATACATCGTCTCCCACTCAACCTGTTATCACTGTACGAATCCAAATAATAACCGCAACACTCTTGAGAAGACTCTGGTTCATAATACTCGGTCAGTCGTAAAAACTTGCCATTATAAAGTATAAATTCGAAGGTTTGAACGCTCTAGTGTTACTCGGAATCCGCACATTAAACCCGTAGAAACTTGAAATCCATCAATCGCATAACTCTCTCAAGATTCCTACTAATTGCCAAACTTCCACTAGCTTCAACACTTCCCTTGGTTACCGAATGTAACATCCTCTCCTGCGGTCTGGTAATTTCTATTATTTTAATCGATTATCTAATTGTTTTAGAAATTATTTAATATTATGTGTTTCATTGTGAAACGTAGATAAATAAGTCCTTTGACTTATTGTGACTAGTGAAATATTAGTCGTTTTAAATTATTATAGATGACGGTAAAATAAAATAATATTTCTCGCAAATGGTATTTAAGTTCCAGACAAAAGATTTAGGACGGGTATAAAATTATACCCTTTAATTGTTTGAGTCGGTTGCAAACCGACTTTGTAATCCCATATATGTATTCTCACCTCTACTTCTTGTTCTCATTTTGTTAACTTGCAAATTCAAGAAATCATAACCAAATTCAGATTCAAACTTGTACTTCTGTGATTTCAAATTCTAAGCATCATAACCATCATCATCAATGTTCTAATTTCATCAGATTAGCAAACCTTTCATTTTCAAAAGAAAGAAAAAGATGTAAATTTGATTTTGAGTGTGTAAATCGAATTGAAGCTTGATATGTTGTTATTAGGTGATATGTGAAAATAACATTTTGATTCGATTTTTGGACGCGGTTTTGTGAAAATATCACTAACTCGGATTTAGTTGAAAATTGCATGGTCACTTGGAAACGACCTAGTAATCAAGACTATCTTATATAGCCTAGGCAGTTTTTGGCCATTCGGGGTCATCTAGGGCCCGAAAATGACATTTTTCAGTTTTAAACGTCATTGCTGACTTTTCTAAGTTCATTTCTGATTGAACTTTTGTTTGCCTAGACTTCAGGGATTACCTGATTGGATAAATAAGCTATAATGTTAATTATGGAACGAATTTCTAACTTGTATATGATTTTCTGTTTCAGATCAACGTAAGACTCAGTGATATAAGAATCCTGAGTGTGGAGACGTCAGAGGTATCGGTGAGTGGATTCAGAACTCATCATTTGATTTAGTTGTAACTATTTGGTTACAACAAGTAAACGTAGATGTGTGTTAGACTGTTTAGTCTTGATTATTGATTATTGATCTACGTGATATGTGAACCAATGTGTATTCATGTTATTGAGGTCAACGTGTAGTTGGACTTCTGGTTATTATGTGATTTACACATGTTTTGATTCATTTGTTGTGTTTGAGACCTGTGTATGAGTTTAATAACCAGTAGTTATCGGTCTATTCTGTATTGGCCATACGGATTGACGGTAAGTGTTCTTTGGGAATCCCCGGGTATTATGATATCCCAAGAGCCACCGATCCTCATTGAAATATGTGTGTTTACGATTATTTGGTGCAAACAACTAGTTATGCTAAGTTGAATGGAGTGTGATGAATCTATTTACTTAGCTTCGTGCTAACCCCTCATTTTACTTCCTGCAGGATATGTTTTGATTAATTGTGGGTGCAGGAGGTGAATGGTTGATCAGGGAATGTTTGACTGCGCTTAAAGACTCTGATATGGTTTTTGTAATAAACCTTGTTTGGAGAATTTTACAATACCCCGTCTTTTGTAGTTTTAAACAGTTTGAACAGGGTGTAAATATTAAAAATGTGAACTATTTATGTATAATACTTTAATATATATTAAGGTGATGTATTTTAAATTCATGCTTCCGAGTTTATTAATATTATATTCTTCAATAGAATGAGGGGTGTTATACCGAACTCCCTAGAGTTCACGAACCTCTCAATAATATCTGAAAGCTCACTAGGGCTTACAAGATTATCTGTCTCTAACCTATTTTAAAATTCTCAATCGGTTCCTCCAGAAGATTCTCTTGATTGTTGAAGCAAACCTACCACCCGATACATAAGCCCTGCCAAACACAGTATATCCGAAATTCTCTACAACCGATATTTCCTAAGTGTGTGAGCTCTAACCTGCCCAGTCATTCAAAACTTGGGATATCCGATCATAATCATGATCTCCCATTTTTAACCCGCGAGCGATAACTAAACTCTCTCGATAACCATCACTATTGATTATCAAACGAATGTGGTACCGTTTATTACCACTATCGAATAAGAAAACCTTTCTCTTGAGCTCTAATCATTTCAAGAAGTTCCGAGAATCACATCCCATACTTGCAACATCAAACACCCTCTCATTAGCATCTCGCAAGAGAAGAAATCCGATATCATTCATCTCTTCTTTGCACGAGATCACAAAGAACGATGAACCCGAATCCCAAACCTAGAATACCAAAACTCGCAACCACAACTATATGACCATCAACTTTAATCAACGAATTCGTCTTACCGCGACCAAACACAGCCTCAATGCGACTAACCTCATGCCGTGTTGTCCCGTTGCGATCCAAACATTAGATTCGAGTCGTGAAACATGTAAATCTAGTCGCGCTTTACATACTATAATTGGATCAAAAAACGTACACCATAATTCCATCGTGATTACATCATTATACATAACCTGATTTACATTTTTCAAACAAATCCAATACCGTGTCGTTCCAATTATTCCCTATAGTTCTCTTTTCTTCCAGATCCATATTTGTCCTAGACCTCCATCTTCTAGAAACTGAAACCCTTACCATCAAAACCTAATCTTGATCATGCTCACATCCGTTATTGTTCCCGATCTTCATACCATGAAACTCTGCTACCAATTGTTAGGAATTACCACATAATCAAACAACTAACAACAATTAAATGATCACTCTGATGTCAACTGTTAGCAAAAACAAACTCAAATACTCTTGTAATTGAGGTTACACCCACAAAAAATAAACGAATAAAATAAAACCAAGCAAACAAGATAAACGAACAGTACGAACACAAGAATTTAACGTGGTTATATCCGCTCTCCAACGTGGAGATCAGTTTAGTCCATTGGGCCAAACCAGAGATTTTTTTAATAATTTTCGTAGTCCAAAGGTTTACAAGAGTATAGTTACAATATGTAGTGTACAAGATATAAGGAAAGTGTCCAAAAAATCAATTATAGCAGGCATACCCAATCTCGCCGGGATCACAACCCATCCTGCCAGGATCACAACCCCTGATCAAGTTTTCGTTAATTGATCACGCTGTGATCTCAACCATGTCATTATGATTGTTTCGACATCTTTATTTTTCACTTTTCTCGTTTAATCTTTACACTTAACATTTTTAGACGACGAGCAACTTCCTATGTGAACAGTTTTAAGCCTCTTTTAAAGTTCTAAACGTATGCATCATTGTATTTCTCTGATCTTATTTGTAACTTTTCAACTGACGCTGTTGAAAATTGTTTTATTGAACGTATTTTTCTTTATTTCTTTCATATACATAAATATAAATATACATAGTTAATTTCAAAAACTAAATAATGACATTAGAAATTTACACGCCAAAATAAAAGGATATATAGACCAAAAGTTGGATTTACGAAGAGTCGGGAAGGACGTAAATACGAAATACAAGTTTACATTGCAGGCCTCCATGACCGTGGCATTGGCACCACTCATTTACTCTATTTTCCTTTTATATGTATTTTATATTTTATATTTATATTTATATATTAATAAATTATATTTTCCGAAAGATTAGTTTATATTTCCAAACCTATATTATTTAATTGGCTGTCAGAAGTTTCTATTAGAAAAACATCAACTAGATGTGTTTAATCGCATTAATAAGTGTTCTGAAAATTTGTTAAAATGTAAATATTACTAACTTATACTAGCATGGTTTTCACACAAACCGTTAAGTTGTCGTACTTCATTTTCTCTTACAAGAGAATTAAAATGAGCATGTTATACATCTTAATTATCGTTTATATATTATTCGAATGTTGATATGGTTAGAGTATCTCCAACTAATAAATATAATGTTTTATATGTGTTCAAATAATTTTATTATTAAGGAATTGATTGGTAATTAGAATTTTCGTATGAGCAATAATTAGTTCTTTTGACTCATTAAATTCGACTCTAAAACTCATTAAATTCAACTCTAAACCCAATGATAAGTGAAAGAATGCATGTTATATATAATTTTAAGTGCATGTTATTAGATATATACAATGAAACTCACTTTTCATATATATATATATATATGGGAATATGAATTAGTTAGTGTAAAAAGAATTTTATTATAAAATAAGTAAAATACAATTTGAACCGTTTGATATATAATGAAACTGCTGGACGGGTTGTTAACTAAAGAACTAAGAATATTTTAATTTTAATTAAATGATTATAATTATGAAATAAAATTACTAATTTATTATTTAACTAAAATATTATTTTATTTATTTTACAATAAAAATTTTTATATATAAACCAAGTCATATATACGTGTGTGTATCAAAATCTTAAACTTATAAATTGATGAATTAATTCACACATTCCATTATTCAAGTCACATATTGATGCTATATAAAATGCAAACACCTTTAATTGTATTATAATAATAACGTCTTTAACCATTTATATCAATTTTCTAATTAAGAAAGAGACTTCACATTTGTTTCTTGCACTTCAGGCATGACAAATTATACACTCATGGACCATGCTTTACTAGCAGTAATCTTGCACAAGGTATTTGGTGGATAATCAAATCATGCATGTCAGAAACTTGATAATTCGTCAACTTAAATGGGTCACAAAATGTATTATTAGTTTTGGTTAATGTTTTGAAAGCTATCATATTATATATTAACTCATGCTTTTTGCTAATAATTTTTGTCTCATAGACTACACTTTCTTTTAACTAAAGATTTGGTTAAAAATTGTCTTTTTTTAATGAAAGAAAGTACTATCAATTATTAAATTATTAAATTAAATTGTTTGTCTTCATCGCCTTAATTTTTTTCCGTCATAATTTTATTACTAGTATAGTAGTATATATACCTATATATATTGCTATATATAGTAGTATACTACTATATATACTACTCAATGTATTATCTGTTCTATTTTAAGATTATTATAGGATGGAAAACATTACTCTACTGAAAATTTTCACTGATTCACCAACTACATATAGTACTATACGGATTATTATAATATAAAATTTTCACTAACATATTGCATATATAACCTAGTACAATTTTTCATAAAGTCTGTAATTATCATTATGCATACGTACATACATACAATTCATGAAAATATCTTTAAATAAATGTGTAAATGTTGTATTCGAAAATAGGTTTATTTATGCTAATTTGTAAATTTGTGGTATGAAAAATCCTTTTTTATAAGTTGAGCACGTAATTTCAAAATTTTAATTCTCTCACATGAAATATATATATAGAGGTGAGATCATTAATATATATATATATATATAGATGTGAGATCATTAAAGTATGAGTATTTTTGAAAGTATGAAAGTACCAATATGAACACGCCACGTGACAAAAATCCACTTTCCCCCACTTTTTTAAAAATTAAATATCTCAAAAACCGTTAATCAAAAAATTATAAAAATTGCACCAAAAAAATCGAAGAGGAGAAAACGCTGATTTTTATGGTGCAATTTTTATAATTTTTTGACTAACAGTTTTTAAGATATTTAATTTTTAAGAATGTGAGGGTTTTGTTATTTTAATCAAGATCAACGGTTGAGATTTGTACTTTCATACTTTCAAAAAATTTCATACTTTAATTAACTTTCCTCTATATATATTACTATTTATATTATATTGTGTTATTAATTATATTAATTCTCATAAAAAAGACGGATAAAGTGAAATTTAAATAAGTCTAAATATGTATCCATTAAATTTAACTGTAGTTATAGTATGATGTAGATGGTAACACAAAGCTAAAATAGTTTATGTCCTACTCTTTAATATAGTACATTTTATAATTAAATAAAATGGGGATGAAAAGTTGTGGTATATAGTCAAACCATCTACACAATTCGACCTTAATTTCTTTTAATTTCACCACCCCTTTTTATAATCAACAAGCAAGGTATAGATAGAATATGATAAAAGTTAATGTTTTAAAAATCACCTGGACCGAAAAATCAACTTTTACAATTGATTGTGAACTGATTTATTTTGTTATATTTTAGACTCGAGAGAATCGACCGGTTTACCGGTAGGACCAGGTCGGATAGGAAACTGGATTCGGAATTGAATTAGTTTTTTTTTTTTTTTTTTTTTTTTTTTAATTTTAGTATAGGTCAAAAATAGTGAATTACATTTATTTAGTGAGACTAAACTTGGTTAATATAAATAATTCTATATATTGATGAAAATGTTTTTATGTATTTTTGTATACTTTTTGAATTCATCATGATATATTTACTCGTTTGAAATTTAATGCTTGTATTCACGTTAGATTAAGTATTTATATTTACATGCACAATAAAATATTAAGTAAACGTCATGTAAAAATCACCGTATTCACGTTGGATTAAGTATTTATATTTACATGCACAATAAAATATTAAGTAAACGTCATGTAAAAATCACTCTCATGAGCAACATGTTTATATATATATATATATATATTATGCATGACATATGTATGTATCAAGAGTTTGCTACCTAAAATTGTACGGTCTTTTTGTTGACGTGTATTATGATATGTTAAAGTCTCCCCTCTAGCTTTCACCGCTGAATTAACACTCTCAATCCCTTTTGATGAGGTCCTACATCTTTTTATGTATTTTCCACGCATTATGACAAATCAGTTTCACTCAAATAGTTGCAAGTCTCTTTGCTTACATGTTACATCGTGAATTATACTTTGATTCTAAATATATTGAAGATATCACCAAATTTAAGATCGTGATGAGAAGGACATGATCAAAAAATGTTTAGTAGTCCATCGATCATCAAATTCTTTTTGAATGACTTCAGTAAAAACTACTTATTTAACATATGTACGTGTTTATTCTTATGTGACGTTAGATCTAAATGATAAGCGACGTGTTACCCATGTAAATGAGCAATTCCTATAAATGTATAGGATAAATTATAATTAAGCAGATTTTTCCAGTGTTTTAAAAACCGGTTCGACCGGGCCGGTCCGACCGGTTGAACCGGGATTTGGAGGTTTTCCGGCTCAAAATAAACCGGTTTTCAGGCAAAGTTGACCAAGTCAAGAACCGGCGGTTCGACCGGTTTTCGGGCGGTCCGACCGGTTTTTCGGGTGAGGTTGGACCGGTTTTTGACCAAATTGACTTTTTTTTTTTTGCAAACTTTGAAAGTTCATATTTTTTCACTCGAAAACTTTGATTGTTTTATTCTTTTTGAAAAAATCGGCTTCCTTGACTTTCAATTTTGTTAAATTATATTTTATTTTTACTTTTAAATGTACTTTAACCACTCATATATTGCTTCAAATTTCAAATTCATAAAATTTAAAGTCAATATGAAGTGTAATTAAACATTAACACTCAATCAATTTTGAAAAAAATTAAAAAATAGTAAAAAAGTCAAAAAGTCAACAACCGGTCCGACCAGCCGGTTCAACCGGTTCGACCGGTCCGACCGGAACCGATAAGATGACCGGTTCGATCAAAAAACCGGTTTTTAAAACATTGGATTTTTCCTCAAACTATATTATTCTTAACACTCGCCGTTTAAAAAAGAAACTACTCTTTTTTTAGCTAAAAAATGATCTCACATGTTTTTTTCACAGATTATCCACTTTTATCACCGAAAGTAACATGTGTTTATGTATAGTAAGCATGGTGTCAAATATTCTTTGTGCGTTTAGTTCGTGCTCCGAAGGAAATGGAAGTCAAAGGAAAAGGGACTTTAATTCCATTAGTTAGAAAAATTGGTAGATCATAACGTTATCGATTACTCAATCAAACAAATTAAAAAATAACATATTAATTCTATAAATTTTTATAAATTTCATAAACTAAACACAACCTATTTATATTTAGCAACTTATTTTCCAATTCCTAAAGCTAATAAGATAAACATTGCATTATAATCAACAATATCGTTTGCATACCATGTGAATACGTATTAATTGCGGGTACGCCATCACAATAGCACCAGTGCACCACCAAACTACAAATTTATTGTCATTCTTTTACTTATTGATTATAATTTAATTATAATAATAATTAATGTTTTGGAATTGACTTTAACTAGTTGGCTTTGAAATTAAATCATTATGATAATTAATTTCTAGCTCACACATAAGTACGTAATCTAATTTTCAATTCAATAATACTAACCAGAGCTAGCTAGATGTAGTTCCACGTTGCATATAATAATTCATGTGTATAGATATGACATTTTAAATCATTTTATGTAACATTTAAATTGGACGTTATCTATTTATTGATTTTTACTATATGACGCTTAGAGTTATATAAAAATGTGACAGACTATCCATAGAAATCTTGCAAATTAAACAAATGAGTATTTGCTTACAAGTAGAATGTTTTAACCATCAAAGGTTCGTATATACATGTTTCATTTGATTTCTCTACATTAATAATATATTTATTGTCACTCATAAATAAAACTACTTTCATTTTAACTCTGCGAGAAGCGAAACACTAAACGACAATTTAAAGCTTCTTTTATTTTATTGGATCACTATAGAAGTCGGATTGTAAACTTAAAGAGAATAGATTGGACTTGTAACTCTAGTTAACTCGTATCTACTCCTTTATAACCTTCTTTTTCTTACTTGTCAGCCTACTTTTTTATAATCTTTCCTCTGTTCAATATATATATATATATATTAATATATAGATAAAACAATGAATAGATGATGTTGGTATATGCATCCATCGGGTTCTTCATTCATAAACGAAATGTAATATCAAATTTCCATTTGATACAAAGTGACAAAAGCGTACATATAACATCGTATTTAATTAAACCACACGGCCAACGGAATTACACCATATAATAAAATTAAGGACGATAAATTGTCCTATTGCCGTTGTTGTCCTATAGCGGCCAACGGCATATGTATAGTTTATAAGTTCTCATATATTATCCATAAATAATATCATATAATATATATACTTTCATAATCAACTTGGTAGAATTTAATTACAATAGCCGTCGTGGTCATTTGTAGTTTGATGTTTACTAATTTTTGTATCTATTTCTATTTTATTTATCAAAGAAAACGTCAAATAACCTGATAAAAGTTATATTATTAAAAGGTCGTTTAGTCTTTTGGATAAACAATTAAATTATACTCCGTAGTTATTTTGTACGTACAATTATTTTGAACGAACTTCTAACTTAATATGCAACCTTGATAGTTGGTATATACTAGCCTTTTGTTTACATCACTAGCTAATAAAAAAGACTTGTGAGATATTTAATTGCTAGCAAAATGTAGTTTACTTTCATATAATTTAAATGTAAAAGCACAATCCATTTTCACTATATATACAAATAGTAACAAACAAACTAATGGTAATGACGTTTTCAACCCCATTTATTACAATCCTTTTCTTTTAACAAAAAGTATCACAACTCCCTACTTTTATATAACTTGATAACGACATAACAAATTTAAACTTTATAATCTATCAAACTTTTGTACACCTTCATAGTCCCGAAGTATACGGTAGTCCGGTCCCCGGAATCCACGAACCACCATCTAAGAAATCACCAACCGTAAACTTAGTCGCCTCGCTGGCACTCGTGATGATGTGGTGGCCCGGCCATTTCACTCTACCACCGGTTCCAGCACCGGCTCCAGTATTTGAATATTCACCGTAATATAATGTACTTAACGCAAAATTACCACTCCATGGTAGCCAACCCGCTGAATGGATCAGTCCATCAAGAGAACACTTCATGAACACTGTTCTCGAGTATTGCTTCCATGGCCTACCGAGAAAAGTCTGGATGGAACCAATTGACCCTCTCAAATCAGAATCAGCCTGAACAGCCGAATTATGAACTATGATGCCGGTATTTTGGTTTGGGTCAGTTCGGGCCTGGGCCGTGATTGTGTTCTTTTGACCACTCATTGGTTTTCGTACGAATATTTTACAACTTTGGACAACTACAGCTCCGTTACCAAATATGAAATCTTGGGTCCCATATATAATACAGTCACGGTAAAATTGTCGTCCAGAGTATACGTATAATGTGTCTTGATAACCCTTGAAAGCACAATTGTATACCACTGAAAGGTCTGACCCAGACCGAAAGGCTACTGCTTGGTGCTTTGCAGGCCCAGCAGTGTTCTCAAACGACATGTCTCTAATGATCACCCCGGATCCAGAAACCGCTGGTTAACACAACATATAATGAGACTCATAAAATTTTCGAACAATATACAACAGAGTGATGATATTTTATAACAATTTGTCATATGTTATATTGTTATTTTTTATGTTTATCGTTAGCTTTTATACTAAAAAGTACTAATCCTTTTTCACACACATGGTAAGAAAACATTATTTAAGATGAACTTAACTTTGATAATTAATATTTGTGTTTCAATCGAGTCTAAATCATTGACTTCATGTTAAAGAGCGACTGTTAGTCTCAATTGTTTCATAAATTGAAGCAAGAGGAAGTTGTAATTTTGTGAATAAAATATGAGGATATGTAGACATCTAGAACAACCTTTTTTATCGAACATCTAGAACTACTTGACGTTTGAGTTTGCGTGTGGTGTTTAATTATTATTAATTTTGTTTAAGATAAGGCTGATATTAAACTTATATGAATAAAAATATACATTTTTTTGTTCCATATATAAAAAATATAATATTTAATTAATTTCCAAGCACCGGAGTATCATTTGATCGATCATATATGCTAAAAGCAAACAAAGTTTATGTAAATAAACAGAAAATACAACCATTAAAATTATGCGACGAGGAACCTCTTCTAAATATGCAATTACAAAAACGTGTTAGTTACTATTTTGATGAGAAGAATTTCCATGGATAAAATGATCGATACGTAGTCGTTTCATATCGGTTAAAATTTACTTTAACTAGTATATACAAAGTTGCGTAGCTTTTTAGTTTTTATTATGTAATTAATTAATTTGTGTACGTAGCTGATTTCTCTCTTTGTGATCATTTCACATGATTTTTTACGCTATAAAATGTGATTATTTAACAGAAGGTAAATAAAAAAAGTTACCTCTGGTTTATTAAAAACTTATATTAAAAGTTCTTTAAATCAAAGGTTCCAAAAACATTGAAAAAATAAATAAAATATGAATATTTAAAAGGTGTTTTAACTTTTTTTCCAAGTTCTCAAAAAAAGTTGTCTCTCGTAAGTTAACACTTATCTAATAAATTTAATTATTTATTATTTAATTAATTATATACGGAGTATATGAATTTGCAAAAACTATTTTTGTTTGATAAAATGTCATTTTTGGTAAACAAGATAACTTTTCAGGTGTTTGTGTTTAATGTCAGTACAAGTATATTATTCGTTTAGTTCTCTTCAATATAAATACGCTAACATCCATATATAGCTAGCCTTACGACTTTAAAACTTACGTATAGTATTTAACTCATATCCTAACAAACAAATGTCAAATTATTAGATTAATTACCATTAAAGCGACTTTTCAAACTCAAAATAGTATAAATCAATAAGTACTTATATTAGTTTAAACCATCTATTTGATAAATAAGAACTTTCAGTTTTACTAGAGTAAATTAAATTAGACTATTATGTGTTTTTCTCTTATTAATCTGTATTCTGCATGGTTTTATTAAAGTCTCGAATTCCCTTTAACTAAATGGAACACATAACATCAACTACTAAATGACATGCAAGAAACATAACATGAGAATGACATTTTTAGTTGAAAAAAATGATAAAGATTAATTAATTTCTGGTCAAAAAATAATATGTAGTGACAAAGTCAACTCACCAAAAGTTGCTGACCGGAAAGTAGTCGTTCCATCTTGCACATTTTTGTTACTAGTAACCACTGTAGAACCAATACCATCTCCAAAAATCATCAAATTGTGCATCGTCTTCTTGATTTCAACATTTTCCTTGTATACACCGGCTTTCACGTGTATCACAAATCTCGAGTTTCCTTTTCTAAGCTTAGGCACGGCTGAAATGGCTTCGGATATCGTCTTGTAGTTACCCGAGCCATCTTGAGCAACCACGATATCGGCTGAGGTGGCACTTGAAGGTGTTGCAAGAAGCATTCTATCAATTTTTGACAACCATTTTGGAAATTTATTATTTGTGGACATCAGTTTTCTCCCTTTAATTTGTTTAGGACTTATTGTTAATGGACTTATGGCTTTGTTTATTGCAAGAGAGTTTCTAACGTACTTTGAAAAGCCACTCAAAGAAGAATGAAAAGTTTGATAATGAGATGACAAATTAAAGTCATGAAAACCATTTTGACATGTTACGTGATTGGTAGAAACCGAACTAAGCCATGTTTGGATATCGTTACTATTGGTCGAACCTAGTGAACGGTTTAGTTGATACAATGAGTCCTCGTAAAGCTCCAAACAATCAGCCCAAGCCGATTTAGCCCTTGGTCCAAAAGAACTCAAGTCCATAGACGAAACAAGCTTGTGAGCTTTTTCGGCTTGAGCCAAAGTTGACACAAGGGTTGTTCGACGAACATCTAATGGCGTTTCTATACTAGTCTTTCCAATCAAATAAGTGCAAATTTCGGGATAAGGGGCTCGACTGCATACCGAAAATGTGGTGGTAGAACTAGCAGCATGTACAACTCCAATAGGAATGAACATGATTACAAGAACATGAAGGAAAGCGAAAGCAAAACCATAGTTAAAGTCGATGAATATAGCCATATTTTTGTAGCTAATAAACTTATAGAATATGGGGTTTATATTTATGATATGAAAAACAAGAAGAGAGAGTGTTTCTTTATATAGGCTTTAAGTTTATACACTCAAATGCAATGGGCCATGCATGATGTTTACGCCATTAAAGAATCTATGGACTATGTGCATGAAGCTTTAATTTCTACCTAATTAATTTTCAATTATCAAATTTATATTTTTTGTGATTATTTTAAATCAAATATTTTCGGATAATATCGAATTAATTAAGTTTGTATTAATTAAAATGTTAAATGTTAAATGTTAAATATATTTTACTAAGATATAATTTCTAAAATGAGAAGCCAAAACCTTCCCCTTTGTCTACGCCCTTGAAACTCATCTAGCAGCCAGTGTTTGACTTTTATCAACCATTGTAAATTGAGGAGTTTGCCTGCACTTAAGACCAATTGGAAAAGGTTGGTTCAATTATTCCGTTAAACAACAAGAAAAAAACAATTAATATGTAGTTTCAAACAAGCATATATTACATGCTATATATGCATTAAAAGATAAAACATATAAGCAGTAATTGATGATACACACCCTAATCTATTTAAACGCAAAATCATTTTCGTAAAGAAGTCGTCACACAAAACTACTCCGTACAATAATACACACCCTATTCTATTCGTTGTTGTATCCCTACTCAACAGTTTACTGATTAAGAATTTAACCAAATTAATGCTTTCATCATCCTATCTTAGTTGTTTACATTATTATTTTTATTTTTTCTAAAAGATTATTTACTTAAAAAATACTATTATAAATATTATTTTTTTCATTTTACTCTTATTTATTATTTTTAATAATTAAATGATTTATAATTTTCAGTTAAATTTGTTTTAAATAAAAGGGTAACACTGATATTATATTAACCTATTTTAAAACAAACAATTTTTTTAATAGAGATGGGGCTTTTTTTGAATTGTTTTACTAAAATGTTGTGTTGTAAAAATGAGGTTTACGCAATTACAAATTGCGAACCGCTGGTCATGGTGTTAGAGAAGCGTCTGCTTAAAGTATAACCAATCACCCCCTCAACTTTAATACACGTTTTATTTAACCCTTTCTCTTTATAGTAAGTTAAGTCCACCAAAGGAAAACAATATAGGTTGTACACTGATAAAAGAGTGAATACGATGAGGTACAGTTTCAAAATAGTGACATCACCAAATATATACACACAAGTGGTTGAATATTTTAACGAAGTTGTTAATTTACTTTCTGAGACCATACTTACAACTCGAAAATTTAATATAATCCAACACTTGATGTAAAATAATCAGAGGGTCTATTGTTAGAACACTTAAGTAATTAAGGTATGTTATATTATATTTCCTATATTATATACTATCCTATATGGGATATCCTATCAACTATAACAAATAATATATATACATATTTTAAATTCTATTACCAGTGAATTAATCAAATAGACGTTATGAACTAGTATGACAGTTTTTCTGTAACAAATAATGTATACCTGTGATCCACCCGCAACCTGCTGTTTGGTACACTTAATGACCAATAATTCTAGGTACTTTATGGATTTACTTTCTCATGACGGGGTAGATATGACATGTAGCGGATTTCTTTGGCCCATTGTCATTTCTGAGTTTCATCACTCAAAATACGAATTAAAATATGAGTAACAATTTTTATTTGTAGTTAATACTATATTTGATTTAAAAATATATCATAAAATCTATTTGTAATTTGAATAATTGAATGGTATTGTACTTGTGTTATTAAACCTTTTTCTTCAATTATTAAACATTCTTTAAAATGTATTTTTGTTTTTGATAAAAGTCATTAATAAAGTAAAAATCAAAATTTGCCAAGATAATAGTTGGTGTGTTACCATTTTTGTTATACGTGCACTAAAAGAAGTCAATATATAGAATATAAGTGATATAATACAAAGTTGTAAAATGAGAAGGGTTTATATAAAATGTTTGTTAAAGTTGAAGGGTTATTATTATACTTCAAGTCTGACACCAGGAGCCAGCCAGAGTTCCGCAATTTACAATTGCTAGAGCCCCTTTTTTACAACCCAAGTTTTATTTGCATAATTTCTATTAAACAACAGAAGAAAAAAACTCCATCTTTAAAAAAAATAAAAAAATTCAAGAAAAATTATACGGACGATGATTACGGAACAGAGGGAGTACTAATTCGTTTAATTTGCAAACCAAATAACTAAATAATAACTATTTTGAGATAAAAAAGAAAAAGTTAGCATTAATGACTTTCAACAATCTACTTGCAAAAGTACTTAATTAAGATCCCAGCCAATAGGTTTTGAACTTGAGATATGTGTCTAAAACTATTAACTTAAGGATAATGAAACTCGTGAAAGGCTCGATCGAATACGACCTTTTCTTTGTTCAAATTTCTTCTTCAAAATATAAACTTTTTGGATTTCGATCACCTTTATAGGCATTAGGTGAACCATACGTACTCTACTTGTCGAACTCCTATTATGCCACTTGGTTTAACACATATACACCTAGGGTCCATGTCAACATCCACTTTATAGGTGTCGTAAATTGGGTGGTCCACTTGTCAAGCCACCAAGTTAGCAAAAAAGTTATCGGATTAGTGCTCTTCCTTCATTTATTAGTCTCATTTGTATCTTCTTTTTTTCGCTAAGTAACTATATGCATATAAGAGCATGAAAATTTCATGTATATTTAATTTAACGAATGGATGCGACAATATAAAAAAGTTCAACCGAATAGAAATTAAGTAATAGTAAGCTATCTTTGGCAAAACACAACCAAAAATACTCTAGATCCTTTTCAACATTTTAGCTAAAATTGGATAAAGCAATATAGACTTGTGTATTCAAGATCAACTGAATTTCGTGCAAGAATATTGAAAGTGACACGCGAACAAATCGCGCACAAATCATTCTCATCGAGCACGGAAGTGTGAATTTAATGGTAGATACAAATATAGCAAGCTTATCATGATATTGAGTCAGATTAAATTCTATGATTGTGATCGTCTAAAGAAATTATGATTTGTACATCTCAATTTTAGTGGATTTATATGTTAAGATGTTGCAATCTTATAAATTTTATACCTTTTGAGAAGATTTTCCCTACAAATCTTTGTTCTTGTAGCTATAAATGTTGCCAAACATATGGTCCTAGCTAGCTATATGCAAAAGTAAGGTATGTATAAACACACTTGTTTTGAGTATAACTTTCTTAAAATAGCAATAGCAAATAGCAAATGAATGTTATAAGAGAGTAATAGAAATTACATAAAACTGTATACAGTAGGTGTTAAAAAGACATAGTTAAGATATGATTCAAGTTAAAAAAGATAATAAAACTGCTTCTGAAAGAATAAAACTTTACAATTCGATGAACAAATTACTCAACAACTGAGGCTTTATTCGGTTACTTGATCATCACTTCGAAACAGTTTGTTTATCAGTTTAAATTTTGAGCATTTTAGATTCACGGTGAATTTTTAGAATCTCGTTTTGGGAAGTCGTTACGACTTCTAGTTGTGTGAATCAATGTATGAAAATTGATCAATCAAAACATTTAGCAGTATCAGAATCCTGTGCGTACCTTCTAATAAATTTGCTTGAATATGATTTATAAACCGATGTGTAGCTAGGTTTATCAAATAATCCTGTATATGTTATGTAAGTATATATCATTCTCTTTTGAAAAGGTACTTTAGTAAAACAATATGATTGTCCCTATTAGACTATACAAAAAGGAAAAAGGTTTTGGTTGTTGATCATGTGATATTCAATTATTCATAGATTTGTATATTGTTTTATGACTACGTTATTCATAGTTTTTTTTAAGATATTAAAATTGTAAGAAATATATGTGTTGTCAGCTGGGATATATATCTATATTTAATGATAATTGTTAATTGTTTTCACATTTTTTTTATATTAAAATGTAAGAATCTAGATTATTTCTTTGAATGATAATTGTTAATTTGTTGGAGAAGTGGATGGCTAAATATATATGGAATGTGCGTTCATATATATATTGTTTTCATCTCTAAGTTTAATTGAGCCACAAAACAAAACCAGCTCTGGACAGCTAAAAAAGTTTCCCCTTCATTTGATGTCTTTGCATCAAAAGATTAAATGTTTTTCGAGGTTTAGTCATCAAACTACTTGATTCATCACTCATCTTACATGGATACCAATAGTAGTAAGCGACGAGTTACGCATCAAATATTCAGGGAATCCATGTCTTATTTCAACAGAAGATCGAGATATGAGGTTTAAATCTTCAAAAATGAAAAAACGACCATGAAATAGATTGTGATGTTTGTTTTGGTAATTCGTTGCGGTTTTGTATCTATTTTGATACCAATTAATTCAGTGGTTAAGGTAGGATATGTTTATTATTGGATAAAAAAGGAATTTTGCATTATTTTTATTTACTTTTAAGGGGCAAAAGTTATAGATATATCATTAATATATACTCTTATGTAATTTTATTTTTTACGTAATTTAAAATTTTTTGAGGTAAAAAGTACGTTGTGTCCGCCTCTTTCTACATTTGCGTCTAAGTAGACCTAATAACGGAGTCTTTGTTGCTCATGATTATACTCTGGGGTATAACAGGGAGTCGCCATCGAGAGATGAAGCAAAAGGAATGTATAAAATGACAGATGAGATCGAAACAATTCAATTTGTAAACTAGGACAATCCAGCTTTTAAACAACATTAACATAATGCATATAAAAACTAACTAATTACTATTCATGTCACGTGTATGATGTGCAATTGTGAATATGGTGTTTTCTATAATTCGATATATATAAGTAGCAGCCAATCATGGCAAATGTATGGAATTAAAGAAACTAAAAATGTATACAATAAAGCTAATACAGATCAAAATGACATGAACGAAGAGGACTATCTAACCAAAAACGTGATTGATAACCAATTCTATTTTGTTATTTAGTTCATGCTTTTTGTTATTTTCTGATCCATATTAATTCTTACGTACTTAAAGATTGGGTCTCTTCTCTGATTTTTATTCTATTTAAATGCATGTGATGCCAAACTTCTATCATATGATAATTAAAGATATAAAGATAATAGTCACCACTGATACATATAATTAGCTAAATGCAACTTTCTTTTAGGAAATTATACACAAAATTAGCAACTTATATACAATAGACCCATGTGAGCATACCCTCTAGTTATCGATCGATGCTTTTAACAGATTATGTGTATGAGTATAGCGTCCATACGAGTTTGGTTTTAGACATAAAAATTAACAAGTCATGATCATTAACGTCTCAAGCACAAATTAAGTTAATTATTATGTCAGGTTGGATATGACTAATTAAAGTGTGTTTTGATATCAATTATATACTAGTTTTCGTTCGCACATGCATATGAATACATGCTTTAATTCGATGAGTGTCTGTACATAGCTTTTCTCTTCTCTCATTGAGAATGTGGGTTTTCTGGAGTGTGAGCATGAGCAGATAGGTCGGTTTGGGCCTGTTCTATTTTGTATATATATTAGTGGTTGGATTTGAAGGTGTTCATCAATAAAATTCTATTTTATTTTTCTTAAAAAAATCTGTTACTAACGGCCAACTGCAAATTTACAAAGGCGCAGAGTGAGTAACTACCCCTCAAGAATTTCAAATTACAAAAAAAGAATTCTTTTAAAGACATTAATGACATTTAAAAAATTTTGTTCCTCAAAATTGTAGAAGACAAAAAATTAATAGGATTTTGTAACTCAGCCGTTGCTAAAAGCCATATTTCTTATGGTGCACTAAAGTTAATTGATAATAGCTCAATCTAGAGAAAAGTTGGATGATCATCTGAAAAGTACCAAGTATACAATAAGTCAAAACTAAAGAATCTAGCTACTTCGAGTACCAAAATAAGAAATGCATGTAATAAGTACTACGATAACCAAACAACATAACAAGATACATAAAAACTTTTGAATGCTTCCACTTGACCCCCTTCTTTCTAATGTGTTTTGAGACCAAAATGTTGCGTTGATATCTTTCATGATGAGCCTAGTTGGTGAGTCACTTGAACCCATTACCATGTATACTATTAGTCGGCGTTATGAATATCGTTTTGTGTGATTTATTTGTCCAGTTCCATTAGGGTATCTTTGTAAATTTTGTATTTTTGATTTATGTATATATTAAGGATTTGGTAAAATACAATAGTTAACTTTTGACAGGTCAGTGGTAAAACTTGTCCTCCCACGTGAAGTATTGCGCGTTCGAATCCTCCGTTACTTTTTCTGTCCATCAATTAATCATGCCTTAATATTTATATATATGACTTTTTATGTTCATCAACCATCCTAAATTATATTGTTAAATGTGAAATTGTTTTATTTAGGACACTAATAGATATGAATATATTGTGTACATATTTTCATTTTATTTTAAAATTTGTAAAACAAACATATTATTCTCATGTTCTTATTATGAATTAAAGATTATGTTGTTTCAATCTTTAAATTTATAATGTAAATAGTAAAGGTATAGATATATGGGTTTTATGATCATTAGTATACCTATAAAACTCGATCTAACAGGCCGTATGAGACATATCATATTGAATATGAATTCATAGACTTGAACTACTATTCTGAAAATAATAAGTAATAAGATTGTTAATCGAAACACTTAAATAAAAATAAAATATATATTCATAATGTATGCTTTATATTTGTTTTTTCTAACTTAATTAAATGAGTGTAAATATAACTTCGCAGCGAAGCGCGAGTCGCCACCACACTCGTTTATTAACATATTGACTCGTGATTGATAACCAATTCTATTTTGTTATTTAGTGCATGCATTTGTTATTTTCTGATCCATATTAATTTCTACGTACTTAAAGATTGTGTTTCTTCTCTGTTTTTGTTCTATTTAAACGCATGTGATGCCAAACTTCTATGATATGATAAAGCTATGAAGATAATTATCTCACTAATGATACATATTAGCTAAATGCAACTTTCTTTTAGAAGATTATACATACATGCAGTTAGCAACTTACATACAATAGACCCATGTGAGCATACCCTCTAGTTATCGATCGATGGTTTAAACAGATTATTTGTATGAGTATAGCATAAAATGGCTAATCCATATGAGTTTGGTCTTAGACATAAAAATAATCAACAGTCATGATCATGAGACTAACTCAATTTATTTTGCTGTACCATTCACGTCTCAAGCACACTTATTAGGTCAGGTTGGATATGATTAATTAAAGTGTGTTTTGATATCATATACTGTTTTCGATTGTACATATGAATACATGCTCTGGTCTTGAGTATTTTTGTGCTTAAATTGTACGTTGCTCCTGCCATCACTTAAAGCCAGGTACGGATTTATAAAGGGGCAGACGGCCACGTATGGG
Source organism: Logfia minima (assembly GCA_963921325.1). Lineage (NCBI taxonomy): Eukaryota > Viridiplantae > Streptophyta > Magnoliopsida > Asterales > Asteraceae > Logfia > Logfia minima. Next base: position 24,141,836 of record OY992766.1, read on the forward strand.
CAACTGTTCCTTCAAAAATTTTGGATTACGCAAAAGAAAAAGAGTCTTAAAGGCATTAATGACATTTAAATGATTCCCCTGAATTTCTTAACTCCGCCTATGTTAAGAGCCATATCTCCTGTGGTGCACTAAATTTAATTGATAATCGCTCAATCTAAAGAAGAGTTACATAAAGTGTGAAAAGAATGTAATAAGTCAAAAATAAGGAATCTAGCTTGCTTACTTCAACTACCAAAACAAGACATGCAATAATTAAGTACTAGAATAACAAAACAAAACAATAAGATACTTACAAACGTTTGAAGGCTTCGACTTGACCACCTTCTTTCTAATGTGTTTGTTTGAGACAAAAATGTTGCATTTGCTATATGTTTTATGCATGCATCGTTTGGGTTGATATGCAAGAGCCAAGATGGTGAGTCACTTGAACCCATTTGTTAACAAATTGACTCGTGGCATGCCAAATGTCCATAGCCCAGAGTTTTGCGCGATTCTTTTAATTACGTATGCAGTGTTATGAATGAATGTATAGTATGCATGTAATATTGCATGGAGAATTGAAGTTTGTTGTCCATTTGTGAGAGTTTACGGATCCTACGTATCACATATTGGACACGTATATGTAAGCCAGGTTGTCAATTCTATTTTAACGTACAGCCATATTTCTACATGTCAGCGCAATAAATATAAATAGTACAGTATATAGTATTTAATTATTTCATTGTAAAACGATTTTTTTTTGTCGTTTATTTATGACAGAATACGTAAAGTGTTGGATTCAAAGAACAGCTTAAGATAAACCCTTTACCCAAAAATAAAATAAAAAATACAGCTTAACATTGTTTTAAGTATTAGGGTAAAATCTGACAATGATACTTAATTTTAGAGATAACTTTGTACTTAAATCCAACACTAACTTTAAACTTGTCTTAGCTACATTTGTTTATCATGTTCTATTTAGGTAAAGGAGTGCAAGTTTAGTTTTTGACACATAAAATGGAAAGTTAACTTTTTTACAGATATAAAAATGAAAATTCATTTCTTCATTGATTAAATACTCAAATATAGTTAAATTATTGAAACAAGTTTGTCAATGGGCAGCAGATTTTTTGGGCCATAGTTTTTTCGAACCTAACAGACTTATCAAATGAACATATTGGGCTGGGAAGCTTTGAAATGAACAATAGCTTAAACAATGGCCCATTTTAGTATCTATGAAATGGTTGGGTCATATAAATGTGACAGAAAAGAAATGGTCCAAAGGGTCAAATTAAATGGTGCTTTGTAAGTTTTACTTCCAAAAAACAGGTAACATACAAGATATGGCCCAGCATCTGTATACAGTTTATGTCCATTCGAGCACATGTATAGTGTTTGCGTGCACCCAAACACATCATATATTTGGGACATACATACCACTTGTACGCGTTAGAGTTTATGCTTCTAAGGATCGATTCCAATCACTATTAAGCTTTACAAAAGATAATGTTAGGAATATCAATTAATAATATTTAAAGATAGTAATATGAAAGCTAGTTGTAATATACAAGTAATATGAAAGCTAGTTGTAATATACAAGTTGTAATATTTAAAGATAGAATCCTAAGTAACTTAACGTTAAAGTCAATGTATCAAAACCGTATACTCCGCATAGGAGAGGAACGATTTAAATTCCTCTAGAGTCGATTTTATAGACCCCATATAAGTTATTATGTATGTTTTACGAGGTACTTTTTTTAGGTATTATGTTGTTGTGTCTTGTTCTTATTGTCGATTATATTACGTTGTTCGTTGAAGGTTTTAAATAAAGAATATGAGAAATCTTGTAAATCAAAGGGAAATGAATCGTATTACCTCTATTTTCGACTTACATAAAGTGAATACATCTTTTTTGAATAATTGAACGTAATCCTCCTTTATTTGGTTAGCTACTATTTGTGCTATTGTGGTTGAATGCTAGTGTATTCAACCCACTTCATTTTATATTTTTAATGACCAAATGGCAACAAAAAGTTAACTCTTGCCCTCATGGCATGCTTTGTTAATTTATAACACTCTGAAATTGTACTTGCTTTTCATGTATTAATCGTCTTAATTATATATGCTTTTGTACCTTTTAATTACGTGTCTACATACAACTTATAATTTTATAAGGTTACAAAGTATGCGATTCGAGAAGGCAAGTTTAATTTTTATAAACCATAAATGTTACAATTGTTATTCTTAAGACATTCTATTCGTATTTTCTAGGTTCCAGTTACCTGATTTTATGTAGTAATCGACTATTTAACTGTAAGATGTGATACCAAGCTAAGAAATCTCCAAAGTAAAGGTAACGAACTAAATACTTTTATAGATATTCCAATTCAATTTAATATTTCTAACTCTGTTTTGCGTTTGATACATATATATATATATATATATAACTTGTGTATTATAGATTTTGTGTGTCCCAAACGTGGCTATTATTTATTTAAGCGCACAAGATAATTGAATGCATTAATAATGGTGGGTCTTTATATTTGATTAAATATTTATAAAAGATGATAAGTAAGGAAGGGATTTTCAAATAGTAAATCATCTTGTAAAATTAATGGAATAATTGGTCAATCTTTTCGTTACGAAGAAATAGTAGAAAAAGCATTGCAAAGTCAAGGATATTATACTGCATTAGTGACGATATTAATCCGATTCATTGATTAGCCTAATTTTGATTAACTGATGTTCCTCAAATATATTAAATCCATTTTCTAACTATGTTAAATTTGTAGTTTATAGTAGAAATTGATAGAATAAAGTAGCAATATATCATCTTAGTTTTTTTTTCATTGCCATCATCCAAATAATCAAAGCATGACGATGATAAAATCAAGAATAAAATTAGGAGATAAATGTATGAGACATCACATAAATTTAAGTTATTAGCATGATTAGTAGGAAAGAAATTTGGATGATAAATCACTTCTCAAACCTCTATTCGGGAAAATAGTTAGTTACAATTTTAGAAGGTTTAAAGAAGTCAAAGATATACTCTAGAGTTATAATAATAATAATAATAATTAATAAATATAATTTATACAAATCTCACTTGAAACATGTGAGTGTATATATTTATGATAGTTGTATAAAATATGTGTGTTAAATTTAAAGGTTGTGTTCTTATAAAAAAAATTAGTCAGACACTATTAATCATGCTTCAAAATATGATACATTAAGATGGTATAATTCATTATACGACTAATTTCCAATAGTGTATAAATCACTACCTTTATAACAACCAACAAACTCTTTAAAAAACCTACTAGTATCGTTTAATTTACACATACATAATTCATTGCAAATTATAATTGTACATGAATCTCATTCCATGTGACAAACAAACCGAAAATCATATATACTCTATACAAATCTCACATGCGTACTTGAATACCGTACTCTTTTATTTTATGATGATTTTATCACATATTATAATGAAAATTAAATAAATAAGTCCTAACAAACAAATCAAAATCTATGTCAGACGTTCATCAAAATATGTCAAAATAAATATATTTGATATCAAATAAATCAATTTTACTCATCACACACACCACTTAACTACCAGCAAAATACCAGTCACCAACCGTTAATCTTTACACCAACATTTTATCCGCATAACTATTAACTAACGCCAAGGCGTTACTCGTAACTTCCTTAACTACCACCACACGATCACAAACATCCGTCTTCATGTCACTATCAGCCACGATTAGAAACCCATCTACACACGTGTCTTCATTAGTCAACGCAGCGCTCATCCACGTCTGCACGTTGCTGAGCTGGAACCTAACTGACTCACCTGTCCAATCCAAACTTTTCATTTCCTTATGCGATCTCTTAATTTCATAAACCGCGTCCCTAAACACAAACGAACAGTCACGTATTGCCCCTGTTTCCGTCGTGTTTACGGACTTAAATTCGCGTGAAATGTTTGTGACGTAATTCGACATTTTTGTGACGTTGGATAGAGCCACGTAGATTGCCACCGTGGCAAGTCTCCCGGGGTCATTTCGGATTGTGCTTGAGTAATTTGAAAGAGACGCTAAACATGTTTCGGGGTATCGAGTTGTTTCGCAGCTTGTACGGATGTAATCGGTGTCATTGGAGGTGGACGGTGGGAATGCTTGGCCGGAGGGCGGTGAAAAATCTGGGCTGGCGGTGGGTGGAAAAGCTTGGCCGGCGGCGGTTGAAATTAGTAAAACGGTTGTGTAAAGGAAAAAGAAAAGGGTGGTGGCACTGGCAGTATGGAGTTCCATTTTTCTTATTTTATTTCTAAGAAACACATTGGTTCAAATCAAGGGTTTTTATAGACTTAATTTTGGTGAATTTACTAATTTGTCCTTCTATTGCCAACTCAAGATAGCTTTCAACTATTTTGAGTTGCCCTTTGATAAACTTTACGGTAGTATAGTTTTAAATGGTTGGATATGAATTTTGTCTATAGTCGAAAGTATCATCGCTGTGTTCCGCACCATATTTCTACATAGGATTTTTCAGCTCTAGTCACAATTTTCAACCATCAACTTCAACTTCATCAATAAACTATAACTCTAGCTAGTTATTCTTAAAAACACTCGCCGTATAATTTTGCAATACATTTTATATTTTTATGTTATATTGTAGCTGTCGAATCATAAGCTTTAGTTATTACAATATTATTTATTATATATAATATATCACTAGTACATTTTAGACTATGCGATGCACAACGCATAATATATTAATACAAAATTTATATAATGTTATATGTGTATTGTTTTTAAAATTGATGATTATTAGAATGAAAATCAACTATTATGACGATGGTAATGTATGTGTGTCTAATTAAAAATTGACTAACCCTCTAATTGTCGCAACCATTTAGAGTTGTATCAAGTAAACAAAAAAACAACCAGAATTTAGATTAAAAAATCACAATTAACCACCGTAAATTTGACACAACATCTAAATCTAAATCTATATTTAAAATAAAGAGTTTTTTCTCTTATCTTTTTAAAAATTGAAAGTATCTTTTCCTTTTATTTTAATTCATTTATAGATAGATATTTCTAACACCTTTTATCATAAGAAACTAACAATTTAACTCATTTAATCGATTGTATTTAATATGTTGTAGTACCATATCGCATTTAACAATTATAATTTCTGTGTTAGTTATTTTGAAGTAAAATGTTTTGATCGTTTTAATAAAAGTGTCAACTTTAAAAAAATTAATGTGTTTAGAAAGAATAACTTAACGGTACATCTAAGATATTTTTAACAATCTAAAAAGAACTACATACTGAGAAAATGAAATTGTTCGTTAAAAAGTAGTGTAAACTAAAGCTGGATTTGTCGAAAGAGTTAAGTAATTTAAGTGAAATGAACTTTTTTATTTTGTTTACAATTCAAAACGAAAAAGACTATCTTCAATTTCAGTTTATTTTCATGCAATCCTAAAAAATAAGTTCTTACTATTATATATTTTTATTTTTATACTTATAATAAAATGAATGGATCTTTTTAATCTTTGAAGTAGGTATACATATAATATTTGTGTTAGAAGTAAATGCTTAATAGATAATAACCTAAAGTTCATTGATTTTAAACCATAAATAGAATTATCTAACATGGTATCACCTAGACAAATACTATAGTCTGATACGGTAATATTTAAAGTTAAAGTGGCTACAAGTATACTTTGATACGTCCAACATTTTTTGATTGCTACAAATATATTTTGATGCGACTATATTAAGAGCTGCCTTCAATAGTATCACTTTCTTAGCTATGAAATTAGGGACCAGGCCATTTGTAGGACAAAGCAAGCATTTGGAGGAAGGTAACAATAATAAATAATAAAGAGAAAGAAATATAAATGCACTTTAATTGTGTTTCCTTATTACTAGATTTAAATTATATCTTAGTTAAATACACATGTCTCCAAACTTAAGATCATATATGAGTTTTTCTAATATCATATTTCAAATGGACACGTGTCCAATACTTAAGATCATATGGTTTGCTTTATACTAATAATAAATAAAATATATAAAGATATACCATCATTAACATTGCAATGTTAATAGATCCGGTCAAGTCACTCGATCTGTTCAAGCATAATCAGTATTAATTTCTAAAAGACAAATAACTTTTCTAAATAAAAAATAAGCACTTGTGATCGTAATTTCTTATTGAGTTATGAATTAAGGTTAAACAGAGCAAGAACAATCATTTAGGCCGTCTCTAAAAATGGGTAGAAGTAGTGCGAATATATATTGTAAGAGAAAAGTGGAATGATTGATAGAGAATTTAAGAGTAAAACAATAGTTAAAACACATGTCATTCATTATTTCATTATCTATCGGGTCAACAATAAGGTTGATAAATTATGTCCATACATCATTACTCAAATTCCAATTTACTTAACGATACCTTCTAAATAGATGTAAACAAATTGATTTCTAAGTGTTACCAGAATGATTTTTAACAACACAATTTTCAAATAATTTGTTTTTTCTTCAATAGTTTTTGGACCACTTTGATCAATTTTTATCCTCGACACACGCATTTCCGTTTAATCAGATCTTATATTCTTAATTTGTTGTACACTTGTTTTATCGTTATCTTAGTCAAACACTTATAACATGTTTTCAATAAGAAGTTCCTCACTAATGTTTTGATTCTGTTTTTCTAATAATTTACTAAAAAGGACAGCAGATTTGTAAACCAGGTTAATAATAGTTTTGGCGGCTAATGACAATTGTGGCAAAGTACATGGACTTAAGTTGTAACTTTTGTAAAGAAGTTTGTTTAGTTAGTTAAAGGTGGTTAGATTTAGTTAATGATAGTTAACTTAGGTCAGTGTATATAACTCATATCCTGTACTTCTTTTCGAGAATGAGAATGTAAATGTGTTTCTCAATTATGTATGTATTCTTCATGATTTGTCAATTTACTCAATAAACTTTGAGAAGTAAACCACATTTAATTTTCTCAAATTGATATAACTAAGATTTTATTGCGTTTTCAATTCCCTTTAAAACGGCATACTTTCAATATAGTCACTCTATTAATTAACTAGAGCAAGAAAATGATACGTATTAGAATAGTTCCATACGGTTGTTTTTAATTTATATAGGTTTGGAGATTCATTGAGACCACTTATTAATAAATAAAAGGATATTTAAGTATGCTGTTAGAAGCACACAATTTTGGTCATGTCCAAGTTAAAATAATATATAAATTTACAAAGTTAACCCTTAAGCTTCTATATAATTTTAACTTTTGGTTGTAAACTTTAAATGTGGTGCTATCTGCACAAATTTCATCTCTCAATCACCTAAATCACTGTTTGAACCACTATATCGATGTTATCTTTGACTTCATCTTTTTTTATTAAGAATTGAGTTTGCATATTCGATTGAACTTGTGATATAAGTTTAATCACCACCAAATTCCCAGTTGATCTAAAAATATACTTTTAATCGACGGATGACATTTCACAAATGTGGCTTTCTAATCCTTCCTAATAAGGATCGAACCACCGATCATATAGTGCATGTTAATTAATGGTTTTGGTAGTTTAAGTTAACCATAGTAAGGAATATAAGAACAATAATATTTCTAGTACTCTCGCCACATAAGCATATATCTCATAATATATTTGGGTAAATTTTGAGGCCCTTACAATCATACAACTCGTATATATCACTATGTATTTGTCTAAGTATTATAATGTATATTCGTGGACGTGGTTACAACAGATATACTATAGTTTTAATATGGGTTTGGAATATATCAATGGATAATTTGAAAATAATTGACTTGACAATCATATAGTGTACAAAATTTGTTTTGTATCGTAGTGTTGATTTAAAAAGAGTCACGAGCAAGAATATCGATCGAAGAAGCAAGACAAGAGTAATAAGAATGATTAAGTTAGTATTGTTTGATTGTACGTGTTGGCCACGGTTTCGGCATATATTGTATATTTAGTTTGTTGTTTCTGATTTTCGATATTTAATTTATGTTAAGGTAACGTTTGATGTTACAATAAATGTGTGTCATTTTTTCACAACTTATACATTATTTCTAAAAGTACTAACTCTATCTTATTATAATTGCATGCATTACTATAATTTTTTGTTTTAAAATTATTTATTTAATTATAAAAGATAACTATTAAAAAATTTATTAAATTTTTAATTTTATTTTTATTTATTTTCAATTAAATTTACCTTAAATATAAATGAAAGAGCGACGTTTACTCACGACCCCTAATCTTAATCAATTAATGAAGATTCTACTATTAAAAAGGTCCCAAATAGACCACATACAACGGTACGTTGGTGGGGAAATCGACGCATGTCGGCCGACCGACGCCGTTGGCAGCGTCGTGTCGATCCGGCGCGTCGGTGTATGTGCGTGAGTTTGGCGACGAAGGGAGGGACGAAGGAGGTGGGCCCGAATGATTATTTAACCATTTCTCTGTTCCTGTTTTTTCTTCTTCTTTCATTTCAAATGCAAAAATGGTGGAATAGTGGCTGACTGGCTGGGAAGAAAAAGTAGGGTTTTACATGGACTTAGATTTAAATTTGACTGGCCCAACTCAAATTTAACATGTTTTATTTGGAAAGTTAAGCTCAAGCTCAAATTTAATTATGTTTTATTTAAATTGGACAAGGAATAATTTGTTAGATTTATTTGTTATTATAATTAATGTAACATTTTATTTTAATTAATGTAATGTTTAATTTTAATTAATTAATGTAAGGTTTTTAATTGAATTAGATTATTTTATTTAAATGTGTGTGGGGCCCAGAAATCAAAGTGACAAGTCAAGGTTGGTAAGGGTGTGTCTGTTGTATGTCAGTTTTGTGTCAGTTTAAGAGGTCCTGATGTAACACTGACATATTTCAACTGACACGCTACTGATGCGTCAGTCGTTAGGAATGGTCTTAAGATGATATATGGTCAACTTTTTATCCATATAAATGTTAACCCAAAAACTGCAGAAAGTAAATATAAGTCTAGAGTGTTTCGAGAGGTGGAATTCTATTCAATTAGTTTCACTATTTATACATATATAAATGCGATCATTTGAAAAAAATATACTACGATACATTTAATGACGTGGTTTCACTATCTGCACGTGTATATAAATGTATGAGTATGGTCAATGTGTATAATTAATTATAGAATTCTTTTGTAGTAATGGAATACAGTTAACCAATACGACAATAAGTAGAAACATTATCATATATTGTTTAACTTATTTTTTATTCCATTAGAAATCAAATGTTCTTTAAAACCGACATTTCAATTGATAGAATTTCGTAATTAATTTAAAAAAGGAAGTGGGTATCGATCAATCGGTTCCATGCCCGAAAAGCTGGGTTTGGTCAAAATTGGCCTTTGCTTCACGTGTACCGAATCATAACGTTTAAACACTTTTTTATAAATTAATTTTATTTTATTAATAAATAAATGATAAATAAATTAATAAGATTAGTATATTACTTTTAAATATTTATTTTGAAATAAACTAAATAAAAATGTGAATGTCTATTTTGAGATAAAGAGAGTATTTTTATTTGATTCCTAAACAAATCATTAGACATATAAAAGTATATAATATGAAGTTTGGTGAAAAATTAAGTTAATATATTTAACTATCAATTAAATACATACATACATAAATATTATATACCAAAACAGAAAACATAACAAGAAGTACTAGCGTAAAATGAATGTGACTCCTCAAAGTCTAAATAAATGTAACCCTACCCTCTTGCATCATACTTACTAACAACTGTAGCTGCCATCACACAACCAAGACCACCACCACTAGCATCAAACTTATAGATAAAATCGAAACCTTAAGATCTGAAAGAAAAAAACGAAAGCTTTAGATTTGAGAAGAAAAACAAGGTGTGAGAAAATTAATGAAGCTTCGTAGATCTGAATTGAGGGCGATCTAATAACAATTTGTTTACAGACGTCGTGATTGTAGAGTTTGTGCAACAGCAGTGGCCGGAACTATGATGGCAGTGGTTGTAGTAATAACAAAAGGGTTTGGGTAAATGAAAGAGAAACGAACAAGAGTAACATGTAGTTATAGGAACATGTAAAACACATAACTCAGCTTAACGGACAACACTAAGGGCCTTTAGTGTAAAGAACTATTGCAACCCAATTACCTCGCTTAAATGAATCACATATTGGTTACATCTAATATCTCATATACGTAAGAGAAATGTAGTCTTTTAGCTTATTTTTGTGAGAAATGCTAATGACAACCCTTAAGATGTCTATAAGAGATGTTAGAGCTCTGCCAACGCAACGTCGGTTTGGGGGTCGGTTCCAACCGACGAAACCGATGCCATTGGCACGGGATCATCGGTTGGGCCGTCAGTTTTGATTAGTCGGATATCCGACGGAGTTTAGTTTTTGCTTCGGTTTGATTTAAATGTTTTACTTATTATTATTATTATTATTTTTAATAAAAGTAACCGTTACATAATAAATAAGAAAAATCAAAAAGGTAATCAAACGGCTAGTTCAATTAAAAGATTCCGTCAACGTTAATCGTATTTTTTTTCAATGTAATGTTTTTAATTATTGTATTTTATTTTTAGGAAATGTAATGTTTGTTTTTAATTATTGTATTTTATTTTTAGGAAATGTAATGTTTGTTTTTAATTATTGTAATGTTTTTATTTTAATGAAATTAATTATTGTGTTTTAAATATATAAATTAAAAACTGATCGAAAAACTGACCGTGACCATTGGCACGGGTCAGTTAGTTGTTAATCAGTTTCAGTCAATTTTGAAAAAAACTAACATTGCGCTGAGTTGACAGAAAGTGACCAGTCAATTTTCAGTTACCATTGAAAATGCCCTTAGAGACATTTATTAACCTTTATAATTAGAGATTTCGTCCTATACGTAACAAATAAAAGGAAACTTTCCATAATTAAATGCATAACTTAAATGTATTAGATATCATCTTCAATTAATAAAAGAAATTCAGCTTCAATAAATACGCCAGATTTCTCTTATTTACCCACTTTATTATTAATTCCTTTATTATTATTATTGTTTGTTTATTTTTTTCTTTTTTAACTTTTTGTCTTAAACGTGATCAGACATAATTTGATGATCCATTGCATCGGCCAAGGGCCAGGCCCATCAATCGAATAGATTGGCCATGCTTAATAGAACTGTTTGGGCCATGTTGTAGTTCCTTGTGCGTTTCAAGAACAAATATTTGTTGATAAAATGCAACAATATGCAGAAAAACAAATTGCAAATAAACTTAGCAAATTCTTGTTAGATTATATTGCTATATTAATTTATTAATTTTTCTTTAAAAAATATCAATATTTTATTTTTGAGTTTTGTTAATGTCAGTCTATAATAAGTCAACATTGAATTTGATGAACTAACGTCAACCAAACGCACCCTTAGGATTATCGTTATCATGTTTCATATTTCTATGTTGAATGATTATTTTGATTTTTGACGCTCAAAACTAACGTCGGATACAAGAGAATACACGAAGTAGAAAGTTACTCTAATTAATCACTACAAGATGAACAAAATTGAACTTGAAAATGGGAAACATCCTAAAGATAAAAGTGGATTATTGTACTAGATTTCTAAGTATACAGTATGATATATAAGTTAGTTGAAAAGTGATTTTATAATTAGTATTTAGATGATGCCATTGATTATATGTGGTACACATTATCTCAAATATGTTAATTTTCATGTGGTCCGATTTCATAGTTTGCTTCATTTTCAATATTCTTTTAAAAGATCCCATGTAACCATATAATCAAAATGAGATCAACTTAACAAAATAATAACTTAAAATTATAAATGTTTGATCGTTAAAACATTTCCTCAGATACTAGAGATACATAACATACTAATCATAATCGATGTGTATGTAATACAGCTTGTGCGGTACATGGGGTTCTATATACTCTAATCCAGGCTTTCACTTGCCTTAGATGCTTGTATTCTTGTGGACTAAGATGAGAAGCCAACACGAACTGTGTGAAACTCCTTGTAACGATTGCATTGTTCATTTTTTCTGTGAACCATGTGCCTTGTGTCAAGAGTATCGCGAGCTCAAACATCGTGGATTAAATGTATCGTAGGTACATAACTAATTAAACAATCTAACTTAATTTCCAACACATGTATTCATTCTTTCTCCTTGCGTTTTCTAGTTTAGACTAATTTATTGCTTATTATGTTTGTGAATAATGATTCCAGGATGGCAAGGTAATATGGAAAGGGAAACTTATGCAGGACACATGCCACCAATTAAACAGTGCACGCTCGTCACTGCAGCTGTTATGATTTTTGTTTCATGCTGGTTCAACATGAATATATTGTTCAGTAATTAGGAGAAATGGTATTTTAAAATTAAGACACAGGTATATATAATAAATATATAAATATAATAGTATGTTGAAACAATTGTCTGTAATTATATGCGAGATATATTTGTACCCGGGTACTGAATTGCTTCCTACTATTATTACATGAGTCGTTTTGTTTTTGGAAATGCACCTATATATCTTTCTCTAGAAAAATGGAAAGCTGGTTGATTTAAATAACTCTCGATGGGTTTTAGGATTGCAACAGCAATAGTTAGGCCAAGGAAAATGATGAAAAAATGGCCGAGTTAAAAACAAACAAGTTTTAAAGATACTAGCTTGAAAACAGAAGATATGTATTACACACGATTATATAGAGATTTAGGATTGTAACACAACGAACACAATACGATCAATTTTTCTTTTATAAATTTTTAACCAAAGATACGAGTCGACAATAATACCGTCTAGCTTTATTCAACCTAAAGATACGAGTCGACTTATTACACTATATAGTAATTTCTATGATTATATAAAAGACCGAATCAGAACAGACATACCAAATTATCAAATAGTTCTTTAATTTTCCTGATGTACAATACTCTTTACCCACAAAATTTTATCAAGAAGTCTCATCCCATCAAATTATTTTATTCCATGTACCTTAATCAACCCAGCCTATTAATATGCAACAGTTTATGCCCTCCCAAAACATCCTAAAACAAAGCAATGGATAAAAATCACTATAGACATAGAATGTCATATGTATAAATAGATACCTTTTGTACTAATATCAACCGATTCTCAGGCAAAACTCGATTATCCAACGTATTCTATCTGGATAATTGAGTTTCAAAAATGAATTCCTCACTCCCAAACGACGACAAGGACAAAGCTCCTCAACCTACAAACGGTGCACCGTCTCAAGCCCAACCCGCACCACCTTCAAATGTCTCATCTGACTCATCATCAGACTCTAGCAAAGGTCAACCTAACCCATATGTGGTTGGGGTTCCACCACAACAAGACATGCCTCCTGCTTGGTCGACTGGTCTTTTCGAATGTTTTGATGATATTCCAACCCGTAAGTCCAACCATTTTTGAATTTTTCTTTTAAGCAATATCTTTAGAACCACAAACCTACAACATACCTCACATGTAATGTACAATCACATCTACTTCACACTGTCTACAATGAGACTTGAGCCCATGGTTAATGAACTATTCACATACCGCTATGTCAAAAGCACATTGACAATTAATTTCTTTAGTAATTTCTTCATCTAAAAATGTCTTTTTTATTTGACAGTTCTTATAACTGCTTTTGCCCCTTGTGTTACTTTCGGGCAAGTTGCAGAAATGGTCGATAGGGGACAAAACAGTAAGTTTTCAATTTGATATATTGCAATCAGCGGATTAATTAATTTCATCATTGTGAATTCAGTTTTTAAAAAAAATTAAAATGTATAACAGGTTGCGGTGTGTATGCTATGCTTCATGCTGGAATACTGTACTTCACAGGCTGCGGATGTTTGTTATCCGCATACTATAGGATTAAAATGAGCCATCTCTATAGGTTGCCTGATGACCCTCTCATTAATATTCTTGTTCATTTAATATGTGAACCATGCGCCTTGTGTCAAGAATATCGCGAGCTTCAGGCTCGTGGCTTTAACATGCAACTTGGTAACTCTTGTTTAAACGTTTTAATTTTTACTCATATTGATTAATTTTTATCATATGATCTTAATTAAATATATCATCAGGAGTTGGGTGGCGTAATCAATCTCCGGAGATACAACAAAGTGGTGGAGTCATGGTGCCACCAAAGGTTCCTGGAGGAATGACTCGTTGAAATACAAACAAATCTAATGACGTTGGGATGTTGAGGAATTATTCATGCTTGTTTTTTGAACATACATAATTAATAGTTATAATTAAATCACGTATATGTATATACAGTGTACATACGTGATTATGTTACGATTAATATTATTATCGTGTGCTTTTGTTTTTACTAAGCCGAAGAATCTATAGGGCTATTGTGTTCTTGTAAGTCTTTAGTTTGTTGAAATACATGAGAAAGTTTCAAGTCCATATACGAATTCTGACATTTCTGTTGTATAACTGACATCGTTTCACAAGCAATAAACGACCTTTTTTCCCTGATTTCGCAATTATATTTGGGCGTTGTGAAATTGAGGGATGTCACAAACACTCTTCGCCAGCCAGAATTCTCTGCTGCGAGATGGTCATTTTTATTGCAAAGTTGGTTTTGAGTGTTTAATTACGTCTTTATCTTAATTTTAATTTTCAGAATTTTTAATATATCAATTGAATTTAGGATTACATAGAGAAATGTTGCGAAACTGATTGTGAAAAAATACATTTGAGAGGGTTATAATATATTACTTTATACTCAAAATAAATAAAAATAAAAATAAATAAAAGATCTTATATAAAGCATTTGTGATGAACACCTTTATATAACTTGGGCCTTCAAATATATGAAGTATGAACGTACAAGTACCATAGCCCAATTCATCATCTTTGTAAGGGTCCACTGGACATTCATTTTAGCCTTTTATCATACTCGTACATACAACTAATTTTCCATTAAACTGAGTGCTTGTTTGGGTCATTTCAGGCGGTCAAAGGACCATGTTCAATGGAATATTGCATATATACACGTTCAAAAATGAAAACACCATAGGAATGATCCATGTAATTTACTCTAAATGCTAAGAACAACTTTTATCTGCATCTACAATATGGAATATCAAGCTGTATCAAAATATTTACGAAAGAAATTAAATCAATTACGGATAAAAGAAATACAGTACTTACATAGACACATCATGTTGAAAGTGAGTTTTAAATAGACAACTTAACCATCATATTTAGTTAACAAACATATTCATATCAGCTTTATTCTTATCACACATACTTAAAGCCCATGAACTCATATTTGTTCATAACCTTCAAACATACATAATTAATTAGGAAAGAAAACAGTGCAAATTATTTTTATGTTGGCACACCCTTGAACTATTTAAAGACTTCGTCATTACTTCATCAGTATTACATGTATATGATCACTGAAGCTGAGGAATCTTAAGATCTTTGGTAATGTTAAGAGCAGCCTCGAGACGAGCTTCAGCATATGTGATCACGTTTCGAGCAGCCACAAAAATTGAATCTGGGTCAGGGACACTTTCGTTCATCTTCTCGTATTCAATGGTCCATGTGACCGTGGAGTCAACACTGTTTCCATTAACACGCAGTTCCACTTTAAAGCTTGTGTAAACCCTTATCAGATCTCCGTCCAATACCTTAAAGGTGATTGATGTGTTTGTCTCATCCACAGCTTCCATTTTAAGTTTACAGAATTGTTTTTTTCCATCTACAAATAATGAAACAAACATGAAAACGGATACTACTATACTAATTAGTCATCTATCTAATTAAGAAAAATTCAAGATTGAAAAATCGTTTAACACATAAAAATTGTTTCCCATTATATTATGGACTGAAACTTTTCAAGTTCTAATCTCACTTTCATCTCATCACATATCTTTTTCTAAAATAATGTGTTAATAGACAGATATATTACTCTACTTTACGAAAATGTTCAAATAAGTTACTAGAGTATTAATTTGTTCGATTGAATTACTGAACTTACTAAATCACGATATGTAGGTTACTTAACTTATAAAATATTATATAGACAAATCATTTTACTTAAATTTATGAATTTAGTTAGTTTACTGAACTTATAAATATTATAACGTAGATCATGTTACTTAACTTATGTATTTAGTTCAGTATTTCAATTAAACAAATTAATAGTCCAGTAATTTAGTTGAATATTCTCACAAAGTGTACATAGTAACATATATTTCTATTAACTCAAAAATAATCTATAGAATACGATACCAACGATTAATGAAATAAGATGTTATTCCCTATGAAAAACAAGTCTTTATATACCAAGGAGATAGTTCACGTTGATGATGGATCCTACAGCGCCCCATTCGCCATCTAGCAAGTCACAACTGAGAAAGTACTCAGGGACTATGTTCACCATTTCAGATAACTTGTACCTGAAGAGTCCATGAACAACATCTTTGTTGCATTTGATATCAACTTGAACAACCTTCTTCCCACTTAGACCCATTTTATTCTTAAAAAAATTTAGCTGTATGATATGTAAAAGTTTTGTGATGAATAACTCTTGTTATACCATGGGCCTTTATATAGAGCTGGTAGTAGCTGTTTTGTTGGATAGAAATGCAAAGAATAATATGGATGTACAAATACCAAAGCCCAATCAGGGTCCACTGGACCTTTCACTATACAACTAATATTCATACAACTGTTTAATTGGTGGTCCAACCAGCATCAAACCCATTACTTGCTTGGTGCACTTGTGTTTGCGACAAATAATCAATGATGCCCCTACTTTTGTAACCATAAAGTTATTCCACAAAAATGGACATAGCTATGGGAGTATGACAAAATATCAATCATATATGTTATTCTTGGTTCAAATTGTGTCAAGATTCTGCATAAATATTCTTGTTTCATCACGAGTAGTACATTTAAAATAGTTGTGTGAAAGTAAGCACATTGGTATTTCAAGTACATCGCAGGATGATTATTGTAATGTTCCGTCATGATTTTTCCTACGACTAGCTAACAACGTTTCTCAGCTTTCACAGAAAACTCAACGATTCATTCCCTTAGGAGCCACTGGTACAGCCTCTACTCCATAGGTCTTCTGGTCATCATCTTCAGTACTCAAAAAAATTTAATCCATTAAGAGCCCATAATTTCATAACATTGAACATTAAGTTTTCATAATCTATTTGATTTGATGCATGCATGCATGTCATTATAAAATAAAAAGTTTTGGGAAATATCATCAATGGAATGAGAGTAAATATACCACGTTGAGAAACAATGACACCGCGATTTTGAAGCTCACGGTACTCTTGACATAAAGCACATGTCATGCAACAGGAATGAATTAAACAGTCTTGGCAGGGACTACCATCTAACTTGTATTTATTCCTCATCTTGGAACGATATTCGGATGAATACTTCCATCCATACCCCATCAAGTATGTCAATAAAGCATGAATCGCGCCACTAGCAACACAAGCTGCACCATCACAAAAAAAGAAAACATGCACATTTGCTGATTATTACAAACTTACTTCTATACCAGTGCCGTAACATTTGAACCTCCAATGCAAATATTTCAAACTTTCGAAGAAAAGATGGATCCAATTTTCAAATTAGTTTCATATATTGTGAACAAATTGGTTTAATTGTTTCAATTAACTTGGATATTTCACTGGATCAAACTCATTAAAAAAAAATTAGTGAGCTAACAATTTACAAAATATTCATATACGAAGTATTTTGAAACATCTATAATTGATCAAAAAGAATGAAACATGAAGTGAAAAATGTAACTAAAGGAACTAGCTTCTTGTTGTCATTAGGTACGTTGTTATTCATATACTTACATGTATTGCCATCGTCTACGGCTTCTGCAATGCGTCCAAATGTAACATAAGGAAGCCAACAGGTTAAGCAACCTAAACATTATCAACACGAAAACATATATGCATAAAGATCACTTCTTGAATGCAATGCCATTTTGTTGTAATTAAGATTCAATTCTAGCTTCCATTTTTTCATAAGAAAATTAAAACTCACAAAGTTCGATGTCGGAGAAACAGTCACACAAGCCGGAGGACCAAGGAACAGTGGTGTCGGGTTCCACGGGTGCAACATGTTCGGCTTTTGAAGATGGTGGATTTGCATTTGCTAAAAGTTTCAGGTAGCCATTTTTGTTTGAAGAATAATACATGTCTACTACTACCGATTAATCAAACAAGAATTCTATTAGCTAGTTTGAATATATTTTATTTTGTTTATTACGCTTAGATGCCCATAACTATTTATAATCAAGATGGATCAAATACGATAAAATAAAGGGTAAATTGTCAATAAAAGTACCCTAACATCCAAAGTTTATCAATTTGGGGTATATTTTAATTATTTCTTTCTCGATCTTAATCTTACAAAAATATATAAAAATCAGTTTTTCATAATTAAGATTCTTTTTTTAGTATTTTACCAAGAAAACAATTTAAGTTCAATCTAATAAATTCAAATAAATATTAAAAAATATGAACTTTATTTGAGTCATAATTTGAACAAGTTAAATTTTCACTCATTTTTAACAAAAATTAAGTTATTCATGTCTTGTCAAAAGCTGAATATACATTGCATGCACTCATTTTAGGAGACAAAAATTAACATGTTCTCGTAATTGATAAAAATTGTTTTTATATTATCTTTGTGTGGACAACTTGCTTTTAATTGTCTAGAGTATTTGTTAAAGTAAGAAATTAAACAATTTTTAAGAAGTTAATGACCGACTCCTCTTTATATATTACTATATTAGTATATATAGATAGATGGCGATAAGATAATAAACTATTTGTTCCGTTCTTGCTTGAATTTATGTTAGCAATTAAAGTGACACCTGATTGAAAGAGACGATCGATCATTTCAATTTGTATTCACCGCAGAAACAAGCATAATGATTAACGATGAAGTTGAGTTGAAAGTTGACTTCGTATTCATGGACGGCTTAATTAATTAATTATATGATTAGGATATCGAGAATATAATAGTTAATTACAATGTAACCTTCGTTATTAAGCTAGCATTTGTTTAGATTTTGATAATCATTATTCTAAGAGTAATGATTTAGCATACTATAAATAATATGTGATAGTTTATAAACACATCAAACTTCTCTTAATAATTCTTTCTTTTTTTTTTTGAAGGGCATGAATTTTCATTAAACAACACCAAGAAGCTAGAGGCAATAAAAGTTACACATGATTTGAGTTATCGAGCAAGCTAAACTTGGATTACATGACCAATCTAGCTTGGTTTTGTTACTTCTATTATTGACCTGCATTAACTGTAGTTTAGGATAATATTGTCGAGAAGCACACCACTATTTGATAAGATTATAACGACTCGTTTTCTATGTTTGAATAATATTATCGTGTATTTTTAGAAACTTTAGTGTTTGATAGTAACAATTTTCTAATAATGGTAGCCTTGTCCCCTTATAATTAATTAACCATTGCCTATCAAAAAAAAAATTTGTTTCCGTAAACAAAAAATTTCACCGATAATACTTAAAACTTAAAGTTGATAAAGAACTTTACGTACGTACGTACAAGAGGCTATTCGTTGTTAACGTACTCTTAACTACTATACATATCCAAATGATGAACACTATAAAATTAATACACAACGAAGTATATATATATATATATAAGCATAACATTGCCATCAAATAACATGAAAACTATATTGGACATGAACTATATATCATTATGAATTCAAGATGGAGAATAGATTTTGTATAATTTTAGAAACATGAAATATTTATATCACCACTCCTCAATATAAATGTATGGTACCTCGAAAGCTATGGTTATATATATGGTAAGTGTACTTAATGTTATACGATCTCGCCGATGGACTCTAAGTCCTTAATCATCAGTTCTTCCTTTCATAGACGGCTATATTTTTTACACGCTTATTTCATAATCTTTGTTTCTTCCAGATATATTATAATGTCAATTTCTACTATACCATAGGGTATTTGGCCTAACGGTACAAATGTAGTGGGTTCGAATGTCATTGATACGTATAAATGTGTGGGTATATTTAATGTATGTGGTTGAGTGTGACAAACAAGTAGTAATTGACTTTTAAAGTATATTCCACAAAGATAGACATATATGGGAATATGATAACAAACGGATGTTCGTTGTTCAAATTGTGTAATAGCACACAAAGGACACGATGATCAACTTAAACAACTGAAAAATCACACTAAATGATTCAAAGTACATTGCAATAACTTAGCAAATCTTATTAATCTTTTTTTTTTTTTTTTGGCCAGCAGAATAAGATATTGTTAAACCAGCAGCAAAGATCGAGCTAACATATAAGAGACAGAGTTACATGATAGACATTTTATTAAGTGATTTTAGGATCCTTCAACCAATTAACACACTAAGACAACCTAAAGTAATGACATGACAAATGCTTTATTAACGGCATAAATTTCATTAGATCGAACTACTGCACCAACAAGTTGCTTGAGGCCAAAATAAACGACAATTATGTTTAATCCATGTAAATGAAAGTTTTGAACACTATCCATGATAAAAAATCACAACGTTACATATTATCATTCTTTTAAGGTAAACACCTGCTAAATCAAGTATACGGCTAGCTCCTTGTTATATGTCATTGATGATCGTTCATTAGAGAAACATCGGTAGTTGGTGCGCTTTCATAGAAAACTCAACGGATCATTCCTTTAGGAGCCATCGGTACAATCTCCGTGCCATATTTCTTCTCGTCCACATTATCTTAACATAAAAATTATAGATAAATTCTGTAATAGTCCATTAAAATTCTTATCTAGTGAGGTTTAATTATTTTATAGCTCACGAGCAATAAAATCTGATCAAAACTATGACCAGGAAGATCTTGGAAATATACCATTAGAGATGATTAAACCACGCAGTTCGAGCTCACGGTACTCTTGGCACAAAGAGCACGTCTCGCAGCATAAATGAGTTAGACAGTCTTTAAAGGGACTACCATCTAACTTGTATTTCTTCCTCATTTTGGAACGATACATGCACGAATACATCCATCCGTACCCCAAGGTGTAAGTCAATACCGCATGAATCCCTGCACTAACAATGCAAGCTGTACCATCACAGAAAAAGGAGCACCATGTTACTCATAATAGTTTCATATATATGTCAATCGCAACAAATTACCTAAATCGTTGCATTAATTAACTTTTAAATGTCACAAGATTAACTTGATGCCTGCCATTATATTAAGATCGTATAGACTCACACATCTCTCCATCGTCGACGACCTCTGCAATTCGTCCAAATGTAATCCAAGGACACCAGCAGGTTATGCAACCTATACACGATCAAGATACACCAAAACAAGTTATCAAATTAAGATCGTTTCTTTAAACTATGTAACGCCTTTTCAATGTACATTTACTTAAAATCACATGCATATGTGACGAGTTATTTTATACTTTCCCTGATTATACCATTTTTTTACTGAAAAAAATAATATAAACTTACAAAGCTTGGTGTCCAAGCAGCAGTCGCAAAGGCCGGAGGACCAAAGCTCGGCAGTATCGTGTTCGTGTTGGTCGGATTGCGAAGATGGTGCATTTGTCAAAAGTTTCTGGTAGTCATTTTGGTTTTGATACATTGTTAAGTAGCTAATAAAGATTAATCAGAGAAGAATTTTCTTAGTTTGAAGTTTTTTTTCTCAAGTAGACAACTATCTCTTCTCTATATATACTAAAAAAAATAGGAAACTTAAAAGGTTGTGTCACGCACAGTCGATTAGCGAACGATAATTAAAAGATAAGGTTTTTGATATTATAAAATAATAAATATAAGAGTTACATTTGAAAGTATAACTAAACGGAAATAAAATGAGTTGGGAATACGTACTTTTATTTTTTTTTTATTTTTTTTTTGGAACGACAGTTGGGAACACATATTACTTATCATACATCGTATACAATAAAAAATCTTGATCTTATACCGGGCATAGTAAGATATAGACTATTGTGTAATATTTAGTATTTTTAAATGCATCCAACTTTATTAAAAATGTTATTGTGTGTATAGTATTTTACGGAGTTTTTTATTAAATGTACTGAACTTGTAAAAACACATAATTGTATGTAATATTTTGATGCGGAACTTTATATGAGTGACACGTGGGTGCTGTGTATGAGTGACACGTGACCAAATTACATAAAATTGTGTGTTTTTATGAGTTAAACACATTTAATAGAGGCGTTCAAAGTACAATACTCACAATAACTTTTTTTTAAAAGTTAGATACATTTATAAGCACATAATCCTAAGATATAATAGAGAATCAAATGGTTACTACTTTAAATCTTATACCATTGTTTGATGTGTACATTTTTTTAACTTATGTATATATCTCATTGTTAAGATGTAAAGTTTTTTTTTTCGTATATATAGTATTTTTTTCTATATATATATCTAGTACTAATTAGCCTAGTTGGTTGTACTATCCACGGCCCGAGTCCGAAACAATAAACATTAATCTTAAGTTGAAATTTAAATGACTAGTACTCCATATAAATTAAAACCATACATACAAAATATATACATATACACATTAACTTATATAGATTGTTGTCACACTTCATAGAAAGGTCAAATTCCAAACATTAATTTTAAGTTTATATATGAACCCTTAGTATTAAAATGATTTTTTTTATGTGAAGGTTTGTAATACGAAATGTATACATTAGCTTACATAGATTCTTGTCGTATCCCATTAACATTTTCTACATATTCAATATTTATGGGAGTTGAAGTGGTAAAACGTTATTCAACTCTAAATATTTAATACAAGCTTTATTAATATAGTAATAATTAAATATTTTTATGAAAATCGTTTTTACATATTCAGTTGAATATGAATGGAAGTGGTACTTAAAACTTTGTTCAACTTAAAATCATTCAAAATTTGTAAAATAAGCTTTATTAATTATTAGATGAAACGTTTTTGTTAAACTTAAGATCATTCTAAATTTT
Organism: Logfia minima; assembly: GCA_963921325.1. Classification (NCBI taxonomy): domain Eukaryota; kingdom Viridiplantae; phylum Streptophyta; class Magnoliopsida; order Asterales; family Asteraceae; genus Logfia; species Logfia minima. The sequence continues at coordinate 24,164,989 of OY992766.1, forward strand.
TAAAAAATGAGCTCATGGTTAATGGATTTTTTTCTTTAATATAAAAAACATATTTATAATCAATGTATTATAATTAGCTTTTCTAAGAATAAAAGGTTTATTTTTGTATAATATGTAAGATTAAGATAAGAAATAAAAGAGTTAAAAGTGTTTGATATGTTTATTTTTAAGGTTAATACTAAGATATATATTAGTGTTAATCTTAAGGTTGAGATATAAAGAAAGATTAAGAATAACACATTAGAAGATTAAGAATATATAATTAAGAATACATGTGACTTGTAAAAAGATTATGTGTACTTTTAAGAGTGAAATGGTTATTTATATATAATAATTTTTCTAAGATTAAGATTAATATATGTATTAGTGTCAATCTTAAGTTTAATATATACATAATTAAGGACATATGGTATGTTAAAAAGTGATGAGGTGTCACTCGTAGATTAGAAGGAATGTATTCTTTTAATATAAAAATGAAATGAAATGATGATAAGATAAAAGTTAGAAAATGACGGATGAAAGTATAGTAGTAAATGTTAATTTTTTTAAATAATGCACAAGCAAATCATACTAAAATAAATAATCTTGTTGGAAAATATGTAGCCAATTAAATTGGATGCTGAATTGAAAGAGACGCTCCTAAAAATATTTATGCACCATTAATAAAAAGCTAGAGTTAAAAGTTGACTTCATATTTATAGACAAATTTACGTGATTATATTATATACAAATGTGTCGCTCTTTACAATGTAACTTCCGTTAGACGGCCACTTAACATGCTTATTAAAAGGGAAAAAAAAATGATGCCAATTTACCGTCTTGTCTTGGTACGTTACTATGGGACGAATTACTGAGGCTATTGACGATGGAAATACCTGTAAGTACCGTAAACAAATTCAAAATAAGATTTTATTAAATTGGTTTATAAAACTAAATTAGGTAGTTATATATTGTAAGTTAATAAGTGAATTCAGATTAACTATATAAGCATTTATTTTCTGTATTATTTATTGGGTTTATTGATTTGTGATGCGTTTAACTTTTCATGTTTTTATATTGTATGAGTTAAACTTTAAAATTTTCTATTGTACGAGGTAAACTTTTAAAAACTTTCTATTGATGTTGACTTTCCTTTTTGGCTTAGACAAAAAAGGAAACTTTTCTTTTTTGGAATGTCCAAAAAAGAAAATATTACATACATTAGAAAATTTTAGAAGGTTTACTTCATACAATAGAAAATTTTAAGGTTAACACCATGCAATAGAAAAACATTAAAGTTAATCACATCACAAAAAAATAAACCCTTATTTATTCAACTCGCTTCATCGCAGCTTCCGTGATATTAATAAGTACAAGAACTTAACTATGTCCAGCAACGCTGACACGTCTAAATTGTTGCAGCTTGCGTTGCAAGTGCAGGGATTCACGTGTTTTTGACATATCCGGTATCCCCCCGGGTGTGGAAGGATATACTTGTTAATGTATCCTTCAAAAATTTGGAAGCAATACATGTAGGATGGTAGTCCTTTTAAAGACTGTTTGGCTCATTTTTGTTGCGAGAGATGTGCATTATGTCAAGAGTACCGTGAACTTCAACTATGGGGTGCGTTATCACATTTTTATTGATCATTATGCACACATTTGTATACATACTTAGTTTCGAATATATACTATGGGATCATATCTTAATGGTTTATGACAATTTTGATGTAAAGGAGATGGGGGAGAGAAGAATTACGGAGTCGAAATGGTGGCCGGCCGTGGCTCCCAAAGGAATGACTCGGTGATCGATTGTTTACATCGAAGCCCATGATATAAATGACTATATATGTACTTTATTTTCATTAGACTTGGATTATCGGAAGAATAATTGACTCACAAAAAATAGCAAAATTGTACCAATTAAATCAAACAAGATTTCAGTTCTTAAGCTTGTTCCAAAATCGCTTTACTGTGTCCACCTGTTAAGGCCCAATTTAGCAAAAATGTGCTTTGGGAAGTGAAGTCGACATCTTAAACTAAATTTATTTTCAATTGTGTGGCTGCTTAAATAAACGGATACTACAAAGTGAAGTGTGACACACTCAGAGATTGATTTTACTTTAGTTCATTATGTCAGAGAGATTCTCTATTTTTATTTTTATTTTTTAAATCTCCAGGTAACATATTTAGTTCATGTCAACAGTTTCGGTATAAACTTGTCATAGCAGTATTTTATTTTTTATTTTTTCATAATTTATTATGAATATATTGTTGCTTGTTGGGTTTGGAATATTTATCAAATTAAGTTTCTGAGTTGATGTATGTATTTGATCGATCCTGAATTCCATTCGAAACTAAGAACATCAATATCGATACTTTCTTACATTCCCATTCCATTTTTGGTGGAACATTTAGCATAAACTGACGTTGAGATACCAACCGGAATTACAAAAAAGACGGTGGTCCAAGCGATACAAAGGCGAATATGAAGGTCCGGTGGCCCCTTGTAAAGATGGTGAATTGCGTTTGATATTTTTACATTAATATTCTGTTTTGCATTTCCATCCCATAAAGCGATTACGAGCTCCCGCTATTTAAAGGCGAAAGAAAAACTAGAGTTTGCATCACAACATTTAGCATACACGCTTATATTAGCTAAAAGGAGTTTGAGAAAAAAATGGGTTTAACTGGGAGGAAGATTGCCCAAATCGATGTCAAAGGCAACGGAGATGTTCTTCATGGCCTACTAAGGCACACGCCCAATGATTTGTCGAAGTTATCTCCTGAACACGTTCAGGGTTGTGAATTGCTTGAAGGTGAATGGGGTGCTGTTGGATCCATTATCAACTGGACCTATCTTATTGGTAATTATTGGTTTCGCCAATTTAGCTAGGCTTGTTGATCATTTTTCATTCTATACTTTTCATCAGAAAACTTAAAAGGAATGAATTATTATGAGTTTGCTACTTACAAGATATCAACAATCAAAACACAGAGATGCATGGTTGGAGGCAGGGCAGCTGTCCCTCAAAAAAAAATTATAGAATATATAAAATTCATATATTAAGGTTAATTATCATATCTTGCCCCCTCACTAGAAACTGAAATTTCTTTTATCAACTTAATTTGATTGTTTGAGTTCGCCCTTGATAATAATTTTCTAGTTCCGACCTTAGTCTTGGGAATGGAGTAAACTATCCTTTAAAGATCGTGTTAATACTATTGTTAATTTAGTTTCTTGATTGTTATTGATAGATGGGAAAGAACAAGCTTCTAAACAAGTCTTGGAAGCCGTGGATGAAAAAAACAAATCTATCACCTTTAGGCCATTTGGAGGAGATTTGATGCAGATCTACAAAAGCTTAAAAGTAAACATCCGGGTGAATCAAAAAGGTGAAAACAGCTTGGTGACATGGACGTTCGATTATGAGAAGATGAGCGAAGACCTCCCTGACCCAGACATACTTACTGAACTTGCCTGTAAAATCACTAAACATGTCGACACTCGTCAGCTCCAGCTCCAGTGATCTAGATATTGATCAAGTTATGGAGGAAGTCTCCAATAAAGACGTACAACTTTATTTATGATAATAAACAGAAATGGTTTGCAAGATGGTGAATCATATGTATCTATATTTATTTTCTTTCGTATGTTTGCTTAATGGATTTCAACATCCAGTAGTAATGTATTTGTGACAATAATAACTAAATAGATATACTTATTTGTAATTATTTTCTCCGTCTCAAAAAAATATTTTCAAATAATTTTTCTCTAATGTATGATAGGTTGATTCTTATATTTAAATTAAGTTTCACTAAAGATAAAATTAAAATTTTAATAATTTTTAAATATTATTTTTTTACAAATGAGCAATCTTTTAAAACATATAAAAATATTAATGTGGATATATATCTTGGAACGGATGTAATATATATTTCTTACTCTTAGAGGCCATTTTTAATTTTAAGACTACGTAAACCGTGACTATTTTTTGAATTTTTTCGGTCAATACTAGCTTCATTAATTTGGTAAGAACTTCAACGGGGTGGTTAATTGATACGTCGATCAATATAAGTTGATCAATATTTTTCCCCTATGGACCAAATGGTATTCTTCTAACATTAGGTGAGAAATCCTTAAGACAATTATATTAATATTAATTAGTCTGATATATATACATAATAATATGTGTGAATATGTGGACATTATATGATGTAAGTTTGTTGTTCTAAGTACTAAATTCTTTCTCCAATGACAAGCGTCAACAGCATTTATATTCGTGAAATCCTGTATGAATTAGTTTTTATAGTTTCACTCATGTTGGTTTTACGTATCCTTGATTTATTAAATTGAATTTCTGAGATGATATATTTGGTCCATTTAGAAGTAGGTAGGAACAATATTGATAAATTCTCATATTCCCATTCCATTTTGGGTGGAACAACATATGCCATAAATTGACATCGAGGTATATCAATCGTAATGGCAAAAAAACAATGCGTCCAGTCAATTATAGCTAGCTCTCCCTATTTAATCAGAGGCCAATCTAAACATTTTCGTAGAAAAAAAAACGTGGATATATTATGTGAAATTTTTAAAGCCCAATCCAAACTTTAAATTAATAGGGAGAATCAACTTTTGTCTTTAATTTATGGAACCACTGTTTTTCGCTACGAGTATGAAGGTTCGGTGCCCTAAAATGGTGCATCGATTGTGTCTAACATTTAAAAACGTAAATATGAACAACAAGAAAAATTCCCGAGATTTTTCATCAAAATATTATTAAGTTTTTGGACGCATTTCTCGTGGATTTATTTTATGTAAGGTCGTATCAAACTTTTTGATCAATTCCCTATTTCTTTGCCTTTCAATTGCGATTGTAAATGTGTAAGTTAAAAATATAATTTCAGCGATTTTCTATAAAAAAAATGGAACAAAAATTGTGACTTATTAATATTAAAATAAGACGATAGTAATTGGGATTATAATTTTGAAATGAAAAAAAGTATCAACATCCATACTTTTAAACATGTTAGAAAAATAAATGAATCGTTTAAATCAACTTTAATCAAATTCGAAACGTATAAACAAAAGTGATTTTTGACTACGTGATTTAATAACATTTTATTTATGTGAAATTTATTCACAAAATTACAAATGGCTAGTGTATATTTTTTAACGGTAAAATTTTATTAACATGTCAAATAATAAACTAATAGTAAACACACACTTATTGTATTTTTATGTTTTAACTATTGTTTAATTAACTATTGATTCCTTAGTTTTCATGGTTTCTAATTATCACAAATGAATACCGCCTATTGTATTTTTATTTTTTAACCGCGGTGAAATTCTATTTTAAAAACTAGTAAGAAACTAGATAATACAAAAATCAAACAAACAAAAAACAACCTAACCAACAACCTAAAAGGAACCAGATATCATCCGAACAAAACGCAAACGCACACTACAACAAATGATGATGAAGCCTAATCGGCCTAAAGGTTTCAACAAATGATGATGAAGCTTAATCAATGGATTTCTCTATGTATACGTGTGTATATATATATATAATGTAAATGTTGTTAGTGCTCAGTTTAATAGTTTAACATAATAAAGGCTTTTGTAGAGAGCTTATTATGAGCGATTATACACTCAATTATATATAAAGCCTAAGCTATAGCATTCAAGGAACAACAGAGATTATCAACAATATCCGTTTTTGTGGAGGCTTTTTTTCCGAAATTATCTAGCTTTAAAATATAAGTTTTGTAAGAGAACAAGAAGCTATACAAAAAATCACTTGTGTTCATAATGAAGTTATCCACATTGATATCATTTCATGAATTCATATCGACAAAAGTATGCATTGACAGCATCTATCTTGTTGTACAAATGTATCTTCTTGCGCTCTAAGATATGCACAAGTCTAGTGAAAGAAATATTGATAGTTGGTCTCTTCATTACAACATGAGAATGTAAGAACTCAAATCCCTGCCATCTTGCTTCCATAGTTATCATAATCTTTGATTCTCTTGACCAACTAGCATGTAGGTGAATCATGGTTCAGTCTATATAACTCATTAGTTCCACTACACATGCCATTTGTCAATATTGTTTTTCAAAGAGACTCTAAATTACAGTTATTATTATGCAGGGAATTTGACGAATTAGCATCAGGATTTGAAAAGCTTGAAGAATTAGGATTATTGTTATTATTTGAAGGAATTGCCATTGAAATGGTTAAAACAGGTTGAAATTGACCTAACTTTCTTGATTAAATCCTTTAATCGAATATACTGAACAAATCGAATCAAAATTTGACCGATAGAACAATGACTTTATCAATTAAAAACGGATTATATAATAATCAAGAACAAAGTATGAGAATCGTAGCTCTGATACCATATGAACACGGAAATAAAATTAAGATTGAAGATCAAAACTGAATCAATTTTATTATTCGGAATCTCAAATCAACACTGAGCTACAAAGTGAAGATTATATACAGGAGCTTACTACTGTCATAATTAGGTGCTAATTAACAACCTAACGATATTAACAAACAAACTACTTTCTAATCTATTTACAAACTACACCTCTAGTCCCTCAGCTTAATTATATCATTATTTCCGCATCAACCAATTTGCTTCTTTGGGTTTGGAACTTTTGTCTTCAATGGAAAATGTTCGTATGCTAGAGTTTCTTGTCCTACATGTCGCCGCTATCACTTATTAGTGAACCATCCCAAGATCCAACCATTTTGTGAGTAAGTAGATTTTTTTAGCATGCTATTTCATTTAATCAAGATAATGCGTTATATAAGTATAATATCATATTTATTATGTGTAGTCGTTTTGTGGATGAACAACAGCTCTTAGGAATGAAAGAATGGACTTGAAGACTGTAGAGAAACTGGTTGTTGAGACATTTTCATGGTGACTTCAACAACAGGTTACAAGTTATTGAGACTTGAGAGATTGTTTATTGATGTCAATGGTTCTATTTTTTGTAATAAGGATTTGTACTAGCTTTTGCTATGATAACAATGTAAAAGTTATCACAATTTGAGAAGAAGGTAGGAGGTGACCAAGTATTCTAGTTTGGGTGTGTGTACATATTTATATATATATATATATAAAAAAAAAATCTGCTGAAATCCTCACACTTGGAATTATGAAGAATTAAGTAAATAGTTGTATTAAAATTCTCACACTCAAAGGTGTGAGGAATTACCTCAAGCTCCTCACGCTTAGAAGCGTGAAGAATGACCTCATAAACCTCGCATTTAATAGTGTGAAGAAATACTTAAATATCATCATGTTTAGATTTGTGAAGATCGTTCTTAATTTTGTTACGCCTGATTTCCTCACACTACAGCAAAGCGTGAACTTTATAAATCTAGACGCTTTTAAGCGTGTACATGCGCTTAAATAAGCGTGTATTTGACATTTTTGTTGTAGTGGCAATATAATACCCGACGCCTAAAAATCAAAAGACTTATTGAAAACACCTTCAACACACACCTATTATATACTCCGTATAAATTAACTCAAATACAACACAATAATGGAGAACCTAGCTATTCGTTCCAAAAATAATGCGTGACTAAATTTATGCATATTTAAAGGTTCACTCAATTGAACGTGAAAAGTGAAGTTATAGCACCTCCCTTTCCGGCGACTATTATATTATAATACTAATAATAACGATAAATAAAGTCGGTCCCCCATAAGTCACGCAATTCCCACTCCTTTTCAAAAAGAAAACTAGCTAACCCCTAAAACCTACACAACTCTCATCAAAACACACACACACACACACACACACCATATTGATAATTATTTGAGGTATCTATGAAATTATGGAGGGAGCAGAAGCAGAACTTGAAAGAAGAAGCAAGTTTTTAAAGAGTTTAATTCAGAAAAAGAAAGCAGCTGAACAACAACAACAGCAGCAGCAAGTTAATATTAATAATAGTATTATTAGAGTAAGAGCTTCAGATATGCCCATTGTTATGCAGAATAAAGCTTTTAAGTGTTCAACATATTATATTCATTCAATTCCTTTTCCTTCTGCTGATTATGGCATTAATCAAAATGTGAAGAAGATCGACAGCAAACGCCTTGCTCTTCTACTTAAGAAGGTATGTATAGTTTGTTCTTGTTTAATCTAAAAAGAGAAGAAAATTCGTTTAAAATTGATATGATAACTTCAAAAAAGAATGTAGGTTTTGTTCTTTTTAGTTTTAAATTCGTGGGTTAACACGCAAGTTAGATTTAAGATAGAACATTTAGTTATTTTAACCAATAATGTGGAAAAGTAGTTGAAAAGAAGGGTTGATTTTTATATTCATATGCTTTATAAATTAAACATATCAATGCAACAAGGGAGTCATCGGGACGTCTATTATAATTATTTGTAATGGTAATAAGAACGTACTTTATTTGAAAATAGTGGTTGGAAGTTCTTTCATTATTGTGAGTATCTAGCAAGATACATGGGCAAAAGATTAAACATGACATTTTATTAAGGAAATTTATTGGAGTAATTATAAGCCTTAAGTTATACTAACAAAAATGTGAAGTATGTCATTTTAACTTATGTTATAATCAGTTGTGATTTTGTTACGAAAAATTTTGCTTCTAATTATACGATGATGCAAGGATCATATATACTTAAATTGTCATAACAATCGAGTCTTGTTTGTACGTGTCTGAATTTTCTTTCAAAGAGCTAGATTGATTTTTTTCTGGTTATAGGAAATTAAAAATATGTTCAGTATTCTTAGTTAAATTAATCCGTTTGTTAAAAATCAGTGATCATCTAATAGTATATCGAAATAGTAAATCAGTCGTAATTAATCGATAACATTCCTTAAACTTACTTTATTTGCTCAAAAAATTAAACTTGTACGGAGTATTAAGTAAAATTTATTTCGTAGATATGATGCAACTCTTTTATTACATTATTACATCAAAATAAAAATTAAAAAACTACACAAATTAAAGAGAATAAGATTAGTAAATAGTAACGCTACAAACATTGTAGGCCACTACTATGTTTGGAACGAGGTTTTTCCAAACTTGATGAGCCTTCACATCCAAGATTCTATGGATAAACAGTAGATTCCAAATAATGTGGTCAAATTTGTTTTTATGGTGTCAGACTTGACTAAAAACACAATATTATACACTAATAAACAAATTATCGGTAACTGCATGCATGTTTAATCTTCTTGACTTGTTGTGGTTTCACGATAAATTTTGTCTTATTTATAGGAATTCGATAGTTTGTATGGACCAGCTTGGCACTGTATCGTCGGGACTAGCTTTGGATCGTACGTAACGCATTCTTCAGGAGGTTTCTTGTACTTTTCGATCGACAAAGTTCATGTTCTTCTCTTCAAGACCACGATTGAGCCGATTCAAAACTAACTCGATCAATTACTAGGCAACTTAAACCTTAAACGCGTAGTCTTTACTGTTATTATGTACACCTATTATCAACTGATCTGACTTTTCACGTGCAACCTTAACAAGTTTCAATCTTTTTGCAAAATGTTAAGAAATACACATTAGATACCATTAAAAAGAAATCTGATCAAAAGAATGCTACAACATTATTCAATAGTAACAAACCAACAAGTCTTGATGAAAAAGAATAAGCTGCAGCCCCTGCTGCTGATGATGTACTAGTCGAGTTTGTCGATGGAACCATCGGCGTACTATATGGTAACCTACCGTTACTCCCACCACTACATAAACGCAACACTTAATTAAAGTACTGTAATGTAATGAAAACTTGTACCTATGGGCTATGGCGTATATGAGATTTTGTTTGTAGCATAATTACCTTCCCAGAAACACACAATCACCATGACCTGCAAAAAATAAAAATGTAGTGAATGGTAGTGTGGTATACAAAATGCATAATCGTGCAACTGTAATTAAGAGTACGAATCATTGACTTGTAATTACTTGTATCAGTAGTAGTATTTGTAGCGACCCCATTGGAATCACAGGTCCTTGCAGCCATAGCCATCTGATGATAATACGCATCAAATGCATACATAGCATGAGCCACAACCGTATCCGGCTCGTAACAGGGTTCACCCTGCAACATCATTGAACAATTAACCTTTCCGGGTCCACAAGCCCAATCTAAAGCAGCTTGTACCATTTTCTTGTCAGCATCTTCTTTAGCAACACAAAAAGTCCTGTCAGTAGTGTCATTTGCCAACACTGACCCCAAATCCCTAATATAAACCGGACGCCCATCTGCGTTGAGAAGGCCCCAGTTTTTCTCCGACGCCATCCCCGGCCATAAATTTTCGTTATAAAGCTCATAAATGTAGGTATTGACGGCTACACCGGGGTGTTTTGTGTCTCGGTGTTGTTTAAAACATGTTTTATTAAGTTACTATTGTATGTCTTCGCGTTATTGAGGATGGCATCAGGATCGGAGGAGTTGCCTTTCGACGGCCAACCAGATTCCGTAACGATGATTGGCATGTTCGAGTAATTAATACAACATCAGAAAGTAAGCAACGTCACTACAGCGTCGAACACGTTTCTGTAATGCAAAAGCGTATTTGAGTCAATAGCTTCTTTATTTTCCAGCAAAGGGCGGAACAGAGCGTAATCCAACCGGATCGCCCCTTTGAAATGCATGTAATCAAAATACGGTGATTCATTAAGCATTAAATATGATCCTGTTGCTTGGAGGAACTCCAGCAACGGGATCATAACCGGCTCCCAAGTCCTATTAAAAAAAGCTTGGGACAGCGGGAAGGAATCGAGGATAATGGATATATGAAGAATGTGCAGTCGAGACTTCTATTTAGGAGTCTAATCGGGCCTTGATGAGGGCCAAGTGTATAAACTTTAAGGCGGATACTAAAACGGTTGCAGCATTCGGGATATTGGTGAGGACTTCATTTCCGACCGAAATCGCGGTTATGTTGGTGGTGGAGACGTGAGGGAGGATGTTGCGGGACCCAGTTGGCCAATGTGGAGTGGGATTGGGCAATGGCGAGAAGTTGGTCGTTGGGAACGGAAACTGTGAATTGGATTCCAGTGCCAGCAAGGGCGATGAGCATGGCTTGATCGGCATTGCAGAGGCAGACGTGGCGGATTTGCTGAGATTTGAGAAGGATCGCGACTTGAGTTGGGTTGGCATGTTGGAGAGGGCCGTGCCTATGTTCACTCCAATGGAAGCAGCCGCAACTAAAAATGTACACATAAAATGTAGGTACTAAAAATTTAACAATTGTATTGTTGAGGGTTGAGAATGCAAAGTTGTATAAAATTTGAGTCTTACTAATGTGAATATCGTAATACTCGCATTTTGCAGTAAAATATGAAGTTTTGCTATAATTAATGACTCGATGTATATTATGTTTGCTACTCACCGATTGGTTATCTATAATGGTGAGCCAATAGCCCAATATAATAGTAGCTTTCTCGTATGTAGAGTTAGTGATTTGGGATACGACAGTGAAGAATGAAAAAAATATAAAAATGATAAAAAAAATTGTTATAAGATGGAAATCACATAAATTAAATATAGCAATGTAAGTCTTACTCATAAAAATTCTAAATTTTTAATTATAAAATATTAAAATACTTTATCTATCAATATCAGATTAAGAAAGTAATAGTTAAAACTAAGAAATACAACGTCAATGTTTTTGAAAGAATAATGTAGAAAGTCTATAAAGTTATCTAGGAAATTAAACCATTTACGGAGCTAGAAAAAATTTTAACTGAAAGGATCAATTTTTATTTTTAGTTTTGTTTTGTAAGATTTTAAAAGGATAAAATTTTAGAGTGTCATTAAATATCTATAAAAATTTAGTTTTTACATAAAGTAAATATTCTTGAGAGGCAGCTGCCATTTAGCCACAAAGCACATCTTAAATTCAATTATTCTTGAGTAAATTGGATCAAAATTTTCATGTTTAACTCAAAGGTATGGTTAAGATGATAGTATAGTATAGGTTGAGCGGATAATTTCTTGTGGTGAGCTTTTGTAGTTTTATTTTTGGGAGTAATTTCCAATTATGTTTATGTGCAATTTATAAAAAGTGTTTTTGGTAAATCTTATATTTGTTGTTCAGTGTGTCTGTAAATATAATATAGCAATTGTTTATATAACTTTTCATGTATTCTTAAGAATAAATTATCTGTTCTCAAGAAATTGCATTTTTAAGGTCTTTCTGGAAAATGGTTGAATGGAGGTTGTGAATGTAAAGCATCAAAGTAAGATCAAAAATAACAAAAAAGCAATTTATTTTTATTATTAATACAATCAAATGATTGAAAGACTTGAATGAGACAAGAAACGAGCAGAAGCTCAGGTATGCATTATCCATGTAATCATATAAATAGATGAAATACAAAAAAGAGTAATTAAAGAGTTGACCTTGGTCAGCTGATCATACAGCCAAAGGAAGAAGAAGAATAAAGTTATGGATGTCCATTTGTAATCTTTGATTATATCTTAATCTTCAATGAACCATCAATGGAAGCTCAATCAAGATCACAGAAGCTATGTACGAATTCAGATAATGATGACCATTTGTAGTGTTGTACAATCTTGATTAATAAACTACTCTTTAACCTTAATTAGTAGTAGAAGCTAGCTCATCCTCAAGAACCGATTGTCCAATTGTGATATTGATACACAAAACTTCAAACGACCGTTAAAGCTAATTAATCATGTGAGCTCAACCTCAAAAAGGTAGAATTTTTTAGAATTTAAGAAAAAGTGAGGAGGCTTTTTTGAGGATGCCAAGAGCCAACAAACAGTGAGGTGTGGGACTGAGAATGGTGTGGAGGCCACAAAGGGACTTGTAAATTGCAAATTAACACTACTAGAAAAACCCTTCACTTTGGTTTGTATTCTTCAATTAACTCCTTTGTAAATTACCATACTTTACAAAATGCGTTGCTCGAATATGTTATAAAAGTTTGATCTTAGAGTTGGTAGAGGAAATATTATTCTAAGTTTCTAACGTAAATTTATAGAGTTAATTAGAGAAGTCGATGAGAATGTTCTCATGGAAGAGGATTCTAAATTAAACAATTACCATAAGAGCAGTCACACTAGTGGGTTTTTGAAGGGTGAAAGATGTCACGTAAGAATATGATAGGAGGGTTAACTATTGAAGGGAGGTGAGGTGGCGAGTGAATAATAACTAAGGGCGAAAGCAAATACCCAAGTAAATAGTGCAGTGGTAGGCCATTTTGTGGGACATATTTTAATCAAAGTGTATGTGAAAAAGTTTTTATTAAGTTTTTGCATATGAAAAACTTTAGAGGTAACTATCTTACCATGTGGTGTAAATATGTCCCTTCCAATATCAATATATTTGCATGGTATTTTCTATTGAATAGAATTCAAACAAAAGCAAATTTTATAGATAGAGACATGAACGTTCTCAGCATATTATGTCCCGTATGTGATTCACTAGGGCTGTTCACAGTTTGGATAAAACCAAATTATCTAATTGAATAATCTGGATCGGACCATATGGTTTGGATAATTGGATCTTCGGATTGGTTCAGACCAGAACCAAATTTATCATTTTGGATCACGGATTGGTTTTGGTTAGTAAATTTCAAATCGGATTACCCAAAAAAACCAAATAAAACTAAGCATTAATTTTCCAAACATTATATATTTACATACACGTATACTAACTTTCATTAAATTGCATTCGACTAGCATATGACATATACATTTGACTAGTATATGACACATACATATATTGTTTCATTAAATATCCAAACATTATATAGGTAGTATATAATTTCATTAAATTGCATTCGACTAGTATATGATATATACATTTGACTAGTATATGACACATACATATATTGTTTCATTAAATATCCAAACATTATATAGGTAGTATATAATTTCATTAAATTGCATTTGACTAGTATATGACATAAATATACGCTAACACTATATATGGTGAAGATGATATTGCTTTGAACTTGTACAAATCAAACTTAGTATCATCCATTTTGTATAATTTTGTTATAATATCTAACATATTTTTAGCAAATATAAATAAAATATATTTGTGTATGTGTGTGGATATTTGAAAACCAAACCGATCCATCCAAATAGTAATTCGGATGGATTGGTTCGGTTTTTTAATTTGTTTGGACGGATCAGATTCATATTTTTAAAACCAAAATCCATTTGGATTCATGTATACGGTTCGGATTTGAACCGAACCATCCATTTGAACACCCCTATGATTCACAACAAGATAATGTAACGCATCTTTTCATTTTTTGTGAAGTGGCAACTCAAGTTTGAACACAAGTTGAAAAATGCTAGATATCACTCATCCTCCCATGGCAAACATTACTGATCTTTGGACTTGGATTGATGAGCTACAAATGACTGGGAATAAGAAAATAATCATCGAAGTTAACACTTTATCCGCAATATAGGCGATCTGAAGATACCGAAACAATATGGTCTTCAAAAGTTCGACATTTAGAAAGAGCAACATTGTCGATAGCATTGTTGTGAATTAGTTCGATTGTTTTTCTGATAGATATAAAAAATTTAGTATCGCTTGGACTTTATGGTTACAAAACCCCACGTTGTCTTTATAATCTCTTTCTAGCTCCTTACTAGTTTTTAATTGAAATTTCAGTTGTTAAAAAAAGCATGCTAATTAAGTTTTGTATGTCGAAATCTTTTTTTATGCTTCTTTTTTTAAGTACTATGTGATGCAACTTTTTAGTTTTTTTTTATGAAACGTTTTTTTATATAATGTTCTTAGGTTTTCATTTCTATATTATAGAATTTTGGATATTTCACGTAACAAATTTGTAGAAATTATATATAGTCAAATTAATGTTTTATACTAAATTTAATGGTTTTTTAATAACGTAAAATATTTTTAGTATGAACTAAATATAAATATAATTGGATTATGTGATGTATTTTTAGTTTTAGAAAATAGTATGTGAGATTCATTGATTGAAGTATAGTATTGGAGGGAGTTGGGTGTTTAGGAAAAGGTTACGTGGCTTAATGATGTAGTAGTGATGTGGCAGTAAAAAAACCCAGGTGAATACAAAACTAGTGTGGATGCTCTAAGAATATAACTTATGTTCTTTTACACCTAACTTCAATGTAAGTTCTCTTTAAGATAAAAACTTGCATATAAAGGATGTTATGTGATTGTTCAAGTTTTTTAGTACTCCTTCGGTCCATTTTTATTATCTTTAAACTAAATTTGTTATATTTAAGATAGAGTGAGTAAATGTCAATTTTGATTAGAAATTGTTAAAAAATATATTGGAGAGTAATAATGAGGATAAAAAATATAATTTAATGATTTTTAATTGTAATTTTGAAAATAGACAATCTTTTTGAAACAATAATACGAAATATACAAATTAAACGGAGAGTACATATATATCTCTTAACAGACATTCGGCAAACAAAAAGTGGTACTGACTTTTATAAGTGTAAATCGTCAAGTGCCCTACAATTCATTAATAGACTTTGAAAAAGAAGTTAAGAAGGATATTGTTGATTGTCATACGTATAATTGCTCAGTTTTAATGAAAATAATGCAAGAAATTTGCAACCAGCTAAGACTTAGAAGAATATGAACACTTCAATTTGCAACGCATCTTCTAACACATTCAACACCTAACAACTCCTATGAGGTTCACAATCATACAAACACCAAGTACAATTTCTGTATTAAACTAGCCAATGAGGTTAGCAAAACCCGTGTACATAACCGAGGAACTGACTATGCATGTTTTCTGCAAACCCTAAATCAACATATTATCATACAAGTAAATCAAAGAAGTTGCCAGTCATCTTGTGCAGAGCCTTCTGCATCATCAGCTGCATCGAAGGGATCAGCCTCCTGGTCCCTGTTAGTGTTGCTCGATCTTGGTGAATGGCGAGTCTGAGTTACTGTGAATAGTGGGGCCCCATCTGATTCTGCTGCCAGCTCAGACGCCCGTGAACAAAAATCATCAAAATCATCTGGAGAACAGAGACACGTGTTCAGCTTTCATATACCCTTTTTATTAGGTTTTGGAAACAGATACAGTGATTACCGAACTTTCACGATTTTCCAATTTATACCTTAACAAATAAGCATATGGATCGTACACCTTAAAACCTCACAATATCATTGCTCATAAAATGTAAGAGTATATTCCATGAAAATGTCTGGTTTCTATTTCATTTTAGTTAGACAAACCATCAAACTTCAAAACTTCCCAATGAAGTTAATGATCTAAATAACCGTTTTTAGGTGTCATGTTGAGAAAAGGCCAACACATCATCTACCACGCTGTCATTTTGTACTGATAACGGCTTCCATTACCTCAAATTGAAATTTTTGGGTAGTGGTTACCTTAAATTTACTTTTTATTGTTTGATGGGTTTTTTAGCGAAAATAGGCTTAACGGCTAAAATAAAATCAGAGCGAACATGATTACCTTTTTAGGCAGGTAGCCTAACAAAAAAAATAACAAATGGAACAATGGGAACATGTGTACCTTTGTCTCGGCAATAAAATCCAATTGCTAGAGATGGGTCAATGGATTCAAGGGGAATTTGCCGTATAACACTGCAATGATAAGTTACTACGGTCAGAAGCAACAGGAAGAAAAGGGTTGACTATGAAATAGGGGGAAAAGATACAACTGATTAATACAAATAACGTACTTGCAATGGTATGATGAGGTATCAGCCTCCAGATTATCTTTGCTTATGTTGACTGCCTGAACATACATTACAGAAACCGTAATGTGACAAAACTTACCTAAAGAACAATCTTTCATACTTGAAAAAGAAAAAAAATCATGGGAAATAAGATTCCTTTCATACGGACAAATGATGTGACACTATCACGAGCTATAAGATAGCCAGAGGTTAAAACAACACCACCCAAACGCCCAGTTAATGTGGAATGTTACAATAAGTCACAGGATACATACCACCTCTCACAAACAGTTGCTCCTTTTTGTTCTTTAATTGATATCATTCTGTTAGATGCAACCGCACAATGACTCATGTGAAATTCTACATTTATACTCGGTTTCATAAATTCTGTAATATCTCAAGCTGTACTCCCATAATTATCCTTTCAGTAACTTAATAGAGATGACAGGCACTCATGGCAATGGTTCTCACAGTAGGGAGGTTTTTACCATGAGTAGATAACTCAGATATAATAGTAAATAATATGATCTTTCAAGTTATTGACATGAACAAATGTAACACGGACACGCACATAAATTAAACCTTACCTGTTGAACTTCATGGGGATCAAGATAAAAAACTTTATCGTCTTGCACGCCAATGAGATATGTGGAAGCACCAGGCCTACCACCCAATATACCAAGGCTCTGAGGAAAGGTGTATGTAGCAGCCAACAATGGTAGATACCTGGTTTTATAAGAAGTCAAATACACTATTAAGGTCAAGAAAAGCAAAACAACAGATGCACATTCTATATTAATGCAAAGATTTATTGGATGGGATAACTAACTTCAGCACAACAATTTTCTAAGAAGCTATGATAATATGATATTTGAACTACTGATACCAAGAAATTCTAATTCTTAATTCAGTTCTGAGAAATGTTGACACGTACGTTTACTATGCAGATGGAGAACTTCATCATAGAACAAACATACCTATGCATCCTTGATACTCATTCTAAAAATGAAACTGTATCACTTAATATTAGCAAATAAACTACAACCTAGTTATAATGGCATCCATCTATCTGATCTTACCCTAACAACACATTTAGCCAACATAAAATTTAAACACCTTCAATGAAAAATAGCAAAACAAGGCCAACTTAAGATGGGTTCAACAATTAATATATTTTTTTGCACTTATCTTTCCCGAAGATAAATATTTCCATCATATGGATGCCATAGCTTTATGCAAAACTAATTCTTACAAAAAAAA
Organism: Logfia minima; assembly: GCA_963921325.1. Taxonomy (NCBI): domain Eukaryota; kingdom Viridiplantae; phylum Streptophyta; class Magnoliopsida; order Asterales; family Asteraceae; genus Logfia; species Logfia minima. Next base: position 24,182,960 of record OY992766.1, read on the forward strand.
GATGAAACGGTATGTACCTAGGATTTACTTTGTCAAGACCTAGAACCAAAGGAACCAGCAAGAGCATAGGTGACCACTCAACTTGGCCTCTTGAAAATTCAGAACAATGCCTCAAGGCATCTTCAATGCAAAGAACTGGAGCTCCACCACGTTCTCCATCTTCGTCTCCAGAGACAACATAGATGGCCATTGGAAATGATTTAGCTTCAAGTTCATTTTCCTCTATTTTACGTCGTGCAAGCGTCTCCCAGGTGCGACACATGGCATAAGGGCCAACCCACGAACCTGGAGCAAGTGCGTAGCCCTCTCCAGCTTTTAAAAGATTGTGAATGGAGAAAGATGAATCCTCAGAATCACCAAACATGTGTAAGATTTCTATATAATCTTGATTGACCGGCTGCATCATTGGCAAGACAAAATCGAGCATAAAAATCAGCAATCCACTGAAATCAATAAATGGGTCCAAACGCTTAGTTTTGAAGATATCACACCTGCTGCACATGTTTTCTCCAGGATCTGCCTAGTCTATGAATTAGCAACGCCTGTCCACATTAACAGCTTAGAAAACATGGATATATATAGACCATGGATTTTCAAGTTTGCTCGAAGTTCACAATGCAATTTAAATTTGCTCATCTAAAATAAATTAATACCTGAGCAACTAGCATCTGACTGCTTCGAAGCATGCAACCCCAATTTACATCACTGGTATACTTCGAATCGCCAATAGAAACAAAACCTGAATGTAACAAATGCTATCATCTGCCCTCAGTGGCACAACAGATGCTACTGTAATCATTAAACCATCAATAAGAGAGAACTTAACTATAAAAAATAAAGTAAACCTTTACGATATGTCACCAAGATTCTTGAAGAAAAATCATCAGAAAATGCAGCATATCCATTGGTATCTACTGCTTCTTGAGATGGTTCTTCCAAACAAATTTTATAGCAAACACCTAGAATCCATATATCACTTATTGAGTTGGAAATATTAGTCTTGTACCCCAAAACACGCTCCTGAAGTCTCCTCATTGAACTAGCATTCATAACTCTCTTCACAGTTGCAGTCCAACCATGGTTTCTAGTACTGGTTTCTTGGTTCTTCTTCGGGCAACTCCTAGACTCACTGTGTGTATCAAAAACTGAAAAGGCAGATACCAAGAATCCTAACCACAAAGAAGACTTTGGGGATCTACAGTTGCTTAGTCCTGCCTCGGAACAAACGGAACCACAAACTCTATCTGAAGAATCAGCTGAATTCGTATCAGTTCTGTCAGGTATATTCTTCATTACCTAACCATGAGCTGCACCACAATTATCAAGAAAGTCTTCAATATTACGAGTACTTTGAGGCGATCGGCAAATAGGGTACACGGAATTGAAATATCGAGAACAAATGGAAACATGTGGATGTATATAAGCAATGAAGTTACCATATAGAACTTTAAACAAAAAAGAAGTCGCCATACGTTTCCCCGAGGGTTTCAAATTTACTCCGTATAGAGTGGACAAGTTATAACCTAGGAGATGTACCCCGCAAGCCCTATGCCAATACTAAAAATACCTTTTGCCGAATGCAGACTTCTCATAAGTATGGTAGTACCTTACTATGATTGAAATTTCATATCTCATATCCTAGTGCCAATTCAACAAGTCATGTGAATTCTGATAATTCATATTACTAAAGCAACATTTTGTTATGAAATATGGACAAAAAACCAGTTTAACATACCTTTCGGCTAGAAGTTAGAATTAGTGTCTATTTCTCTATAACACACCTAGCCTCAAACTACATCCACATTTCAGCAACGAAGTTCTTAATCCATCACATGTATTACCTTCCAACGACTGCAGAGTAAAAACTCACAGCATTGCAAAGACCATACACACATCACGTACTTGTAGTTATAGGACTCCCAAAGCCTAGTATTCATCACAGATCAATGTTTAACGCACTAGGAACACGACATCCAAACGTACTAACTGATCCTTTTGTAAAAAGCACCAAGATTTAAATAACCTTGCACATTACTGCAAATATTCTAATGAGTGGACTTTGCTATGTAAACCTAAATTTAGGAAGAAATGATAACAGTAAAAGCTCAAATTGATATTCACAAACTACACCTAATTTTAGGAACAAAATATTACTCCGCAACAACTGCTCAAATTGAGAAACTATCTTCTTATCAATGAAATATAACGTAAACATTGATCATCAAGAACGATCAAGCATGAATCAATATAAGTATACCTGGTCTTAACTTATTTCACTTCTGGCTATCATATTTTTTTACCTAGAAAACAAGCTAAATCTATAGACATACATATATATATTGCACACATACAGCGATTGAGTAACCAAAACACTAACTACAAAACAACAGACGCAAATAATCAAAAACCTAAAATCAGTACTGAAGCTATAAAACGCAAATCGAATACATCAACAACTTACCGGTTTGAACGGAACTTCAAATCACATCAATCACAATCAAATTCAGCTCGTAATTAGCTCGAGCAATCGATCCGAAGAATTTTAGCTAACGATTGAAGAAATAGAAAATTAATTTCAAAAGAACAGAGAATTTTATGTGTAGATTATGAAACCCTAACTATACGTACATATCACCATTGTTGTATCTTGTACCTATAATCAGTTAAACAAACAAACGATTGATGGAAGGTTTAAACGCTTACGCTAAATTTGTCATCAATGGCCACCTGCACAAGCTACGCGTGACAGCAACGTGCTCTAGTTTTAACGCCAACGCTAATCTGTAACATGTACGTTTTAACGTTTATTTATATTTATATAAGCAAAATTATTAATTTTCCCACTTAATTTTCGCGAAGGTAAAAACAAATAATTTATTTATTACCGATCTAAATAAGTTACGATGTAATGTTTTATATATTAATGAAATGAAATGCAATTTATTTTTATGAAATGTTATTTTGTTAGTCTTTTATTTGTTTTATTAAAACAAAAAACAAAAGTTAAAAGAAAAAGGATTTGAAATGGATTCCATCATGTGAAAATGAGGTTCAAATAAAAAGTTAGTAAAAAATTGATGTGGTGTTGATGTATCAAGTAGGGTGGTGGAGTTAATTTTACGATTGATAATGTTTAACTTATTCTTTTTTTCGAACGTATCTTTCAATTAGTTAATGAGAAATAATATTATTTAAATTTATGTATCTCGATGACACCGTTACATGGCAAATGACTAACGAACTGTAAAATGGTAGAAATGGAACTATATTTTAAATTGAATGAAGATACTTTGCTAGTAAATATAATCAGGTAATTTGATAATTGTAGTATATTCACAGCTAACATAGTTGGTGTGACAATAAGAAACTCAATAAGAGTACAGGGAGTGGTTTAGAACGCGTATGTTTCTGGGCTGGAATGTCGTTCCCCTATTCCCGGGTATCATTCCCGGTTGCGTTCCGGGCACAGCGTTCCCCCCCCCTCCCCGGACGTTGTGTTCTGGATTCAAACCCCTTTCTTTTTTTTCTTTTTTTTTCTTTTTTTGAAAAATCAAGTTTAGTTTAAAAATATATATATATATATATATATATAACGGATATATAGCCCTTTTTTCAAAAAAAAAAAAAAAAAAAAAAGAAATTTTAAACCTTATTCTCTATCTATAAATACAACACTTTCAACACAATTTTAAACACACCAAAACATTCTTTCTTATCTACAATACACTAAAACACTCTCCATTCTATATAATTCATCATCATCCTCATCTACAACACCCTCAATTATTCAAAAACACACACCATTCATCACTTTCATCACCATGTCAAACAACCAAAACAACCAAACCAATCCATTCAACCTACAATCTCAATGGAACCCTTTTCGATATACAACAGCAAACCCGCAATCCTACATACCCACTTTTCCTACTCCATATACACCCACTTTTCCCACTCCGTTTCAATCATCATCCTCTCATACTATTCAATACTCATCCAAACAATTTCAAGCCTTTCTATTGTGGCAACAACAACACACACCCTTCACCCAACAAGAACAACATTCGGTTGAAGACGAGGTTCCGACGCCCACATCCCGTAGAAGTAGAAACAAAAAAGGAAAACAAGTGGCGGAGGAATCATCACAACCGAGGCCAAAAAAGATTTACAACAACGTGTCCGGTTGGGAACCCGCGGACGAGCTTCGGTTGGCCCAAAGTTGGGTTGCCGTTTCCGAGGATTCAAACGGAGGAAACGAGCAAACGGGCGACTCTTTTTGGTATCTTGTTATCAACGAGTACCACAGCCGCAACCCTCCTTTTACTCGCACCAAAGACGCGTTGACATCAAAATGGAAGAAACTCAACGCGGATTGTCAAAGGTGGGGAGGCATATGGAACCGGCTCAGCTCGCAACGAATAAGCGGCGAAGATGACGACGACTTCCGGATTCGGGTGGAGACGCAATTTAAGAATGAAACGCAAAACTTTTAAAAGTTTTCAAGCGTGGAACTTCTTAAAGGACCGCCAAAAGTGGTTAACTCCCAATCCCATTGTAGTCGGACGGCGAAACGTTCCAAAACGTTAAGAGACGGTTCACCTTAACGACTTGGACTTGGACGAGGAACCGAAGGACAACCCGAACGCCACACTATTCAGTAGTGATGCATTCCAACATCCACGGGGAAAAGCTAGGAAAGCAAAATCCCAAAAGACCACATCCGGTTCCAACTCTTCGACTCGCACTTCATTTGACGAGTCTCTCGCCGGCACATTCGAAGGCATTCGTTCCGATAAACAAGCCTACTATCGGAATAAAGATTTGGAAACACAACTTCGAATCTTGGCTATGTCGACTGACGGATTGTCGGGACGAGACAAACAAATAATAGAAAAACAAAAGGCGAAGATTCCGGCAAAGTTGGATTTCGAGGAACCAGCAGACGAGGCACCGGAAGACACGGATTCGGACTAGTTCTTTATTTTATTTCTAGTACTTGTTCTTTATTTTAATTTTTTAGGAATTGTAATCGTTATTTAAATTTTTAGGATTTGTAATCGTAATTTAAATTTTTAGGATTTGTAATCGTAATTTAAATTTTTAGGACTTGTAATTTTATTTTTTAATGAATTTATTTATTTTATTTAAATTAATTTGTTATTTATATGTATTTATTACATTATTTGAATTTTCTGACAAATAAAAAAATCAAAAAGAAATTCCTGAACACTGTTCCCACTCCCACCTTTTTCATCAACAGTGTTCATCGGGAACACTGTTGCTGAACACTGTGACATAAGGGTCACGACTCCTTGTGCTCTAAGAGTTGAGGTATGATGGTGAAAAAGGTTATCGATTGGTGTATTACACTTTTACACGGATAGGTTAAGTGATTCTTTAATATTTTGTATTGCATATCAATAACTAATAACTAGTGTTTGAATTTCACACGCAGTAACGGGTGAATGTTTTACATGTTGATATTGAGAGACAGATGTTTAATGGTACTTGAATGTAGTAATAATTGATACTTCTATAACGAAAGTGATTTTTTATAATAGTTTAAATTATTGTAACTATAAATTTAATATTGTAATATAAAAGAAGAAAGAAGATATTTAAATGTATTATGTGAAATATAATATTAATTGAATGATTTATATAATTAATAAGTGAAGGGATAAGTGGAGGGATAAAATGGTAAATTCTGATATCTTTTTTTTTTAAGGATTAAGAAAGATAATGTTAAATGTTTAATAAGAGTTATAGATATAACATTTTTAAAAGGTGAAAGGATAAAAAATCATTTTACGATGCTCTAAAATATCAAGTTTTTAAGAGTATATTGAAATAGCCTCGTTGGTTCCAAATATTTGATTCATTTGGAAAATACTATCTAAATAACAATCTGTTTACTAAAAAAAATGGTAAAATAAAAGGTGATTTGTATATATTATTTTTTAATTTAATACGTAGATAACTTAAATTTATATCGTTGTACTGTACAATAATATAAAGTTCAGTTAGCATTGTACGAATAAAAATGATCGTATGAATCACTCCTTTCAAGCAAATCACCATAACAGTGGCCTGCTATACACAACAAATCGCGTGTTTTTCCAATTTTAGCAAGTGTAGGATTATTGGTTTGTGGTTATAGTTGTTTTCAAGTAGGGGTGAGTATGGGTCGGTTTGGGTCGGTTATGACCTAAAACCGAACCCATAACTGAAGTTTCGGTTAACCATAATTACAAACCGATCGGTTTCGGTTAAAAGGTGGGTCGGTTATCGGTTAATTTATCGGTTATCGGTTAACCGTCAGAAAATGGGTATCTTAAATTAGCCAAACATGTGTGAAAAATTCAATCAAAACTTTAAAAATATCTAACCCATAAAGTGTTATAAAATACAAAAAACACTTTTTATTAACTACTAATACTCCAATATATACAACATTTGTGTTTAGAATAATTAACCCATACATAATTGTTATAACAATGCATTCCAAAACTTACCTACATATATATTTGTAGGATATCATTAACAAGTACTTTTAATAATATCCTTTATATTTAATATATAAACAATTCAAATACTATTACTATATATATAAAGTAAACAAAAGAGTATTAAGTATAAAAAGAAGTAATTATAATAATAGTGGGTCGGTTCGGTTAATTTGGTTCGGTTATGATACGTTAACCATAACCGACCCAAATTAATCGGTTAATTCAAAATCAATAACCGAACCGTCGGTTAATAATTTGAGTCGGTTAATTTGGATCGGTTAAGTCGGTTAATTCGGTTATGGGTCAGTTTTCAGTTTTTCTTGCTCACCCCTATTTTCAAGTTTGCTTGCACCTTTAATGTTGCTTTGAGATTACTTCTTTGCTTCCCCTTAATTTAATCTATAATGTTAGACCCTTTTTAATCCATATGCTATTTATTGAAGCCTATCCAGTTTTTTGCCAAAAATTGATAAGAGAATGATAGCATAACAATAACCCGACAACTTGACTGACATGAATCTGACTTAAAATCACTTTCGTAACAGTTTTAAATTATCAACTAAACTATTGACACGATTATGATGAACGAAAGATAAATAAAAGACGATCATGCCAGATATACATACAAGTTCCTATAAAGAAGCAGATAAACAAAATGCGAGCAATGAACGTTAAACATCCAACACTTCAAAATATTCTTCGTCTCGTCTTATCGTTATATATCCTTAGAAAGAACTGAACCACTATGTATACTACATCAATGTGGTTTAAAAGAACAGCCCATTTGAGTCTTAATAGAATTCAGAACCTAATAACTTACACAACTTTTTAACATTCTTATATAAATTTTGCTAATTTTCACCTGCTGCTACAGCAGTCATGCTGCTAGATCCAGGAGCAATCGAATCCTTAGCAATGTTGTATGGAGCTGAAGCCATCACCCTGTATACATCAAGAATTATGATTAATATATAATTAATAATTGACACTCATTCTTAATATTAAAAGCTACTAACCAAAGAAAATTCAAGAAAAATATACAAGCGTTTGAGACTTAATGAACACATAATGAATTCACTATAATCTCCAGATAACTGAAGTTTTTTTTGGGAGGAAAGATAACAGAATCGTAATAATTAACCTTTCAAAAACATGAAATAATAACTGGAATAACAACTATATGAGTTGCAAAACTTGACACAACCCGAAACCTGACACGAAAATAAATGGGTTAGAGTTGGGTGATCCCAGCCCGGTTAAGTTTCAGGGGTCGCGTTTGGGTTTAGAATTGGGTAAATTGGTCAACCCGATTAGCTTGGAAATGTTCTTTAATATACAAAAATACAAAATTAAGTAAATCGGTTTGGCCCACATATTTCGACCCAAAACCAGCCCACCAATCTGTTTGACCTGTTTAAATAAATGGGTCATGTCTCTTGACTCCTGGTTAACAGTATCCAGGCTAGGGTTGAAATTCCCAACCCATTTATATAATCAGGTACTGAAATATCAACCCGACACCACACCAATTGCCACCATTAAATATCTAAAATACCACCAATGGATCATACCTTTCCTTGCGCTTCTCAAGAAACCGCGCCAAGGATGCTTTGCGGGCTTGAGGAACAGCTGCATACCACAAATCAACAGTCAACTTCCAGATGTCGAAACTTCAAAAGTCAAATATGGATACACATATATAATCAAGTGATAGAAATTTTAAAGAAAGCTACCTGATTGCATCACTTGTTCAAGTGAATTGATAACTCTAGGACTATCGACTTTGCTAACAGGAGTCACTGAGCCTCCTGTGGTTTTAACACCTTCATCTTTGTTAGTGGGTCCAACGGTCAATTGACCAACAGGGTGTGAAGACACAGACATTGGACTCGAGATTGCTGAGCAGGGTTGTACGTTAATTGGTTGGCTCACAGGAACCTGAGCTTGAACCCGCGGTTGAGGAGTGCTTGCAGACGCCCCATTTCCAGCTAAGAACATGATCGCCTGAGCCTGTATAAAATAGTCATAAAAATATAAGGCTTGCGCTTTTTGCATCACAATTTTACAAACGACAACGAAAAAGACGTTAAACCTTTTCGGGAGAGATATCATCATACACGTTCACCATTCCTCCATAAAAGATGGTTAGTTGAGCAGGAGCACAAGTCGTCTTGGAACTATACCTACAATTGACAGAAAGAACTAATAAGCTGCCATTCACATGTACAAAGACGTACCGAACTTTAGTAAGTTTCTCATGTCGGGTACTCGGCTTTTATATCAATGTAAGGTATCTAAGTTTTTTTTACCAACCAAAACTGGTTCTTTTTATACAATGCTCGAAGCAATTTTATTTTTTTACAACAAGACAGCTCAGGAGGAGTAGAAAGTTGCCACAACCTAGGAGGAGTTTACATTATAGGACCTTTTGAAGCATTGCAACACTATAAAAGTGCTTTTATAGGACAGTTGTGGGACTATATTTTTATGTTTGTATCATCAAAAAAGATGTTACCTATTGAAGCATCACGACACAAACAAAAATCCCTTTTGTAACATCCAAAAAACTTAAATATCTTAAATTTCCAATTGATTTGGTAATACTAATAAAACAATTTAAATGCCTTAAATTGTTTAAAGAAAATTGAGTAGCCGTAATTTAATCAGATAATCAGTTAAACGAGTTAAATGGAGGAGGTTTTCCCTGTTCAGGTTACCCGGGGAGGGCGAGAATTTTTACTCAGATGTACACGGTCTAACCGGGGTATCCCCGTGACCGTTTCCGAACCCTTTCCCTGGCCACCCCAAGATGTGCAGCTAGTGAGGTTTGAACCTGAGACCTCTTGTGAGGATATCAGGACGCCGACCACTAGGCCATCTTGGTGATGGTATAATCAGATAATCAGTTCCAGAAGGCAAACCATAACACCCCCTTATTCATCTCAAAACACAAAACAGCAACAACCCGTACCATGGTTCAGTGGTTCCAGCAAGAAAGGAACCGATAGATGGAACTGAAACTCCATGTTGCTTGATGGGTGCACCACCAAATTGAGTCCTGAAGAAATGGTTACTCATGCTAATAGGAACCACTTGCTTAGCATCGTTGATAAGTTGCGCAGAGTACAGACTCTGTTGCAAGGGATAAGCAGCCATTGAATAATGAGTAGCACCTTGCTTACTAACACCAATGCTTTTCTATAATAAACAGCAAAACAATCAAGACATCAGTTGCTTGCGTCTAAAAGACTGATGAAGAAAACGAGCGATTAGCATTTCAAACTCCATTTGAAATTTCAGTTCCAAAAATAACAACTTTACATTAAGAGAAAGAAAATAAAATACCGCATTTCACCAAAAATGGCATAAACAACATTGAGGTTTTTTTGCATTTTGAGTCAAATAGGAAACCCAATTATATTGTTGAATTATGTAATACTCTCTCTATCCTAAAATATTGTTCATCATTGTTCACTTTTAAATCTGTTTACATACTTTCATTTACATTATACAGTAACACAATCTTTCGAGATTCTAGTAACCGGAAACTGCATTTATTTCACATTTCTGTCACTGTTTGTTTTGTCTGGTGGAGATATTTTTATGGAACAGATGGAGTAATTAATAATTTTTGTAAAAGATCACTTTAACAAAATATTTTAATGATCATAACACTAATCAAAGTAAGATCGTTTTACCGAACAAACTCATGATCAAATAGAAAACCATTCATCAATTGATACAAAATGGACAAATAAACTAACCTGAATTTCACCAGCTTGACGATTCTTAGAGGCTTGAAAACCATCTACAGAGAACACATCAGTTAACCAACATAATTAGTTCAGATCATTTAAAATTTTTATTGGTATAACAATAATACACAATATCGACATCCATTGATGGAAAGACAAATTAAAATGTTTACCTGACAGAGGCCAGTGAGCCGCAGAGCTTTTCCAAAACACTAAATATCATCATCAAAATACCCAAATTAGATTAAACCGCAAATTAAACCCAAAATACTAAATTTAAATAAATTCTTAATAAAGTACTATTTTTACAACAATGAAACTGCATCCAAGTTTAGGAAAATTTAGCTATAATTACTACAAAGATCCAATTTTTAAGATCATAGCATGTGCATCAAACCCAATTATTTGTTTCAAGTTTAATTGTATTTAATAAAGAGAGCAGTACTAATTAGGTGAAACGATCAATTCTACTTTTTAACAAAAGCTTTCACATGAAGCTACTTCAAACTAACTTAGAACATCACATGCAATAAATTCCCCCAAATAGACACATACAATATAAATCCAATTAACACTTCAATAAACTTAAATTAACAATAAAATTACAGAACCCCAACTTCAAATTGTCACAAAATTGACTTTATTTTATGATATGAACACAGTTGAAATTAGGTCATAATGATAAAATAATAAAACAAAATAAAAAATGTAAGAAAACGCACCTGATTCTTTGCATACTTCTACAGCTTCTTCTTTGACCACTACAACTGAATCTTTAGAATTCAAACCCATGAAATCCCTTTCCATCTTTCAACTGTAAATATTTAGTATTATATATCAAAATTTTACCAAAATTATAAACAGATTAAAACCCAGAAAAAAGTTTGAATTACCTTTGAAAATATTGAACCCAAAATAAGAGCGAGAAAAAAGCTGGAGACTTGTGAGTATAACAAAAGTATGAGAGAGAGAAATTAGAGGTTGCGATTCTTGTGTTTGCATATATGTACTTTCAATATTAATTTAGTTAATAAATATACAGTTACGTATTAACCCCTTCAAATTTCATATGACGCATTCACCCCTCCGAATTTATTTTTTCTTATAGCCAGTCAAAAACAGTGCATATGCTTTTAAAATAGGGTAAACACTTTAGGTTGTATAACTAATCAATATTTTGTCTCGAGGTAGACATTTAACACAATTTATTGCCGAAATAAGTCATGTACCGGTTAATTTCGTGAACACGGATAATAGGATGGTCAATTACCGGGACAATCGGTGACTTTTATTTAGTAAGTAAGTTTGAAAAGAAAAAAAAGATGACGTAAATATCTTTTTTACATCAATATTAAAAGTGGATATAATTATTGAATCTTATTTATTCATTTTCTTTTCTCATTCACGCTTTCAAAATTCAAACACCCACGTCTCATTTATCGTCTCGTTGATTCTGTTGTCGTCAATTAAATCGGACAAAAATTCGATGATTTCATGTTTGTTATACTTAAATTCTAGTAAGGTATGTGACTAATTCAGCTGATTTATCATTCGAATTATTAGAAAATTATAATACTAAAACCCTAAATTTAAAAACATAAATACTAAGTTTCTTAAATAAGGATGACGATGATGTTCTTTTATTTTAATCTCGTAAATGTAAATCCCGAAGATTTGAAACCATCATTCAAATCCTAATTGTGAAACCCTAATCTTGAGACCCCAATTTCAAAATATTTTCTTAAACTTTCAGTTTATAAAAGTTGTTGACTAATACGTTCCACCATAAAAAGTTGCTTTTTCCCAAACCATTTAAGATACGAAGGTGGGGATGTTAGATACTATAAATTATACTACAACATCATTAGAGTAAATTCTTGAACATTGTCTAGGTATGCAACTCCATTTCAAAAGGTTATGTAAAGATTTAAAGAAATTTATTATGATGGTGAGTTAGCTTAACTATTTCACAACTTAAATTATATAAAGAGGGGTAAAATGAAATTGTATATGAAACATCATGGTTGTGACACACTTTCATAGTTGTCAAACGATAATGATGGAAATTGCTTAAAGGAACATGAATTTTATACAGATATTGTTATCGTTTAGTAACAATTGACTAGAGCTGGAATTGGAGATGATAGTTGAAGCTTGTGGCTGAAGATGGAGTTCAAGCTTCTATTCCGAGAGCTATTTTAAAAGCTAAAAAACTTTTGTTTAAAGGGGTATTAGAGGCTTATTTTTTTAAGAAGTCTTATTTTTGTTGTATTACCAACTAAGATTATGAGCTGGAGTTTACTATTGAAGATGATAATGATGATAACCAGATACTTTACAAATAAACATACAAGCAGTTAAATAGTTTAACAAGAGATGCCAAATACTTTTAGGCTTTACTTTTTCTATAAAGGTTATTAATAGAAAACCAAAGAGAAAATCTATTCTTTCACAATTATCTATCTATAGTTCCACTATATAAATATCTAAAAGAATGACTCTAAAACATCATAGTTCATTCTCTTCCTAAATTAGAATATCATTTATTTTTAGTTTCTTTATTTTTTATAAATACAGGGAAATAAAAGAATAAAGAAAATCAGTATTATATACACTACACAGGTAGTGATTCATGTACGTCAACTTTTATCTCTACATATGTTTTATGATATTATTATACTATACAATACTTGAAATATGTTTAGCAGGTAATGTTCGTATAAAAAATTGGAAATCTGCAAATCATCATCATCAATTACTAAAAGCTAGATATGAAGTTACGAAGTTTGAACGAAATTACGTAATATCAAAACTTAGAGGGGTTATATAAAAAAAAAAAATAACCTTTATTGAAGCCGTTGGTTGTGTGGTTGTGTGTTTGTGTAGCCGGTTATGTGACCGGCTTAGGCGGTAGCTTACCACGTGCGTAAGCCTCTTAAAACTCGCACAGATAGCTATATGCGGTACCGCAAAAATCACGGCTGTGTCGAATAAGATGTTGACACGTAACACTAGTGGTCGAGGAGTTTTACTCGTGGCCTAATTGTGATGTGTGGGTCACGTGGGTCTCGGGGTGTGATTATCATTTATTTATTGAGTATTTATTCATCGGATATTTATTGAATCTCTCGCCATTGTTTGTATCACGAGGGATACAAAGCGGTGGCGTGTTATTTAATGCATTAAAATGTTAATTGACGAAGATACCCTTGAATGGATGATGAAACAACAACTCATATGAACTACCATCCTAAATTAGCAAGTATTCAAGAAAATAGAAAGTTTGACCTTTTCTTTTGTTTAATTTTTTATTTTAATTGAAGCATGAAGCATGAAGCATCTCAATAAACCAGTGTCTCATAAACCGTATTTTTTAAAGGGTAATTAAATTAAGGGGTAAACCTTTGTAACTAAATAAAAGTTTTCATGTATAGTTTACAATACAATATGTTTATCTTATAATTTGCCGAATAAAGAAACCTATAAAGGAAATAAAGTTTGCAAATGTCATTGTTTAAAACTAGTAGAATACCCGTGTAATACAGCGTGACATTATGAGATTTATAGTCACATATTAATATACTTTATACATCGTGTAAAACGTCTTAATTAATATATCACATTTGAGATGTAAAATCCAATTTGTGTAAACTTTTTGAAAAACTCTACCAACACCTTTATAGTTGATATTAATATCCCTTTAAAAATTGCCACGTAAAATTGCCAATTCGATATTAATATCCCTTTAAAAATTGCCACGTAAAATTGCCAATTCGAGATTGTTGATTCTGAAAGATACACACTGACGTCTAGAATATTTAATCTTGAGCTTTATTGATTGAGATATTAAAATTGTTGAATATATAAATTGACAAAATAAACACAAAATTAAACATGTGAATAAAGATGAGAAATTTGAAATTCCACAAAAAAACACATTTAAGGGTCCTTTTATTTATTTTATTTTAAACTTAAAAATGTGTAAAATTTAAGGAAAGTAAAGATTGACGACTTCAGAAGCAGAATTTAATTATGAAATATGGACAAACTGCCTTTGACACTTTGCTAACATGCTCATCTTGTCCCAACCTTTCTATATACAACTGATACATCCCATAATTTTATAACGGCTTAAAAGTTATGTCATGTGTTTATTAGTTTATGGCTCAATAATGATAGTATTATTAAAAATTTAATCATGTTGGGTATGTTAGTAATTTCAATTATCTTTTTCAAAATATGTTAGTCATTGTAGGGGTAAAATAGTCAATTATATATTAAAAAAACACTCAATTACTTTGTATAATAGTAATAAGTATACATAAGGCTGAATTAGAATTAAAGGTCATGTGTTTATTACTTTATGATTTAATAATGATAGTATTAATAAGGATTTAGTACATGTAAGGGTATGTTGGTAATTTCTATTCTCTTTTATAAATTTTGTTAGTAGCTGTAGAAGTAAAACAGTCAATTATATTTTTAGAAAAACACTCAAATGCTTTATATGATAGTAATTTATGAATTTGTAAACAATTTAACTAATGTAATTGTTGAAAACAATTCTTTAAAAACATGATAATGAATCTTATGAAACTCAAAAGGTTAAAGTACAATATTTTAAACTCTTCGTCTCAAAATTATTGGTTATGGACAAAAATCATGTAAATTAAGAAATAATAATTTTTACTATTTCACTAATAAAATTTATTTTATCCACATAAAAGCTTTTTGATGGTTAGAATTTATAAGTGGAAAATAATTTTGAAACATGCTAAAATGAAAAGATGAACTATAATTTCGGGATAAAGAAATACTCCTTCCGTTCCACTACAAGTGTTCATATTACTATTTTGGGTTATGCCAAATAAGTATCTACTTTCATGTAACAACCAATAAAAATAAATTTTAATGGGTATATATATGTTATTTGATTGGTGTAGAGTATAGTTACTTCTTATATTGAAAACGTGACTGGTTAAAGTGGAGTTAAGTAATTTAGCATAATCATTATATTCACGTGTTATTGAAATGTAATATAATATTTTATTGTGTTATAAATAATTAGCTTTAAACCCGTAAATATACATGGGTCATTTAGCCTTTATGGTAAGCATTACATCTATAAACTAATTTTTTTGACACAAACTTGCAATGTATCATGCATTAACTTAATTTTGTTGATCAATTACTGCGCGGAATATTCTTTTATTGTGATATATATATATATATATACAGGCTTTAGATCAAGTGAGAACACAATGTTAAAAAAATACTGAGAATACTTTTGGTTTTCATACACAGTTTTATTTTTATTTGTGAACCTTTTTCTTTCTTGCTTCACATAATATTTTAATTGTGAATCTTTATTATTTTTTGTTTCACAAAATTTTTAATTACGAACCTTCATTATTTTTTGGCTTCACAAAAATTTACATAAGTAGTGAAACTTTATATTTTTTTGTTTCACATAAACTTTTAAATATGAACCTTTATTTAATTATTTTTCACCTAAAATTTTAAATTGTGAACCTTCATTATTTTTTGACTTCACATAATATTACAAAAGAGTCAAGCTTTATTTTTATTTTCACCGTTCTTTTTGACATTGTGTTCTTACTGAAACTTAACCTTATATATATATATTATAACACCCCTCATTCTATTTAAGAATATTATATTAATAAACTCGGAAGCATGAATTTCAGATACATTACCTTAGTATATATCAAACATTATACATAAACAATTTACATTTTTCAATATTTACATTACATTCAAACTGTTTAAGACTACCAAAGGCGGGGTATTATAAAATTCACAAAACAAGGTTTATTACAAAACCATATCAGAGACCAAAAGCGCAGTCAAACATTCCTTGATCAACCAATCACCTCCTGCACCCACAATTAAACAAAACATATCCTGCATGAAGTAAAATGAGGGGTTAACACGAAGCTAAGTGAATAGATTCATCACACTCCATTCAACTTAGCATAACTAGCAGTTTACACCAAATAATCGTAAACACACATAATTCAATGAGGATCGGTGGCTCTGGGGATATCATAATACCCGGGGATTCCCCCAAGAACACTTACCGTCAATCCGTATGGCCAATACAGAATAGACCGATAACTACTGGTTATTAAACACATACACAGGTCTCAAACACAACAAATGAATCAAAACCTGTGTAAAACACATAATAACCAGAAGTCCAACTACACGTTGACCTCAATAACATAGTACACATTGGTTCACATATCACGTAGATCAATAATCGATAATCAAGACTAACAGTCTAATACACATCTACGTTTACTTGTTGTAACCAAATAGTTACAACTAAATCAAATGATGAGTTCCGAATCCACTCACTGATACCTCTGACGTCTCCACACTCAGGATTCTTATATCACTGAGTCTTACGCTGATCTGAAACAGAAAATCGTAAACAAGTCAGAAGTTCGTTCCATAATTATCATTATAGTCCATTTATCAAATCATGTAATCCCTGAAGTCTAGGCAAATAAAAGTTCAATCAGAAATGAACTTAGAAAAGTCCGCAATGACGCTTAAAACTGAAAAATGTCATTTTCGGGCCCTAGATGACCCCGAATGGCCAAAAACAGCCTAGGCTAATAAAATATAGCCTTGATTATTAGGTCGTTTCCGAATGACCATGCAAATTTCAACTAAATCCGAGTTAGTGAGATTTTTACAAAACCACGTCTCAAAAACACTTTACGCATTTTCAAAATTTGCAAGTCAACTCGCAAGTCAACTCGCAGGTCAACTCGCAGGAATCTCAGTTCGCAGGTCAACTCGGCTCGCAACTCGGCTTGCAGGTCAACTCGGCTCGCAAGTCAACTCGCAAGCCAACTCAAGTCGCAAGTCAACTCGCACCGCAAGTCAACACGCAAGTCAACTCGGCTCGCAAAGTCAACTCGCAGGACGAACTGAAAACTGCGAGTTGAGCCGCTGTTACCAGTTTTTCGAACCAAAACTCGCCAAAACTTCATAAAACTTAATTTTATGGTTTCTAACACTTCAAGTAACATCAAACATCACCTAATAACAACAAATCAAGCTTCAATTTGATTTACACACTCAAAATCAAACTTACTCTTCTTTTCTTTTCTTTTGTAAAATAAAAGGATTGCTAATCTGATGGAATTAAGATATAGGTGATGATGAATCTGATGCTAGGAATTCGAATTCACAGAAACTCTAGCTTGAATTCAAGTTTGGTTATGGGTTTCTTTTGAATTTGATTTTGCAAGCTTTTACCAAATGAAATCAAGAAGGAAGATATGAAACATATATATATGAATCCAAAGTCGGTTTTGCAAAGTCGGCTTATGAATAATTGGTATAATTTTATACCCGTCCTAAATCTTTTGTCTGGAACCTGAAAATCGTTTGCGAGAAATATTATTTTATTTTACCGTCATCTATAATAATTTAAAACGATTAATATTTCACTAGTCACAATAAGTCAAAGGACTTATTTATCTACGTTTCACAATGAAACACATAATATTAAATAATTTCTAAAACATTTAGATAATCGATTAAAATAATAGAATTTACCAAACCGCAGAAGAGGATGTTACATATATACATATATAAGAGTCATAAATCACACTATTATGTATTAACCTTTTTTCATCCCTGCAATTATCTCGGGTCTCAAATCAACTATTATTAAGTAGAATAATTGATAGTCATCTTAACATGTTATATATAGGGTTATCATGTTAGCCACATCACTTGTAAGAGTTGCAAATGAGTTTGAGTTAAACTTTTCATGTATCACCGGTCACCACTGTTTATGGTGCTTTCATTTAGACATGACTACATAAATTGGAATATATTCGCCTAAGCATGCATTAACATATTAAGAAAAGTAGGGTGGTAGTTTAATTATTATACTTGTAAAAGGTTATCTCAAAAAGGACGAGTTTGAAAAAAATCACACTTACTTTCAAATGTGATATTGATTCGTAAGAGCATTCATAATCGACTAAAATGAAAGTGCTTTTGTGTATGAGTGATCTAAGAGATCTTTTAAAAAAAAAAACGCTCACCTCCAATGGTTAAACCTTTTATAAAACTTTTAAATCAATAAAAATAATTATATTAATATAGGTTACTGATAGGTTTGTAAGAATTGAGCTTTGCATGTACTCTTTCCTACTAATTTTACTTTTTAATATTTTGTTATAATTTGAAAAGCTTTAAACACTGGAGATGAGAAAAAACCTCTTACATCATCCTTACACGAAAACCTTTTAATTTTAATCAATTGTGAATGCACTAAGTGTGGCCTTTAAGACTGCAATGGCCATTTCTCTCTTAAATGATGTATTTATCTCTATAAAATGCAACAAAATATACATGACATATTTGATATTTAAAAATAAAATGGAAAAAATAAAAAGCCATCGTTGAATATTAGGGATATTTTGATTGTTTCATGTATGATACTTACTATGTTACCATAATTGCTTTTAACAATTGAAAAAAAAGTAACTTATAATTAGTTTATAGAGTTGTTAATTAATGCAACAAAATTAAATCGTTGTCCAAAAATGTTTTCTACTAAACTTTTAAAATTTTAAATGCAACATACGACAATTTAATTATAAAATATTAAAATAATCACATAAATATGTGAGCATATCCGATATTAGAACACCTACAACAATATTTTTTTATAAAAAATTTTCTAAAGATTTTTATTATTTGAACAAGCTTTATAATTTTTTTTACTTTGTAGTGTAATTCTCTTTTGAGATTTAATAAGTCATAGGTACCCCACATTTCCTCTTTTTACATTATATTACAGAATAATTTTTATTAACACAAATATAAAGTTGTGACTGATCTTACTATAGAAATTGATATACCGTATATATCACTACCAGTTAATTGTCTTATAAATGAGTTATTATTATATTTTTTGCAATTTAAATGTTTATTTTATCTATATATTTTTAAAATATACATTTTCTATTAATATGTGTGAAGGATGAAAAAAATAAAAGAATTGATAGGATCTCTAATTCTCTATAAATGAAAGCATTGGTAAGTGATCACTCGGATATAATGTTTACCTTTTATTCGCGTTATCATAATATATGAAAATATATACACTATATATGTTAATAAAGACAAAACTCAATTAACTATTTTACTAGTTTTATAATCAATCATGTTGGGTAAACTCTACATTGGAATTGTATACCTAAATAAAAATTGTCATATTCATTTTGAAATAACATACAACTATATAAATACAAATGAATAACTCCTTTCGTCCCATTTTAATTATTTATTTTAATAATATTTTTTTTTGTTTCAAAAATATTGTTTATGTAAAAAACTAACTATTAAAAATTATTAAATTTTTTTATTCTTCTCATATTTATTACTCTTAATCATTATTTTTTAGAAAAATTCAGTCAAACTTGCCTTGAATATAAAGACAACATGGACATTCATCCAATTTATCTTAAATTCAACAAAGGTTATTGACGAACAATAAAAATGAAATGAAAGGAATACAAGTTTCACAAACAATTTTTATTTTCGTTACGTAGCATTTAAACATGTGGGGTGATTTAAAAATGTAAAGAAAAAGACATAAAGAATATCTTTTATAAAAATTGTACGATATTCAACCTTGATCATTATCGAGTCTTCAAGTTTAAGAAAAACATGTACATCCACTTGATGTAAATGGACATACGACCACCCACTAATTTAGAGGCTAAAAGTGTAAAACTTTTTTAAAAATTGACTGGTATCATTAGATTCGTTTTACCATATTCTCTATCAAAAACAATGATCAAGTTATATGACTTTTTGTTGTTTTCTTTTTTGCAATTTTTAACTGTATTTATTTACCTTTAAGAAACATAGAAGTATAATGTTAACCTTTGACCCTCTTTTCTCCTAACACGCTTCTAGCAGGCTAAGAATTTGAGTTGAGTTTTAATGTTCAGGGAATCATCTTTAAACTTTGTCATTATAAAGTCATTTCTATTAGTGATAACATCTCCAACCATTCATTCTTTCTCGCTTTAAGCGACTCTAATTCTAGTGTTGGATTGGATCAAAATTCGCGTGGTCACTTGAAAACAACCCAGTGATCAAAGCTCTTCGCTTCGACATGAGCCTTGACAGTTTTTGGCTTTTCGAGTCCGGTTAGAGTTTGAAAATGCCATTTTACTTATTTATGTTTTTATATTTTTATATTGAACTTTAATATTTGTTGCCTTGATCCTTTTTGGATGAGTTTTGTTTAAGTTTACTTCTCAAAGTATTTAAACACTTTTAGAATTATATCTTAAGCAGTTTTTGATTATTGAATAATACAAGTTTGTGAATATCAATTAGGGTTTCCAAATTTCTTAGTTTTTGAATCTTATTTGATCTGCACAACTATTCAATCATATCGTCTGCTCATTAAGTTAGCATTCAAAAAATATATATTTTCTTGTACTTTATGAAAGTTAGCTATATTTTGAACTCATTGATTAAAATTTGCTAATTAAGAGTCATTAAGTAGACGGATCTACAAACTATATTGTTGGATCTACCAATCAAAAACATGCCACGGTTAGACATGATGATATAAATATGTTGCTATATTTTATTTATTAAAATTAGGAGCATTATCGAATAAAATTTAAATGTCCAATGATTATCACCAATTTAGATTATAAAAGTCATGAAACTAAAAATACCAGTTTGTGTTAACAACAGTGAAAATAATATTGTTTTAAAATCTGAACTTTGGTTAAGATCGCAGTAGTGCTTGATTTGCATGATTCTATTTTAAGTTGATCAAATCCGTAAAGTTTAAGCTCATGTAGTACTTAAATATTCTTCAGCCAGATAAAATATTTAAACGTGATCAAGTAACTTAACCCACAACAAAAATAGTACTGTATATGACAACACCACAAGATCTAAAATTCCAAAGACTGGCCCAGAGAAGAAAAGAGAGTAAGGGAAAAGCTACAAAACTCCAAGGTGTAGTACTAAACTAGGCAAAAAACAACAACTAAAAAAACACAAAAAGAAACACCGAAAACGAACTCTTACTATCGACATAATCGATACAATCTCCTCCGGCGCTTTAGAATTCATCCACTCCAATCTTTTTTCAGATGAGAGCACCTGTTTTTAATTCAGAGAAATGAAAGTCTTTTCATAAGAGAAGAAGCTGTTAACCTTTTTTGAAAATAAATTATAATAATAACCATACTTTCCAAACTATTGATTAGCTATCTAGATATCATGTTATTAGTCTCACTGTAATTTACAATTGTATTTGCTATAAGACACTTAAAAAAAACTCGTATAACATTGAGCAAAATTAGACAAATGTCGGTCATTGAGTTGGTTAATTTTTTAGTATATTTTATTGTCCTTTTATTTTATTTTATTTTATTTTAGTATATATAATATAATGGTTAGTGTGTGAACTGTGAAGAGACTACATATGGGTATGATCACTTTGGTTTGTATATGGCAAATCATGTATCCCGCATTTTTGTATTTAGCCATTTGGTTTGAGATGTGTCATCAATTTTTGTGATCACTTTACACCTTTTGAGAAATTAGAACATATATTACTACCATTTTGTAAGTAATTCTAGACGTGCCCTTAATTTAATTAAAATGACGAGCAATAGAGCATCACTAAATTATGAAGTAAAATAACAACCATCATAATAAAAATAATCGTTGGTGTTTCATGTGGGGTTTAAACTTTAAATGTTTAGATAAGATTTGGCGGAGGTCTAAATCAAGAATATATCCACGATGTTCTTTTATTTATTGATAAGCAACACCTAAAACATTATCCAAAGTTAGTCTCCAAGTTATTTATGAACAAAAGATGCAAAATTTTATATATCTTTTTTTCAATTTACATATTATATCAATATCTATCTATCTATATCTATATCTATATCTATTACTATTTATAAAGTATATTGGTGTTGTTGAGTCTTATATTTTAAAATATAATTAAATTACTTATTCACCTCTTCGTGACACAATTCGAATGAAAATTTAAATATAACAAGTAATTTGAATGAGAATGTTAATACGGCAAATACAAAACCCTTCCATAACTTAACCACCTAAATGGTATGAATTCTTAGTTTCTTAAGTAATTTGGGGAGTATCATGCATGTGATAATAATAAAAATGGTTTGATTCTTATGAAAAAGTTAGTAAGCGTTACATTTTTTTATTGAGTTAATATATCCTTGCTGTTTTTAAATGTGAAGAAGATAAATTTTCTCCTTCATATTACGTGAATATTGTGCTAGTATTAAAAATACAAGCTCTTAGTTGATGACATACAATGCACTTAAGCATTACCTTTTAGTATGTTACTCTCATATTTTGCAAATTTAGAAAGAAATAAATATCAAAATTGCCCTTAAAAAGATATATACTATCAAGTGAGTATTATATATAACTAACATAATTCCTGTGATATTTCGTTATAGATACTAAATGGATGATAGTCGTATTATGTTTCTTATTTGTTGATGAATTAGCCATTAAAGTTAAGTCAATTTTTTTTTTTTTGAACAGTTAAATTTTATTAGATAAAATTAGCAAGGAGCTAGAAAAATAAACAATTATAAAAAGTTAATAAGCATTGAATTTTGAAGCCACAAAATGTTAACTTGTTAAGTCAATTATGTTAGCTTGTTTTTATGTAAAGTTGGAGACTCGTACGAAGAAATGAGTAGATGATAAATTTAGTGTAAAATGAAAATTACATATATACCCTTAAGAAGTGTTACAAAGTTTTAAAAGTAGAAGATGAAAATGATGATAGTATGGTTCATACAATTTTGTTACTACATAAAAAGTAAGTTTATCTGTTCATTTTGTTCTTTTATGTAAACAAGAAATATAGATGACATATTGAATCATAATCATAATAATTATAATTAATAAATAATAATTATTATTGATAAATAAATGTAAATGAGGCTGAGTGCATGAACCAGAATAGTATATTATATTGTCACCATGGAATCATATGATTAAGTAGAGGGGAGTTAAAAACTGAAAAGGTTTATTTTAAATTATTAAATTTGGTGTATATTGAATCGTGGGGTGGAAGCCTAAACACATGTACTCCTAAATACATATTCAAATAAATACAAGAATTAAAAAAGCACATGTGAATTATATGTGTGGGTCCCCAAACAAAAAACCATAGTTTTGTACATACCATGTGCCTACACTAGATGCTTTTTATGTCGTAACTTGTAAGTTGACCACCTCTCCGATTCTATCTTTATTAAATTAAATATGTTTCCACTTGATGAATTGAATATTAGAATAATATTTAAACTATTCTAGATTAGAGCCGATAACAAATCTAATCTAGTAGTAAAAATATGAATGCGACTCGTTTATTATGTTTCAGTTCGATTTTAACTTGAATAAATGTTTAAAAAGGGTTCGGTTTAGAATTTGAGTAATTTATTAATATTCGATTTTGAATTCGATGCTCATTAATTATTGAGAAATTTTTATAATTGACTAGTTTTTCAATATCAAGTTGTTTGTTTATAAATATGAGTGCAATAAACTCATTTGATAGCTTGGACTCGAGTTCACTTAAGTTCATTTATATTTGATGTGTTAGATCTAAATATATTACACTTTTATTTAAAGTATTAAATGTATAAAATGTATAAAATGTTTATATAAAAAGGCTTGTTCGACTCGTTAAGCTCAATTAACTCGTCCGACTCGAAATTTAATGAGCTTTCAAACTAGTCAAGTCGAATAATAATTTTGTAACTCGATTCGTGAAACTAATCGATTAATAAATTTTGTTTGAGTTCGTCTCAAGTTTAAATATTATCAAGCTTAAATTAGAGTTAAACGAGCTCAAACTTGAGTCTTAAATACTAAGACTTTATGACAACCCTATTCTAGTATATCTGGTTTGTATTTTATGTATTTCTTAGAACTGAGAAATGATTATAGTTTTCACAAAATATGTTGACTTATTTTGAGTAACTGGAATTTCAGAGTTTGATTATTACCAATTGAACATCAAACTTTTATTACCCACCAAAATGTACCAATAACATACTAATTTCATTAACTGATTATTTATTAGTATTAATATTAATATTAATAATAATTAATGATGGAGCTATTTAATGGTCAAACATTGTACTTTTTGTAGACGATAATTTGTGATTTGCTCGAGTTTGTGTAATGTGTTTTTCCCTTCCTTAAATAGATATTAAAGTTAACTTTAATGAATAAATTATGGTAGTCAATTTGGAGATACAAAGATGTTTCATGTAACTATAGGTAAATTCATGTAGGTGGTCCATCAAATTATTAAATAATCCCATGTTACACATTGCTTTCAACTTTCTATTCATAAAGATTTTATTAAATCTTGAGGAGCATCGTTCTCTATTGAAATTTAATATGCACAAATGGAGTGGTCCTCTCTATCTAATAAAAGAATAACCTTTTTATATGGATTATTATTATTATTATTATTTATTTATTATTATTATTATTATTATTATTATTATAACAAATAATAAAGTGTATGAATATTTTAAATAAAGTCACAATGTCAAACGTTAGGTGCTATTTTACAATGTTAGTGTTTGCCATGTTATGTCCCGATTAGGGATAAATATGTTTTATATTCAAAACTTAATTAGCAAATTTCGTCTGAATCAAGCGAACGAGCAGAAGAGATTAATAGGTTAAATTACGATTACGATATTGAAATTAACGACCAATTAATTAAATCGATTTTCTCTGGATAAAAGAACGTGGATATATCTGAAAGACTTGTGAGGTTTTATCAATTATTAAGTAGTCAATTTATAGGTGGTGGACCTCTTTCACACACGCAAATTGCATTTTTGAAAACTTTACCTCAAATAAGTGCAAGCTACTAACTGACTAGGACAAGACGGTCTTTGAGATTGCATTTTTAAAATTGTATTTAAAAGAGTATTTACCGATCTATTCTTCTATAATTGTAATTTTTTTCTAGTCAGGAGATAACCAAATAATTTCTTAAAAATGTAGTCTAAAAAACCCTTTAAAATTAAGACCGTGTTTATGGGTATGTAACGGTAGGGAGTTAGACACTGATTCTTTAGGTTATCATGTTCTTTTATAACTTACAAAATATATTAATTTGCTTGTCAATTTTTTTGTTGTTTTTTTTGAGGGTTGTATGTTTCTTAACATAATGTAGAAATATCACTTGGGGTGTGCAAGAAGTATCAAAATATCAAATTGCTACCCAATTATTTTATTCATACATGAAAAGAAGACGCACAACATTTGTAACTCACAGCCATAAAAGACCATCTATCGCTGCTTCATGACCCTAAACCATCGACAAAATAGGTCCCCATACTTTCAAATTTGTCAGTTATTTCTTAGAAAAAAGGACAATCAGTCATATCATCTATTCATTCCATAATCAAACAATAATAGAAAATAGAAAAGTAAACATAGCAAAATGTTAACTAAATTTAATCCTAAACGTTAAACTATTAACAACTTACTTGCAAATTAAAACACCAATTCCTTTTTTATTGTATCAACTATCAAGAGTTTAAAGAATTAAATAATATATTTACTTATCTAATAAACCAAACCGGTATTTATATTTCAATGATGGATTAACAAACAAATTGATGTTAATAGAATAATAATAATCATTAATCCAAACCATGGACAAACTGTTATTGCGATGCAACCGCTGATTCAGAAACAAGGGGTTCCATGGTTTCCAGAAGCTCGTTACATAGACCTGTAAAAACAACTGAATCCGTTTCTTTAGGTCTAAACTTGATTAGAGCTGATGGAACTAAATCCTCCTCTTCAAGCGTTATGGCTTTTTCTCCAAAGGTTGGAATCACACGCCGTTTAATCAAAACAGGATGCAATAGCTCAAATTCCAAGCTGGGATCTTTCAACGATGAGCTCACAAACTATAGTAGAAAACGTAAAGTTAAAAGAAAACCATTTTCTGATTGTACAACTTTTATTTTGCGGGTCTGATGTTTTCATCTCTGCTGGCATTAACAAATGGAATTAACCATCAAACTATTAAAACTGAGACCTCTTATCAATATGTTTTCTATATACTACCTTAGTAAATTCAGAACCAAATCCAGAATGCACAAAATTTGAATACAGAAAAAATCATCAAGTCACATCACTATTCATTTTGTGGGACAGTGGGTCTGATCTTCTTTCTGCTGGCAGAAACAGGACCAATATTGGAACTAATCATAAAAGTAAATAAATTTGAGCTTTTTATAACTATTAAGCCCAAAATTTTTAAACTAAATCAATATGCACAAACTTAAATTCCTAAAATTCCATTCGATTATACCACTTCTTATTTGTGGGTCTGATCTTCATTACTGCTAGCATAAACGAGACCTTTATTGGAATTAATCCTAAAAGTAAAAAACGAGACGAGTTCTTCATAAAAACTAACCTTGTAACGTTAAACCAAATTCAAAATGCACAAAGTGTATTCAGAAAAATTAAGTTCGGTTATGCTACTTATCATTTTGTTGGTCTTATCTTCATTTCTGCTAACATAAACGAGACCCAAAGTGGAACTAATTAAAATGTAATAAGTTGAGATTTTACAAAACTAACCTCGTAAAGAGCAGTAGTTGGTTCTCTAGGATTAAAAAATGCTTGGATCACCACCCCATCAGGAAACTGTATTCTGATGACAGTTTTTTCGTGTCTTTTTCTTGCAGCCTTGGCTTGTTTTTCTTTGTATGATTTTGGCACTAAAAGTTGAGATTCAGCAAGCTTTTTTCTTCTAATTTCAGCTTCTCTTTTCACTTCATCTATGGAAAGATTATAAAAAGATTCTGGAAGTTCTATCTTCGCAGCCACACTTTCAGACACCGAAAAGAACACCCTAATCTGATAACCAGGACAACAATTAGAAATTCTTATTTAAAATATAAAAAACTACATAGTTCTGTTGTGAAAGAAGAGAACATAAAAAGAAACTCCTTTTTCTTACATAAATTGTAGTAGTATATTTTGGAATGTCCATACGGAAAATGCTGCATAATTTTTGGAATTTTTCTAAGTACAGTTAAACAGCTAAGTAGCAACCATTGTAATCACTAATCATTACATAGATTGATGATAATGATTTGGGTCAATAAAGCTTACTTATTTTGTTACTGGAGAAGTGGAGAGGGGCATTTTAGGCATTTCAAATGGTCAGACACATAATTAAGATTACGTGGTTGATAGATATATTAAAACATGCACATAAACTACCTAAGCCTCTAGTTAACTTGAGATTGGTTTGATCAGCGCTAAGACTTCGAATATTCAATACTGAAGGAGGAATTTGGCTAGTTTTAAAGATTTTATTAAAAAAGCAATTTTTGCTATTATCTTTACTACTCAAATAACAACTAAAAATGTGACAGAATTCAAAATCTTCTGTGATGAATTGATAACAGTAAGACTCTTAGTCACATTTTAGTTTTCATTAGTTCCTTTCTTTTCTACTATACTTTTGTGTTACTCATTATGGGCTTTAGCTGTTAGGCTGTTATTTAGAGACCTACCTGCCTTTATAGATCATATTAAGAGGTTTGACTTCCCAAAAGTCAATCAGATTCTCCTGTATCATTGTTTTCTTCCAATACTCCAAATTAATATCCAACAAAAAGTCAACGATGAAACGAATTTAGCTGGTGTTGACACTACTGAATGTAGTTGTTCAAGGTACAAAATATTGTCATTTATGGAATGCACAAACAAGTTCTGTGCACCAAATTCCCAACAGAAGAAACCAACTAATATAAATAGTCAAATGACCATACAAAATAAAGAATAAACCCAACAAGTTGTTTGATATGATAAGGTTGAATTAACATATATAGTTAGGTTCTCTTGCAAATCATCGGCTTTTGGTTGGAAGTTATGGTCTCTAGAATAGCTTTCTTAAAATTATATTCTTTTTCAACAAACTTCCACACCAAAGGTAGCATCATTAAGGCACAAAGTAACATTAACATGAGAAATATAGTACACTAATCCTAAAGCAGCTTATGTTTTCCATAACAGCTAGTCACAGTTTATAAACAACCTAACATATTACATAGTTTATGGTTTGTATGGGATGACATTATTTAGCATAAGCACATACAATCAAGAAAGGTCTTTCGACAGTCGGCAGTCTTCATCTATAAATCATCTCATATTCAAACCAAATGGGAACAAACTATGGGTGCGTTTAGTTACAAAAAAGTGGAGGTGTTTCTCAGAATTATTTCATGGAATGCTGAAAAACGAAAATCCCATTCAAATATATGATATTATGATTTTCCATAGACATTTTTACTGAAAATGGAAAAGCTATTCTTTTTTATAACTGCACTTTGAAAACTCTATGTGATATGTTTACCTTTCTAGAGATAGTTAAACTACTTCTGTTTTTCTAAACTGAAAAAATGAAAACATTTGAACAAGTTTCCAAAAGTTTCACTAGTTTTCTAGAAATAAACAAACACCTCTCCTTTTAAAGAAGTTCCTACAGCTGAACGCACTTGGTCTTTCATATCAAGTAAAAGGACTCATGACATATCTTTATCTCATCTCACCACATATAGGAGACCGACATTGTAACTATGGCAAATGACAAATGGCATAAAATAAAATTGATATATGCGCAACAATGCATATGTATTTGTCGATCAAGATTTGGCAATAATTGATTATTTGATATGTTATCGTAACAACTATTTCCATAAACTTTGAATCCTTTCACCAATTCTCCAGTATCCATATTCATCTTTCATACTTTCATTCATTCTTCTAATATAAAGGCCACAAATACTAAGTTAATTTTCTCCAAAACCTACCCGTTGACTCAAAAAGCATGGAAACCAACATATTCCAATTCGACAATCCAAATGAATGCGATTTCACAAATCACTCCCAATTTCAAATATGTCTTCCTCAGTACTTGTTTAACTAGCCTTAACAAACTTAAAACATCAAGCAATCCTATAAGACCATTCATTACATAAAAATGCGATATACCAACAAAACCGTTAAGAATTCAATTCAATAAAAATTATACCTGTCTCTCAACTTTCTTCACCTCCACTGGCTCCACAAACTTATCCTGTGCGGCTGCCGGCGTCACATATTCAACCTTTGACGGTTCCAACAAGTAAACTGTTTGCTTAATCAGCTTAATCTTGTCAGCGGTTGCAACGTCCATTACGGCCCACATCTCCCCGTTTTCCTCTTTCAGCTCAAACCCAACACATTCCAACAAATCCAACCCGCCAGCAACATCAGCAATCGCCTCCTTAATCTTCAGGTTCCCTAACCGAATTTTCCTAAACTTAACATTCTCAGGCTCCTTAACTATATTCTTCAACAACTTAAGCACAATCTCAACTGACCCATCAGAAGGTTTCCCAGACACATAAGTACCAACACAAGCTTCCAATTCACTTTGTGCCTCATCCTTTTCGACATTATCATCAATTTTTGACTGCGAGTCTGATTCGTTATTCAACAAACAACTCTCCACATGATCAGAAACCTCTGCTCCTGATCCGAATGCTCGAGTACAAACCGGACATTCAAACACTTTCAAATCGTACCCATTTTTATTCCTTTTGCCAGTTGTGATCAAAGCATCAAATGGGTCAAACCCATCCGTTGAATTTACAGGTTGTTCAGAATTTATAGGTTTTTGAGGTGAAATATTGGAACTTGATGAAGAGGGTTTCTGAGATGGAGCCGGTTTCGGATTGGGTATCTGGGTAACGGGTCGGGTCGGGTTTGAATTTACTTGATTTTGAGGAATCGAAGAAGATGATGAACCCAAAACCCTACCTTGGCCTTTGAATTTACCAGAGGATGAAGAACTGTTGAATTTTTTCATGAATCCCTTCATTTTATCTTTCATATCACCCATTTTATGAGATACACAGATAGAAAAATACGAGTAGTTGATTTCGAGAAATTGATGAATACACAGGTCTGATCTTAATTAGAATGCGACAAATTGAGTGGGAGTTTTTATTGATTTCAAGTTGATTAATTTTTTAAGGAATGATTGAATTTGATGGTGAAGATCATGAAGTTGCTTTGTAGCTGGTGCCTGGTGCCCGGTGCCCTGGTGGAGTGGTTACCAATGGATTTGTTGCTTGCGTAATGGGTCATTTAGTTATTTACTTGTGCACACATAGGAATAGGATTAGGAATAGGAATAGGAATAGGAATAGGAATAGGAATTAGGAAGTAAATACTACGGATGTGTTTTGCTGCGCGTTTTAAGTTTGTATTTCACGCTTAAAATGGAGTAAAATTTGATGGAAAAAATTGATACGGATATCTTAATTTTGTATGTCTAAATTTAAGTTTAAAAAGATAATTGGTATATATGAAAAATTAATTATCAGAGAGATTGAGAGAGTAAAGATACATTTGATGTGTCAAATTATAAATGAAGCACATCAAATTATAAATGAAGTAAGCTAGTTTTTAAACCTATATAAAATACTCGTATATTATTTCACTTGCTTAATTATGTGTTGTGGACCTAGATGCACATTAGTTAGTTGTTCTATAATATAAAACTAAATAATATATTTCATAATTAAATATTTGATTCACTTTTAAAAATATACATGATTAGTTTGCTCATTTATTTTTTATTTTGTATAAGGTTTCATGTAGTTTGCTCTATTGGTTGATTTTGATACCGAGTTAAATATACCAAACGTGTATTTATGAAAGTTAAGTATACAGAGAGTACATATGATTAAAAGTGAATGTATATTGTAAAGACTAGCAACGAAATATTATTTTTGTTATTCAACAATGTATCTACGATAATAATGACTAAGTAGCGGTAACTTTTTCGAATGTAGAGTTAGTGATTCTAGATATGATAGTAAAGAGTGAAAAAGATATAAAAATAATAAAATTGTTATAATATGAGACTTATGTAAGTTAAATATATAAATATTGAGTCTTAATCTTAAAAGTTTTTAAATATATAAATTTCAAAATACTTTAAATATTAGTATAAATATGTCCATATTTTAATACATTTTGAAAGAGTATGCCCTTTAAAATAAACCGTGGGTTACTTTCAACCTATTTTCTCCTTGAGATAAATCAACGTCCCAATAGATCCATTCAAATATAAATGAGTCAGTTTAAGTGATATCGTGACTAAGATTGTATTCGAATGTTTGTTTGAATTTTATAACATGAGCTTGCTTCAAGAGATTTCGAGCTCAGCTGACCCCTTCTTGATTCCGTTTTTTTCTCTATTTGAGATAGTTGAATCAATGGAACTTTGATCCCCAGTTCCTGCTTGGTCTAATGTATGGG
Organism: Logfia minima; assembly: GCA_963921325.1. Taxonomy (NCBI): domain Eukaryota; kingdom Viridiplantae; phylum Streptophyta; class Magnoliopsida; order Asterales; family Asteraceae; genus Logfia; species Logfia minima. Next base: position 24,214,692 of record OY992766.1, read on the forward strand.
TGCATATGGCTATATACTGAGAGCACCTTTCAAGTCGGTTGAAAAAGAGAGAAAAAACATTGTCATTTGCTTGACAATCAAATAGTTCACGTTCTCAAATGAAATGACAATCTTGGCTTGTGATACTTAGGGGTGTTTGGGATTGATTTTTCAAAACACATTATGCGTGTTAAGTAATTAGAATCAGATAATCAATTGTAACAAAATGCAATGTAAGAAAATGATATTTGAATTTGATTATGCTTGTTGATAACACAATAAGTTGATAATAATTTTTCTAATTGGTAAATTAGATTCTTTAATAACTTAACAAGTAAAATTAGTAAAATGGATATTCTTATATAATTATGAATTATCTAAATTTGAAATATAAGAATTCAATTGTATTTTGTTGTAATAGTTTTTTTTCACTTGTAATATTTTGAGCTACAAAGTATTTATAAATAAATATTATAAAACAATCAACAATTATAAAATAAACACTAATATTTCTTCTCTAATAAAACTACATTGAGTTTTATTTTATTTTTTTCATACTGAAAATGCAACGTCAAAACCATACATCATGATGTGTAGTGGTACATAGTTGTGTACATATAACTCCACATAAGCAAACTTCTCTCCAAACAACTCTAAAACAACCCCTATTACCAATGCTTTGAGATTAAAACAATGTCTTTTTGCATTATGCGCCGAGATCTATTATTTTTAATAACATAGTTTAAGATATTGTGTTACTTATTAGGCAGATTATTTAATGCATTCATTAATTAATCAATCAAGTGATTTTAAGTTAATAGTTAAATTTTTTATAGTTTCAATTGATGGTACAAAATAGCAACTAGGGTTTACACAATTTTTTTTGTTGGTATTCTAGTCAATGTGCATATGTGGAATAATCTAGATATATTAGGAGAACTATATAATTCAAATTAATATAAGGGGTTATAGTATCTTGTTTTCAAATTGCAACACTATTTAGTGCTGACAATTTTTACACAAACACTTAAAATTGAATGAATTTGGTTATTTCTTTTATAAAGTTTAGGTTGTTTTGGGCGGCATAAATTATTCATTCGGATTGAAATTGGCAAGTTTCAAACAATTTATGGGCTCTAATGGGTATTTAATTTTTAATGAACTATTTTATTTTTATAACTTATAATTTATAACTTCTCAATAATATATGTATAAATAAATATTCATAAGGAAATTAAAAGATGTATTACTTGTTTAGAGATATTTTTGTCAATTAAAATATTTTTCACTAAATTTTAAAATACCATTTTGACTTGAGTCCGTTTGGACCCGTGCCCATTATGACCCGTGCCCGTTATGAACCGAAACCGTTTTGACCCATAGTCCATACCCACCTGTTTTGCCACCTATACTATTTACCCACATGTAGTCATGTACCACTCTACAAGCGTTTAATGTTTTAACTGTGTTGTGGGAATTAACGCAGTACCATAAAGAAGCGGTTTTGTTATATTTCTGGGAGACGTGGAGAGGCTAAGAGTGGTTATTTTGCAGGTAGCTACATAGTTGGCTATGGCTCTAGCTGTACTAGGTATTCTTGATGGCCATATGTTGTCCAAGAAACAAGACTGACATTGCGCCTTCGATCAATCATACCAATACCTACGAACCCCTTTCAATTTTTCAAATATGTGATTGATCAGTAGAAGTTTTATTTGAATTCTCTTGTTGTTTGCCCATCTCATAACGCTTATAAAAATGAGAAGGAAAACAGTTGATGACTACATTAAGATGACTATGCTTGCTCTTATCATAGCGCTTCTTACTTATGCAACCATGACCATGATGTTGTTAAATGGATGGACAAGCAAATGCCTCATTGTATGCTTACTAAATTAGTTTATAAGCAAATGCCTCATGGACAAGCAAACGCTTCTTATATTGTTTAGTTTCCATTAATAGACTATCATAAAACTTGCCCCATTGGAACTCGTTCTTTTTCTTTAGTTCAGTATATCAAGCCTAACATGGTGGTAGAAGTTGAACATATCACATATCCGTATGGTCACTTAATTGTTGATAAGAACTTGAATGCCATTGTTGTCAGTTTAGCTCCTCTGCTGAATTTTGAGTTAACCGTGACTTTACTTTCTTAAAATGCTATAACAATATGATGATAAGTGTTGTCTTTCTTTATGTCAACCAAGTAAATTATTTGTAACAAGAAGAGAGCTGATAGTGGCCTATCACAACTAAAGGTGCACATATATTCAAAGGTGCATTAGAGCATGTTCATGTTTAGAGGGGTATTTTTAGTATGGGTTGAATCGATCATGAGGGGCTAATGCAATCTGAAACACCTTTTGTCAACAACTCAACATATTTATATGAAAATGGGTTAGTTGGGGCAGTATTGTATTGATAATGGGTAAAGCGAGCAACATATAAAAAAAGATTAGCTATGAAGAAAATGGATAAAAGGGTTGAATGTTGGCTAAGATGCATTAAAATGCGTAACCATCCCTCTCAAATCATTTCAACTAGTTATTAGGTGGTTGGGGGAAAATGCAAAGCCCAAGCAACCCAACCTTATTTTGTCCTTATAGACATTTTAGGTAAATCAACCACATCGATTATGCTATTACATAATTTAAAATGTAATATGTTTTTTGGTTTAAGTGAAGTCATTGTGAATTTTGTGTGTTTTTAATTATTTATAAGTTGACGTATTATATATATATATTATTATTTAATATCTTTTATAGTGATTTCTTTGAGGATGAACATTGAAGTTAATTTGATGGTTGGTAATAAGAGTGTACATGTTCAAGAAGACAAAATGTAGTAAAGCTCCAAACAAGGTCAACGTTTATCCTAATAACTTTTTTTCCCAACAAGAAGAGGATATTGGGTGGTGTTTAAGGACTAGATGAAGCTTGACAATTTCCGATGGTATGCAATTTTGTTACAAGTTTTCTGAAGATTGACATTTTTACTTGTATGTTAGGATTATATACTAGCTTTAGATTAACTCATCAATGTTTTGGTAAATAAGTGTAAGAATTAGATCTATATTTATTGATTGTCGTATGTATCTTTCGAGCAGTTGTAATTAAAGTGAGATGTTTGATTTATAATGAAATTTTTGTATTACGTTTACTTACTAAATTTTGATACCGAAAACCACAATCATTGGTTTGTATTACATATTTAGAATGATGTTATGATTTTGCTCCTAAGAAAACCTTTTTAGGACACTTTTGTTAATTTTCATGTAACCATCTATTAGGATGCTATATAATTTTTTATGAGGCAACATGATATGTTTTATACTATCTTATTAGGACCATTTACGTTTGTCATATAAACCCAGTTTTAGGACACCAATTTGTGTTCTAAAATGTGGTATTATGCAACATTTATAAAGCGTTCTATTGTGATCTTTTGAGACACGTAATACTTATTACAATGTTTTTTATGAGACGTTTGAATTTTGGTCATATTAAATAAAAAATCTTATTAAGTAACATTTTGGGATACTTACGGGAGTCTATATGATCAAGTTTGTTGTCGTGAAAGCACTTGATATATTTAGAAGATAAGCCAAAAAAAATGTTGTTTAGAACAAGTGCACTAATCAATCACGGTTGTTGAAACCAAGTGCTAAATCAGATTTTACAATTACTGATCAGAAAGCGAAAATTCTAGTAACATATCAATTTCCATATATTACGCTCCAGTCTTTTTCTATATAACCTTTAACAATTAAAAGGTATATAATGATTATAAAAAACAAAGTTCTAGATATATGGTGCAATGTCATAATCGAAGAGAAGAGACAAAGATAAGAGACTTGAGTCTTGAGAGTTGCACAAGTGACAAGTCAATGTTCATATCCGGTCATGGGCTTCCTCAAATGAGGTCAAATTGCAACAACTTCAATGTTTGTTTCTTTCCTTTTAATTTATTCATTTTTTCTAGAACTAAATTGTTTGTTCCTTATATTATAATTTTATTTGAAGTACAACAAAACCATATGTGAAATATGAACGCTTAGTTTGTTATATAAATGTTTACCGACATCTGCATATATATGATGATTTATAGACATCTTCTTAATATAGATCCGGCAGATCTGTAGTAGTCAAGACCAAGAAAGCATTAGTTGCATCCGCATAAATATTGAGGTGTTAACGATTAGAGAAGTTAACAAGCTACTCGAGCTTTAGCTCATTTAACACGAATTGAAGTCGAGTTTGATTATCAATATTTGATTTCGAGTCAAGCTCACAGAATAACTACTTGATTAATTTCACGATCCAATAAAATTAAATGTCAATTTGACTTGTTTAAAAGCTCGTTTAAGTCAAACGAGCTAATTGAGTTTAACAAACCTAGTTTATTAAAGAAATAAAAACTTTAAGTAAATGTAGTTAATTGACTTGAACTCAAGACTTCAAGTGTAGCTGAGTTTATAAAAGCTCAATCTCTAAGTTATAAAACGAGTTTGTTGAGCTCGAATTTGTAAACAAGCAACTTGATATCCAAAGATTAGTTCATCAAAGAGATATCACAATAACTAAATGAGCATAAATGAATTATTCGAATTCAAGCACGCACACACTTTTATAAAATTTAATTCAAGTTCTAGTTAAACTTAAGTCGAGTAAATAATAAACGAGTCGCGCCAAATTTACTGCTATGCAACTCCTCGGGGATCGTTAACAACCCTATATAAGTAATAAATTGTCAATCCTTCAATCAAGTAACCTGATACATAGTCCATGACATACTATTTTTTTCTCACATGGTACATAATATTGGTGATAGTGTTCATGTCCTGAAATTTAGTGAATCCATATGTATATTGCAATCCAGCCATAATGAATTGGTTAAATCAAATTGATGTATTTTGTACATATATTTCTTTTAGGTTTGATCGTTAATGTTTATGAAAGACCATGGAGTTTTATGAGATTTTAATTGAGGAGTGGAGTTCATGTTACTATTGCCGAGATATTGCAATATTTTAAACAGAATCGTTTCCATTGCCCATATATTGCATTAGTTAGAGGACAATTTATTCTGTCTAATATATGTACATCAAGAAAGTAAAATTTATTAATTGCAGAACATACTAATGTCATTGATTAAAATTATTTCCTTAAATACTGATTATGAAAAACTAATACTAGAGATCTTGTTTGGTAATTGGTGAAGTGAGTCTCTCAACAAATACATCCAAAGCTTCCTTCATCCACCAACTCTGGCAAACCTCTCTAGCTTCTTCTACTTTCATCTGCAAAACCATCGTTTTTGTTCTATTTTAGTTCCCAAAAACTGTAATTTTACGCTATAGTGTTTACTACTTTCAAGTTTTAAGTAGTATTCGATATTGATAACTGGTTACTAGTTTAAATCCACAAGTTCTTTTATATATTTTAACCATATTAATTAGATGACGTTTTGCATCATTCCAAAAAAATAAAAATAAACATTTTACATGCAAAAGTGAAGAAGTTTGCTAATAATCGTACTTATCATGTTTTTGTAATAAGCATTTAGCTCACTAAGACTAAAAATATAGTAAAGTATGTCAAAATATATATAAAACCCTTCTTAGGTGTAAATGCTCTACACAACTTAAATCTACCATTTTAGCAGCATATATCATTTAATTTAATTTCATGTATGAAAATCATTAACGTAGTGTTCATTTTGCAATCAACATTAGCCCTAGTCAAGTGATAATGTGTATTTCAATCTTTATTATTACCGAATAATGTATTAAGGTAATAATACGTTCTGTTTAGTAATCGAAATGTTTCAATCTCTGATGATTATTAACCTACACATGAAAGAAAAAAAGTCGCACTCACCCAAACTCTTTGGCGGAGGTTTTTTTCTGGCCAAAGTTCAAGTTGTTCGCCTACGAGCATCGGAAACATGTAGCCCTCACGATATATTCCTTGGCTTTTGCTTTTAAAACTCCATTTTCCTAATTCACACTGCAATATACATCATAGAATTCAATCTCATATTAGTTATTAATTAAACACTTAAACCAATCTTTAACTGAATTATTTTATGAGTATATATACTTATTCAAAATTGAGTATATATTCAAACCTCAACTATTCCAACAACACCAGCTTCTTCGAAGCACTCCCGTGAAGCAGCTTCTTCAACAGACTCATCGAGCTCCCAACCTCCCTGAGATTGTCGTTTTAAAATATGTCAAATTTTATTAATTAATAACTAAGCATGCAAAACGAAAATAAATTATAACGTTTGGACCATATTCTTTAATAATATTTGTTCAAATCAAGTGGCCTGTCTCTCTCTATTTCTCTTGTCTTTTTCCCAACTAATTTTTTAATATATAATATAATTATTTATTGAAAAAATTAAATTGAATAATAAATACCTTAGGAAACATCATAGCATGGCCTTTCTGCGAGCTGATAACGAGGACTTCAAGCTCACCATCTTCATTTTTATATCTATATGGAATACACCTGCATAATTTATTTAATTTTCAAATGTCACATTATTAAAAATGAAAGAATTCTATAAAATAAAATCACAAGATACAAAAAAGAAAGAAACTTGAGTAGCTATAGAATAGAATAGAACTATGTATAATTTGAAAAACCTAAGTACATACCCGACGACAAGTCGACGACCCATGTCGTAACGCTGCAAATCCCGTCCAGTTCTGGAAACCATACACATCATATCTTCGATTTTAGCTTTTCGGATTGCTTGGTACAAGAAAAAACACGTGTTTTGTGTGTGGAATAACAAGAAATAAAATTAGAATATAAGTTTGGGGAATTTTTTATTTTATTTTTCAGGTTAGCTTGAAATTTTATGTGTTACTATGTATAAGGATAAGAGAGAGTAATATGAAGCAAGTATGCAGCTAGGGTGTTTTTTCGGAGGTTTATATAGAGGGGTAGTAGTGATAAAATCGAATAATTGGAGATGGTGGGCGGAGGTCACAATCAACAAACACCCACCGGCCACCGTGTACTTACCAATTAACATGGTTGTTTTAAGGGTAAGTGAGGTGCTTAATGGTTTATAGTCTCTAAATTTTCAAAAAGTGTATGTTAGTGTTATATTTGCTTGTGAATATATATATATATATATGGTGGGGATTAAGAGGAAAATAAAAAAATTAAGGAAGAAGAGAAGCAAATCTCAACTCTTGATTTCATCATAAATGAATTTTAAAAATCACAAAAAATTTTAAAATTTAACATTCATCACAAATGAATGTTAAAAATATTTATTTAGGAAAATATTAACGGCTAAGATTTACTTCGCTCTTTCCCTAAAATTTGGAGTTTTCCTATGGATCATTTCCCTGTATATATATATGGTGGGGATCAGGAGAGAATTAAAAAAAATGAAGGAAGTATGGAAGCAACTACTCATTTACTATCAAAATATGATTTTTAAGTAAGATTCATTAAATTAAAGCTTGAAATATAAATCAATCGATTATATATATATATATATATCATTTAATCAAATAATGTTATTATAATTTTACGTTTTAAACAAAAAAATCTCAAAATCGACATTTAATAATCAGTTGTGATAAATGTTACTCAACATTACAACTTAATATTCTTAAACATTCATTTATGATAAATATTAACTCATATATGTTGTTATACACTAATTATAGCATTTATCAGTAAATGTTTATCACTATAAATTCTTTAAAAACTAATGTAATTAACGTTCATCGATGTATACTAACAAAATATGAGTTAACATTCATCTGAAATGAATGTTATATGATGAAATCAAAGGCTAAGATTTGCTTCAATCTTTCTCAATATCTTGAACTTACCTCTAGATCATTTTCCTCTATATATATATAATTTGATTGTTAATTGCAACAAATAAAAAAATAAGGGTAGAATTTCAAAATTAATTATTTCACAATAAAAAGAATTAAAAAAAAAATCTTATAACTAGATATTGGCCTCTTTCGACAATCAATTGATTTTTACCTAGGGTCTCCAAAAACTTATAGACGACCCGACCTATTAATATCCTATATTCTAAAATTTGTAACCCTGTATTTATCCTTTTGTGATTTTTTCTTAGCACCTTGCTCCCAATGAAATTGATGTTCAAAAAACAAACAAATATCAACATATTTAGCTTATATGTTAGAAAGCGAGCGTTTGTAATGGCCAAAAAATTTAAAACGTAATTAGCAAGTAAATTTTGGTAAATATGATTGCCATTTCCGTAGTCGAAGAGTGTTTATGTTGGTTTGTTACAAATTATTTGAAATTGAAGTTCTGAAAACATAACATATATAGACGAATTTTTAATGAAATGAATAAAAATAGTATCTATACGCACGCCTAATAAGTAAACAAAGATTCCCATATATCATATATCGTTGTCCTTGACTAGAATTTATTACATGTTGATACTAATTCAATTTTTGGCTCTCGACCTTTTCAACAAATGCACGTGGTATAGTAGCCGTAACCCTCATAATTCAGATTAATTGTATGTGAAAAGTCACTTACGTAAAGCGCAACTCGTACGCCATAATATGTATGGATTATAAACTAAACTGTCACTGATTAAATCTATTTAACTAAAATTGAAAAAATAAGGGAAAAGACATCTTGAAGTATATAATTACCCGTCTTATATATCAATTGTGTACGTGTTATCTTATATTGTCCAATTAAAATATATTAAATTTTTTTTTTTTTTTTATTATTTCTTCTAGTTTAATCGGTTTACATCATTTTATAGATACTCTTTTTTAATCATTTTATACGGTGAATTTTTAATCATGATCGAGTGAACAAAGACTCTTAGGACGAAGAGCCGAGAATGATTCACTTCTTTTTTTTTAAATTAATGTACCAAATTTTATGTTTTGATAGACGACAAAGAAAATCTAGAATATCACGATGACACTTTAGTAATATACAAAGAAAAACTCAAAAAGTCTTTACATCAGTTCGATTAAAAAAAATAGTGCGATGCATCATTTATTTTTCGCTCTCCTATTGTTTATAAGAAGTCCTTTTATCTGATTTTAACCTCTTTATGACGTTACATATGAATTCTAAAACAAAATAAATTTGTAGAATATTAGTGATTCATAACAGAAACTATGTCTATATGGATACGTAATAGACGTGGTCTCAATTCCGAAAACTTGATTCCGTCGCTATTAAACAGCCGAATAAACGACTGAACCGATCAAACCCAAATTTCTTCTCCACAAGTTTTTTCTACACTTATATTTCTTATATGGCGGATGGATTTTTTCTTTCTATACTAATTCGTAACTTGAACAACTAATGAATTTAATGCTCTAGCTTTACATATAAAATAAAATAGCGTTTTGGTCAAACCTACAAAACTGATCATCCCTTGAATTTTATTTTTTACGGATCGATTTAGTACATGGACATATATTTTAGACCACTCGCTATAACAATATGAAAAAATTAAAAATTAAACTGTCAGCTCAATATTACATTCGAAAATTTCAGAAAGACTGAACAAAAACCGAACATTACCTATAAGACTTAAAAACTGAATTTTTTCTGAACCTGCCACTTAATTTAATTTTGCATCGTTTCAAGTAATGAGTAATACATTTATGTTTTTAAAACTCACTTTAAAAATAGAAATACATTTATTAATTAGAGTTACATTTAGAAATAAAAATACGTTAATTAAAAGTAGTACTTTTCAAAATTATAATTATAGTTGGGTTTAGCCCAAGAGTTAAAAATTAACTAATAAAAAAGCCTTTTTAACTTTTGCTCATACAAATTACTCTTTGTTTTCGTTTTAATTATAATATTCATGTTTTCTTTTTAAGATGTTTCAAAATAATTGTTCACTTTTAGCTTCAACCGATTAGAAAGTGTTTAATTGGAAAATAATGAATTCTTATTGGGCGATCAGCACCACAATTATTGTATTTTTAAAAGTTGTATGCAAATTTGTAGTGATATAGAAGGAGTAAGTTGTAACATGCAGGTTCATATTCTTTGTCTTCCATCCATCGGTGTAAACTTACAAGTTCAAAGAAAAAAAAAAGAATTTTGTTACCCATTTTTAGTAAAAGAAAAATCATTTTCTTTATTTGATGATTGAACGCAAACCAGACCTACCTCTTTGGTAGGGATGGCAAAAGAACCCGAACCCGATGGGGATCCCTGAACCCCGCACTTTTCGGGGTGGGTTGGGGATGACTTTTCGGGTTTTGGGGCGGATTTTGGGGCAGCAAATGGGGATTTTTTTCGGATTCGGATTGGGGAATGGGTACTATCATCCCCGCTCCGCCCCGCCCGGATATATATATAATATTTGTTTATATACATTAGTAAATAGCTTTGTGTATTTTTTGGGTTATTACTTGTCTATATGTTAATTTGATTGTCTATATCTAGGAATGGGTTCGGATTGTTTATATATATTAATTTGATTACTTATCTTGTTTTGATTACTCTTGTTGTTTCGACTTAGTGTCATGTGATTTAGTCAGGATATTCTAAGACCATTTTGTGTTAACTTGGGGATTTTGAATCGTCCATTTGTGCTATTAACGTACACCAATTACTATATATTATCTTGATCGTGTTGAATTTTTTTTTTATATAAAAAGAAAATGTTACTATATCCATTGCTAGATAATATTGTGAAGAAAATTAACAAAAAACACAGGTTTAGGGTATTATCAATAGGAAACGGTATTAGAGAACTGATATCCCCGATGGGGTGCCCCGAACCCCGTTAGGGTTTGGGGGAACCTATGTCCCCAATGGGGTGCCCCGATAAGATCCCTGTTGAGGTTTGGGGCGGGTTTGGGGATTTTTTTGATTAACGGAGTTGGAGTTGGGGTTATCACTCTCCGCCCCGAACCCGCCTCATTGCCATTCCTACTCCTTGGTGTTCCGCTGTCTCTGGTAGAACGCATCCACTAATGATACACCTAGAAAATGGGGCCGTGCCTATGATATCTCCCAATGACGCTTCGTCTTACACCTTAAGCAGTTTATAGTGACCGGTCTTACGTGGTTAGTCCGTCATAAGCATGTCTCGTTACATTAATGGTAATTCTTCCGTTTAAAATGACTAGAAAACAAAAACAATAATAATAGTAATAATAATAAGTGTGATTATAGAGATAAATGAGAGTTATGTATGACGATCAACAGCCAATGAGAAAGTGACATGTGCACCTTCCACTTTCGTTCTCTCTCACATTTCTTTTCTCTTTCCCTCCTCCTCATATTTTATTTATGAATTTTGATATTTTTAGTCCTAAAATCTATGGTTAAGAAACTAATTATTATGGTGTGGTTGTTTATTAACGGTTAAAAATCAACTTTATTGTCATCCACAATTTAATTGTAACTATTAGGTAGATTCTATGTAGTTGACAGTCACTTGATAGAAGTGATAGAAATTAGACTCTTCTCTATAGCTCTAAAGGCTACAAATAAAATAAAATGATAATAAAAAAGTAGTTATTTTTATATTTTTTACTTTATTGTTTTACTTTCCCTTTGTAAGTTATTTCTTTTCGACCTTCATTTAGATTTTTTAAATTCGATTCTATCTATCTTTGTTTAATATTTTTAAACTTTTATTTTAACATTTTAAACTTATTAAAAATATTAACATTTGTTTGTCTATCTTTGTTTTTCAATTGATATTTTTTTTGTACTTATTTGATTAAAATTGATATAAAATTTAGTTAAAATAATTTAAACATTTTTACAATATTTTACTCGTTTTGAATGATAATGCAGTGTTTTTATTAAAAAAAATTTATACCATATGGTTGAATTACGATGAACTTATTTTTTTTTAACTATAAGCAAAGTGCACCATGATAATATATATAATGCATCATTGTAATGATTGCATACATCATAGTTAACAGTTAAGTAAATTATAATAATAAATATACTGCATCATAGTCAAAAGTCAAATATATCCGTAGTTAAAAGTCCGGCGCATGGTATTTATACACTGGCACTGCATCATCGTAATAATGTAGTACCATATTAAAAAAGTGTGTAGTGCGTTATACTTAAAAGTACACTGCATCTTAGTAAATTAATTAATGACAATTGTAATGCATCAAAATTAAAAGTAGAGTGTATCGTGACTTTAATTTAATTTTTTATTAGAAACATGTTAAAAAATTTAAAAAACTTCAAAAAAAATTTCCCTTTAAAGACAAGTTAATAAAAATTAATAAGAAAAAGTGAATGAAAAAAGGAGGAGATGAAGGGAACCAGAAAAGGGAGGGGAAAGAAGGAAACACATTGTTTATTTTTCATTGATTTTCTATATTTCCATCTAAAAAGTGTTTTGCATTAAATTTGATATCTAATAATAATAATAAAAGTTTAGGAGTACGTAAAATTTACTTTGAATCTTAGTTAAGTTCATTCATTCTCTTCTTAACCTGGAAAATGTCACATATATTAGTTATTATTCGTGATAGGTTTTCTATGCAATTCTATTATTACATTCATGAAAAAAAGAAGTTAGTCGAAAATAGTTCATATTGAAGAAATGGTAGAATGCAATATGGAACATGCATTGTATTTGATGAATGTATTGGTTTTTCTTGTCAAATGCTAGTTAAGTTATTACTTCGATCTACTCATATATGCATGCTATATACTATTTGTTTTTCTTATCCAACCACGTTTCATTGTCGGGTTCTTAGATGAGATCATTTGACCGTACAGGTAGTGGCTTCTTGTTTCTTATTTGAAAATTGGTAATTATTGTTAGGTATATACTGTTCGATCTATAGCAGTGGCTTATCCAGAACTTAGAGTGACTCACACTATCAGTGTTCTAACCTTTGTAAACTCTTAGCACAAATCAAAAATGCATTTTTTCGTACGATATATTTACACTTCATATAACGAATAAACCTGTAGATACAACTACTCCTATACTCCGCCCCCTATCCATTAATTCATGGTATTCAATTCATATTGTAGATAACCTGCATTTATTTGTTTATGGCTTTCTTATTCGGTTTTTGACAATGGTTTAGTTTTATACTTCTATTTTATTTTATAGATTTTGCTTTAATTAAGGTTTCAACTTTCATCAAAAACCGTCCGAACTTCCTTTAATCGTCATAAACCATCAACTATATATAATTAAATAGTTAACATTAATAATAATAGTTAGTGTTTTAACCGTACCGTAACCTATTAACTATCCATGAAATGGTAGTCGTAGCTATTAAAGTTATGTTTAGTAATATTCTTTTCTGTATATATAAACGATTATACTAAACCACTAAATACATATTACACATGTATATACTGTACTAACTTTGCCCACTACACAATTGGCACCATACAACTCACTCATAAATTCTATTCTATCGACTACATACATTCGAGTTAAGTTCATGAGACCACATGAACCTTTGCTGGGTCCCACAAACTATTTTAAAGTTCTATACTTCGATGAGTGCGTACTGTTATAGTAAAGAGTTTTTAATTTAAAGTTTATTCAAATTTAATAAATATATTGATATCATTAACAACTATAATAAGTGAGCAAACATGATGCAACATATTCTTTGTCATTTCATGACTCTTCTTTCACATGGTGGAAATTTGCGGATGGGGTTGAGTTTTCAAAAATGATAGTTTCTTGACTTTAACAAAAGAACATGGTGATAACGATAGTCGCTAGAGATATGATTCGATGAATGTGACCCATCAACGTTAAAAACCAACTGCAGGGGACATAGTCACATATAGCACGTTGCATCTTCAATACTAGATTTTACTTCTAGAAAGCAAATAAAATCATCGAATGCTTCATCGTAATCATTATGTTTTATTATTCACGCGAAACGTTGATAAATGTTAAGTTTAACCATTTTTCTTTTACCATCTCTAAGAGTACTAGCTAATTAATCTTTTTCATAAAAAAAGTCCAAAAGCCAGAGGAATGTATTACTGCCATAATTAAATATTTACTTTGACGACCTTAAAACCCCACTAAGATTAATTAAGGATTGTCAACGACCACAATGATCATTAAATTGAGTGTAGTTGTAGATTATACAGTAGTTGGTTCTTATTAGAACAATATTGACTGTTATGGAGAAACTTAAATGAGAAACATTAGTTAATTAATTTGTTTCACGTGGTAAGCATGCCATAAAAACTTGTGCTTATTAAGTTTACATCATCACTAACTACGAGTGATTTTGCCTCATTATAGACTAAAACTGCTCTTTTGATTTTCTAATAATAAAGTCAAACATAGCGAACATTACTCGATTTCTGTGTGCTTAATTTCTACATAGTCTTGTTACTAATTTCTTTTGTCATCCCCATGTGATTGGGTATTTTCCAAGGGATCGATTTTAGGGATCATGATCGGACATGTTAGAACAAAATATAAAACACAGTTAAAAATAGTAATACAAATTAATCAATAGAAAATTGGATTAAGTGACCTGAAATGCGATTAGTTTGACCAAATCAAGAAAGTTGAATTTCTGACAATTTTAACCGGCTTACGTCATACCGCTTTTGGCCCATCACATGAGACGTAAATCAAGTTTACCTACCAACCTGTTCAGATGATGACCCAATCAACTTAACCAACAACATGAATGATTTTTTTTTAATAAATTAGGTTCATCATTGCCGCGGGTAAAAATGGAGCCTGGGATGCATCCAGATGCCCCTATCTCCATAACCAACTAAGCTACACATTTAATGCCTAAATCTATTGTATGTAATGAATAATCACTTCTAAATTTGAATATATGTACTTAATTTTTAAAAAATGTTTAATATAAAAGGTGAACAACTTAACCGTTAACCTGTAATCTCCATCTTTTTTATGATTTTGAGGAACCCATGATTTTTTGACAACCTACATATTTTTATTCCATTAATTTAATATCTTCACTTCCATCGTTAATAACCCTAATCTCGTTCTTTCCTTCATCATTTTCAATTCACACATGCGTTAATTTCATCATAACCATTTTTTTCAACATTTTAAAATTAGAGCATGTGTAAATCAACGCCAAAGATGGAGCTCGTCGAAAGTTATAAGCATGATATGTGCCCGTTTGTGATTTACACATATAAACCATATACAAATACATGTTTAAACATCACACATATAAACCATATACAAATACATGTTTAAAAATCACCGAAAGTATGGTTTCTCTAGAGAAGACAATATGCAAATGGGGAAGACAATAATCTCGTTAAAGAAGACTACTGAAAAATGATCTTGTCGGCGAAGACCACCAAAAAATAGTCCTTGTGATTTAATTAGATTTACAAAAATTGTCCCTCAACTTGCTTTTTGAACGCTATCAATCTAAAAAATTTACTTTTATTTCGTAAATAGTTCATCCACCACTTGATACGAGTAACATACTCTTAACAAATTTTTATTATTATATTTTATAAACAAAACGATGAAGATGTTAGGGGTGTTTTAGTCATTTCAAGTGGTGAAGGGATAATTTTCGAGATAAAAGTGAACTTCTTAAACTTAAAATGAAAAAAAGTTTGTGGGACGATTTTTGTAAAGTCATGTAAATCACATGGACTATTTATGAATTTTACTCTGATTAAAAATATATGATTACCAGGTTAATACGTCAAATGTGAGCCTTAAAATTATTATCCTATATTATACATTTAATGAACACTTTAAATTTTAGATAAATATAATATTATTCAAGTTAAATTGGGTATATATAATACTTCTCTTAAAAATTAAATTCATGCATTCAAACGATTAAAGTAAATTTTATACGAAGAAGGATTCGGTCAAAATTAACCATATTTCGAGCCATTTATCTGTAGAAACTAATACGTACTTTTTGACCTAATATTTGCTTAAAAAGTTGTATAGTATTACAGTAGGCAACATCTACGGCAGAGATAATGAGTATTACTAAACCTACCAATATAATAAGAAAATATCATTTTAAAAATTGTAATACTACTTTAGAAATTGTGTTCATGTAAGTATTGACTTGATAAGTTAAAGTAGATTAATTGGTATAAAGATTACACATCGTGTATATATATATATATATATGCTCCCTAGCTTTTTTGTTCTCAATTACAACTAGAGTAACAATTTTGGTTTAATCAGCTCCTATATATTATGCCACGTAGTAGGGTGTTGTTTTTGTTGACTTTGTTGTTTTTGTTGTCAATTTTGTTTTTAAGACACTTACTTTACACAATTACTATATGCAATTTGGATAGCCAAGGGTACATATGCCCTATATTTGGTATAGCATCTAACTAATTCTGTTTTGCGCTCATCAGTGAGTTCATGCTTTTGCAGGTTCTACAGACAACTTGTCAATAGTTTTTTTAATTCAATTATTTCTCTTTCTCTCTCAATAAACCTATGATTTAGTACCATTAATTGTTGGTACGATATAAATACAAGAAAAAAAGGGACTAACAAATAGAAAAGTGGCTACGACTTAAACATGAAAACTCAAAACTGAATGATTTAAAAAGTTACGTTCCAACCCGCCATGGTAATACCATCCTTTTGTTATAAATAAAACTTCATTAATAAATTCAGCCTGCGTTACAAAGTAAATTGTACGTATTCTATAAGACAAACAATAAAAGATGATAACGATCTAACAATATGAATATTTTTTACCAGTATATAACTAACTTACGATAAAAGAGTAGTATTATCTCTTACGAATTTAACCTATCAAAACTCTTGCTCTCTTTTGAAAATAATGATATCGTCATATATTTTTTAGTAAACAAAATGTTCATTTTGTACTCTTCAAAAGTTAATACTTTTATAAACACCCCCTTTAGTTAGAATTGGGGAGATTAGTTAAGTTCTCAAGTAGAGGGGGAAAACCTACAAGAAATTCATAACTAACGTTTTTAATAAAACTTAAAATGTAACATTAATGAAGCACTTATCTACGAAGTGGTATCACCCACCGAAAACTACAAGTCGTTTATAAACTTAACAGAATTTGTGAATTCAACATCACTATCACTATTTCTAGTTTAATATTTCTTGTAAACTAGTGTTATTAATATTAATTAATAATGGAGTATGTTTTTTCTTGTTCAAGATTTTCAGAGAGTACCAGTCTTTTGTTTTTTACACAGATGCATGTGGTTTAATTGAAGTATTATTATGATCGCGTCCGAACTATTTCCTTGACTAATCCGAAATATTTATTTGAGATGTTCAAATTAAAGATCTCTTATAAAATAAACAAGACGTTGTATGTATTACTATACCACGTTGACAATAGTTTCTAACAAGTGTTACTAAAGATTTATAGAATTATGTAAAGATATGCGGAGTATTTATTAAGACTCGCATAACGACTTCCTTTTCTTTTGTATTTAAATGGCTTTCTTTGGCACCATTTGCACAAGGATCGCCTAGTCAAGGAAGTTGATCGCAAGCTACTTTTTTCACTTGAATAATTCAATTTTTGAAACTTTCTGTCAATCGATAATGTAGCTAGTCTAGAAAAGCCATTTTTAATAAGTGAAATGCGAACCTAGATTAATTATTGAAGATATAACCTTTAATTACGAAAAAGCAAAGTATTTACTATATAGTATTGCCCCTATTCTACTAAAAGACATTTGTTGATGTATGGTTGAGATGACAGGGGAACAAAACAAGAAATTACCAGACAATTTCCCAGTGACACAAGTATATAGTGCCCATTATTGACTCAAACACGAACAACTTGGAGCATTATATATATATATATTCCATTTATCTTGCTTTATAAATTCTTATTATTCCAAATCTCAACCATACAAAAATTAAGTAAAAAGCGAGTTACCTCACTAATGTTAAAAATATTGAAGATGGGAACCTCCATGAATATTGCTTTTTTCCAACACGACAATAGTTCACTCTTTTTAAAATGAAATAGATGTATAAAATAACGGTAATGTTTTTGTTTGTTCACATAAAAAACAGTTAAAAGTCTAAAATATATGTTGTTTTTCATTTTGGTCCTTTTACTTTTAATTGTCTTTTCATTTGGTTTTACACGCCTTCGATTGTATTGATATTCACTTCGACGCCCCCTCAACTTTTGTAATGTTTCCCTTTTCTTCCTTTCTTTTCTTCAAAAACAAGCACTTTTAGTAGTTGATCTTTATAGGCTATAACATTCGTACGCTTAACTTTCTTTTCTTCGATGAAACCCATTTTCTTTGAACAATGTTATTAGCTCATATGATGCATATGGATACTATCCAAAAGCATCTAGTATGGTCATACATAGTAAATAGCATATGCGGGATAAAATTCCCCACTCACTTCGTATGTACATGGCTAACAAGATGATGAACACATTGGATGATTGCGTGAAACTTCAACTTCTCATTGATCATATCTTATAGGAAACACCTTAAAAGCAATTTTGCATATATACCATTTTTGCTTGAAATATTACAAGAATCGTGGAAGTATTTAACAAATTAAACATGTTCTCTTCATCCCCACTACTTTACGTAATCAATTAAAACGGTAGCTATATTAAGCAACATCTGTGATTGTGTTCAGTTTGAAGTACAAGTTATTGATATGTGTATTTGGCTATAGAAAGTTAATTAGAAACCAATTCGTTCTTTTATTAACATAAATCGGTTATAATTGTATTTACTTCGTATATCTTATCTTAGTATATATATAAAGAAGACTTAAGATACAGTAATATGATGTCACCTTGCACACTTAAGTTTTTACTTTCATAATTTATATTGTTATTCGAATTGCCAAAATAGAAATAGTGATATCTATATATTTATTCTAAGTTTTTCTTTTATTTTTCAAAAATAAGATTTTTTAAAATCCACACTTGAATTACCAAGTAAAAACGCCTTAGATTCTTAAATAATACACATGACTTATTTGCTTCAAAAACAACCAAATTATTTTTATATGAATGTCCACTTTATTTATTTTTTCATATACATGATTAACATCACCATTATGTAGGTAGTGATGAGGCACAAGCATATGTATATTTATAGCATGTTTTGTTTGTTTAGATATCTTAATATTTTTTCCTTTCCAACAATTAGAAGTTTGATCTATTTTTGACTTCATTGTGCAAATCCATATAATTTATCATGAAAAGTATTTCTAAATATAGTTACACATTTTCAATATTATAAAAGTTAATATATTTTTTAATCAAACAAACATCTTAATTTTAAAAATAATACACATATGACATTATAAAATATTAATATTCTTTTTGTCGTGGTCATTAATAAGTACTATACTTTTGGTGGGTGGGGACAGGGAGAACCCAAATAAGCTAAATACAAAATTAGTTATCAATTAAAATATAGATTTGGAGAATCTTAAGAGATTAGTTTCCTTGGGATAAGACATAAATCAGTAGGCTACCGTTACAATTATACTAGATGGAAGAGAAAGACCATATAAAAAAATATGTAATAATGTGTACATGCATACCCAAACTAAGTATTACTTTTAGAAGCGACATTTGATCAAACTTTATAGAGTAGTGATAATAATCTATAATATCTTCTTTTAACTGTATTTAAGTGACAAAGAACATTATACCTTGGCTTGATTTAAGTGAGGAAACAACTCAACCAAAAAGTCCATACTTTACAGAATAAAGTCATCATTGTTCTTTGGAGAAATATACACCTTTATCTTTTATACGATATTAAAAGATAATAAGTCACGTATACGGTATACGTGTGTGTATCTTTATAAAGAAACTTATATCTATTTGTAATTAGACATAACTATATTAGAAGTTCAGGATCGTTATGGCTTGGTCAAAATATGTTAGTTTTTATAATTGTATCAAACATTGTAAGACCTTTTATCTCAAATTAAGCCGATAGACGTCGTAATACATGAAATTAACACATATATCATTAAAAAGTTATGTCAGTAATGGTCTTTAAATACACTATTCCTATTCCGTTGCGTGTTAGTTCGGTCAAAAAGCTCGTAATTAAGGTCTTGTTATTATATTGATACAAAACTAATTGTAGTGCAAGATGAATACTTTCTCACTGGATCTTTGATTTCTCATTATGACCTAAAACTAAATGCAATTTGACGTATGTATTGTTAAATTGCTTATTTCCAATTTCTCATCTAGATGTTGAAATTCAACCATACTTAGCTGGACTTTAGTTTAAGAAACCATTAACATACTATATTTGCTTCATATGTTCATACGAAACGAAAACTTGGAGATCAAAACTTCTATAATGTAACAAATAATTATAAATAGAAATCTTAAAAAGAAAAAAAAAAACAATCAAAACTTAGAGAAACAAATCTAATGAACATCGGAAATCCAAGAATTTGTCTTCCACAAAGTAAATGACGTTAAATAAGGTTTTCTATGTTATATAAACACCGTCTAAATAGTTTTTCTCGATAAAACATATTGTAAAAAATATGTTGAAGTTAAAACAAAGTCATGTGGCAGATGTAATAGATAGAGAGAAAGAAATACAGTAGATAGAGTTTTTGTATACATATTAGGGTTTTAAATAAGAGATAATCTGAATGCACCCCCCTATGTGTGTATACGGGGAAGCGTGCACTGAGGGGGAGGGGGGTGCTGGTAGTGTGACCCTTAAATAAACTTCCTGTCAGTTTGAAAGAGAAGAAACGGTGTAGTTATAGTTATAACTATAGTGATCATTGGTTATTCTATATATACACATTTATGGGAGGATCTTCGTTGTTTCGATAGTTCGATTGTCGTATTGTTATATATATGGAGCTACCCTACTCTCCATTCACTTCGTTGGGTTGAGGGGTGTTTTTGTAATTATCACTACTAGGCCTCTATGCTTTTGTGCGCATACGATATAGTGCCGTAAATGTTGACCAAAAACATTAGTTAACAATACACATTTATGGGAGGTTCTTTGTCATTTCGACAGTTCTATGTGTTGAGGGTTGTTTTTGTAATTGTCACTACTAGACCTCTATACTTTTGCGTGCATCCGATAATAGTACCATAGATGTTGACTAAAAAGGCAAGTTGACAATTAAAGAAAAGCCAACCACATATTTATAATTGATCTATGCTTATATTCTTTTTGTTTATGGTTCTTTATTGTAAAAGGTCATAGTAAAAAATAATATAACTATGCTAATATAATCAGTAAATTCTTTTTGCAAAAGTATAGAACTACTATGTCAACAAATTATTTTTCTTTCGGACAAATATGTTACCTTATTTTGTGAAAATATTCAAATAAGTTAAAAAACTCTTAATTTGTTCAATTTAAGAACAGAACTGTTTCTATATCTAAATTAGACTTTTTTACATTGTAATATTTATAAGTAAAGTAACTTAATTGAATTCATAAGTTAAGTAAATTGATATGGGTGTTAATATTTATAAGTTAAGTAATTGACATATTATAATTTATTTATTTTAGTAGTTCAATCGAACAAATTAATAGATTGATAATTTAATAATTTAATTAAATATTTTTACAAAGTAAAGTAATATATTCCATTAACCTTTTTTTCCTTGACAAGAGATTATTTAAATAGTACCATTTATTACTATTTACAACTTTTATCAATAAAGTATAGTATTTCACAGTTGATTTGAGTTTTACCTTAAAATACAAACATATAATTTGATATTGTAGAATGTTTGTTTTAATATCACTAACATACAAACAGTTACACATTCATTCAATATAATATAGTTAATATATTATCTTGAGCTTTTCAAATTAATTATTACTATCAAACATTTTACATTTATTTGGAGGCAAGACTCAAATGTGAATGTGTCACACGATCCAAAAGTAATTCGGAAGGTCACTTTGGTTCGTGTTGAAAGCAATGTTTAAAATTCAGGTTTCAAAATGACTCGGTATAGTGATCGAGTTCGGGTTAATTTAGTTTGTGACTCGTTTTCAGAAAATTAAATATTTTTTTTAATGCATATGTTTGTGTACTATTTTCAATATTGTTTTGATTTGTTGAACTGTGACAATAATGGATTCTTAGTTGAAAGTTGTTGATAATTAAATATTATTACATATATCAAAAAGTTAAACTTAAAAAGAAAAAACAAAAATTAAACTTAAAAAGAAAAAACAAAAATTACGAGAACGAAAAATTGGTCAAACTTAACAAAAAAAAAAAAAAAACGGGTTCAAAGTTAAACCGGGTCAACGAAACCCCCGGTCGACCTGTGAAACCTGCCGAGTCAATCCGAGTCAAAATAAACCTTAAACCCGCTCCGAATCAACCCGATTATATGGCCGAGTCCGGGTCAACTCCGATAACCCGACCGAGTCGATCCGAATTTTAAAACCTTAGGTGAAAGGCTAATGATCGCAGCGGAGCACGTGGCACATCCCTAGTTAAGACTATTAGGAATAAAAAGTATATAACATTTTTATCATGACTATAGATTTTACAACAAAAAACACATTATTATGAGGTGGACAGTGGACTAAGAAGTCAAGTGGGCTTTACCTGCCATTCAATTGGGCTTATTATAGCAAAACATCAAATATAGAACGATCCAGATTGGCCCTATTGGTAATTGGGTTACGTTTTATGTTAAACCGTAATCAACTAAAATGTATTGGGGTACGTTTTATGGTAACCGTAATCAACTAAAATGTATTGGGTTACGTACAGTAGCTACTACTACGACATTGGGCTAGCCAAACTTAATCATTGTTGAATGTTGATAATTCATTAATTACTATATTTTATTTAACTTTAAAATATAATTATTAAATTGTCCTTTCATTTCAAATATACTTAATAGCATTTACATATTTTCTAGTAAATTTATTTTATCAAAATATATTATTCTTGTCATTTATACTATCAATAAAAAACTGTAATATATTCACCTATTATGATTAGACACGTGGTAATGAAGGTAGAAGAAGGTTGACGCATAATAAGCCGGCAGCCGACCGCTAACAAACTTAACCGACACAACCAACATCCTTCTCTAATCACGTTAACGTACACGCACCGTTACCTTTAACCACGTCATCTTTTTATCAACCTATGTCATCACCTTCTGGTTCTTTAGTGCTCTTATGAAATGTCCATATTACCCTTTGTACATTTCGGTACGTATCCACACGTGTCAGCTATTTATTGGTAAACAACTTTCCCTTCTATTCTATATCAAATAATAAGTGTAAGTATATCTAATTTGAAGTTTATAATTTAGTTCTATTTGACATTATTTTTGTATAAAGATGTCACATAATTTTTGAAAGTTATAAATGTGTAGCAATATATGAAATTTATTTAATTTAATATAATTATAATTATTAAAAAGGCAAAAGAATTTTATTAGAAAGGGCCAAAGGTGCATGGACAGGATTGGAGTCAAAGTAAAGAATCAATAGGTTTAGGTTTGGTGATTTAGAATTAGAAGGGGGTTGGCCAATCTTTGTCACTAATCTTCCTTAGTCTCTTAAATAAAATCTACATATTGCAAAGGGACTTTGAAAAGTATTTCTTTAATACAATATTTAACTTAATCATGTAAGATGTATTATGTTAATCATCATAAACATATATGTGAATTAACAAACAAATGTTGTTAGGTTGCCTTTCTTTGTTTCGCAGTCGGTTGATCAATAATATTATTGTTATTGTTATTATGATGTAAAACAAAGATAAAGACAATTTGGGATCTGGGAAGCAGTGAGAACATCCAAGAATATGCCGCACAAAAGCTTAATTGGTCAACTATGAATTAGGAAACTGATCTAAAGGTAGTTAATTTGGTAGTTCTGCATAGAATAGAAGGGCAATTTCGGAATAAAAGAAGTAGTAGCACCAGTCAAACTTTCCTAATCCCCATCACCAGACACGCTTCGATACACGTCGTACACATTACCATTCCGTCGCCAAATACAATTTTTTGTTTCCGTCCAAAATACAAACTTTCTAATTATTTTATCTTAATTTAAATATAATCAATAAAACGACACTATTAATCATTATCATTATGACATTCACGTCAATCAATTTATTTGCTGATTAATTACTAATCGTGATTCTTAAAAGAAGGTCAAACTGAATATACTAATTTTTTTACTAAATTTTATTAATTAACCATTTACATAATATAGTTCAATACAGTATCACAATTTTCAAGGTGGTATTTTTTTTATTAAACTAGTATTTTATCGTGATAGTTAAATGTAAAAGTCTCATGTTTTAAATCGATTTGATCGACATGTTAAATACAATAAGTTAAAAAAAAAAGAAAAAATAAGACAAGGGTATTCAATCACGTCAAAAGCATTATATGTTAGAATAAGATGTACTAGCATATTTTTTTTGACATTAAACAAACATGTACGAGTATAAGCAAACTTTATCTTAGAGATCAAATTAGAATAAGTAAAACTACTTAATAATTCAAAAAAAAATTTATATCTTTTGTATAAAATTAATATCACGAATAACCCACAAAACAAAGTCGGAAAATTCACATTATTTTAATCATTCATGAAATCATCGTGTCACACCCCTTTTGTCACTCTTCTTTTTCTCTCCCTATAAAAATCTCATATAAATATCATATTAGAGGCAATACGCTACAAATATAAATACCTCCAAACATATCATAGAAAAATAAATGTAGGTGAGAGGTGAAAAGGGTGTGAGTTTTTATTTTCCGTTCATGAAGCAAAGACCAAATTCCATGGACACCAACACCAACACCAACCACCACGATACGGAGGCCGATGTCAAGTATATGGTAGATGGGGTGGTTGCTATACATAGTCAAGTGAAGAAAATAAAACAAGAGTTGGAGAAAACGATGCATCCGGCTGCTCTTGAGCAACCAGAGATGATATCCATTTTACGAGAATTTTCAAAGCAGCCGAAGCGTTCTCGCTCACCCTTAGGAGTTACCAACCGACTTATTTCGGTTGGCAATTCCTAGTATTTTACAAAAGTTGATGATCACCAGCTTTCTCATGTTCTTTTTTTCTTTCTTTTGGTGTTTTGATCTTTAGATGTAAATACTTTGGACGGATAAATAGTGAACTTTCATGTTTTGAAAATATTCTCTACAATAGTTATCTATACAATTTATTTTACTCTCTTTAATTCTACTACTGGCATGTGCATCTAAGACTTGTACCTTGTGCATCATGTTTTGTGCTACGTATATACCCGAATTGGATGGTGGAAGCATGTTACAAACGGGAAAGGATTGTCATAAAAATATCTTGGTTACCAAATTATGACACAAAAAATTGTTTAGTTGTAAGCTATGCAGCATAAGTTGTACAAATGATAGTTGTAACTACCATACCAAAAGTTAGAGCACCTCACCAGGTCACCAACCATATCCCAAAAGAAAAATGACAAAAATAACCAACAATAATAACCAGTAACCACCCATTTCATGAAGCCCAAAATATCCTCATTCAGATTCTAGATAACACCCATAATACTGATGTACATTATTCAAACTAACTAACTTTGACTTTTTGGTCAATTACGATTATAAACTTAAATTGTTTGACCAAAGTCTTGAGTTACTGAAGCAAAATCCGGAAATGAAATGCAAAATTACAATTAATTAATTAAATTGGTGTTTCTTTTTATATTTTGATATTTATTTATTTATATTCTTTTGCAATGAATATATTCTGATCAAAAAATGAACTGATATGATAGAGTTCGACACCAAAAATTAAAGATTAGTTGAAACAACATTTGGTGAGAACACAAAGGTTAAAGTTGGTGTGCCTAAAAAAGGCATTATATTGCTTCTAAGTTTCACCTACAATGATCATTTGTTTCTCTACAGGATCCTTAATAGTTGCAGCCACAATTTTCATGTGTGAGCGAGAACAAATCTACGTTAATTTTAGTAAAGATTCGTCCTTCTGTACTTGCTTTGAGCTTCAAAACAGTGCCAGGTTTCACCTACGATCCTCTAAATTAAGGTTGACAATGGGTTACACAAAAATGACAGGGAAATTGAGCAGAGCATCGACATATTATCACTTTTACCAGTAACCGCGGTCCGCAACGTAATTTGAATATTTTATAAACATCAGCACACTTTCATTTAGTACATTGTTATTGTTATGTATAATTGATCAGAAAATGAAAAAAGCCAACCAAAATTTCAAAAAAATAAGTTGATTACAGAAAAGACCGTTATAGAAAAGGATTCCATAAATAAGTTCAATAACCAACAAAAATCCTGCCAAAATTGAACTAAAAGAAACAACAAACGTAAAGATTCAAGTCTAACTTTGAGAAGCAAGTGATTCATTTGAAGAAAGTAATTTCACTCTCTTGGTAAGATTTCTCATAGCATCTATAATAACCGACTTCTTTTGGATTCTAAACTGTAGAGCTAATTCTGTTGAGGGAGGGACGCCTTTCTTGAGTATCGATTCATCTTCCATTATTTTGGTGGGGAAATGATTCAGTGCTATCACACATAACGCAATAAGCGTTCGAAGAGCAGATATTTCATTTGCTAATCCAAGAGGAGCCTCCGTCGACAGCGATTTGAGTGTAGTTAGATCATGTTTTTGGACTGTTTCGGCATCATTTGCTAAGAGTGCTCTTAAGGCAGCTAATAACCGGCCTTCTACTACTTCCGCTCCTCCTAGAGTTACCTAAGAGAAAAAAACGGAGACAATAAGATAAATAGATTGAAGGAATTTCTTAAAATAAATTAGATTTGAGATGTAAAACTTCGAGGTAAGTCCAGTAACAAGTCATTATTTAATGCAGGTCAAAATGGGTTGGACCAACCCATACTTTTTTATCCATTTATTTTTATGAAATTTTAAGTGTTGTGTGTATGATAGCAAAAAGTATGCTATAACAAAAACAATCGAAGTAGTTTCATGAAGTGATTGAAGAGTTCTTTTTCTTATCCATATGAACAGGTTTTGGATGACTTCCACCCGTTCAACCCATTTGACTTGTCTCCTTTCAAGTTAATCTTTCAGCTTAACCCATTTGATTCCTTAGAGATACAACATTACCCAAATCGACCCATTTACAGGTAAAATAGGAAGGGCCAGTACTATGGAAAATCAGATGAATGTTGGTACTTGATTGTTTGATTAATTAGGTCAAACAGGTGCACAACTTTGAATTTCACGAGAATAAATCAAAAGAAAGAACTTTTTTTAGATATATCTTACCTTACGTTATATAAGAAATGGAATGATGTAGGGGTTGAATTTGTATTAACGAAAATGCTACATATGCCTAAACTCATGTGCCTAAATGTGTGCCTAACAACATGATTGGTACATATTTTAAGGTGATTGGAGAATGCAATGAGAGAGAATCAGTGAAGTTTATCTATCAACCAATAGAGGAATTAGGCATAGTTTTAGGTTATATCATTAAGCACATATAGCAATACTCTTGTATTAAATCCAAATCAGTTTTTTTCTTTAGAAAGGCAATTACTCACGCACACCACTACCACGAATATGTACAATTGTCTTATTCCCAAGACTTGAATCCCCAACTTCATGGTTAGAAGGTCACCTCGATACCGCTAGGCCAATAGCCCTTTTGTAAATCCAAATCAGTTTGAAGTTCAGCTCGACCTTCAAGTCAAACTTTCTCTCTATATACTAGTAGGGAGTAGTCAGCAAATAACGTGTAACGTGCTAAAATAAATTTGACATCATACGTCCTATATATTTAGCAACCTATAAATTGCATTACTGATCAAATGTCTGACATACCCTCCCACAAAAAAAAAAAAACATAACAAAGAGGTCATTTCTAACAAACAAAAAGGGGGAACAGATACCTTGAGAAGAGCTTGATCTCCCTCCAAGTTCAATTTTGATAATATATGATGCTGCCAAGGAGCCGGTGAAGAGAAATTAGGATTTGAAACCCCGGCTGCCATGCTGGCAGCATCCAAAAGACCACCATCATACTTAAGTTCAATACAATCGTACGGATTCGATGGCACCACAAACCCATAATCTA
Source organism: Logfia minima (assembly GCA_963921325.1). Classification (NCBI taxonomy): domain Eukaryota; kingdom Viridiplantae; phylum Streptophyta; class Magnoliopsida; order Asterales; family Asteraceae; genus Logfia; species Logfia minima. The sequence goes on from OY992766.1 coordinate 24,242,769, forward strand.
GAAGAAAAAGATCATTGCTCAAGCAACCATAGTTAAGAGTTAAATGATCACGCTCTTTAATGGTCGTCCCTGCAACAACCTATACATAACGAGGCATCAAGTTCAAACGTTTGCAGAAAAAAGTATAGCTTGATTAGATGTGGCAATTTCGACCCAGTTACAAGTTGAAAGTCGCCCAAATCTAATACTATAAAAAGGTTTCTAATAATATTTTAGTAATCATAACTATCACACTATATATTAACAAAACAAAAATTGAAGAGACGAAAAAATGTTTGAGGGCGAACCAGTCCCGCACGTACTAGAGATAACCATTTCAACCCCTTACCCACACATCTAGCCACCTCTAAGCTTGACTTTTGAGATCACAACCAAACCAAGTACTCGTTAATGTGTCCCACACACATTAACCAACATTTTCTAATTGTTGAAAGATTGAAAAATTCATATAAATTTAGAAGTCAATATTAGTTTGTTTGACGTCAAAGTAAACTAGTATCAAATTTCAATAAAAGGGGATTGAAGTAAACACATACCTTTACTAGCATCTTTGGATCTCCCAAACCTTGTTCCTGAACAATTTCAGCATTAGGGTTGAAGCTATGATTGCACATGTCAATAAGAGGAAGCATCATTGGAACGTCACCACGGTTTCCATTTTGAAGATTTTCCCCATGCAAACGGAAAGCTCTTGAAGAAACAGCCGACATAGCCCAACCCAATGAAGATGCATCAACCTCCTGACCTCCAAATGGATGATCTTGTAACTTCACATTTTCGACTACACATCTCACTTCTTTCTCAAAATCAAGAAGAAACCGACATCTCTTATTCACCTGTATAGGTGGGGTGTGTATGCAACATAAGCGGACATCAATGAAGAGGGTGTTTGGATATACGTTTTAAAAGTGATTATATCATATTTAATAATCAAAATCACATAATCAGCTGTAATAAAATGAGCCATAGAATATAGACTTTGGATGCGCGTATATTGCTCTACGTTGTAACAATCAAACGTTTGAGTGTCTATTTAAGCATTAGAAACTGATTATCAAATAATTAGTTCAAAAACACGTATCTAAACATCCTGTGATACTAATGATACAGAATTCACTAGAATTACGTAAAAGTTACCTGGTGAAGAAGAGGAGCGTATTGCAGATGTTTAATATCTTCCCCTGGAAAGAAAATGGGTATGGTGAAAGTTTCGGGAAGATTGCTGATGTAAGGCCACCAAAAGGAACCGTTTTTTGCTCTCTCTTGAAGAAGCTTTAATCCCAATTTCATCGCCCATAGTTCCTCTGCCAAATGCTTTACACCATTTATTCAGAACTCAATATAGCCTAATGTATGCAAAATACAGTTACTAACCTATAACGACTACAAAAATACAGTACCATTTTATGCATATAAAATATGCAATCACAAACACCCTAAACAATGAAATAATGGTCAACCTGAAGAAATGTTTATTACCTAACAAGCAATATATACAAAACATTAATCGAGTAACACATATATTTATCACAAAATTTCCCACAATCGTCCATTTCTTATATATCAAGCCTACTTCGTCAAAATTAGGTCAATTTAGTAATACAAATATTTATAGTCAAGTTCTCATACCAGGAACATGGTGAGATAAATTGACTAAATTTGAGTAGGACCCATCACCATTATCAGATTCAATTGACGGAAATCGCAACGGAATGTGTTCCGGCAGCGCAATTAATTCAGACCCTTTGGGAATTTCTTGAGAAGCAATCAATCCAAGCCCGTACGGACCGGAATCTGCAATTCGAACAAAAGGGTGCACAAAAGCACCTTCTTTTTTGATCCATTTGATCAGGTCAGGTGGGTGTGAAACCAACCTTTGTGGAGCTCCGGCGGCGGCGGAGGAGACGGTTGTGAAATGGCGGCGGAAAGATAGAATCCTGGTGGTGGTTGGGTTTATAGTGAAACAGTGGTGTTTAGTAGCTATTAACATTATCTTGTTGGTTGTCGTTGAGTTCATCAAATTCGACATTTATTTGTGAAATTTGAGAATTTGTGATTTGGAGCTCCGAATTCGATTAGTAGGTTATTTGCCGTTGGGTTAAGAAATGGGGTTTGCCAAGAAACGTACTGATGTTTTCAGATTGTACATTATCAGTCCTTGATGTTTAAGGGAAAAAAAAAAACTTTACTCAAGACTTTTAACAAATAGAAAGAAATTTAGGCCCTTAATAGCTGAATACTGAAAATAATTTATATATCGAATCACTTGTTGTTTTTCTTTTTAACTATTCCGACGTTTACCATACAAAACAAACAATAATCAATTATATATAATTTATTCAAAATAAATATATATATCTAAACATAAAATGTATCTATTCAAAACTTAATAACAAAAAAAAACAAACATACCTATATTTGATAACCTTTCTCCCTCGGTACTTAAGACCAATGTTTCAAAACCCGGGTCAATGGTTGACCCGGTCATGTCTCCTAGTCTGGTTCAACCGGTTGGACTGGGGTCGAATCGGTCTTTGACTTTTTGACTTTTTTTACTTTTACACTAAAATTTTTAAAACTATAATGATAAATTATGATATTTGAAATGAAACTACTAATTTGGGACGTTGTCCTACGTAGTTCCGTAAAAAAAAAAAAAGACCCAGGTCAATCCGGTCCGACCGGAAACCCCGTCGGTTCTTTCCTTGCCGAAAACCTAGGTCAATAGGACAAGAGTTGACCAAGTCTTGGGCCGGGTCCCGGTCTGACTGGTCGGGTTGACCCGAGTCTGAAAGTACTGATTAAGAAAATCTTCCTATCTGATATATGGTGCCTTAAATTATTGTTTGGACTCGATAACTAAGTGGTAACAAATGATTGTTTGGACTCAATAACTAAATGGTAACAAATATGTATATTATAACATGGAAAGAAAAAAAATCTGTTTGTTTTCATACTGGTAAGGAGTAATTCTTAAATCTTTAACCTTGTTAATAGATTTATAAAAACAACTTTGAACACATTAAGAAACCATAAAAATGACCACTTACGTATCATGTTAAGTTATTAGCTTTACGTATAGAGTATTCAATGCAAAAGAAGAAAAATGTTGTTAAACCCGAAAAGGTTGATAGACAAAGCAATATTACCTACTAAGGATATATAGTAGCCAATAAATTTATGTATGCGTAGTCAACCTTGTCGTATCCAACTTGGTTTGGACTATTATATGTGAGTTACTCTAATAGTTTTTCTCTAAAATGATAAGTTTAAGTGACCCTCTATCAAATCATGTAAGATTTAATGAATTATAAAAGTTTACGTTGAAGAATAATAATAATAATAATAATAATAATAATAATAATAATAATAATAATGATGATGTGTCAAACTCTAAATGATCCTATAATTGACTTACTATAAAACAATCATGTTGGTATGCATATCGAATATTATGATCAAAACTGTAAAGCAAAAGGCTTTATTAGTTTATTGTATTATGGATTAATTTATTTATTAACTTTAGTATAGCAAAAGTGAAAGACTTTACTAGTAAGTAACACGATCAATTGATTCATTTCTATAATACTCGAAAACCAAATAGTCAAGCTAGGGAGCTATATTGGAATTTGTATCTAGTAACGTATGCACTAAATATTAATAATGTAAAAAAATTTTTATTAAAAATATATTTGTACTAAATATAGTTTATCTCTAATATATTCATTAAATTTTACATTAAAAAGACTTTTAGCATTTACATATTAATCACTAAACTTTTTCACGTTAAACTTATTTCAATTTCTTTTCATATTAATTAATTTTGAATTTTTATAAATAAAATAATTAATTGTAGTTAAAAAATATATAAATAATTTAAAGGGTAATATGTTAATATAGGTAATATTTGATATAGATATTTAATGTATATGTTGAAGATGAACTACATTTGATGTAAACATATTTTTCAAAAATTCTTATTTTATGTCAAATTTAATACAATATTTAATACATACATTAAAGATCTTTTTAAAAATGATAATAATCAATCACCAATTTGTATAATTACTTTAAATAGCATGTCAAACATTTTCATATCAAAATACTAGTCAACCTGAACCCAAAATACAAAACCAAAGATTAAACTTGTTAAAAATGAAATCCAGTTAGAAATGACTAGATCAATATATCTTTTGCATATGCTATCAACAATAACTGCAACTCAAACAAAAATAAAAGTAAAATAGATTAAATTAAATAATTTGGGCTAGAACAACAAAAAACATGGAGGATAGAATAGACAAAAGATGATAGATAAGATAACTTATTTAACTTCATGAAAATATTACTTTATTTCCAAACATTTCACAATAATAACCATTAATAACATATTCTCAAAATCAATTCAACAAATCCATATTAAACAATCTCATGATTCAATTACCATCTGATCTTAATCCACTCATCATCATAACCTTAAACTCATCAAAACTAATCATCCCATCACCATCTTGATCAACTCCATCAATCATTTTTCTGCAATCTTGGATACTACTTTCTTCCCCTAAACTACCCAACACATTCCTCAATTCATCAACCGTTATCAGCCCGTTTTTATCGATATCAAAAACAGAAAATGCATTTTTAAAATTCTCCAATAACTCATTATAATCCATATCTTTCGTGTTCAACTCAATAAACTCTTGTAAATTGATAAACCCATCGCCATCAACATCCACTTCCTTGATCATACTTTTTAGCTCTTCTTCACTCGTCTTGTGACCCAAGTTTTCCATGATTGATCCAACCTCTGATGACGAAATCTTGCCATCAGAATTAACATCGAATTTCTTGAACACCTTTTCTAGCTCGTCCTCGATTTGCAAACGATTTGTGTTTGTGTTATTTTCCATGGTTTTCTTTGTTTTTCTATTGAAGAGAGATTTTAGACCCATGACTGATTGTAGAATTGAAGAGAATTTTGAGTAGAATGATTAGTTGATTAAAGAGATTTTTGATGTGAAATCATAATAATTGTATTTCTATGTGATATGATTCACGGGGATGTTGTGTGTATGTGAATTGATGGGGTGCACGTCCGTACAATTAGCAAATTCTAAACTAACTATAAGTTGGAAACTTATGAATGCACGTATTATACCTAATCCTTATTTATGAATTTTTGATAGTTGGTCCACAATTGATATGAAATCCGTGAATAACGTGCACATCAATTTGGAATATGATCTTAATAGCTAGACATGCACAGTTACATACTGCGTATTAAATTGCCTACAGTCTAATGTGCAGCAGTACGCTTTACATACCAATATAGCACTAATTATATTTCCATTTTTTAAATATTGGTAAGTTTACATTGCATAAAGTATAGAAGAACTATACCAATTTACATCACTGCTAGCCTACATATTTGAAACTGTATTGATTCATTTTCCATTTTTTCTAGATGAAAACAATTTCCACTCTCATTGTTTAGGTATAGGACAGAAGCAGATGCAGAATGGAGACAATTATCCTTTTAAAAAATTTCAAATCACGTAATTTCTTCTAAGAGTATTAACAATATTTTATGAGTTTTACTTTCTTAAAAATGAAAAAGAACAAATTAATTTTTTTACCCACTCAATTATTTTTTTTAATTCCGCCCCTAAGTATAATCATTCTTTACATACACTAAAAACATTTTAAGATATTAATCAACTAGTGTGATATTTAAATATTGTTGCAAGTACTCATTTTGTAATTTTAAATTTGGAATTAAAATATTCTGAATTTGGTAAAAAGATTAGGTTGCCATCTTAAAAATACTTAATTTTAGGGATAAATGTAAAAAGAAAAAAGGAAGGTAAAGCTTTCATGGATAAATGCGAATTATTTAAAGTATCTATCTTAATCAAACTTTGGTTATAGAAATTGTTATTATCAAATTTGAGCATGTATCTGAAAACTCTCTTGGTCTCAACAACTTTCATCACTAACCATGGTTCTAATATCGTTAAATGTAACCTTATTGTTGCAATTTTAAAAATATATATCTAGGTACGGTAAATGCCACAAATTTCCTCCTATCATTCATCATGAATGCTACGAACCAATTACAAGCCGTGAGTAATTTCACGATTAAGCTAGGTTGTCTATAATGATACTTAACTTGTAACAATATATTGATTGTTATTTACAAGAGTACTTACAATTAACTAATTACTGTATTATTATTTTTTTAAGCTAGCTTATGAAGAATGTCTTGAAAAATACAATACGATTAGAACTAAATAGACAACGGAAACTCTTAAACGACAAGACCTTGGTCTACAAAACTAAATAATGAACCATTAATTAAAGAAATTAATACCTAGAATTGACCCAAAGCACACCACCTCGAATATGAACCACAAAACCAAACACCAAAATTTTGGGACTTATAAGTCTCATCGAAGTATACAACTAACCTTAAACATCAAAACAAATCCATTGCCTCCACTTACCTTATAAATCATAGCCCAATTTGACGGAGGATCTTGAAAAGTTAGTAGTAATAATAATAAAATAATATATTACGTTAGTTGGACATAAATTATGTGTGACAAAGAGAGAATATTAAAAAGAAAGAATATATTTTTAACCCTTTAACTTTTAATATATACCCATTTATCCCATCATTTTAACTTAACTGCACACTTCATCTTTTTAATTACTTTTACGAAGTTATTGAAATCATACTAAATCTAACAAGATACAACCATTCACTAAAGATAAGTTTCCTCCGTATTTTTTATATTTTATTTATAATCATTTTCTAACTTTTTAGTTTTTAATACAATTCTGCTATTAAAAATAATAATAATAATAATAATAATAATAATATAATCATAATCATAATACTTAATAGGTAATTCAGTATTGTAGTTACTTGACCTACCCACATGGATTAATTAAAGTGAGTCTTTATATAATCCATGTTTCACTGTGGAATTAGCCCCCTAACTTGACTTCAGTATTTAATATTTCGTCACGTTCTGTTCTTTCATATGCACCAAACTAAGTTTTTTAATATGTTTATATTGTCCCAAATCAATAATTTTGTTATCTTATATAGAAGAAGATAATAATAATAATATATATCCATGTTTTACAACAACTAGTATCGACCGAATATATCTATAAAGATTTACTACAATTCTATATTTGACGTGTTTTTATCGTTAATAGTTTTATAACCAAGGTGATTCAACGCGAATCTTTTTTCACCCACGTAATTTTGAGGATTGCACCATCAAAGATTGTCGAAAACTATTGCCCATCGTTTACCAATATATATATATAGGGTGGGGATCAATAGGGAAGTAAAAAAATTAAAAAAGGAAGGAAACAAATCTCAACCCTTAATTTGATCATAATGAATTTTAAAAATCAAAAGTAATTTCAAAATTTAACATTAATCACCAATGAATGTTAAAAACGTTTTTTAATAAAAAGAAAATCAAGGGCTAAGATTATCTTCCCTCCTTCCTCAAATTTTGAAGCTTCCCTATGAATCCTTCCACTATATATATATATATATGTTCTAATGATTTTGTTAGATACATCTTTAAACATATGTTTACATGCGTAACTTATATTGTTTGTAACAGTTAGTATACTGTACTAGCTAGTACGTATATACTCTGATTGACCTTGGTATTTGATATTCTCAACATTTGTACACCAAAGGTGTCTACTTATAAAACATTCATTCTCAAGAACAATATAAAGAGCACGTTTTAATTTTTAAAATATATGACATTGGATTTTAAATGTTCATAGTAATTATATTGGAATAAAAAGGAAAGAACCTTCTAAACCGAGAATCTGCATATGTTCCATTCATTAATCAAAGAATATATATATAATAGTCATAGCTTCAATATGATATCAAGCAATTAGTTGTTTAGTCTTATTTGACCAACTGATTGCGATTCATTGTCCTTACTAATCTAAATTAACTGTGATCGCTGAATGCATGAGTCAATGCATGCTCTTTGGCTTACTAATCTAAGTTTTTGGCATTCTTATAGGACATCTATACCTAATTCTTGTTTGTTTTTTCTGTTTTTATAATGCATTTTGCTAAAACAAAGCTGATTTATCGGAGATACAAAATGCCACTATATAACCATTTAGGGTTCTTATATATTGAAAAGTTGATTTTCATAAATAAATTAATATGGATATCATTTATTAGTAGATCTTGGTTATGAAAAATACATTATCATCCCTTAGAAAATTATTATAAAGAATTAACCATTACAAATAAGACCAGAGAGCCATCACGCCCACCAAAAACAAAAAAGAAACAAACAAAACAGCAAATAAAGACAAGCTAATCTAATCTGGATCCACTCGGGAATCCTCCATATGTTACAAGTAGACTTTGTATTTTGGTTGTTCTTAAGCCGAATCGACATGATTTATCAAGCGGACTTCTTGGCGTATCGTCTTTATTACACTACTAGCTGGCTGATGTCTCTTGTTGAAAATTCGCAAGTTACATTCTCTCCATGTATTCTAATAGACAGTAGCAGCAACTGCAATACGCCGCACTATGCTCCATATCGTTTTCTTATTAGTGTTACATTGAAAAGTTGTAATTATATCTTTCGGTGAGTTTCCAACTGTACTTAACTTCAAGACCCTTTCAAGACCCCTTTAAGAGCATTTGACACCTGATTAGAATATGTGCAAGTACAGAATAAGCGTTCGTGAGAGTCCGGTTGAGTTTGACATAACGAGCATATATCCATATTTCCTGGGTGCCAAACAACAGGATGATCTTGGGTAGACAATCTAATCTGAATATCAAGCCATAAAATAAATGCTTGTTTAGAGAACAAATGGAGATTAAAAGTTTTTAAAGGAATCTGCTACATCACTCTCTAGTTAATTTGGAATTGGCGAAATCGAATTTTGCACGCGACAACAGAGATGGCTAATTCGGTGATTCATGAGGACATATTCCGCATATCCAAATGCTCTCATTTCTTTGGATTGGAAATAGATGCCCGTGTCTGAAAAAGGATTGAGAAAAATGGATACTAAATCCCGGAGCTTGTACCGATAGTTGATGCCCTTTTTTATGTTATTGTGGTTGAGTTATTTAGTTTGGTTTGACATTGCTCTAGTTTAATGCTCATTCTTAGAACTCTACAGCTATTCTGTAATTTTCCTTCTGTTTACTATTATATAATTTGCTTTGCTCACAAAAAGAAAATGCTTGTTTAGAGATATGAACAATATTGCGAAATTATGACATTTAACTCAACCTATTTGATTGTATCGATCAGGGCCTCTAACTCAAAAACGAAATAATATATGTAAAACACAACCATATATACGTAATCTATTGTAACATCAAAAATCTAGAGTTACAGTGTTTTTTTTTTAATTTTTTTTTAACGATAGATCATAATTATAATAATAAAAAAAATTAGCAAGACTTAGAAATTACAAAAATCAAAACCATAAAATAGAAAATTACTTAATAAAATAACACTATCAAAACGTGAAACGTCAAAACAATCTCAAACACAATTTAACGCGACACTGAAAAATAAATAGAAAAAAAGTCGAAAAGCGACCTCCAAAACAACACTAAAAGGATCAACCAAACACAGGAAGAAAAAAATATTACTACTTTTAAAAAAGAAAGGGCACGTGGCTTGTAATAACATTTTATTTTGATAGGCAAATCTTTATTAACTTAAAAGCAAAAATTATAAAATGACTAAGAAAGAGTCACTTAATACACGGAGAAGCTATAGAGAGAAAAACAAGCATAGTCAATGACACTCAAACAAAAATTCAATCTAGTCAAGATCTCTGAGATTTTCTACCTGTTTTAATGCCGGATTGATGGCCGAATAACAAACGGAATGATCAAAAATAATAAACTCAACGTTCAATATGAGAATTCTTTATTAGCTGTTAAATAATAATAAAAAAACTGAGTTTATGAAACTCCAAATATAGATTATATGTCTAATTACAAAAGGAAAGAAGTCCAAGTAAATACGAAAGGGAAAACAAATCCGAAAGTTCAAAATAAAGCTTATATAATAGAAAAAGGTCATTTTCCGACCCTAAATGATTTGAATGGCTGAAAATCGTACGAATTTCGTTAAATTCCACCACCAAAATCAACTTCTTGAAAATACTAGGACAAAGTTGAATTGACGTCGTTGGTGCCGTTAACTGTATTATGTTTGACATTGAGCCTTTAGGAGCTCTACATTTTAGTTTTTGAACAAAAAACTCCAATGAAAATAAAAGCTTTGTTTGTAATATACAAATTGTAGCTTTATGATCTAATGAAAAGCTCAAAATCTCAAAGCTACTCAAAATAATTTTTTAATGAAAAACACAACACATAAAACTACAGCTAATATCTACGGATAATTCACCAAACATACCCATATATCATCCAATTTGACGGAGCACTCCTCACTTCAAGCTAAAACATGAGTTGCTGTTGCAGATCGAGAAAATATATTTGCCGTTGAAAGGACCAGTTTGCAATTTCAAAGAACACATAACGGCCTGCATAAATTTACCGCCGGGTGTTTAACTATTAAAACTATAAACACAAAAAGGTAAAAAGCAAGTCTCCATTTCATCAAAACTTTATAAACAATTTTACAGCACAAAACAACAAAATTAATAAAGTTATCTCAAAAAACGAATATTATTATAATCACCAAATGGAACCCCACAATAATTATTGAAGTATTGAACTACAAATTATAATTATCAGACCAAAAAAAATAAAAAAATCCCAATTTCTTCCCACCGTTGAATTCGTTACTTCATTAAGCAACAAGATAACACACTCTCATACACACCCAGAGAATAAAATTTAGATGGATTCATCTTCATCTTCAAAAGCAATACGATTCATATCGCATCAATCTTTCTTCTTAGCCGTCCGATCAAATGATCTTGAATCGGTCAAACAGATAGTCAACGATGATGGAGATATAGATACAGGGTCACTGTATGGTTTGATGACGACGCAAAACGACGCCGGAGAAACGGCGATGTATATAGCTGTAGAGAATAATTATTTTGAAGTGTTTTGTTATTTGCTGAAGTTTTGTGATATTGAAATTGTGAAAGTTAGGTCTAAATCGGATTTTGATGCGTTTCATATTGCGGCTGAGCGAGGTCATTTAGGTAACTTTTTATTATTACTATTGTTTTTTTTTTCTAGATCTTATCAATTTATTTGCTTGAAATTTGAGCTATTTGCGTTTTTAATTATATTAAATTTGTTATATTTTGGGACTTTTTATAAAACCAAAGTATAGTATTTGTTTGTTATGTAGATTGTGGATTGTTATATTTAGTTCTTTATTTAAGGGTTAATTTATTGTAATCATCAATCTTAGAAGTGTTTTTTTGGAGTTTTACTAGTATTGATTTCTTGAAAGATAGAAAAAGTTTAGGGGCTGTAATTGTTAATTAACTATATTGCCATGGTGAAATTTTTAAAAACTCGTGAAAGGTTCAAAGTCATGTCTAATTTATCATTTGGGTATTGAAAAAGATTAAATTTTATTCATCTGGGAATTGAAAAATATTGTACTCCGTAAAAGAGTTGATCTTTTCATTTGGATATGGGAAAAGATTAAAAAAAATTTCATATGGGTACAGAAAAAAGATGGGATTTTTTTTAATGAAATAACTATGCTATCATTGGCAACTGTAAAGGGGTCAAAGTTATGTGTAATTTATCATTTGGGTATAGAAATATTCAATCTTCACGCCTAACGACTTATATGCTATAATGCATCCAGGAATTGTGAACGAACTTTTGAAATTATGGCCTGAGCTTTGTAAAGTTTGTGATGGGAAAAACACGTGCCCATTATATTCAGCAGCTGTTAAAGATCATCTGGATGTTGTGAATGCCATTCTAGATGCTGATGTTACTTGCATAAGGATAGTAAGGAAGAATGGGAAAACTGCATTGCATACAGCAGCTAGATATGGCAAAACAAATATGGTAAAAACGCTTATTGAAAAAGATCCAGGTATTGTAGCGATTAAAGATAAAAAGGGTCAGACTGCACTTCATATGGCTGTGAAAGGACAGAGTACTGCTGTAGTCGAGGATTTATTACTAGCTGATCACTCAATTTTAAATGAACGTGACAAGAAGGGTAACACCGCTATTCATATAGCTACTAGGAAATGTCGATCCCAGGTACTATTTTAACTTATAGTTTATTTCATATTCTTATCATGTTTTAAACACTAAAACAAGAAGTTAAAAGTATGTTTGTTGACTTTGTTTTTGGTCATCAAGCAACTTCTTATCATAATTTACAGAGGTGGCAAGTTCAGCTCATTTACTAATGAATGTGACGATTTGGGTTGTGTTTTATCTTCACAAAAAGGTCAAATAAAAAAACTCAGCTGGTTGAATGGGTCAAATGGGTTGACCCCCAGAGTCTTTTTAAAATTTATAGTGCTTGCAAGTTAATCAAATATTTTAGATTAGCATTGCCATAATGTTTTTTCGTAAAATTATTAACATGTTAGTTATCTATATTTTTGTTAAAAGACAAAAAGGCATTTGTGGATCAACCCAACCCGGTCCCGCCTATTTCAACCCGGACATGTTGCCACCTCTTGTACGTTGGTTCTCCGTTTAGCGGGTTCAATCTTTGTTTCTGCTACTGTAATTGGAATAAACTCCTTCGAAAACTTTGTTCTGAAATAATGGATTCAAAATTTTCAGATTGTAAGCCTGTTGCTGGGCTACACTTCAATCAGCGTCAACGTAATCAATTTTCAACAAGAAACCGCAATGGATATAGCTGATACGCTAAATTATGGCCCACCAAAGTTAGAAATCATGGAAGCTTTAGGTGAAGCTGGTGCCAAGCACGCTCGACATGTTGGTAGAATCGATGAACAAATGGAACTTAAAAGAACCGTTAGTGACATCCGACACGAAGTTCACTCACAACTCTTACAAAATGAGCAAACACAAAAACGTGTATCGGGTATCGCTAAAGAACTAAAGAAGATCCACCGAGAAGCTGTTCAAAACACCATTAACTCGTTAACCGTTGTTGCGGTTTTATTTGCATCGATAGCTTTCTTAGCCATTTTTAATCTCCCTGGGCAGTATTTGAGATCGGGTAAAGAAGCAGGGGAAGCTGATATAGCCCATACTCCAGCTTTTCGGGCTTTTTGTCTTTTTAATGCGACATCACTATTTATATCGTTAGCGGTTGTGGTGGTTCAGATTACGTTGGTGGCGTGGGACACACAGGCCCAGAGACAGATTGTGTCAGTTGTGAATAAGTTAATGTGGGCAGCCGGGATTAGTACTTGTGGAGCGTTTTGTTCAATTGCGTTTGTAGTGGTTGGGAAAAGAAGTGCATGGATGGCTATCACGATTACTGTTGTTGGTGTTCCGATTCTTTTGGGGACCCTTGTTAGTTTGTGTTATTTTGTTTTCAGGCAACATTTTGGGTATTTTGGGGATTCTCAGAGGCGGATTAGGAGGACGGGTGGAAGTAAGTCGTTTTCATGGTCGCATTCTGCGAATTTTTCGGATGATGAATCTGATCATGAGAGGATATATGCTCTTTGAATGTCGAGGTTGTAGCTGAGCCTTGAAAACGAGAGAATTGGTTATATTTCCGGTTTTAATCCAGAGATGAATTTATCAATAACCTCTAATATATTTTTAGGGTTATGTACATATTGCTGTATAGAAATATGGGTTTTAGTGTTTGAATCAATGTTCTATGCATTGTTGTTCAACCACGGTCGAAGTAATAGTATGTGTGCCTAATGTTTGGCATCTTATTGGCTCGAGAGCCCAATGGAACGACTTTTTTATCTTTGCATTTTGATGAACCACAGGAAAGAGTGAACTATTGTTTGCACAGTAATAACCACCATAGTCACTATGTTTAGTTGTGAAGACTAGATCTTGAAAGTCAAATACGAAGGGATGACAACAGACAAAGATTCTATGCAAATCTGGCAACCAAAGATTTCAGGCAAGAATAGGATGTGTTAACACTAAACATCTTATTTGTCAGAATTGCAAACTCAACTCGCCTACTTGTAAATAGTAGTTCGTTTGAAAAGTAAATTCCAATCAACCCAACTGTTCAAACTATGTTGACTCCAACCCAACCAATTTGCCACCTCTAAGTGTGGTAATTAGCGTGCCATATTAAACACACATGTTAATTTTCAGAATCATTAGTGAGAGAACATCAGATGGAAAATGGATATTATATGTTCAATACCAGGTATACTGCATGCAGCTCTTTTCAGCTAAATGATATGTGAACTCAGTTTCTGGAAATTGCATGTTCCTGGGAAAATACAAAAATCGCGCACTTATTTGCTCAAACGAATGTCATTCAATTTATGATGGGTTGTAACTGTTAAAGCTCATTTAACAGACCAACTTATCACATTTATCGAATCTTGTCACTTCATGGAAACAAATATCATAATACGAAATGTAAAATAACACCAAATGTACCAAACAAAAGGCCTTGAGATTTCTTATTATAAGAATATTTGCCAAAGCATCTGCAACTTCTAACTCAGAATATTTAACCTCTGGTCCTGTGGTTTTCAACAAAAATAACAGAACCACGAGAGCAATCGTCCAGAGTAAAGAATAACTTGGATGCATCCAAGAGTGATTCAGGAAAGTGGAAAAACAAAAAAAAAAACAGAAAAAGAAAAGAAAAAACCTTCATCACGAGTTCAACAGAAATAGCAACAAAAAGACTACTATGATATACAATCTACAATCCCTACCGGATTTTGAGCCTTTGATTAGCATCCATCATAGTTGTAACTGTCCAGGACCTTTACGAGATAATCTTGAAGGAGGCCTGCTCAACTCTGGTCCAGGGGGTCCTTTAAATTCTTCGTGTTTTTGAACCTCTTTGACCTAACGAATGAGTTTTATTGAAAGAAAATGTTAAATCCAAAGGAAAACTGATGTCAGTCCATGTTCCATACCATTGCTCACCGGGGTAGGGGAGAGTTATGCAGTTCTAGGCATGTCAGTTCAAGCATATTTAGCCATTTAGGGGGTATTAGGATTTCATTTTAGAACAGAACATTGCGACTAAAAGTTTTGGACAAACAAACTACGCTTCTGACAATCCAAACACTTACTTCTCCAGCCTATTATATTACAGCTGATGATCTGATTTTGATAACTGAATGTCTAATAACTAATTTAAATTGCACATCCAAACACCCCCTTAATCTTTCTATTGCCGACAAACAAGGATAAACTTATTCAACGCGTCAATTTAAGGGACAAACCTTTGAGGAAGATGTGGAAGTCTTGTGTGACCATGCTTGTGCTTTAAAATGTACACGATGCTGTTGCTGCATCTGTTCGAATCGTTGCAGCCAAAATGCAAAGTTTATTCCATTATGCATGTTCCGAGAATCATCATTCATGTTACCATCATCAGAAAAATACATCGCTGATGATGTACGGCTGAGTTGCTCCTTGTCAAAAGAATATGAAGGCACCGTCTTCAAACGAGTTCTTAAGATCTTAAAGGCTGCGCTTTGCTGCATAATGAGTAGGGAGACACATGAAATGAGATATGAACTTATATCCACCGGGAGCACCAAGAATAGTGCAAAGCCAACGCAAAAAATAAAACTAGAGGCGGCAATAAAACAGGCTCGGCAAGTGTGTTGGGTAATGGTCAAAAGAGAGAACTCAATTTGTACGTATTAAACGGGGCCAGGTTGAGTTGACCCGGAACGATTTTGCATAGAAACTTTAATTATATTTAATTTCATTGGTGTTTCAAATTTGATTACAAAGATCATACTATTGCAGCAGTGATCTAATTCATTGAGTACAACATTAATTTTAGATGCTATCATGTAAGATACCTTTAAGCAACTTTTGACATGTGACCCATTCAACCCTTATTCATCTTAGCTACTTCTCTTATTCTACCCATTCAATCAATTAAAGATAAACATATAAATGAAATTAATCTGTTCATAAGTAAATGAGCGAAATTGCCACCTTTATGGGATATAATAATTTGGCATCAAACATTAATAAGACATGCCTGGGGAAGTAGCATAAGAAGACCATACAAGGCTTTTAACAACCATATATATCTTCCAGGTTCAAGAAGCTGCAAGTAAGATGAAAAGGCTGTAATGGTACGGCAAGATAATAATAATAGTAGTATTGGAGCTTTTCTTTTTAAGTACTTAAATCTACTATTTACAGAAAACAAACTTGAACTTTGACTTTCTAACAATTTGGTGAAAAATAAACAGCAACACACCTGCAGCCTAAGATAAGCAAAAATTGGACTCTCCAATAAGTTTATTAATTTATCCAGCTGAACCAAGAATCTGACATTAATATCCTCCTCTGTTAGAGATTGGATGACTGAACTTGCATGCTGATAAGCCTGTAAGACGAAACAAATACAAATCTATAAAAGCATTAGACGTAACACCAAGATAATCCTGATTTTTGGCAGTCTGTTTTTTTCTTTACAACCACTATTGATATATGGATACAAAGAAAACAACCAAAAAGATGGATAAGAAGAAAAACATGAAGACTTGCCTGTGCCAATAGACAGAGACTTAATATGGCCATTGATGAATGGCTCCATGAGGCATACAGTGAGAGAAAGAAGTCTTTTCCAGCAGCATTAACTAGTGATTGCTTTAAAAGATCCCGTAGGCCAGACAATTCAGACGAAGTGAGCAGAATTAAATTCAAAGCCTGGAATAAAATGAAAATACATAGAGTCAGAAACAGCAACTAGCTAGCTTCCCTTTGAATCGAACTAAGGCTTGTGAAACCTCATATTAGGTTGCAACTTTCTATCAATTGTATTTCATTAAGTTGCATACTTGCATATTCTATTGCATCGTATAGGCATAGCACCACTTCTACATAAAAGAAGATTCCACTTCTAACTTTTCATGGTCAAATAGGTTATTTTATAACAACGTACACAAACTTCCTTAATGTATGGAGAGATTTAAAAAAAAATACATTAAACTATAAATATTGTTATGCTCGGAGAAATTGAGCTAACACATCAAAATAAGCTAATATAACTTCGAAAAATTTAGATACTAAGTTTGACTCCTAAACTCAAAAGTTGATTCTTGGAAGAGGGGGGGAGAGGAGACTATAAATAAGAGAACAAATTAAGAACCTGAACCATAGTAGAGGCAAAGTCCAGATCAGCTTCCCCCTCTAGAATTGTAGATAGTTCCCGGTAAACTTTTTCAGCATCTATAAGTACACAAAGGCGGCAGATTATCAAAGCACCACGCCTATACGAAGATGTTTAAAAAAGGGGAAGAATGAAAAAATATGATGAAAAAACAACTAATTAGACATTCAGACAATCTTTTTATTCAGGAAATAGAAGTTGAAGCTTACTTCTGCAGGAGTACGCCATCCGTCCGGAATTTATGAACTAGAAAAACAACAAGCTGGCGGAAGTTATATTGATCCTCTGCTATGCATGCATGCACCTCCAGCACCAGGAGCACCACCTATCAAGTTACCATACAAAACAACCCATACAAATAAAACATAACTATGTGCAAAACTGATTTTAACATTCAAGCAAAAAGTTAGTCTGTTTAGAGAGAACAGTAGACATGGTTATTAACTTAAAAAATCAATATTTCAATCGCATAAGATACAGGCAACGTGAAATGCATTCTTTGATTTCCCTACTCACTGATGATTTCCAATTCTAAATATACATTCTTTGATTTCCCTACTCACTGATAATTTCCAATTCTAAATCTGCCCTTTGAACTAAAAAACTAGGATACGTTAAACTGTAATTGTATGTGTAACTTGGAGCCAACTATATTGCCACCATATAGATATCATCATGAGGAGCTGAGCTACAGTTTTATGCTATTAATAAAGGACAAGTATAAAGGAAAAGACCTTACTCCATATCATATCTTCAAGTACAAAAAGAATACCACAGTTACTTGACCAAATGTGAATATAGTAAGATGAAATGATTAAAGAGGGTAATGAAACACCAATGAAAAGATTACCTGATCAGAGGGATCCGACAGTGCTTTAAGAAGTGTGTCAAAAATATCATTTAGAAACGACAGGACCTGTTACATGTATAAACCATTTCCTCATTAGTTCTTTTCTTTTCCTTACTAGTTAGAATCTCAATTAGTACAACAGACAACATGCATAAGAATACGTTGCCAATTTTTAAATGGTATACATTTAATATGTTTAATTTAAAATAAAAAATAAAAATATTGGAGCTGTACCAGCATGCTTAACAAATAGCAAGCCAGTATTATCAGCCCGTTAGATTGTTGCAGATAGCACTAAAAGAGAGTCATTTCAACTTCCATACAGATAAATGCAACTTTACTTGAAGAGCAATTTGCAAACAATACAAATCAATGGCAGATTGAAGAAAACATACCAAGAATAAAAACAATAATTACATGGAGATATATTCTCTAAAAAGGATAAAAAAGAACATTTCCATATGAGCTTGAAAAGGAACCAAGAATTACACCAAACACTATGCATATGTCCAGGATCACAGATAGATAAAGCAAATGATGAAGATAAGTCAATAACCATAAAGCATAAGCATGTCTAACACTCATAATAGAATGTCTCATTCCACAAGTCCAAGCGATCACCACACCCCGGGTTGGGCAGCAAGAGTTTAAGTGTCAATCCAATTTACATTAAATAAAGACCAAAGATACCGCACAGATAACTTTCAAAGAAAAAAAAACAAGCGGTAAGTATCATGATGACCAAAGACGGTACCTCCATTCGATGTCTATTCAAAAGGGTTGAAATCCAATGCAACGATTCAATCCGAGTCGCCTCATATTCACTAGACAACTGCCTGTTAAATTGAGGAAAAAAACATTTAAGAAATACTCACATGCAGCAAAGACATTTCAGGATGGGTAATTACAGAAAAGCTAGATAACCCCAAATAAGTAAACCTTGAAACCCATACTATAACTATAATAACAAGATACAAAGTTCATACCTCTTCACAATGGACAAGATTGCTCCAACATCAAATCCTTCAGCAGGATCAGCCTTGATTGCAAGAAGCTCTTCATTTGTTTCACGAGCTACCTGATAAGTCACAAAAATGATGTGTTTACCATATTAGGGTGTGTTTGGATGAGGCGTTTTGGCATGTGGGAATGTTACGGGAATGAAAAAGAGTGATATAAGGTGTTTGTTAAGGGGTGTGGGTTTTAAAAATTGGGAATGTAACCCTCAAAATAAGGGTTTTTTCAAACCCAACTAGGGAGATTGATTTAGAGATGATACCCATTCCCATTACACCTCACTGTCAATTCCATACCCATAGTGATTCCCTTGAGCAAACCAAACGTACCTTAAAAGTATTCAATATATATATATATATATATTGTATCAAAAATAAAGAAGATGGTAGAGAAAGAATTAACATCGTGAAAACATGAGTTTCAGGAAACTTTAAGCCGTTCAGTAAATCTAAGAATGTTTGCCATCTTGGAAGGAACGTAAGCTCTTCAAGAGGCAATTTTGACATGCTCATGAAAACGTGCGATAAACAAGATATTCGATAACTAATTAAAATAATCAGAACTTGTGGAAACCTAGAAAACGAATTTTAGAATCTATTTATTTAATTTAATACCTAAGAGTATTAATTTAATCATACTATAGTTAATACTTATCGAGAAGACTACAATTAAATACTCCGTAATAGATTATCTAGAATTTAAGATAAGAATGAAACTGTATACATTTGGAAAGTTATTACAAACAAATTTATTTAAGTTTGGAAAGCCTATCATTTAGTTTCATCTTCACATACAAGTGTAGAAAGATAATTCAACTTACAACTCGTATCTTCTCTTCTTTATCAGCTATGCAAGGCAAGATAGCTCCCAATATATCCGCATAATAAGGAACCAACTGATCACCACCGAGTTTCACAAACTCGTTTATCTGCAAATAATAATAATAATGATAAAATAAATAAATATCAGTTGTCTAATCAATTTAGGAACCGTAAAAACTACAGGACTATCTTTTTTTCTTAGCAAGAAAATTCAAAAAAAAGGTACAAGAATAGGAAAGAAAACACAGCCTAAGTAAGAAAGTATCCCTACTTACCCAGATAATTTCAAAATAAATCAGACCTAATTAGGAAAGTATCCTTACTTACCCAAGTGATTGCAGTCCAACGAGTGAATTCATCAGGGGAAGATGCTCTCTGCACTAGTATTTCTGCCATGCGACCATAATCTACAGACTTCATGAGTAGCACTGCTAGAGTCAGAAATTTTCAAATAAATGATAAAATTTGCTATTGCAATATATGAGAGATTTAAAGACACTGTTGGTTTTCGGATAACAGATTAGCCAGTTAATGGAATGCTGTAACTATTACTAGTACACATATCAAAAAGATGATAGAAAAATAGTTATGGAAGTCGTACTGGGGAGTTCTTGATCTCCTGAAGAAACTCCGAGAGTGCTGAGTCAGCTTGCTGCCGAATTTCATGGCTGGAATCACTTAACATATTAAATAAACCTGAAACCCACATGTTAGTAACGTCCAACAAAGGTCTGAGACCAAAAACATGCTAATTGACGGGTAATACCATTTAACTCTGAAGTGAGATCATTTACCATCAAGAAAATCAGGAAGAAAGCCAAGCATATCTATGTCTGGAACGCTGTCCAACACCGTGATCCATCCAACCAAAAACTGGCGGACATAAGGATTCAAGACGTTCATTCGCTCTCGTAACAGAGGTATAAATTCTTCAATACTGGTAAAGGAAAGCAGGAAGAATAAAAAAGGATTACTAGTGAACACAGATCAATATAAATACTTAAAAAAGAAAAGAGAAAAAAAAAAAAAACAGAAGACAATAACCTGAACTGATCACTCTCTGTCACAATGTCCTGTTTCCAACATTAAAAGCGTCAATTTCTTTTTTCATACATAATTTAACACGAGCAATTTGTTTAACAGAAATACCAAATAAACAAGTCATTTACCTTCACAAGTCTATCTAAAAGATGAGCTGCACTCTGTACATTGGGATCCGAGTCAGCTGAAAGCTTACACAAAGCATCAAATATCTGGTTGAAGAACACGATGAAGTCTCCTCTCACAACCTGCAAAAAGGCATAAGCTAAACCCCAGTTGTATTGTTTATACCCACGTTATTTACTCATTATTAATTCTTACCTTCGCAATATTGTATAAAGCTTCACAAGCATAATAACGAACTCTGCTATCTTGATCAGAGAAAGAGTTGATCACTGGTGGTACAATTTGCTGAAAGATGCGTTGTAAGGCAATAAAAGAAAGAGGGAAACAACTAAAGTGCTGTTAATCAATGTAAACAGATAAAAAACTATGCAAATTCCAATTTCGAGCAGATTGATATTTGCAACATGCATGCACAGAGTTGAGTATATATAAGAAGAATGGTAGTCTAACATCAAGTTAGGTTATAAAATCTACATGTAAAATTAGCCCACTTTTGTGATGGATTACTAAAATTAGGAACCTTTGAAATGGTTTTCAACAGCATTAATGAACGCATAATGTCGCTTTTATTAACATTAAAAGATGCATAATGTCACCGATAATAGTAATACCATAAGTCATTAACTCAATATTCTATGTAACAACACAAATCAGCTAGAATAATAGAAAGATATCAAATCTACCTAAAACTAATGAATAACTCAAAGCAAATAGATACTGGTAGCTCATTCAAGAAAAAGGACAAGATACTAAAATTACAATGCATGTACCAGGGTGATACTAGGTGATGACATCATGATTCTTAATTAGGTTTTGCAACTAAGGACATGCTTGGTTGGGGGTAATGGACTCTAAGGAATGGGTATGATAATAATTGAAGTTGCCTGGTGGTCTATAATGGGATTCCCCATTACCCTAAAGCAGTTAATGGACCATTACCCACTAAAATGGGGGGAATGCATTCCATTGCACGCTAATTTCCCTGCCAAATCTTCTCTACCCACGTTCTCTACATTTTTTCCTCTTTTTTAGTTCCTCTCTCCCTTTACAACTTCATCAAAGAAGTTCTAAAATCCTACTGTAATGTTTCTCTCCTCTATACCAAAATTACTACTTGCATAACTAAAACGGTGATGAGACTAAGCTACAACTGGAAATTGAACTTTTCAGAGGAATTTATTCACGGTATTAATTTATCTCTTTATTGTATGATTTCTTTTTGCTGCTCTCTGTGTATTTTTTTTAAGTTTCAGAAAAGTACTAATTAGGGCATCAATTTTGGGTTTAGGGTTGTTTATAGTATTTAAAATTCATCTAATCTTCTTTGTTAATGGTATAATTGTTTAACAAGATGATTATGATTCTCTTATCTGATTTATGTGTCTAATTTATTTTTGTTTTTCCATTTGTATGTTTGAATATAATTTTGTCCATAATTTCAAAAAGCATTACTAATCGAGTTTATGTTTTACAAATTTGGTTGACCAATTTTTGTTTATATTAAGCTATTTTGTGTTGAACATATTTGATGACTAATATAATATAATATGATATATGTTGATTACCCACCCTTATTTTTAAATTAACGGGTGGACTGGTAGTTTCAAGATGTATAACAAGTTATACATTGGCCATGTGACCTGCTTTGTTTTTTCTGTTCTTTTTTTCTTATATTATGACTTGTTAGTTTCGTGTTCTTGTCTTGTTAGTTGACATATACATTTTAAGATCAGAATGGCCTGCCCTCCTTTACGAAAAGACAACACAAATTAAGGAAACTTGTGTTGCTTCAACAAATAGAAACTATCATGTTGCTCTTGATATGCGCTTTCTACTATTTTATTATCAGTTTATCCTATCGGTATAAGATGCGTGATATCATAACAAAAGAAGAAAAAAGGAAGGAACGGATGAAATGGACGTTTGGATTGACCATGGCAAGTGATGAAGTTTGTACTAGTGAGCTTCGTATGAATAGAGCCACCTTCCAAGTGCTATGTGATAATGGCAAGTGACATAGGAGGTTTAAAACCTACTAAGAACACTTCTATAGAAGAGATAGTAGAAATGTTCTTGTACAACTTGGCCCACCACAATAAAAGCGTGACAATTGGTTTACTCTTTTTTCATAGTAGAGAAACGGCGAGTCAGCAATTCCATCAAGTTCTTTTAGCAATATTTAGATTCCATCATATTTTGTTAAAGAAGCCAAAGCCTATTACCCAGAATTGTGAAGATAGTATACGGAAACACTTTCAAGTAAGATGTGTTTATAACTCTATTGGTCTCACCATCCATGAACTAAGATAAAATTAAAAAATAACAAAAGTAATATATTTAATTTGTAGGGTTGCTAGGAGCTTTGGATGGCACCTTTATTAAAGTTACACCTCCTAGTGATGAGAAGCCTAGATATCGCACATGAAAAGGTTGTATTTCAACCAATGTTTTAGGTGTTTGTTGTCCAAACATGCAATGTATATATGTGCTACCTGGTTAAGAAGGTTTGGCACACAATGGTTGTGTGCTTCGTGATGCATTCTCAAGGTCTCAAGGACTAAAAGTCCCTCGTGGTAACTATTACTTGGTTGATGTTGGGTATTGCAATGTAAATGGTTTTCTTGCCCCGTATCGAGGACAGCGATATCACCTTAAATAGTTCAATAATTATACACCAGAGACTGCTGAGGAGTGCTTCAACCATAAACATGCGAAACAAGGAATGTGATTAAGAGATGTTTTGGGATATTAAAAGGAAGATGGAAGATCCTTGCATCCCCTTCATAGTTTTTCAATTCAAACCCAAGTTCGAGTTATAATTGCAAGTTGCCTTCTAAATAACTTAATTCGAAAGTTTATGAATCGCGACCCTCAAGAATCTGAATCTGAAGATGATGAAGAAGAAGAGAGAAGAGCTTTGGATGGCACCTTAATTAAAACTACACCTCCTATTGGTCAATGTTTTGCAAGAACTTGTTGGCGATCATTTATGGAAGGTAAATGGTGGTTTCAAAAACAGTGATATGGTTGAAGTACACAGGGGATGATAAAAAAGATAACGAGTTTTGATAAGAATGTTAACCCACATATAGACTCTAGGATCAAATATCTAAAAACAAGTATAATTCAATTTTTGAGATACTAATGCAAAGAGGATGTCAATGAGATGTTGTTGAACACAAAATTTATTGTGAAAAACAATGGTATGAATACTGGTGTAAGGTAAGTAGAATCTAATCTAACTAGTATATTTCTTTTCTTTATTTCCTTCTACTACTATAGTATTTCTTTCATTATATTGCTTTTAATTATGTAGAACCATAAGAACGCAATTGGATTATGGAACTTCCTATTCCCTTATCTGAGAAACTGGAATTGGTCGTGATAGAGCAACAGGACTCAAAGCTGAAGATATATCACAAGCATGTGAGGATGCCAATAACAATAATAATGAATTTGTATGTTATTCCTCTGAAAGTGAAGATGAAGTTGTCATGGTCTCTAATGGACAAAGATTGCCTACTTGTGACTCAGGAAACTTTAGATGCAAATAACTTCGCTTCCGATTCTAAGTCTCTGTGGTGCAATGGTTTCACAAATTGGTGTTGTTGTTGGTGCTTTGATTGCAGATGCTAATAAATCAAACTCTTTAAGTGATGAGAAGATGCAAGAGGTCTTGAGTGGACTTCTAAATATGGGCATACCTCAAACGGATGTTGGAAGGGTATCGAGGCTTGCTACCATGATCCTAACAAAGTTAAGACTTTTACTTTACCAATTTTTATGTGACGGGTTTCTTATATCCACCGCAAGTATATTTCAGATTTGTTTATTTTGATATGTAGAACTCTTTTAAGCAATATCAGGGTACTGTTAGGATTGTTATTAGGAACATTGTTACGTATCAGCAAGTGCTATCTGCTATGATTTTGAATTAGGTGGTTAATTTGAGTCATTGTGATTTGCAGGTGATATTATTTTACTTATCTTTAATGCATAGTTCTTTTGGTTAATTTGAGTTATTATTTTACCAATCATGTGGTCCCAGGTGCATTTGATTTTTTCCATGCCTTCTATTTCTTACATAAAGCATTTGGTTCTTTTAATTTTTTAAGCTTTATAAGGTTTTGGTGGTGCTTTACTGATCTTTAATGCTTGATCTGTTTTAAATGTTTGAAAGTGGTGCTTTAGTTGTGGTCAAATAAAATTTGCATATTAATTTGCAAGTGTGTATCGAATTATGGATGTATCTAATGATATACTTTAATTGTGGTGATTAATTAATATCATTACCAAGCAGCAACAATGCCATGGGAGTGCTCATTGCATTCCCTAACATTACCATTACCATTCCTTTTCCCATTTCCATTCCCATTCCCCCTCTTAAACCAAGCACATCCTAAGTGATGACTATCAACGCCTACACTACTATATATTGTCGGACACGTAAGCTAATTCGAGTTGCAACCAGTTTCCAACTAATTCAGTTAATGATTTGGCATTTATCATAGACCGTTACATTTACAACCTTACGAATTCGGTAAATCATTACAACTAAAACAACTAAAATACATGCATAATCAATTAAAAGCTACCTCAAGATGTTGAGCAGCTTCCGCGCTCAAACCAACAGTAGCTGCAGCCAGTCCAATCAACCCTCCCTGCAAAACAAAAACATCCAATTATACAAAATACAAATCACAATCAACTAAATTAATTCCGATATACCTTTCGATGATTCACTTGTGGCGAATACGTAAACTCATGAGTCAACAAATTAATTACAGCATTAATTTTATCATGATCTCCAGCAACTGTCAATTGCTTCACAATTCCTTCGACCTAACAGTAACAATTAGTCAAACCATCACAATAATCATCTAAAAACACTAGAAAAAGTCAAAATCAATCATTTTCAAAATAATAAAACCCTAACCCTAACCCTAACCTCAAGAGCAGCATTTTTTCGTTTCTCGTATAACTTATCGGCAAGATTTCGAAGAACGGCAGCCGGAATCGCCGTTAAAATGTCCGCCATAACAGAAAATTTAACAAAAACAATGATCAAGAATTTGTTATTCAATTCAAATAAACATCTTTCTTTGGCCTAATTATTTTATACTCCCTATATAAAGTAATAATTGAAAACGGCGTTTATCGAGTGATTCAGAGATCTGATGGAAATGAGGTAGCTAACGGTGTCGTTTGACGGATCCCGTTTAGTTAGAATGTTGTTGATCACAGCAGTTTGCCAGCTTTACGTACCTAAAGGACAATAATGTAATTAGCACGTTTTTTTGGGAGCAAGTGTAGTTTATTACTTTACTTTATTATTTATTTAAATTTAAATCAAGATTTTGTTTCCATAAAAATAAACTCAGACCGATCCAATTTCAGTTTAACGTAATTTATTATTATTATTTTACTCAATCAGTTAGATGTAAGTTATTATTCAGTTAACAGAAAAAGTTATGTTAGTTTTGTGACGAAATAACAATTTAATACAAGGATGTTAACAAGTGTTTAATGATTTAAAGATTTCCCGATAAATACAATTAACAAACAAGATTAAGTCAAATGTTTACCTTTTTATATTTAATTTATTAAAATAAGAAATAATAAGTGGTGCAATTTAGCCGAATTCTTAACAAGTTATATCGACTTATGCTATTGATAGAAAAGTAATTGTATGTGTTTGTTTGATTGCGTAAATTAGTTTTAACATCTCTTAAAATTATTATTTTAATTTAAATAAATAATAAATCTTAGTTAATAAGCTCGCGCCTTATTAAACAATAAATTTATAAACATTTTAATATTTTTATAACCTCATAAAATGTTAAAATAAGCTAAGGTAATCTCTCCATGTATATGCATACAAAGAGATTTATTGACATAATCATTATACTTTTTCAATGATATTTGTGATTGTGAGCAATTTAACTAAATTTTGAAACCAATGTTTCTTTTTATCTTGATTATGTATTATGTATATAAAATGGCACACGTGAGAATTATGAAGTCAACCTTAATGAGATACTCGATTATGTATATATAATAAATACAGTTAAACCCTTTTGGGCAGACGTGTATTGAAAAAAAACGTAAACAATTAGACATGCTGATTTGTCATTTATTTTGGGATTGTAAAAAGAGAATATTTTTCTTTTTTTTTGGCCAAAAGATGTTTCATAAAGCCAATTAAAAGGGATTATTTATGAATATGAATATAAATATTTGAATAAGGACAAAAGCAAAATTCAACTGGAATTTGTGAATAAGCAACGTGGGTGAAATATGTGTCATTCAAAATTAAGGTATCATCTACGGCGGTATATTCAATCTCATTCAACTTCATTTAAGATGTTAACTTCATCTCACCTTTTCACTAAATTTTTCTGTCAATCACTCACTCAAATGAGACATCTTTCTAAACTATATTTTAGTTTTTTTAAAATACAATAAATTAAAAAAACACATTTAATTAGAAATTACATTCATTTCAATAAAATTAAATATTACATAATTAAAATTAGCTTTTTTACTTTTTTTAGTTATTGCTTAAAAGCGGTGTTAGTAAAAAGTTAAAAAGATCAGTACCCATTTATTTAATATAAAGAAAAATTAAGGTCTAAAAACTCTCTTTGAAAAGTCTATATTTTTCACAAAATTGTGTGTCGTCTTCTTCCTCTCAAATTTTCGGGAAGAGCCAAATGAAAACTTGGGAGAAAGTTAAAAAGAAAATCAGAAAATAAAAAAGAAGGAGAAGAAGAGAGAGGAGTTGCTATTGTGACCAAATTTTTGCTTTTTCGATGACGACTCTGAAAAGTTGATGAAGCTGCGGATGGTCTTATGTGAATGATATGTATCCTCCCATGTAGATGTCACTAATTGAGTTCCTAGAATAAACAGGTGGATCAAATTGGATAACCTTTTTTAAAAGCCTCCAACCCAAATAATATATCACGCCATACTTTTCACCAAATTTTGCTTTATATAGTACAGTAGAAGTAGATATAACATGTTACACTGATTACCAATGTATAGAATGATTTCCATACAGCAACCTCAACATAAACAACAACAACAACAACAAAACAAAAGAATAAAAAGACTACGACTACTTTTACAACATTCAAACCAAAAATATCAAATGCACATATATAAAACGATAAATCAAATTTATTTCTCTATAAGACAATTCATCTTTAACAAACTTGGCCTTTTATTGTTGTGTATAAGACAAGTCATACAAGCATTTTAATTAAAATTGGCATTGTCCTAATCAGAATGACATTGATTTCATACAAGCATATTTCATCCCCGCTAAAAGTAAACAAGAAAAAGAATAGATCTTTAACAAATGAATCGCTCTTTATGCAGCACAATAAAAAACGAAATAGAGCAGGCGATTACAGATGAATATTCAGATAACGAAACTTGAGAGATGCTTTGGATAGGGGAATTACCAATGCTTATAGAGACAAAATCCATGAAATAATTATTCTCTTTGATGATATAATTGTAGCATATGACACATACAATACGAATAAGATACAAAAAGAAAATCAAAATCGCTGAAACAAAAAAGAAGTTAAAAGGGATTCTTCAAGCTCCTTGAAACCTCTGTATACAGTATCTGTTTGGCTCTGTGGCAACGCCAATCTCCTTACTTCAGTCATGTACCTGAAGTTGAAAATTTTGCTTGGTAACTCAATCTGGTTGTGATATACTTTAACATGGACCAAAAAAAATTATCTCAAAACCAAATTGACCTTTACAGGTGGCAAATTTCGACCCATTAGTTATAAAAGGGTCAAGTTGGTATGTATTTTAAAACATGTAGCCATGTAGGTCAAATAAAAAATCTAGCTATAAAAGAGCAAGTCAAAAGTCACAAGGTGAGCTTTTTAATGCACATTACCTCCTAACCACATAATTCATCAACTTTAGATTGTTTTGTAATGATTATAGTTTTTGTAATCACATATATGAAAGATCTAAAAATAGATTAAGTTTGCGAGTCCTCTTTAACCTGCGGTATACAATACCCATTTCGACCTAAACCACTTCTGATGTGTTAACCAATCCCCCCGACCAGCCCATTTTGCCTCCTCTACAGACCAGTTAGGTTCAATTTCAACATTTCTAGAAGCAGGGAAAAAAGGACGTGTTCAGTGATGAATCCAGAAACCGGCAGAGACTTACTATCTATATTTCAATGAAAAATTACCTGTTTGCAGCACTTGTTATCTTATCACGGATCCCATGACTTATAGCAGTTCTTTGATCCATAGAAAATGTCCCACGAAGAATGAGAGAGGCCCCAATTGGGCTTGTGCCCATTCCCTGTCCAGATACACACACTGCCCATTCCCGAAGGACTACTAATACTGACCGCAGAAGCCTTAATTTCAGGCTTGGTGATAGCAAGATTGCTCCACTCGATAACAACTGTTCATACGTGTTTAAAACAGGTTCTACTGCCCCTTTGCAAGCTGCCAGAAGTGATCTTGCAACATCTTCATCACCAACAACTTCAACCCCTGAAACCAATCGATCCTGCAAAAAAAGATCAATTCTATATCAAGAATTCTAACGACGATGTTTGGATTTACATTCTGAAAGTGCTTATTAAAAATGAATAATGAGAATCAGATAAGAAGCTGTAATAGAATGGTCTGTAGAATTTACTTTTTGGACGTGCTTCAAATATTTTCACATAATGTGTTTATTTAAAAGATTAATAGTTAATGCTAGGGGTGTAGTCGAGCCGAGTCAAAATACTACCATGCTCGAGCTCAACTCCAATACTTTCAAATTTCAAGCTCCGCCCAGTTAGACTCAATTATCTATACTAAAAACGATTATAACAAGTTCGCTGCAACTGGTATGAAACTCATTATATGACCATTGAATCATTAAATAGTAACTTCCAGAAAGCACATCCGAACACCACCAGCAAAAGACAAACATTACTTCATGCTGCATGCCTACAATTTTCTAATACTAGACGGATTACCACCTTTCGCTTGCACCAGGTTTAAGTAAAATGTTCGACTGTTTATCAAATGTGTAAAATTATCCTTCGAGAATCTATGCATCAGAGAAAGATGAAGAGCCCATACCAACGCCGCTTTCTCGAGATGTAGACATAATGTATCTAAAGGCAGAACAGCACTATCTCCAGGGTAAACATGCGAACCTATCCTCTTTAGCACCGAACAAGCTTCAGCAATGCCACCTTTTGAGAGAGCCTGATCCATGAGTCTGGCCCACGTTTCTCTTACGATGCTGCTATCAGTATCACCTGAATAGCTTGCAAAATAGAGCATTTCCAAACATATCTGGAAGTGCACAATATACAAAAATAAAGTGAAAATCAAATATTATACCATAGATGTAAAACCTGATTAGTTGACAACATTGTAACAAAATGACAAAATGTGCTTATATAGGGTGGTTGGGTAACGGGCAGGTTAAGATTGAGATACATTATTTTCTCTTTAAAACTGTTCATGATAATAACTAATGCATTAATTATGATTCCGACAACGGTATTATTACAATAATATTATAAATCGTTTAATAAAATATTTTACGAGGTTTTCTGCATTACATATAGACTTTGGGTGACTTTCAACCTATTAGACCACTCCTCTTTCAGACACGTTTTTTAAACTGGTTCGACCAGTTTGAGATGAACACAAGCCAAACAGGCCCATTCGTAAGCCCATGAGTTAATATTGCCACCTCTACCAATCGTAATTACTTTTGAAGTGGAGAAAAACTGAGATATAAAACAAGAAAAGTCTTATACCTCCCAAAGCTCAAATGGAACAGCATATTCATTATATAACTGGGTAATGCTTTTCAAATCCAGTGACAACTCCTTCACCTTTTCCTTCACAGTTTGTAGAAATTCAGCCTCGGAAACATTGGGGACAGATTCTGATGTACTAGGGGCTGCCCCTAATCTAGAAACTACACCCTGCAGTTCCTCTTTGATTTTTATCTGGAACTGAAGAACAGTTAGCTTTCCCTCAAGCAAGTCCAGCAGCCCACTATCTCTAGAAGAATTTGTCATGCTGTCACTATCACTTGCACTTTTAGCCTGGACAACCGCGTTACTTAAGTATTGCCGCCTGAAATCATGGAAGTACCAAACAAATATTGCTCAACCATTTAATAGCATATAGAACACTTGAGTACATAAACTATCATGTTATCTTCTATAACTTAACATTTTTGGATATGAGAAGATAAGCCTGCATCATAGGGGTGGCAGCTTAGATCCACTTACAGCAATTCAGTGTTTTATCTCTAATGGGTCACATAAGTATTAATTTTTTTTTTAAATAGCTTAAAGAATGGGTCAACCGAGTTGAAAGTTGCCTAAGGTGTATTCTAAATAAAGCCTCCCAAATCATTTTATTAAATATTAAGATCATTATTGAAGAAATATAACTTTATTATATCATATCTGACACTCTAGTTATACTATAATAATTAACAAAACCACCAAAAGGCATACTAGGTCAACTGCAACCCAACACATACATAATCACATGCTTTAACCCGTCACCAAACCTGCCCAACCAACCGATTTTTTCATCAGTGTATAGACATCATTATAAGTAAAGGTACCTCTGGTCAAGTGTAGGGAAATTTTCCAAACCACTAGAACGCCTTTCTGCCAATCGCAAGAGGACATGGGCTGCAAGAACATGCTGCCTTTTTAACACATAGTATCGTGCTAAAAGCTCAAAGTATTTGGTTTGATGAGAGGGAATGGGCGCTCCTGAATGGCGCAATGGAGAAGCTCCTGATGTAAAAGCAGAAAGAGCACGGGCCTACATATATTGTTAAGAGAGATGAGCAGTAAGAAGTCTTTTATCCAACAAATTTTCATCAATAGACAAGAATAATATAGAGCTCGCAACCGCAACCCATTTGCTTATAGATGGATAATTCAAGTTACGTTTTATCACTCACAGGTCAAATGGGTCCAACAGGTCAAGTGGGTCAAAAGTTGCCTAAGGTGTATTTGTAATACGTAAAACCTCCCAAGTCATTTTATTCAAAAGCTAGATCATCACTGAAAGAATATAACTTCTGTAACCATATTTGATGCACTAAGAATATTATTTGAAAGGTAAAATAATAATAAGCTTGGACAAAAGAAGTGTTAACCCAACCTGGCTCACTAAACATGTAAAAATATTGCCCAAGTTGACATGAGCCCCTTATGTCCCATCACTAAACCTGGCTAACCCATACGCTTTGCAACCTCTAGAAAGATTATGCAACATTTCCATCCTTGTAAGATGCTTACGGAAATGATGACATTCTCAAAATGATAACATACATTGACTTGGTTCAAATTAAGTGAAATGATAATGAAAGGATAAATAAAAACCTCTTGTGTAGGCCCGCGACCAGCATTCTGTAGGAAAGGTACTAAATCAGGTCCTCCAAATTCCAAAAGTTCATCCTCAAGCCCCAAATCGATCAGTGTTCGGTACAGATACTCATGAAAGATTCTGTCAGATGATTGCACACCAAGCTGGATAATCTGGCATATGTATTTCTTCTTAGCAACTGGATTAAGGGAAGACGGAGCGGTTGGTCTGATGGGTGAACCAAATTCTCTCGGTGAAACTTCCCCTTTGAGAGACCTTAAAGCACTTGCAATGATATCATAGCAGCGTTCTCTCTGAGCAAGTGCGTGTTCTCGAATTCCAGTATCTATTTGCTCATTAAGAGCATCCCCAGCAGGATCTAGGGCCTGTGCCTTTTGTAGAGGCAGGCGAACCACAGCTTCATAAAACCTGCAATTACGGTCCTATTAGTTTTCCAATTCACAATTCATAAAAACAATAAAACCAGAAGGAAATATGTGTTGGCCTGTTGCCTTTAGAGGTGGCAAATTCAACCCAATTACTTAAAATAGGTCAATTTGGATAATGTCTCAACTCTAACAAGTCAAGTGGATCAAATTGCCAAATAGTTAACAAATGAAATGATTCAAAAGTCACCGAAACTTATTTAAGTGCAGAGAAACCTCCTGATTAAAACTCTAATTAAATATAGAAATACCATACTTTCAGTAGTCGACCCATTTACTTGCAAATGGGTCAATTTGGATAATGTATCAAATTGCCTAATAGATAACGAGTCAAATGATTCAAAGGTCACCAAAAAATTTATTGATAGCATAAAACCTCCTGATTACTTATTACAAAATATAAACTTAATACTGAAGTACTATACTTTTGGCAATCAAATTTGACACTAACTAATAATCAAACAAAACAAGAAGTTCCAAAGTTTTGGCAAAAAAGGTAGAGAAATGTTACAAAGATTTACAAAAAGTTTCTTACAAAACCATGTAGCATATGAGATGTACCATTCACATTAACTTATTTTTTCAATCTCTTCTTTCTCTCTTTACATAATCACATGCCATGTGGTTTTGTGAAATACTTTTTGTAGGTGTAGTATATCTAAAAGGTGTATCAGGTACATTGACCCAATTTGACAAGTTACCCAAACTTTTTATCTTGCCAACCCTATTTGGTTTTAAAATCCTAACAAACCTCAAGTCCTCAAAGCGTTTGCACACAGTTTGGAGATCTGCAGACTCAGGAACTCCACTCAATTTACTAAAGGCATCTCTAGCGAGTGTTTCCCTCTCATCGTTGTTAGAAGCAGCAGCAGCTCTCTCAAGACATTCCACAGCCAAGTAGAACTTGTAATCAGATTCTTTGTAAAAGCTTGGACAGCCTTCGCGTAACCTGCCACTAATATCATCCACAGTTCCCCTACCGTCTGGACCAGTGTAATACTATTAAATTCAAAAATCCAATATTAGGGATATCATTAACAAGAACTAAATAGTTATCAACAGATGAACTATTAAGTTACTTTCAAATTGTAGTACCTCCATTAAAGCAGATATAAGTCTGGTAGCAAGTCTATCACCCTCTTCAGAGCAGACTAGCTGGTGAAAACTCATCTGAACCAACGCCTGCTTCGTAATCAAGTCAAAGCCTTGAAGCAAACGAGTCACATGGTGTCGCGAAAGAAGTTGAAGAAGAAATAAAGCTTCACCGCATCTAAGAAGTAGCTGTCTCACACACTCCATCGCCCTCACCTACAATCCGCATATTTTATTGAAGAATATTTTATATGCTGCAGTTTTGACTAATCCAGCACCTTTAAATATCTTATAAAAATTGAATGTAACTTGGAAGTGACAGTTTCGACCCATGGCATTTACTAATGAATGGGTCAATCCACGTTAAGTTTAATCTCTAATGACGTAATAGGTAAAACAAAACTTCAAGAATAAGGCTTGACAGAAAACGGGTTGAAAATTGCATAACGTGTACTTTAATGCATGAACCCTCCAATATTATTTAATTCAAAGTATAAATATTATAGCAAACACCTAATTTGTAATCATACTTAAATCACTACTCATTTATAAATATTAACACATAAATAAATAAAAAAGTTCGGACAATTAGTATTTTGTGTCAAGCTAGACCATTCAGACTAGTACCAAAATAAATTGTTTTGACCCAATACAACCCCCGACCTGCCCATTTTGCCATCTAACATATAACTTGAAAATTGAAATATTCTTAATTTACCTCCATGGAAGCTAGTTCTGTGGGGCTGTATGGAAGCCGTTGTCTTTTACTAGACGTTCCTGCTTCACTAGAATCCAGATTCCGAGAATATGGACTAAATAAATTCCTGGACATACTCCAGTCACCAGTTGCCACATTAGCACCAGTTCCGATCAGAATAGAACCCGTTAAATCTCCCAAACCAACACTACCATAGAGTCCTCTTCTTTGATTCCTTCTAGATCTTAAAAACTTCTCTAGAGACCGAAGTTTATCTTCAAGAAGTTGCATTGCCTCTACAGGAAGTCTACAACCAACTATTCCATCTCCACTTGTAGCATCAGAAGAACTCATAACAGGAAGCTCCCACACAGGAAGAAGCAAGCGTGATGCACACAAACAGAGACCTTCATAAGCACCTGAAAAAACTGGTTCAGCCTCTTGAACCACTTGCCCCATGCTAAACCCACCGGCAGCAGTTCGGGTATTCGCCAATGCCCCACTACCTTCAAGCTGGGGCATGCCCACAACTCTCGGATCCTCAAAGGCTTCAGCCGCCTTCTCAGCAACAACATTATTTATAAAATGTTCTGTATGGACGATCCGGGCAGCTAGCAATAGGCACATGGAAGCAGCCTCACCAGCACCAAATCGGTTAAAAAAGTCCTCAAGTATAGTTCTTGGTGTATTAGACTCTAGCAGCCTTCTTAGAATGTCAACAGGCCGATTGAAAACAACTTCCATCATCCCCATAGTACTAAAAATAATAATACGCCGTCTCGGTAATATATGCTGAGTTGGCAGGTCACCTCTAGCCCATAATTTCCCGGCCAACTTCTCAGATGACTCGCCAAAGTAATCATATCCACAGAATTCCAGCTGTGAATACAGTGATTGCACGGTTGCAGCTGTATCAGGTAATGGTAGGACTTCTGCCACGGCCAACATTCGGCCTTCAATTGGTAGGGAAGATACACATTCTCTTAATGCCCTCGAACTCCTGACACCTGTCCCTAAACTAGTAGACGATGATGATGACTGTGTAGTTGAATCCCGATTTACAATCAAAAGTGAAGAAGTAGTTGAAGGAGATGAATCGGATAGTACAAGTGTTGCAGATGAGTAATGTGCTGATTCTATCTTTAAAGAAAGATCTTCACTTTGAGATCGACCGGCGAGAGAAACTGGCCCGAATGACAGAGCACCACCAACCCCCAAAGGAGGGGCGGGGCGTGTAGTGACCACCTTTAAGCAACTTGGTTTTTGAAGATTTTTACTGAATGTGCTGCTGTTTCCACTGGATTTAGTAGTTGAGAGATACATTCTTCTACCATCTGATAAGATTGCAACAAGATGTAGCCATTTTGACTCTACTGTAGATAAAGGCGACATAGAAACTATAGAGACTTTTGTTGATCGAGTAGCAGCTGACGACCTGCCAGCACTATGTGAATCCCTCTGATTGATCAAATTCTTCTCCTCCGTCACCTTTTTAAGTGGTCCATCTCCATTTGGACCTAACGAGTAAACTTGAATTTTCATTTCTTCGGTTCGGGCATACAATATATGCCTCTCGTTATCAACAGCCATTTCAACAATAGGATCTACAGCGCCAAATTTGAATACATTTGGTACTACCCACCTGGATCGGGTAAAAAAAATAGCATAGACATGATGGAGAAGAATATAACACATAAGTCGGACTCTAAATCAAGAATATGAAATATTGATGTTCATTAGTTCTTTTTTGTGAGTGTTTGGAGGCATGATTTGATTATCTAATTATTGCACCACTTCAGGATGTAACAACCAGTTCTTAGTGTATAGATAGAGATTTGCATTATGATATTCTAGATTATTTAGGAGTCAATAGTCATATAATCAGTTTCCGATGATCAGTTCCATACCTGTTGTAGCAAAACTGATTATTTAAATAATAATATAATTACCACTCTTCTTACCCACATCTTCATTGCTCAAAATACCAACACAAAATATGTTATTGGAATTACATACTATTAAAAAAAATAAACATTTCTGACAAAGAGATTACAAAAGAAACATTGTCAGTTGATAAAAATGTTTCGTTATATTTTTAGTCTGAATACTTCAACAATATATCAACTGTCCACTTTTTGTCTTTTATCTGTTAGTTTCCTAATTAACCGTAATTTGTCAAACACTTAAAACAGTGTAATTTATCATCTAACTATTACATATTTACCCAGCATAAGGTTATCCAAACACTATCTCATGCAGACTGCAACTAATTATCTGATTATAATCATTCTATATAACTCCATCTAAAAACGGAACATCCAAATATCCCCTTAGAGATCAATACTATCATCAGCAAGTGGGAAGCGTAAACATCAGATAAAGTATAAATAATTTTGTAAATAGAATCGTATTTATACCTTGAAACAACACTACCGAGACCCGCGGTCAAACAAACTTTACGGCACTGTTTGTGCCAAGCCGAACCAGATGTATAATGCATCTCATATATATGTCCATCGCGTCCAGCCATAAATATCTGACCTCTATTTGTACAAGCAATGCATGTCATGGTAACTCCATCAGATGGTATTGTGTATTCTGGTAGAGGTTGCAACGAAACCTCTGCATACGGGTCTGATCCATCACCACTTCCAGAGCAGCAAACTCCAATAAGAATCAACTAACAATCAAAGAATATAGGATGTGATTCAAAAAAGCTAAACCTCAAGTATATTATATACCATTTAACAAAATGATACAGTATTAAATAAACTGTAAAAAAGGCATAAGTGATTACCTCAACAGGAGTTGCTAAGACCAAAAGATATTGGATAGCCTCAACAAAAATTCCAGGTTTGACTTTGACCAAACCAACTGCACAGATAGCCTGTTCCTCACCACTGTATTCAGGACACTGGCCATCCCTATATCAAAAGATAAAAAAGTTAAAGATCATAGAATATTTAAGTGTATAGTTAATCACTGGGCTATGGCAATTTCGACCAGTATCACAGAAGAACGACTCAAAAACCACACAGAATGAATAAATATCAAAATGTTCCATATCATCGTACAAGAGAAGATAGATAAATTCCAGTAACAATATTTACCACTTATCAAACCGCCAAAGAAACAAAAAATTATCTACAGATGCCCAAGCTCTACGAATCTCAGGAAAAATTCCACATAGAGCAGTGCCTTCCCCTCCAGCAGAATTATATCTTTCAATGAGTACTGGCGGCAACTCCCTGCTATCTACTACTTCAACCAAAGGAGGCCACTGCAATAAGCCGGTGTAACATGACATCAGGAGGATAAACCAAACGGGTGCAAAAGAGCATGTATTCTAAAGTCACCAATATAAAAACGCTAGCAGGAACATTGCAGGTTTAATTGCTATTTACATAATACATATAAATATGCAAATCAATTAATCTGGCTATTAAAAGAAATCAATGTCTCATTTTGGAATATAGTGATTAATTTAGATATCTCAATGTTTTATATTTGAAGAAGCATGTTGTACTTCAATATCTATACACTAAAAAGACACTAGAGCTGCACATGTTACATCTAACAAAAACTTGATTATTCCATGAACCTTAAGTTTAGAATCTTCACATGTCAGACTTCATCACCATCACAATTTACTAAAAGTCTAAAACAAACATGTAACGCTTTATATCAAAACATCAATCACAACTTTATAAACAACGCTGGCAAAATGTACAAAATTGAATACATTCCTATGTAATTGGCCCGTATTTTGTAAAGCCATTAACTTTGTATTATTGTGAACTTATAACATATCCCGGTGAGCTAAACTTTCTATCTATTTCCATAACTACTTTTAAAAAACATAACTTACTTCAAATAGCTCTAACAGAAATAAATATATAAACAATGAAATTGATGTATGTATACCTCTCTAGGGTGAGTAGAGTAAGGATGACTAGTATATCTAGAAGCTTCTAGGGCTTCTTCTAGATCAAGCTGTGCTGATACATCTCTTCCAGTGCGGTCACTCACTATTAGACTTGCTTTCGTCACATCACGCATTACGATTTCATTTTCCCAAGACATATTCGGAGAATGTTCTAAACGATTTCGTTAATGATTGACGATACACAAATACAAGTTTATATGTATAATGTACGGAACTATATTGATTATAGTTGAAATTGAATTCGAACGCTAGGGTTTTGAGATGAGCACTGGAATTGGGGGTTATTAGAGATAATTGAATGACTGATGAGATGATTAATGATTTAAATATGAATCAGGGTTTCTGTGAATGTTGGAGAGAGTAAAACTTGTTAGGGTTTATGTCAAATTGGGGACTTTAATGAATGTTTATGAAAAAATAGTGGCGGGCAAATTAAGCGGTGTTGGAAAATATATTTATTTGTTATGAATTATTATTTAAACGTGTTTATTATTATTATTATGTTTTTGTAATTTAGTTTTTTATTGCGGTGATGGTAGAAATTAACTCTTTATTTTTTATTTAAATATTAATTAATTTTTTTAATTAACAAATTATATTATAATTATTAGAATTTTATATTTTTTAATATGAAATAATTTCTTTAAATATATATATATACTATACAAATTAAATTTGTGTATCACAGCCTTTATAACTTTTTGTGTATCACACTAAAAAATGAATAGTGTGTATCACATATAAAAATTATAAAGGTTGTGATACACAAATTTAATTTGTATATTATATATTTATTTTTTTTGAAACTTTTTTATAATATATAATATAGGATTCTAATAATTTTTATATATATTTTTTATAAAAAAATTAGTAAATGTTAAAATAAAAAAAAATTCAATCATATCATTACTATCATAAGGAAATAAACTACTTGAACCTTCATATATTATTATGTGTCACTTTCGTCAACTCTAAATTAATAATATGTAAAGTAATTTATCCTTTGACTATTTCAAAGTGCTAAATATACATTGTATCCAAGTAATATAAATATTATATTTATTGAATAAATAAAATGTATGTAAACAATACATTTTTATATGTGATATTTAAATTATTTTAATTTTACTTTTTACTAAAAGATTTTTATTTTATATTACTAATAAAATTTTTATTATTATTAAATTATAACATTTCTCAAATTTTATGGGGCAATTCAATAAATGCATTGTTTTAGAGTATTATGCTTTTATTTTCTTTTATCAGTATACAGTTAATGTTAATTAATTTTAAATTTATCAACCATATTTTTTATTGTTTTTTATAATAATTGTATTTAAATTGTCACATTATTAAAATTAATTTTATAGTACTTCTCATAAGTTAAGGTGTTTTGGAGTTTAGATTTAAAGTTGGTAGTTGAGGTTTTGTTTTCGAAAATGTTTGGTCAAATTAGTCAGAACTTAAAAATATGAATTGATATAAAAGAACTAAGAAACACATAATAAATAATAAATAATTATATAATGGGTATATATTAAAGTTCTCATTTCATAAGCTTATAAGTTATTTGTAAAAGCTACTTCAAATAGTTTTTCTATATATAGCTTATTTTTTAAATAAGCTTTTAATATTTGTTTTAACAGACAATACCAGAAACTTGACCTATATACAAAATAAGATTAAACTATAAACTCGTTTGTCAAACATACCTATAAGATATTAGAATCATATAAGACAATGAAAATGATTTTTCCTCCAACCAAATCCTCTACTAATCCTTCTAAGAGGATGATATGTGACACCCACTAATTCTCTTTCTTGTTCTCATTAGAGTTGAAACTAGCATCCCAAACCTAGTACAAGTAGTCAGAGAATATAAGTAAATGATACGAGTATGTTGCTAGCAACTATGTGTAACCGAGTCAAAACAATTTTCATCAAACTATAGTCACCTATATAAAAATTATGTTATTGTTAAAAAAAAAAATAAGGATAATTGTTCCGTTATGTGCTCAATTTTAACTTTTTATAATGTATGGGCTTAATTTTAATAACTTTTATTGCATAAGGTAAACTTTCAAAACCTCTTTATTGTATGTTGACTTGCCTTTTTTGACCTTGACAAAAAAAAGTATTTTTAAAATTAGACTCATACAATAGAAAAAAAAAAAAAAAAATTAGCGCATAACTGCGTGCGAATGCACCTAACTTTAACCCAAACTCTTTAGTGTGTATCTAACTTCATTTCGGTCTACTGTGTGCATTCAACTTTCAAATATCGTTAATATACGTATGTAATCATACTTTTGTTAACTTGTCATTTGGGTAAGATGTCACATGGCATCCATACTAGTTGACATATCATCAAAAGTAATACCTGATAGATAAGTTAAATACACATAATAAACCAAAATAAAATTAACAACATATTATAAAATTAAAATTAAAATTAAAATTAAATACATTATTACGCAATAATCTCTATTATAGTTGAGTACCATGTAAGTTCAGTCGAGCAAATAGTCCAAAATCTACCATAATCCTCTTGTCTGCCTTGATGAACAATCAATTGCTTGCTATCTACAATATATTCCTACAGTGTTAGACTGGTTATACGTTACCCCAATTTCCAAGCCCATTAAAGGCCCATTTTGGCTCCATTAGTTGAGTTTTAGATTATCCTGAGCTTTTGGCCATATGATGCATGAGTGAGTTAGACGTGCATGATAGTCAAATGTTTATGTTAATGTACATCTTATTATCAATTTGCAAAGTCATCATTTTCTCGTGATATTTGCAGTTGTATTTCTAGACCAATCACATAATTTTACGATAAATCAACTTCGTCAAAACCTCATGATAATACTTGGTTACAGACATGTCTTTTCACAAAATAATAATAATAATAATATATTAAAATATACGGAGTAGTAGTTTTTATACATGTTTTCAACTATTAAAACACGCAATTCAAAATCCAAATGTATAACATAGCCTACAGCCCTACATTACCGGTAACAATTTCTACTTCTACAAAACCTCTAGCATTTGGACAAAAATGAATAGTATGTTGGCATTTTAGACAAAATACTCTTATAAAAGTGCATCAAGCTATCGAATATTGTAATTGCTCTATCAACTAAATAGTTTCCATATGTGCTATTTAATGTGATCACTTAGGGGGTGATTGGGGTTACTTATTTTTAAGCACTTATTTACTTAGAAAATAAGTAAGTGTCACGTTGCTTATTTTTAAGTGCTTATTCCTTAATAAATAAATAGATAATCAGTTTTCAGATAGGTGTTTGGATTTGTTTATCTGCTGTTAAAATAAGCAAATAAGCAGATAAACACTTATTTAAGCAATCCCAAACACCCCTTATATCCGTTTATCTTGAATTTTAATTAGGTTATCCAAGAAAATATTAACGATCCTACATCTCTCGTGATTTTATTAAGCTGTTCACATACCAATATGTTACATACCTCACCATATATCATATATGGTCAAGTATGTATGACCCACAAATGAGGACGAAAAAGAAGAAAACAAAACAAGTTCTCAAGCTGATGATGGGCCAACCCCTCAATTTCTGCAACGCCAATATTCGAAAGTTGACTTAATTTAGGCCTAGTAGATTGCACCGGGACAAGCCCACTAGATGTGTAGTCCATACGGCCACGTAGTTTTTAAGGATATAAAAATAATATATATACATATATATATACTAGTTGTTTGTAATTTTGTATAGAACTACGTATTACAATGTCTCGTAAAAGTGAATATATACGATGCATTGGAATTTGAAGAACATGGTGTGTTTGTTATATGTGTATACAAGTAACCACATAGTAAAAAATCAACTGAGCTAGCTTAGTTGGCCATCAATAGTATTTTTGGGGAGGTTGTTTTCTTATGTGAAAGGTCTCAGCTTCGAGTCTCTCCATAGGGTTTTCCTACTTGGTGGGAATTTGTGAGGTTCTGCCCCATAGATACGTTGATTCGAGGCTGACAGAGACTACCTTTTAGGTAAGTACTGTGGAATCAAATCACTAACTATAATTGTGTACTAACTCGTCGTTAAACAAAAAAAAAACTACATAACAAAATATTGAATTTCATGAAACAAAGAATATTATTATTTTTTTAAAATTATTATTAAGGTGGGTCGAGTTGCAAGACGCTGTGATGTTTTCATAAGAATTTTCAAGTTCGAACCTCATATGAAAGAGGTAAAAAACAATCACACATATAAATTATGTTGCATAACTCCGGGTCAAAGAAAGACTCATCTTCTCCGAATTACCTGAATCAGTTTAGAAAATATATTTTTTCTCATTATATATTAATTACAATCGGTGTATTACAACACCAATCGATGGCTAGCAAATTGTGTTAAAAGGTAAAACTTCATACGAGTCTACTTCACATCACCACCACAAAACGTTACATGCATGCTTTTTGAATCGATGTCCTACGTTTTAGTTTAACGACACTTACCAAGACTTCAGAAATATTTAAAGTTTATATAATATATATATACACACTATAATGCCTTTTCAAAAAGTTATCTTATCTGATTATTGACCTAATGACTAAACTTTTTTAAATGAATGGCTACGAAGTACACATCAATCCCCAAGTGTATAAAAAAAGCCAGCTTGTTTAACTTTACACTTTTGGGTACAACGAACACATTATAAAGTGATATAATTAGGCCACTATATGTGAAAACAAGTTAGCCACGTTTTACATAAGCTCTTTTATACCCTTTAAAGTTTATCCTTTTCATTGGGTTGCTCGATGTATGTTCGATCATGTCTCAAAATGTTTGGCAGAAACTATACAAGAGGGGTCAACACTCAAGACAACTCAAGCGTGTGGTGTTTTCAAACAATGTATTATAATTAATGCATTTTAAAAAATATAAGTTTTGCATGCATATATATATATACTAGACTAAACTATATATGAAGAACTCGATCCAAAGTTACATATACGTTAATGATTGATTATGTTAATTAGCAAAAGTTTTGATGACCATGATCCATAGACCATAATGTCGTCTCAACGTTAAGGATAAACATGCTTTGCAAATACGGAGTCAGAAAGTCATAGGAGTGAGTTCAAAACTAAAAACTAGTGACATCTATATGTAAAACTAAGGGGTTCATAAACAATATTATTTTGTTTAATACGTCAAATAGAAAAAACAATAGAAAAATGTTATACTAATTTCGTACTAAATTTATGCTGATTCTTTTTCCTTTTTGATAAAACGGGTTGGTTGACCACGCTTGGCTCTATCCAGCTCCGTCTCTGATGGTTCATAACACTCAAGAGTTGAAGAGTTCAAAACCTAAAGCTTAATATGATATCTAAACCATCTATATAGTAACCCCATGTTTCGATATGTCCTATAACAAATGGGGCACCCTAGCAACATTGAATAGTCTACTCCACCTACGTGAAGAGTACAAGATAGAAGCCGAGTGCAAATCCAGTGGAGGTAGACTCATGGGCAAATAGTGGCCATGAATCATGTATGGTGCATACCAAAAGAAAGCAACCAGACATTTTTGTTTGTCTGTCTTGGTGAAACAAGCAAAACCAGCAACCATGTTAGATGAATATTTGAATGTACGTCTGGTGTGATCCAAGAGGCGATATGGTAGCAATGTGGATGCCCACAAGAGGTATCCGATGACTATTGGTTCGTTCAGTTGTCATTGTGGGGTTTGATTTTGTGTACGTTTAATTGATAGTCGTCAAGATTTATGTGAAACAAAGACCTAGAGAATTCATTGTATTCTTCTTTATTAATGGAAAATATAATTACTTGTATCATGACAAAT
Source organism: Logfia minima (assembly GCA_963921325.1). Lineage (NCBI taxonomy): Eukaryota > Viridiplantae > Streptophyta > Magnoliopsida > Asterales > Asteraceae > Logfia > Logfia minima. The sequence continues at coordinate 24,287,357 of OY992766.1, forward strand.
ATTTTACCATATTTTGTTATTTAATGATTTTTTTTTCTTCCAATGGTATATGCATTCATAACCGGGATGATTCAGTAAATGCGTTGGTGGATTCAAAATATTCAATCCGTACATAATTCTCATAACCCATTTAGGTACATAGATCAAACGAGATAATGAGTTGGCAAGTTGATTTCAGGTTAACTTATTAACTTGAACTTTGAACTTTGAATTCAGCCCAATTCGATGAGTTAAATGAGTTATCAGATTTTAAGTTAGAGGGTTCAAATGAATATATAAATATTATATGTTGAGATGATTATAGGCAATGATACTCATTAGTCAGTTGTTACCTAGTGTGATGAAGCAATGCACTATATGAAACTAAATATCATCATTTGTTACATTTTTCTATTTTCCACCCTTTAATACCCTCAACCAAATAAAATTGTATTTTTGTTACTTGAGGTATCGAATTAACATTTTATCGTCAAATTAGAAACTTTTTAACTTGTTATCTTATCAAACTTCTTTCACGACTCGTTTGACCGGCCCATCTAATTGACTTATGACTATCACACACAGCCCTTAAATAACAAAAATACAAATAAAATTTAATCCATTGAAACCGAGTGTATAGACGTAGCGATTTTAGACCACAATAGGCGGATTTGCACCAAAAGTTGGTGAAAGATGATGGTGACGGTGCAGTTCCAATGGGCTTAATTGTTAGAAAATACTAACAAGTTGCACAAGACAGAAGCCATCAAGAAAGGTCCTGCACTTGGACCTAAAGCCATCATCACGTACGGACACACACCCACGAGTTGAAAAGCCAAAACCCAACATTGATTCCGAGCCGCAACTCTTCGAATAATTTAATTTGATGATATTTTAGTTAAAAAACAATAATTCAGTATATTCAATCATAGGATAAGATGTGTATTTTAGAGCACAAGGAGTGGGGAGTTCCGGACAAAGTTTCGGTTGGGAACGCCGTTCCCCCACTTCCGGGCAGCGTTCCGGTCAACGTTTCGGACACAACGTCCCCCCTGAGACGTTGTGTTCCGGTATTTTTTTTTTTTTCTCTTTTTTCTTCAATTTTCTTCTTTTTTTCTTGTTTAATTTTTGTTTGAAGAATTGTATGTGTGTGCAAGTATGTGTGTAGGTGTGTGTGTGGGTGAAGAAGAAGGAAGAAGAAGAAGTGTATGTGTGTTTTGTGCGTGCAGCAAGTCAGGGACAAAAGAAATTAGGGTTTAAGTGGGCTCAATTTAATTAAGTGGGCTCAATTTATGTGAGTTCAATTTTTAAATTAGATTAATTTCTTTAAAAATAATTTTTTAATTTTTAATAAATTAATTTCTTTTATTTAAATTAGATTAATTTCTCGAGAAACACTGTTGCTGAACACTGTAATACAAAAGTGACGACTCCTTATGCTCTTAGAATTAAAGCACGAGTTAACATTAATTCTTTTTCCTTATTTTTACACAAAATGATGAGTTTAGCGTTTGGTTCTAGAATACACAACTTGAATCAAACTCCACTTAAACAAATAGGAGAGTATCCGCACAAAACAACAAGTCATTCATCAATTTGGTTTACATATTTTTAAAATTTTCTGATTCGTATTATAACTACATTTTTGTTACTTAGTATTACAAATCAAGATGCACTAAAAAATTTTATATAATATGATATAGATACAACAAATATTTTTCAGTTTATTTAATAATTTGAAATTTTAGCCAATAAATAATAAGAAGGTTAGTTTAATAGAAACAATTTAAGTCAAATCACTTATCGATTATAATACTAAATGGTTTTCATAAAAAGAGTTTTTATATTTTATCTTAGAGACATAGAAATAATTTTACATCTTGAAAGAACTTTCAGTTGGTTGTCGTAAAAAAATAATACTACATAAAAATCACTATTCTACAATTTTAATTAACAGAACGCCTAATGCAAATAGTAAACGCATTTCAGGCAATGACTTATTATTATTCTTATTGTTGTTGTTCCAAAAAGAATTATTGTTATTGTTTTTTTTGTAATCATCGTTTTTTTATTATCTCATTTACTAGCCAGATTAAATATTTATAACTTAATTTTTAACATTTAGTGATCATAATTAATGGTTGCAATTCGATCAGATGAAGTTAGTAGGTTTGAATTTGCAAGTCAAAAATTCAAATCTAAATTTGAACTGATTATTTAATAAATAAATTGATGGATAGGCACATTAAATTCTTTTTAAAAGTTAATTTTTTTTCGGGTTCAACCTATTGACCCGAGTACGTCTTCATTCAAACCATACCGGAAAAATTAAAATAGTTGGAGGGTTTTTAGTTAGTAGGCTAATTTGTTTAAAATTCAATTTTAATTGGCTCATTTAATTTCGTGTCATTTTGTGTCGTTTCAAATGTGTTGAGAATTGTGACTGTTAATTCTCATAATTTAAAATATATTATTATTTTAAGAAAAGTGATATACTATTATTTTATCAATTTTCATTAAATGACGATATACTGTTGAAACAAAAATATTATTGTAATAAAAAAAATTTGTCACTGAATTGCGCGAAAAAAATGTTAGTATAACTAAAATAACCACCGTAATTATAACTTTTTACTTTTTTGGAGTTTCTTTTCTTGAAGTATACTTTAACTTCAATTCTAGTTACCCGGCCGGCCATAATTATTTCGAAAAAAGGAACCCTACTAATTTTACTGTCTGCTAGATTGTTGGAGTAAGAAGCATTGTCATGTACAAAATAAAAAAATAACTTTTGTAATTTTACATTTTGATCTTAGTTGATTAACTTATTTTAAAAATATTCACTTGATTTTGTTAGGAGGATTTATATGTTTTCATATGAACTATATATATTACAACTAAAGACTCGTAGTTACATTTTTCTTCTTATCGTGAACTTTTGTTTATACTCCATAATATATAGGTTACATAGCTTTAAGTTATGTTTCATCTCTACGATGTTAAATGTTAAATACTTATAATATAAAGGGAAAACATATGTTCAGTCAACAACACAAAAATTAGGTGATCTTAACTAATCGCAAACATTAGATTATGAGATATTTTAGAAAATGCATAAAACTATTTTCCGAGTCTATCCAACAAGAGTAATAATGACCCATTCGAACCTAACCCGACTACATATATGTCACCTCAACTTTTAGTAAAGGATCATATCAACACAATCCATGGAAACACACCACCATTGAAATGCAATTTTTGTGATAAGAGTAGAAGTTTGAAAAATATCATGAATCCAAAGAAAAACTTCATTGGATCACCCTATGCATCTTGCCCCCCACTAACACATGGCAAAAACTTATGGCTTTAAACCACTAAGAGAAAATGATATGAAGATCCTACTGCTCTCCACTCTATAATTTCTACCCCACTTGTCCCTCTACACTCAACCCGCATGGTTGTTCCACTTCTATTGGAACCCTTTTCTCCGATACAAACCACAACAATCAATGTCCTACAGCCAACTAAACCATTTTCACTGTCCCAATACAAAATTTGGGCATAGGCCATTTGGATCCAGTGGTAGCTTGGGCTATGTGTCCATTGAGTTCATTAAATGTATTTCTTTTCTGAAAAAATTATAATATTTGTAGGTACTACAATTTCAAGCATGTTAGGGCACCCGTACTACAAATAATGAGTCGGTTTTTTAATGTATCCATATAAAATTTGATTATTATGCCAGTCTTAGTTAATCAAACTTTGACTTGAAAAGTTGTTATCTTTTTGTTGAAATTGTACCTTTAATTTTAAAAGATTGATTTTATTTGATACTATATAAAAATTATTTTATGTTAGAGCACAAAGAGTGGTTAACATTTTTTAACGTTAAACTCGGTGTTAATTCTAACATTGAACTTAAAATTGAAGTTGAAAATGAAGGCATTAGTTAACTTGGTGTTAAAAGTGCAATAATTATTTTAGACTAATTAAATCAAAGAAAAAAAATTACTTAACCCGACGTAAGGGACTTAACACTGACCTATAATGTCAGGTTTAACGTCAGTTGACCGACGTTAAAAATCGAGAAACAGTAACCACATCATACCACTCTTCGTGCTCTTAAAGTTTGATTCTAAATTTTACATATGTCACATATAACACCCCTCATTCTACTTAATATTATTATATTAATAAACTCGGAAGCATGAATTAAAATATATTACCTTAGTATTTATATTAAACATTATACATAAACAGTTTACATTTTCAATATTTACACCATACTCAAACGGTTTAAAACTACAAAAGACGGGGTATTATAAAATTCTCCAAACAAGGTTTATTACAAAAACCATATCAGAGTCCTTAAGCGCAGTCAAACGTTCCTTGATCAACCATTCCCCTCCTGCACCCACTATTAATCAAAACATATCATGCAGGAAGTAAAATGAGGGGTTAGCACGAAGCTAAGTGAATAGATTCATCACACTCCATTCAACTTAGCATCACTAGATGTTTGCACCAAATAATCGTAAACACACATATTTCAATGAGGATCGGTGGCTCTTGGGATATCATAATACCCGGGGATTCCCAAAGAACACTTACCGTCAATCCGTATGGCCAATACAGAATAGACCGATAACTACTGGTTATTAAACTCATACACAGGTCTCAAACACAACAAATGAATCAAAACCTGTGTAAATCACATAATAACCAGAAATCCAACTACACGTTGACCTCAATAACATGAATACACATTGGTTCACATATCACGTAGATTAATAATCAATAATCAAGACTAAACAGTCTAACACACATCTACGTTTACTCGTTGTAACCAAATAGTTACAACTAAATCAAATGAGGAGTTCTGAATCCACTCACCGATACCTCTGTCGTCTCCACACTCAGGATTCTTATATCACCGAGTCTTACGTTGATCTGAAACAGAAAATCATATACAAGTCAGAAGTTCGTTCCATAAATATCATTATAGTCTATTTATCCAATCAGATAATCCCTGAAGTCTAGGCAAACAAAAGTTCAATCAGGAATGAACTTAGAAAAGTCCGCAATGACGTTTAAAACTGAAAAATGCTATTTTCGGGCCCTAGATTACTAGGTCGTTTCCGAGTGACCGTGCGAATTTCAACTAAATCCGAGTTAGTGATATTTTCATAGTGATCTCGGTTCGCACCGCAGCATTTGGGTTCGTAGGTCAACTCAGTTCGCAGGATTTGGGTTCGGTTCGCAGGAATTGGGTTCGGTTCGCAGGATTTGGGTTCGCAACTCGGTTCGCAGGAATCTCAGTTCGCAGGATGAACGGAGAACTGTGAACTTCGCTGCAAAAATGAGTTTTTCAAATCAAAAATCACCAAAACTTCAGAAAACTCAATTCTAAGGTTTCTAATACTTCAAGTAACATCAAACAACACCTAATAACAACATATCAAGCTTCAATTTGATTTACCCACTCAAAATCAAACTTACTTTTCTTTTTCTCTTCTTTTGAAAATGAAAGGATGGATAAATCTGATGCAATAGGATATGGATGCTGATAGTTATGATGCTATGAATTCGAATTCAGAGAAGCACAAGATTGAATCAAATTTTGGGCTAAGGTTTCCTTTGAATTTTTGCAAGTTTATCAAATGAATTCAAGAAGAAGAGTTGAGAATATATAAGTCGGTTTACAAAGTTGGTTTACAATTAAGTGGTATAATTTTATACCCGTCCTAAATTTTTGGTCTGGAACTTAAATACCATTTGCGAGAAATATTATTTATTTTACCGTCATCTATAATAATTTAAAACAACTAATATTTCACTAGTCACAATAAGTCAAAGGAATTATTTATCTACGTTTCACAATGAAACACATAATATTAAATAATTTCTAAAACATTTAGATAATCGATTAAAATAATAGAAATTACCATACAGCAGGAGAGGATGTTACATCACACTCCATACTATGCATTTATAGACAATTCGCATATCTTAAATAGGTATTTTCATATTGCTTTCTTTGTTTTTGGTAACAGAATAAAAAAAGAAAAAAAAGGATTAATTTCAAATATCTTGAAAATGCACTTAGCTGGCTACTGTTACTATAAAAGGCAAACTTAACTCGCACTCACCTACTATCTACTACTATCCTAAATCATTCCATGATACCACTCTTCTTTTGTATGCTTTTCTTTCACTCCTCTCCAACTTAAGATACATCTTTTATCAAAAAATAGCTAATATTACAGCTTCTAACTAATAAATTAAGAGTTGTAACGTAATTTGGCTTAGTGGTGGGTAGTCTTTTGATTTTATTTGTATACACTCTCTTTGGAAAAGTTTGTCATTTTATTCAATTCAAGAATGTCCAAAAACTTATCACATTCATCACAACCCAAAAGGAACAGTTCAGACGAGCTTGATGTGTTTGAGGCAGCTCGTTATTTCGCAGGTGCCAATGAAATTGGCACCCACAAAACCGCCAGTGGTGAAACTAGAAATTTTGGTAACAATACACAAAAGTATTGCATGAGGCCGTTTGGAAGAATGAGTCTTGACATGCCCAACCATAGAGAGAATTCAATTCCTTTACAAGCCATGTTAATAGAGAATCCCATGATGATCAAAAAAGAGATCAAGAAGTCCAAACAACCAAGCTCACCAGGAGGAAAGTTGGCTCATTTCTTGAATTCTCTCTTCAATCAAACATCTTCAAAGAAGTCAAAGTCAAAAACAAAGTCAACTAAGGATGAAGATGAGAGTCCTAGTAGTTGGAGAAGGAAGAGAAGAAGTAGCATTAGCCATTTTAGAAGTGCAAACAATAATTTCTCCAATAATACAACTGCCACCGCTTTAAGTGATTCAAGATCTCAATTTTCAAACTCAAAAAGTTCAGGGTTTAGACCACCGTCACCTTATCACATAGCACACATACCAACAAAGACAAGCTATAAAGACACCAAAAGCCATTTGTATCTTAAACCTCCTCTAAGTCAAATTACAAAAATACCCATCAATGGAAACCTCAACAAGATTGAAAATGTCAACCTCAAGAGTGATTATATTGATAACCATATGAGTGTGGAGAAAGTAAAGATTTTTGATGAAAAACAAGATGGACATCATTCTCATAAGTATATTGCAAGCGAAGATATTAAAGAATTTAAGAGGTTTATTGATGAGGATGATGGAGATAGTGATTCAAGTTCGGATCTTTTTGAGTTGACAAATTGTGATTTGGGTTATCATTCAAGTGGTTTGCCTGTTTATGAAACCACCCATATGGATAGCATCAAGAGAGGTGCACCAATTGCGAGCTAATTAGTGTGTGATCTCAGGTTCATATTTTTCTCAATTCGATATCTTATTTTGCAACAGAACACCCTTGCTAGTTAATCCAAATTTGTATTGTATAGTTATATTTAGAGATCTAATGTTCATTTTTAGTTATTTTATTTCTCTTGCTAAAATCGTCTTGGTCATATATTTAAGTTACTATTATATATATATGGTGGGTAAAAGGTCGTACTTTCGACGTTATATTAAAGGGTATATATTAAGAAAAAGAGCCTATTTTATTTTTAATTTTTAAATACGGATATATGAATGATAATATAAAAATATATTGAGCTTGGAACGGGAACTAGTTGAGATAACGAATTTGTACTTCATTCATTAATATTGTTAGAAGGTTACTACAAGTATGATAAATTGATGGTAAACATATTTATATTGTTAAATATGATATTTGTATGTTATCGGAAAGTACAGAACATGGAGTGTATTGTAAGTTCCTAGTTGGTATTTTTTGTGTCTCTATTTTGATTATATCGAGATTTTTACGCTAATTACTATAACCTTTCTTTCCATTAATAGGAAGTGCATTAGGGAAAGAACATTATACTACTCGTATAAGGTTAATTTCTCACAAGATTGATGTGAAAAAGGTGCAATTATCAGCCCATGTGAAATCCCATCATTTTTAACTTCGTTATATATAGGTAAATTCAATTTTATTTACAACTATGATTGATTTATACAAAAATTTAGCTAGTAACTAGAGTGGGAAAAAAGTTACAAAAAGAGCGTTGAATTATAAAGTTTGTCCAATCAATTATTTGATTATAAAGCTACAGTTTGTACATGTCAAACAAAAATTTTACTTTCGTATAAATTTTTCATTCAAAAATTAAAATCTAAAACTTTTAAAAACTTCGTGTCAGATGTTACCTAAGTCAATTTAAAAGCATCCGTAAATACGTGATACTATTAAAAAAAAAAAATTATGTGTGATCGGTCAAAGTTTAACCCCACTATAGAGGTGCCACGAACACACGCGAATAAAGTGCGTCCAACACTACTAACACGAGACTTATACTCTGACAATGGGCACCTTCCTTTTCATTTTACTACATTAAATTTAAAATTACTTTATACTTCTACGAATGAAGTCGGTTATATAAATTGTCTAAAATAACAGTAGCTTAAAGAATAAATAATAGCTTCTTTATGCGTTTTCTTTACTGAGAAATTTCTTAGACTTCATTTTGTAATAAAAACTAAACTTAGTTTACTTAATTATTTGTATAGTTAGCTTCTTAGTTTATATTATCAAGATTTCAAGGTATTTATATAATTGTTTCCATATAAAACTTAAACAAAGTCATAGAATTATTTTTGTTTTTATAGAATATATGTTTTAAAGATATTTTTAGAATTGTGTATGTATATATCTAAATGATAAGTAATTAAAATAGAACAATCATAGAATTGTGTTAAACTTTATACAGTTTAATATACTGTGGTATTTTTTATAAAAATAATAATATGCTCAATTGATAATGATATGTTAATACTTTAAACTATAAAAGGGTTCAAAGCATTAGAGCTTTAAGATGATGACTTTACCACTAGTTTTATTTACATGAGGGACCATATGTCCTCCTACACTCTATCTCTTTACTATTCATCTTCTCCCACCTAAAACTTTATGTTAAAATAACTCAAGTTATACTAGATTTTAATAAAAAAATAAATAATTATAATTAAACTTTTTAATCTTTTCTCTCTCATAATTGATTTTAAACCAATACTCATTATCAAACTTATTTATAAAACAAACACATTGAAGTGAATAAATCCGACACACTCTTTCTCAATCATGAAATATTATATGATCAAAAAATTAACGATTATCGGTATCCGGTGATTAAAACGCGAATTCAAAACCTTTTATGTTGTATACCGACCAATTATTCTCTTTTATGAATGTGAGATGTTGTAATTAAGAAGAGGAAAAATGTGCATCACCCAATATGTTGTTGATAAAGGATTTTGATAACCACGGTCTTAAGTGCTCTGTTTTTTTTACTTTTATTCTTCTCTATAATATTTGAACGTACAATCCAAACTTAAGTGATCAGCGTATGAATCAAGTCTATTGAAAGTAGTTTTATAACAAATGTGCTCGTTCATAAACCATCGATAAAAAAAGCATTGCAGCTCGTTCTATGTTGTTCATGAAAATCGTACACGCCTACACAATCAACTTTTAACTATCGAAATGAAACTTTTAACATTCTCGTATGTACGTAAATAATGTGATACATATAACATGTTTATGTTTTGAAATTAATGGTTTTCACCGTGATTTACGCAAATATGAATATTTGTGTGGTTGAGAATTAGGTTGGTAGTGTAATCATTTGTACATATGGGTGTATCGTGTATGTGCAGATCAGATTATGATGCATGCACCCGATTGGGTCCGGTCACCTTCACCTTAATCCTAAAACCGCACCCAAGTGCGTGTAGGGTCCAAGCGTGATAACCCAATCTCACCTCATAATCCAAATAATCCCAATAAACTGATTATCGTTTCATTCGGATCGAGCTGCATATATAACATCATATTTTTTTCGTTACAGTAAATATTTCATTTCTACACAATTTCTCTACGCATTTAAAAAAAGTGAAAATTTTGATTAATTAATTTCTTCGCATGTACAATACATATACATTGATAAATGCGAATAAATAAGTAATTACACGCTTCAAAGTGTATAGAAGAATATGGCAAATCATATTAACATGTATCGAGCTTTTCAGATAATATTTTTGAATGTATATAATTATTGATCATATTATATGTAAGTATTTATCTTATTAATCCGTTCTATTATATTTACTCATTAACTTGAAATTGGTATTGTGGTTAAGTGTAACCAGTTAAGCTCGTTTTTTTCCCATGTCATGCCAAGTAAGATGTGTAAATATACCCAACTTTATATTTATGACTTGAGTTTATGCTCGTTTAGAGTTTTGATTAGGAAGATGTAATACGTTTGAGGTCAAAGTTCAAAGATTGGTGATGACGTAGGAGTTGGTTGAGATGACGGAGATGGACATATGGTAGTGATGTATGGAAACGGTAGTGAGCGGAGATGGTGGTCACGTCGAAAAAAATGACGGTGATGTTCATAGATGGTTTTTGAAGTGCGGATGATAGGGTTGGTGGTTAAGGTTGTGTAAAATGGTGATATCGCCAGAAAATATGTCAGAGTTGGTGAGGACACAGATGATGGTGGTGATGTCAAAGAGATGGAGATGATAAGGGTCAATGGTTAAGTCAGTATAAAATAGGTGTTGTGGTATCATTAGAAAAAAAAAAATTGTCAGAAAAAATGTCGGAGATGATTATGACATCGGAGATGGCATGATAGTTAGCAAAAAAATATTTGCACTTCTACACATTTTTATAAGTGAGTAGAAAAAAGTTTGTAAAAACAAAATATTCGTTTGTAGTGTTTATTTATGAAAGACTACAATAAGATGTTTTTGTCACTGTTAAACATTACTCGTAATTACAAGTATAACATTAGGTGTAGTAAAGTGATTTTAGGACATGAATGAGTTTGGCCAGAGACATGTAATCAAAACATAGCAAACTTATATACGTTTTGAACCACTAATAAAATTTTACGTAACAAATAGAAGTAATTTATGTCATAAATTTACAGGGTAATGTATGTACTTTTAGGATCACGAATGATACGTTTTACTGGCTTATTTTTTTTTACAACTATATTTTATTAAAAAACTAGCAAATAGCTAACAGAAAATTACATAGGAATTGAAATGAGAGGATTACATCGCCAAACTCCCCTACTTATGCTTAATTTCCTATTCCTATGAATGAACCAATTATACGAGAAATCAATTACACCATCAATGAGAGTATCCTTTCTCACGCGCGAATCACTAAAAAGAAGATTATTTCTATAATTCCAAATGAGCCACCAAGAAGTCATGACAATAACTTCCGGAGTTGATTTTCTGTTCGCTGTGAAAGAGCTCGAGTCGATCCCCATTGAATCACGTCCACTTCTTAAACCATTTGAATGCAATTCTTATTTGAGCACGTACACTTCTTTTATGATCTCAATAGAATTTATCTAAAGACAATTCTTATCTGAGATATCTATTTGTGCAAGTAATTTGCTACACTGTTTACGTGTTGCTAAAACTAAATATCATTTTCACTAAACTCAATTTTAAAAAGTGAATTCACACCATCACTAAGTAAGTCATTTGTGATAAGGCCCTTTAGTTGTATTCATAAATAGGGGGAGAATGTGGTTACATTTATATTTCTATCATGTAAAAACTGATATTTTAAAATGCATTTACTGTTGGATTACTCCATTCTCTTTTGACAATGACGATCGGAAAGTTGAGACTTGAGAGGCACTTATCGATGATGATTGGTTGTTGGGGGTATTTTACGATATTTATTTGCTATGTGGGCTGGATGGGGGTCGTCACCACTCTTTGGACCCGGGAACACGAGTCCTAACTTATCGACTACTGCTCATGAATGGTCATTGTTAGGTTGTCAACGTGATATAACAAAGTTGGTTCGGGTCCAATTGGTCGTAGACTTTAAATCTTATTACTTTTTGGCACTTTGTTCTCGACATTTTTTGTGCATTTTAATCACAATAAGCTGCAAGATTAGTACCTCTTTTATATTTATTTACGGAGTATAATGTTAGTTTTATTACATTACATTAGATATTATTTAGGACTCTCAAAAAGCATTTTTAATTGCTATGTTTTGTAACTTTGTTAGATAGATTAGATAAATAGTTGTAGTTATTCTATGTCATTTTTAACTTTTTTATAAATACTTGTTAATGATGATTAATGAATATCAAGCAAGGTAAGTATGCGAATTTGATCATGAAGTTTTGATTATAATAAGTAGTTTTAAACTTATAATAGATTACATAAAAATATAATTACTAGTCTAGACCAAAAAGTAACTGGGCTTATTAAATCAGACAAAAGAGTTTTATGAGAATTGGGCTCGTGATGTTAACTGGGCTTATTAAATCAAGCCCCAAAAACATATCCATTGTATATTTGTATGTACTTGACTCTTGAGCAACAAGATCTCTAACATCAAATTTTAGGGCTATTTATCTCTTCCAAAAAAAGAACAATTCAAATTTGAGAAATTGAAAAGGCAGTAGAAAATTTTTACAAAAAATGCCAACTTTAACGAAGCTATACTCGATGCAAGAAGCATCAGAGCACAATTCAGCCGGCGATTGTTGGATTGTTGTTGACGGCAAGGTCCTTTTCTTATTCTACCTACTATAGATATAGCTGTATGTATATGTATATATTTACATGTATGTGTTTGTATTCGATAATTAAACCTCACCTATCTATGATCTTGTTATGCATTGAACTAATTATGTACTGTTGATAATTCGGTATATATTTTAGTTTCGTTGTGTTATTAGGGTTTTGGTATTAGTCACAAAGTTCTAGCTGGTACATCTTAAATTCAAAATTGATAATAGATTTACTCTTTTATAATTATAAGATTTACTTTGATGTTTAATTTCGGTATGATGTTATTTCTGTAAGTTTAAACAACTTGGATTGTAAGTTTAGTATTAGTAGTTTTGAGCTCAATAGTTACATTTTTTGTAGCTTTCTTTTACCAGGAGTTAATACATTGTTTCAGATAGTTAGATGGTTATCTTTTTGGTGTAGAATGGACTGAGCAATACTGATATAAGGCTATAAATTCAGATACAAATATGTAGATAGTTAGTCGCTTGCATATGCAATTTACATCACCTAAGAGGACATAGAGTAATAAGTAATGATCACAAAAGAGCTATTATGGGTTGATTGAAAGATGTTTGGTCACTAAATGGATTGATCTACGATATAATCTAAATAGCTGTCATGGACGACTGTATTTTCTTATCATCCTTTTTGGTGCCCCGTATCCATTTATCCTTGCACAGTTGCACATATGTCTTGAAATAGAAAAAAGAGAAATGGAAAAGTTTCTAAACAGTGCGATGTCACGTATTCCTTGTCTCTGAAACTGAAATACAATTGGTTTCTGCATTGCCACTTTACCAGGTGTATGATGTGTCATCGTATATGGAAGAACACCCTGGTGGAGATGATGTACTCTTGGAGGTTACTGGTAATTCCTTATACTTGCACTATCTGATGAAATTAGCAATAGTTACTAACATGATTTAGGAGGTTTTATGCATTTAAAATTTAAATACACTTTTGGTGACTTTTGAGGGTGGGTGAGAAAGGCGACTGCACAGAGCCTCCGAATTTCAGGGGGCCTCTAAATTTATTCCAAATAGTTGATACTTTCAATATATATAATGACAGAAGAAAATAAAATTCCCTTGATTAAATATATGGATAACTTTTGTTAGTAACTAGATTTTGAATAAATACATTTGACTAACAAGGATATAGTTTGACTAAAGGGCGTAATATTGGCCTTTGAGTCAACATATCAGAGTTCGACTAAAATAGTCAATCAGTTGTTGGTACAATAAATACTATAGAAAGCAGTAAATTATCTATAAACTGTCGTTAAATGTTGTTTTTGTTGAACCTTAGAAATCGACTTATTTGACATCTATTTAGAGGGCCTCATTTTAGTAAATCAACAATTGTGTCAAGGGCCTTCAAAAGTTCAGAGACGGCCTGCTGTGTGTGTGTATTTTGAGCTTTAAATTTTTCATTATGAGTTAAACTCTTTTGAACTTGATAATCACAATCACAAAAGAGTGTGATATCCTAATTGAAGAAGTTGAACAGTATTCGGACTAACTTTATATCGTAAAACTCTTTGGTTTTAAAGGGAAAGACGCCACCGATGAATTTGAAGATGCAGGCCATAGCAAAACCGCCAGAGAACTTATGGAGAGTTTTTGTGTTGGGGAGCTGGACACATCAGACATTCCTCAACTTGAGGTAGTCTCGGAGAAACAAAGAAGTTACATTCCCGAAAAGCTTGTTGACTTCAGTAAGCAATATTGGGTGGTTCCAGTGGCAGCTGTCAGCATATCGGTGGTTGTCACCTTCTTGTACTTACGCAAGAAGTAATAAGGAATTCTTGCATCCAAGGGATTTTGGACCATAATATAGGATCACCATTTGTTCGTTGCATTTTTAAACATATCATTTGAGTAAAGATATATGATAACCGGATATGGAATCACAATGTTATCTTATAAGTTAATCATATTGCATGTAGCACTGTTCTTGGAGCAATTTGTAGCAATCAAGGCGAAACAAATTCAATAAAGTAAACAAAGTACACCTAGCCTTTCGTCCTCTGCATATTAACACTTGTTTCATAATTGGATGTATAATTGTTTCACTAGTTTAGTTTGTGGTTCTTTTGAAATGAATCCATAATGGATGTAACATTGTTTCAGTAGTTTACTTATACGGTTATCCATATTAAAAATTTACATGAGATATGATGTACTAGTTTGCCTTAATACTGTTAATAAAAGAAATTAATACGTATTAAATATACTTACCATTTGACAACATCGTCAAATGTTATCTGTTATTTTTGGATAAATGAGTTATTGTTTGCTTTATGATTTTAAACACTTAAAAATCTAGGTTGATATATCGGTTTATTTAAAAGTGTTGAAAAGGACTATTAAATGCTACTAGTATAACTTATAGTTTGTATGTTCAAGGTTTTCAAATTCGAGTTGATCCGGTTGGGCAGATCGATCAGATCGCGACTGGGTAGTGAGGCGGGTTAAAACATGTCGAGCTAACCTTAGTTTCTGACGCACTGTGACCTGGCACGTTTGTGATTTTCGTTTTTCTTTAAGTTTGACTGATGTTGACTTTCAAAAGCTTAACATATAAATAAAAACATGGCTGTTAAAAGTTATTTAATATTTCAATTAGATAATGACATAATTTTGTACATGGCTATTAAAGTCGTATGTACGATTCGCTAACCAAAGGGTCCAAACTCAGAATTCCTATTCGTTAAAATTCTAGATTTAATCAACGTGTTGTGGATAATATTTATAAAATAAGTATTATGTCGAGCG
This sequence comes from Logfia minima, assembly GCA_963921325.1. NCBI lineage: Eukaryota > Viridiplantae > Streptophyta > Magnoliopsida > Asterales > Asteraceae > Logfia > Logfia minima. The sequence goes on from OY992766.1 coordinate 24,302,776, forward strand.
AAAAGATATATGCACCTAATAATATCTTAGTTTTTAATTTGAACCAATCGAAAACAAATTATGTCTTGAATAAAAAATCACGAACATATATAATTATGCAATGATATAATTTAAATCTTGTAAAGTTAACTTTATATAAAAAATTAAACAAAATAATAAAAAAATATGAAGTAAGGAGATTATAAAATACATAAAATGACAAATATTTAATTTCTTGAAAATGGGTAGATCCGGATTGACACGGTCCCGGTCATTACGCCAACTCATTTTAAAACTCAGATTTTAAAACCTTGCTCATGTCTGCATCCTCTTAACTTTAAAAGCATATCATTATTATCCTACTAAATCACACAGTCAAACTTTTATTGATAAAGGTTGAAATTAAGTTAATTTGAATACACAGTAGATCCTACACCACCACTGCTAAGAGCACCGTGAGTTCACCGTCCTTCACCATGAACGTTGGGAGTCCGGCATTTTCAACTGTTGACCGAAGTTGTTTGTTGGATTTCAAGCATGAAGTTCACAGCTTAACGTTGTGTTCTTTGTTTTTTTTTCTTGTTCTATTTTTACCTTTTTCTTTGATTTTTCCTTTTTGTTTTTTGTTGAGAATTTGAGTGGGGAAGAAGGAGATATTAGAGGAAGAAGAAAGAGGTCATATATGGGTTTATTTTTAATTGGGGGAAAACAATTTTTCTATCAAATTAATTGGGTTATTTTTAATTGGGGAAAAACAATTTTTCTATCAAGTTATTAGAGTTTATTTTTAATTGAGCCAAACAATTTTTTGTGGGCTAAATAGATCATTCTTTTTACAATTAATCTAAAGTATTTTATTTTTAGTTAAACATATGTTTATCTAAAAAATGTATTTTGTATTAACTGAATAATTGTGATTTTTTAGTTTATGAATTTTATTAAGTTAATTGAATAAAAATATTAGAAAAAAACTAGTGTTAATTCAAGAGTAACTAATCGTTATGCCCTAAAATTTATTGTGATTTTTAGTCAATCTTATTAAGTTAATTGAATAAAAAATATTAGAAAAAAATTAGTATTAATTGGAGAGCAACTAATCGTTATGCTCTAAAGTGTATATACAATAACATCAGTGTATTAATGTTAACTAGTTTAGTATCCGTACAATGCGGCGGCAGTGAATGTTTTTAACATTGATAAAAAATGATATAATCAAGTATTTGCGAACAACATATTTTAAATTAAACAAATGATAATATACTATGATGCTGATAAAGGTAACATAAATTATGAACCAGAAAATAAAACCTAAATGCATGTACATTCAAAAAAATAGCAAATCACACATACACATGAATATATTGGTTTGACATCTTGATATACCACGTTGATGGTAATCTGCAAAAGCAATAAGAGATAGTTAAATAAATGGATGGTAAAATAATATATAAATAACTACCTAAAATGTTGATGGTATGAAGTGTATTGTACCTTATTCATCATGCAAGACTTCTTGGTATACCATGTTTGTTGAAAAGATCTCTAGCAAGCATGCCCAGAAGTGTATGTGAATCGTGAAACAACACCAACTTCATTTCATAGCCCTTACGAAACACACTATTTTATTAGAAGGTTCCTTTTTGGAGATAAAAATACATATCTAAAATATAATTGATATGTAAATAGACACTTACGTTAAGTTGTAGAGAATCAACTCACATGCACCAATTTGGTGTGTGAATGTTGTGAGGTTACTCGTAGAGATCTTTCCAACAATATCTAAATGAAAACCATTGAGTACAAAGTGGTAGTAATAACGATAGTTTTCTTATTTGTATAATATAAAAAAGCATAATTATAAATGTACCAATTGTCATTTTTCTTTTGCTTCTATTATTGGCATGAACTCCTAGTGAAGTAACGTTCGGATAAAAGGAAAAGATCCAGCTATATCTATCGTGCAAAGTTAAAATTATGTATGCTTATTGAAAACTATTTGCCAATCATCGCGGTATAAAGTATACTTGTCATAACATGGGTAGTCCGCAAAGAAGGGGGGATACCTTCAACTTGGAAATGTTTGATTGAAACACGTGTCCCAACAGATCCATCTGCTCATATTTTTGTATCAAATTTCCAGATACTACCGCTGCCATTCGGTCTCTCTATGACATCCGAAACATGTGTAAAAAAAGATGTTGTGCACGAAAAACTGATAAACCAAACGTAGTGTTGATTAAGTAACTTACCTTTCAATCAAGCAAAAACAAATAAAATTTGTTGTTCTCAACGTCTTTCCATGTTTCCATTACCCGAACAGCTCTCATGTTAAACCAAACGTAGTATTGATTAAGCGTCAAAAAGTTTTCGACAGTTTCATGGTAGAAATTCGGCTATGAGAAGTTTTCGACAGTTATAATCGTAGGTTCTTAGTATATGAGAATGTAACTATATAAGTAATATATGAGAATTTTATCTTGTCGATAGTGTTGGAAGCCAGGCCAACGAGAGTATTTGCATGAACAATTCTAGGCATGCCAACGAGAGCAACATCGGGGACAATAACACAATCTGTTCCTTCAATCATATTAGCAAAAACATGAGCATAATTTGAGTGAGTGTTCTTGGTGTGGTTATTCATATTGCAAAAATTTGAAAATGGTGTTAAGCTTGTATAATGATATTTATATATAATAGAGAAATATGAATGTATTAAATTTAATGTTCACCTAATATGAACATACTGTCAAACATATCACATATGTAAAATTCGGTGTGTTTTAATTTGTGTTTGACCTTACTATTTTCAAAAAAGAATTCAAAATACTTTACAAATTGTCATTGACAGATTCGGTGTGTCAAACATTTCATACCAATTAATATCGTATGTCAAACATATCATTGCCTAAAATACTTGATTCGGTGAGTCAAATATATTGTATTTGAATAGGTAGTAGGTTAGGATACTTTTATCTTTTTTATTGTAGATAGGGATAGTTTTGTAAATTGCAATCTTTAAACTCCTCAACTAATGAAGAAAAGAGAAAAATAATTTATAAGGGTGTAACGATATATAATCAATTTTTAGTGTTACAACTCATACATAATTTAAGTGTGTAATTACTACTTATAATCAAATGACCAACTAAACAGAAAAACAATGAAGAGAAGGGTGTAGCGATATATAATCAATTTTTAGTGTTACAACTCATACATAACCTAAGTGCGTAATTACTACTTATAATCAAATGACCAACTAAACTTGTGAGATAATGAAAAAGAAATTATTATTTTATCATGGTTACACGGATCAAATAAACAATAAACAGAACTATATAATGCCTGAGATATCACGAGATCTTGAAGTCTATAGTCTTTTCAGACAACTTTTTGTTCTCCACTATAAACAGAAATATAACAGGCGAAACAGAAATATAAAATGCCTGTTATATTTCTAAGGCCATTTCTCATTACCACTTATCTCTCTAAACCCTGAGAGAGAAACACCCTCACAACTCGCAGACCGTCTTTGAGGGTGACCATCCAGAGCTACCAAATTGTAAGGGTATCAAAATCTAAGTATTTGTGTATATATATGTGTATAAATATATATATATAATTTGAATGTTAATTGTTAAAAAAGATATGTTATAGTTATTTGAAAGTTGATTGAGTTTCAATAAAAAGAAAAAAATACTCTCTACGTTTCAAATTTATAGTTCATATTTCCATTTTTGAATGTTCCAATTTAATTGTTTACTTTCAAAAATAAATAAGATAATTAATTAAAGTTTTTTTCTTACCCCCAAGTATAAAATATGTAACATAAAAATGTGGGTAAAAAGCTAAATATAAAACTGTCATCTTACAAAAAGTAAAGTATAATAATTGTATTTTATTAAACTGCGTATTTTTTATTTGAAAATAATAAGAATAACACAAAAAAAGTATATTATAGTTAGATATAGAATCTCTTATAAACGTTTTTCTCAAACTTTTAAAAATTTAGAAAACAAGCATTCACACAAGTCATAACCACCACCAACATGCACTACTTCAAATATGCCATCATAAGAAATCACCTACTTCCTCTTCCTTTACTGCCAAAGAATCCTATATCGATGGTGTTAAATAATAACAATTGAATGACAATTAATGCCCAAATAAGATAAAAAGTTTGCAAGTAAATATGACATTTATTTCATAACTAAAAAAGACCTTTCAATGTCAAAAAACTTATTAATTGATATTTTATTATCATAAATTATATTTTCTTGCTATTAAAACTAATTTATTAATCTCCTTTTTCTAAGACTTATATAGTAGAGAATTATTTCACACACATGTCACCTTGATTCCAAATGAAAAACGCACATATTTATTCTTTAGTTTTGTAAACTTATGAGCTTTGTTCTAACTACATTAGGACCTTATGATTTTGGTTATGCGAGGAACAACTATTCGTATTAGCTTATGAACAATAATTTCGGCAATCTTTTTAGGCATGTGGTTCAAGTCCAACAATACTACTGCTTCGGCTGTTGTACCCTGAAAAATAGACAACGAATCTGTTTTAAAGGAACCATACCAAACACGGGCCTCGGCTTATCATTCGTTGATGTCCTTTTGGTTTCTACTCTTTTCTTTTTATTATATTTATGTCGTTTGACATTTTTACATTTCCATTTCGTTGTAGTAATTGTTTTGGGATTACTCCGTATATTATACGGTTTGTAATTGTATCGTATTACAATTTGGTTATTATAATGAAAAACTTTATTCGGGTAAGTTATATTATTTCCTACGGTCTTAAAACAAACTTTTCTAATCGTCACGCGAATAAGTTTCATAGAAACATTGATGAGTTTTTTTTGAATAATTGGATTGTAAGCAACAACTTAAAACCTATTGTTATTACATATTTTAACATATTTGAAAAAACTTATAACCGTGTAAATGCATTTGTTCATATAAATTTTGTTACAAGAAATGTTATGTTCGATGTGTTTTGAGAAATAAATGGTACAACACATTTATGGTGTAGTGTAATTACTCGTTGAGATTCGACAGAGGGTACCCAAAAGGCCAAAACTACTTAAAGACATAGTCTTTAGAATATAATTTTTATCAAATGATTAAATAGAAAAAAAAGGGTTATCACAGAAGACATATTGAAACTCTTGGTTTTGTACAGTCTTTTGAGATTTGAACTTTTGGTCCCACAATTTTCTATGTTTGAACGATCACCAAAATAATTTGATTCAAAGATCAGTACCTTTGGATGGTTGGTTTTGGGCTAATGTCATGATGAAAAATGACATACAAAATTAGTAACGGTTTGTGCATGCATGATTCAGCGGATATGTTTCAAGTGTGAAAGGTTTATACAAACTTTTATATTAGCAATTACTAGGAAACTAGTTGAAATAAGTTGTCTTTTGGAAAACCGTATTGAGGAAAATGTATATTTGTCATGTTAAAACAAATTACGATTTATGCATAATATGGTTTAACATATGTTTCAAGAAAGTTTTTAGAAACTTAGGGTACATGAGGGAGGTTTTTCCTGTTCGACGCAATTGTTAGGTTGATATATTAGGCCCATATATTATAAATTCATAACTCTTATATACGAAATATAATGCACACAATGAATTGGAGAGGTGTAAAAGTGGTTTTTATTATCTTCATGTCTGGTTTTCATGTTGTTGCGGTGTGCAGGCCATCAATGCTAAAATACAGGCATTTAGCCATGGAAAAATAATGTCTGGGATAAGATCTATTGATGTACTAGAATTGTTAAACGGTGGACTCAACATTCTAGTCCCTGGATATATGACTGTAAAGGATAACGTTCTGCTGAGTTTTACACAATCATTCTTCCTTGCACCACAAGACATCAGTGGCTTCTTTGTATTGAATGAAATTTTACGCTACACTGAGCAAGGTGGCTGAAATATACACTTATTTAGCTGTGTTTGAAGCATTACTCAAATTTGGAAATTTATATTCATTTCCTCTCATTCTTGAAATCTATTGATCTGCAGCACCCAAAACTGTTCTTGGGCAAGCTGCTGAATTGGCAGAGGAATCTCAAGCTGAAAAGGTTGTATAGAACAATTCAGTATGTGAGTTTACATTTACATATGGTTGATTGTATGATTCACGAGTCTAATTATTAATCAAATTATAGGTTTCAGATTGTTGTCCCTCTAATTATTTCTCTAGTTTGGTTTTAGGAAGTTAAATAAATTTTAGAAGTGGCTCAAATGGGTTAGGTAGTTGGTGAAAATAGCAATGCGAATCGGAAAGGGTTAGGTACTTACGTTTACTAGCACTTCTTTATTGTCCATTTTATTATTTTTAAAATTGTTATTGTGATTACAGAAGTTATATCATTACAATATATTTCTAAGTTTTTTGTAACGCGATTCAGGAGGTTGTATGTATTAAAGTAAATTTGGACGACTTTCAACCCATCTGACATATTTCTTGTTACCAAAACTTAAATACATTTGTCAAATTTGGATTTCTAATTTGCCAGGTGAATGGTCTCCATGTCCACTCCAAAGGTAATTTCCTTATACTTCCTATATCGGATGAAAGCACAACTGTTACCCATGTTTGACAAAATTAACATTCAACTCACTAATTAGCCTTTGTCATTGTTAAAATACTTTTTGACAGCCCAGTTTCTCTTCACACAAGTTTTTGTTTTGTTATTTTCCAAGTATCTTTTAGGTTTTGACATATTGTTTCATTTTTACAAGAGGAGAGCCTTATAGATGGCAAAATGAGTGGGTTTGGAAGCGGTTCAAAAGTCATAACATGTAAGAAAAGTTTGTATGGGTCGCAAACACTTTCTTTTTTGTTCTTCAACTATAAAAAGACTTAAGTTTTTAAGCATGATCACTAAACTGTATTATTCTTATTACAATGATGATCCAATATAAAAAGACTTAACTAGGTGCTATACCTGTCACCAGAATGTTGTAGAAAATGAAGAACACATTAGAACAGCTAATTGTGCAGATTCCTATTAGTTTGTATAGTTCACTCATGGCTTCATGACTTGTAATCTAGTAATCCCCATATCCATACAACTAAATAAGTATATCAGCACGACTTACATCAATGACACATTATCCTTATTTTTATTAGGTATAATTTGCTGACAACATTTTTTCGTGTTTGACATTGGATTACTATCCACACCTTTGTTCAATTTGACAATGAGCACCGGTCACCATCTTCCTAGGCAAACAAACCTACATCTGATTCATTCTATTAAGTAAAAGTTTTGAATCAACCTAAGAATGATAGATTTATAATCATTTTTTGACTTTCAAACTCAATTGTAGGTCTAAGATTTGATGCTTTCAATTTTTATTGTCCAAGTGATCATAGGTTTGCATTGTTGTTGATCAATCAGGTGGTTGTGAGTTCCAAGACTTCAAGTATCCACCCTTGCGTATATATATGTATGTCATATATGTACGATTGTTCATGTATGTGAAATAGGTTGTAGGTTGCTGTTCATTTTTTTGTTTAGATGTGTGAAATTTTCGTTGATGAACTTCAGTTTTGACTAAACAATTTTGCTATTAGAACTCATGTAGCAACTATTCATACCAATTGCTAACCTAAAACTTGGATGCCTATTTCAAACCTATAATAAGTGGTTTGGGTTGTGTTAAATTGGTTAAACTAATGGCCCACTTATACCTAACTTGCAAGGCTTATTGATAAATATGGGCGTATGAATAGGATAAGGATAAGAAGATAGACGTGATACAGAAACTATTTCCTTTACTTAAATGTCACCTTGTTTTTTGGTCACACAATTAAATCTTTAAGAAAGCAACCCACATGCATAAATCATTAAAACACAAACCAAAGCATTAAAATTTACTGTTTTTAGATGGAAAATGAACATAAGTTCATTGACCATGCTACAAAACTAACATGTATATTGAGAAGCAAGTTTAAGGGCAAAGTTGTCAAACACCTCTTCCAATTTAAAAAAAACCCAAAATAAAGGGTAAATCACAGTTTTGCCACTAGCCCTTCAAAATATTTGATAACCAAAATAACTCAAAAGGCCACAAAGGAAACTATCCAAAAAGACAGTAGCATAAACAAGTATGAATTCCTTAACTACATACAGAGCTTTACCCTCTACTTAGAAAATTGAGAAAAGCCCTTGAGTTTTGACCCAGCCTGGTTATCCAAAAACCACACCAGTTTCCCTACAACTGGCTCGATCAGCCTAGCTGGCAAAACCGGGCACTCCGGACCCACATCATCTATCACCAGATGGGCAGCTTCCGCACTTCCGCCACCTGTCACAACCACCGCAACATTGGCTGCAGAGTTGATAACCGGCAGCGTGAAAGTGATTCTTTCAGGGGGTGGCTTAGGGGAGGTGGTGATGAATGTCACCCATTCATTCTTTTCATCAAGAACCGAATGATTTGGAAACAAAGACGCCATGTGGCCATCTGGGCCCATCCCTAGAAGGATTAAGTCAAACTTCGGGAAATCGCTGATGTCAGAAACATTGACCACACGGGTTCTGACTAGTTGTCTGATCACAAACTCGTATTCACTAGCAGCTTCTTCTGCAGTGAGAGAATCATTGATGGAATGTACATGGCTCGGAACAATAGGCAACTGCAAAAGGAACTTGCATACTTGGTATATAATATAAATGGACCAGGAGAAGGGTAAATTTTAAATGGGTTGGGTTGGGTTGACCCCGATCACTTCTGTCCATAAGGGGTATCAAACAAGTAGTGTAGCAAGTGAAAGGGGGTACTTTTACATGGGCCGGGCCAGGACGACATGGGGTCACTTCTTGTCAATTGTTTTAAAATATAGATACTGGGTTACATACGAATTCCAAACGCCACATTATTTCAATAATAATCTGCCTTTTGAACAAGATGATTTATGAGCTTTAAGTGCATTAAAATACAATTCTGGTGCCTTTAGCCCATTTGACCCGCTCGACACAATTTACTGGTTTCTTTTTATGCTAAGCTTGTTTCTTTTACCCGATTGACCCATTAAATATAAAACATAACCCGAATAAGTCCATTCACAAGTAATTGGTCAAGAAGACATACCACCTCTGTCATTAAGTCAAGGTGGTCCACCTACTGTACATAAAAAGCCAAACAAACTACAAATCGAAAACGGAACTGATGTAAATGGATAGACCCTTAATTTGTTGGCCTCAAGTGAATATTAACAAATAAAAAGAGGGAACTTTTTTGTCCCACTACAATACCAATTTAACGATTACAGGGATAATCAATAATGTGTGGTAACAGCTGGAAATGTAGTTAAAGATCTTAAGATCAAGAACTGGATAAGGCAGAATCAAGATTTAGGTTCCTCTTGATTATACAAAATGGGTATTAGTAAATAATGTTTTTCTACTCTTAATTATACAAAAAGTCACAAACTTTATATAACATATGTTCACACTTCAGAAGTTTTATAAAGGCAAAAAATGATTGTTTGTATCCATATTCATGCAATGATAAAAAATCAAACCAACTCACCTCCATTTTGTAAAAGAATACACAAATAAAGTTAATAATAACAGAAGCTACATATGTGTAAAAACTAAATTACCTTAGACAACAGTTGATCTTTAGCAAGTTTATAGTTGCTATCGACATGATTTTTACCAACTACGCGTTCATCTGCCCAAAATATATACCATTTTGACCAATCCACAGTCTTGTTATAAGGAGCTCCACATAGATTCCTGTTTTCAACTCAAACCGTTCAATACAAAATGACAGTTTAAAGCCATACAAATTTTCCATCTAACACATTAAAATTAAGTGATGTACCTTAATAAGCTAATAAGTGAACCACCAGATAAAGCAATGGCGAAAACGCCACGTTCTTTAACCGATGCTTCGGATAATTCCGCTACATAATCAGCTAAATCAGTGCTAAGTTCATCCAAATTTTCATGAATCCTTACCTGCCCTCTGTTTTTGTTTGATTCCAAAAGAGCCATCTTTTATAAACCCCAATTATGTCTAAAGAAAAAAATGATAAGAAAAATAATTAATATTTTTAAGCTAAAAAGATCAAAAACAGGTATAACACACTATACCCAACAATGCAATGTGAAAATTTTTGGACAAAATTTCTATATATATTTAGCAAACAAAAATGGGTTCTAAAGACTAAAAACATGATTAAGCCATAAATAGTAAACAGAATCAGAATCAAGATAACACAGAACAATTCTGGATACCATGAACTAAATAAAAACAAAAAAAATAAAAAATTTCATACTTAAACACAGCCAATAATCCAAACAAATAATTACAGTTACCAAGGTAAACTATTAAAAATAAATTATAGAGATACTGCATGATACATAAAGCCCAAATCACAAACAAAATCTGATAAAGATCATACATTCATGAAGCTGCAATTAATTATTAGCATCATAATTTATATTAAAGAGAGTGAAAGAAAGAGAGGGCTTACAAATAAGAAAAAAAGGGATGCGTGGCAAATGAAGTAAGATGGTCATGAATATATATATATATATATATAAATAAATATATACATAAAACTATAACTATATATTCCGTATAATAATATTATATGATTTATTATTATTTAATTTATATAAAAATGATTATAGTTACTTTTACACACAAACACACGCAATGTGACGATAGGTACACAATGTAACATTTTTCAGCGATTATTATATAAATAAACATGGATTAAATAAGTTGTAAGTAAAAAAGAAAAATTAAGTTTGTAAACAATAAAGGTGAGCTTTATCACCTTTTTTATTATTATCTTTTAGAATTTTAATAAGCTAATATGCTTAAGACAAACACCCTCTAGTATTAAAGATTTTGAGAATGTTTTTCGATATTTAAATAAAATGGAAGTACTTAATTGGTGATTAAAGATTTTGGAGAATGATTGATGTGTGATAAGTTACGACCATTTGAGTAAGCTAAATTTTTGTTTTTTAAATTGGTCAAAAATAAGTGATTTATCATTACAAATTTAATACGAACAATATTTTTTAGATAAATGACATGATACATGTTGATAATCATGTCATATAATATGAATGTGTAAATATTTAACTTTTCATAATAACATGTCATATTATTTTAGTAGATGAAAGGGTGAAACAGATAATTCGTAACTTTTTTTTTCTAAACATTAGGGAAGATAATGTTAATTGATTTATAAGGAGTATAGATAGATATTCTTGAAAGCAAATAGACCATAAAATTCACTTGCATTCATTTCCTTATTTATTTCGTCTTCTCATTATTACTATTTATTTATTTATTTATTTATTATTCACTTACTATTAACATCTTTTTATTTTTAATTTTTGTGAAAGAAATTAATGTTAATAGTACTTAATACCTTAAACTTGGTAGAATTACAGGTAACTCGTCGTGTGAGGTCGACCTTGATTAGTTGTAATCCTTATCTTTTTAAGATGTTAATGATGAATCTAAATGTTTTGTTACGAAACTTGTAACTTTTGTAAAGGAGATAATATGTATACTGTTTTTTGTGCTTTTTAGGTAAATCACAATATTACATTATTATTATTATTATTATTAATAATAATACACGATATATAACACATAGTGATGAACATTTGTGATATACACGTAAAAAGGTGCACAAATCCACTCTCTTTTTTTAAAGGGTAAATATTAAATAATTCCGCACTTATTATTTTGTGGGACTGAAGTCAAATAATTTAAATGATTATTAACCTTTAAAAATAATGGTAATACACAGCGTTAGCCGTCAAATAAAATACTAAAATCGACCTCTTGTGATACAATATCCAAAGTACGTTAACTAAAATATATAGCAGTACGTTGACATCAGAAGGAATGCAAATTTGTAAAACAAAACTTGACTTTTTATTGATCATTGCTTTTAATTTTTGTCAAAAGTAAATAGTAATAACATGAAGACATTTTTTAGTGTAACCCATTCTCGTAATATAGGGTTGTAATCAATTAGAATTGGAAGATTCAAAGCAGTAGCTAGTTGAAGGGTACGTAATTTGTAAAAATTAGTCGGAAGTTAAAGCTAGCAGCTTAAATTTAAAATTTATAGTCAAGCGTATCGTTATAGTTGGAAGCTGAAGTTCATAATTTAGTAGAAATATTTAACAAAGTAGTTAGAATCGGAGCTTGTAAATGTTAATTTACATCAAAGAACAATAAAAACATAATTACTTTTTAATTAAAGGGTATTTAAGTAATTTAAATTTTTATAAACTCTAATAAGCTTCCAAACACTACCTCTATTAACTTATTTTTCAATTACCTCCTACAACTTTTACTTACCAAACAAAATTTTAAATTACGTTTTGAAAAATATAAACTTAAACTCCAATAAACTAGATGTTGAAGTAACAGTTTTCAATCAAATGAATATACATACTTCAAATGAATGATACATATTATTTGTTGGACAAAAATTAATATAATTTTGAAAATGGGATTAATCTTGTCTTATATATTAGATTAGTTTTTTTTTTTCCCATGCGATGCACATACACGAAAGCATAACAACTGGAATACATAACAAAATAACAAATATAAAGCACCATTTTGATAAAAACGTAATATTATTGTGTAAGCTATTGAATACGTAGTTAAATTTTAAGTACAACTAAAGGTAGTTAAGCAATAAAACAATTGAAATACATAGCAAAACAAATAACGTAATTTATAGAATGAATTACATTCTTAGTCTATGTATGGGAGTGAAATAAAAATCCAGGTCAATGGACTGAATTCTAAAAAAATCTGACCCAGGGACTCAGAGTGAAATGAGTGACATATTACAAGGACTGAGAATGTAATTTATCCTAATCTATAAGTGGGATAATACATTCGGAGGCCACCCAATTCTATTATTTTCGTTTTTCAGAGTGTATGCACACACATATATATATATGTATATATATATTGAAAGTCACCCATTTATGAAAATGATTTTATATGCACTTGTGTATTTTGTTTCATTATTACGAAATTTGACCAAAATCTTACTGAAAAAGCAATCATAATTACAAAATTTTATTATGCAACCAATGATTTGAAAGTTTAAATATCTAAAATGGCTTAAAAGATAGCTTTTATTGACACTTTCTGGTATGTTTTCGATCGAATTTGGAATAAATGAGACAAAATACAAATTTAGATGATCTACAAAATTATTTTTATAAATAGATGAAATCCAAAAGCAAAATTTTAATTTTTAATTGACATCTTGATGTATAATATTCTAAAAGGTGGCCTTTGTAAATTGAGAAGAACATAATGTGTTAGTTTACATACCAATTAATTAAAAACGTTAAACAAATTATTGGGAGAAGACTTGCTAAAAAGAATTGCAAGATGTTACATACTAATAGCATTATATAATATTACATTGGGTATTTGGATTTGTTGCTCTGGTTTGAATTGAGAATAAAGATTTTGGCGAAACAAAATCACAAAAGTTATTATCATTTTTGTGAAAGACTTAATTGTTGGCCGATCAAGTTAAGGATGATTTATACAAAAATAATACAGTTTAGCCAAATCTGTACGCATTCTGCCGATTTTTTCAAAGTAATACTTTAATTTTAACCCTTCAACGCGATAGATAAAAAACAGTAATCGACTCATTCATAAGTAAAGTGATATGCTCAAAATAATTTTGAAAAAGAAAATGAAAGGATTCGATATGATTACCAAGCCTTATTGAAAAATCTTAAAGAAGAATCGCATATCATTTTGTTTTTATTCACGAGCTTATAATTGATGTAACATTTAAAGGTTTGCAAAATCATAACTTAGTACATATATGAATATTCTAAAAAGGTTACATTACTTTAAAAGATAAATTTACGTTAGCTATCCTAATTGGAGGAAATAACATCTAACATTGCAAACGACATTTTCACAAAACAAATTAAACCCATTGTCATACTTTGGCAGTTATTAGATCATTGCAACCGAAACCAAGCAACTACAAATACAAGACGAACTACTTTTAGCAAAACTACAAACAAAAGGTGCCATGAGCCAGTACCTATTTTAAATATGACGCAAGGCGTAATCATTCATACCAAACTTGACCAAATACAAAAACACAACATATGCACGAAAGATATAACAACAGGAAGTCGAGATCAAACATGATCCAATATATATTAAAATGATCCTAAAAGATCCAAGAGCCTGAAAACACATATATATATATATATATGTAACGCCCAAAAAATTGGAGTACATGAGAAGTAACATTAGGGGTTATTAGGGTTTAGAAACTCAAAAGTGGCAATACATGTTAAGGCTAAAAGTAAGCACCTAAAGTCTACGAGATATATCATTCAAATAAATTGTTGAGATAAATAAGTTACACATTCGCTTAAATATTTGATTGACGTGAATGTAGTGAATCCATCATGTATTAATAATTCTTTTGTTGATATTAAATTAAAAGATAAATAATGAGATCAATTAAAATTCTTAAAGTATAGGAACTTTAAAATATTTCGTTTAATAATTATAATGAGATACTACTTCAAGTTAACGTGACAATAATTTTTTATAGAACCTTTGATAATAATATAAAACAAAAATGTTTATGCGTCCAAAAGATAAGTATGTCACATTAACAACTTCTATTATTCTTCTTTAGTTATATAGTAACATATACATATATTCTAATGTATTTAATTGACACAATACTTTATGCAAACATTAAATAACATTTGATCTTGCCCCTTGAATTGAATAATTGACTATTTGCCAATGGAAAGGTGACTTGAAAGCTTCAAACATATTATTTTATTCTAATTGATAAGGGGATGCCACTATTTCACTTTGCTTCGAACCATTTAAGCCTTTATTTAATTTCCTGAAATTAATATATAGGAATTTGTTCCGTGCCCAATAAATAATATGCAACTTTATCTTTCCAACCATGAATATTCAATTGATTATAATTTTAATCTTTTAGTTGGTTGTCACCTTAAAACCATCTATCTGAGTTTCCAAGGCTAAACTATCCATAGTTTATTCAAACCAATATTTTACAAGTATTTGTAAAGCTTAAATCAACAAATAAATTCACGAATTCATAGTTTGATTGTATATTTAATTTTATATTTTTATTATTATATGTATATGTATATAACTTCAAACCTCCATTAATATAAAGAAATGTTTTCAAAAATATAAATAACTCTTATACAAAAATATTAACTTAAATTACATAGGAATACAAAATATACAATTTTCTTTTTTGTTTTTTGTTTTTATTCTTGTAATGATAACCGGTTTGTCTTTTAGGTTAACGTCAAATGCAATTATTAAATAATTTGGTCATCTCATTTTAAACTTGAAACCTATTAATATTATTGCTATTGTCACTTAACGTAATTTATTCTTGTTTCACTTTAACAACTATACGTAACCTTAAGTTTAGTCATGTCACTTTGTTTTAAGTCAGAAATTAAGTTCCAAGTTTCAAGCCAACTATAAAACCTAACATATACAATTATGCTTTTCAAATAATATGGACCTTAATTGTGTTGATGTAACATGCTATAAATCCTTACGTAGACTCGTTACTTTTTATTAATTAATAAGACATGTTGAATATCTATATTTGCTAACATTTTGAAATATCATAGACGTATCTAAACTACGCCGACTTTTGTAGTTCTAGAAAAAATAATTGTACATTGTTATTTTTATATTTATACATACATAATATATATAAAAAAATGGTAATTATAGGATACACCTACCAAAAAAAGTAAAGGGTATTTGGGACTGTATTGGACATCAAATTAAGTAGATGAAAATAAATGATAGGTTGAAATGAATGATCTAAAAATGATGAAAACCCCACATCATCGATCACAATCATGAGTTTATTTATTATCTTCTTTATTATATAACTCTACCCAATTGTCGTAGGAATCTAGCAATTCGAGCAACTACCTAAAATTGACATATCATAATAGTAGGAGCTGCAATAATAAATATAATACTTGGTGGAATTATATACTCTTTTATATCATAAGAATTTCATTTTAAAATAGGTTTGCAAAATCTCTAGTTTACCTTTTAATTTAAACAAGTCTGACTTATAAAACTTGTCACATTTATAATAAATGGAATTTAAATCTTTAGGACCATAATATAAAAGGGGTATAATAGAAACTTTGAACATTTATAATAGTTAATTTTTAAGCGAATAGATTTTCAAAATATTTAAATAGAGTGACGTGAATGAGACGAAAGAAGTAGTATTAAAGATATATAAATAATAAATAATTTCTTATATATTTGACACGTAATAATAAAATAATGTGTGTGAGCCTTTACCTTTTTAACAAAGGATAAGCTATGATTTATGGTGCTCTGAAGACTAAAAGATACAGTAGTAAGTAAAACTTAGATAATAACATCTCGTTGAGTCTATGCTTCTATGGGAATTAAAGAAGCTTTTTGTTTTAAAAAAAAAAAAAAAACGGCTCGTTAGATGTTAGTACTTCAGGTCTAGTAGTAACATTCAATTGGGCAGTATGCTAACGATTCTGATATTCGCCTGAAGGGATAAAAGTTTCGGGTAGGACTCTAACTTGAGACCTCCCCTAGTCAAACATTCCCTCTCCAAGATCCCAGATCCCATAAGGAGATCTTGATGGCCAACTTAGCTGATTATGAGAATTAAAGAAGTTGATGTGTGCTTTACAGTTATCCTATTTACAATTGTCTAAACACCATCCGTATAAAATTTACAAATATATAATGTTGATTATCACCCATGTATGTATACTTTGTGGGTTTGTGGCCTAGCTAATGTATAATTATTACAGTAAAATACACTATTTGGTGAGTTCGCTTATATATACTTTCAACTTAAATTGACCACTCTGTTTAGATTTATATTTCAGTATCGTTTAGCAATATTCTCAACAACTATTTACTACTATTTGTGTTCTTACAAGCTGATAATTAATCAATAACTATTTTTTAAAGATATATACATCATATATAGATGATTTTTTGGTAAACAGTTTATGCAATGAGGAGCGTTTTGTCATTTGTATACTACCGTATTTTATCCACTCACCACTAAATATGTCTTAATTGTATTTTATACTTTAAAAGTAAGTTTAACAGTGCACAGAGAAGCTGTATTATTTTATGTATTATTAAAACTTATAATATTCGCATTAAGATGTCATGGATTCTGTTTTGTTTGCTCAATGCCCATTAATCAACCTCAAAGGTTTAGTTTGATTTAAGTACCTCTTATAACACGATAAGATCCAGATCAATTTCAGTTTTAAAAATCTAGCGTATTCAAATCACAACTCGATCAGCTCAATTATCATCATGGGGACGTTATATGGAGGTTTCACAATTCTTTCACCTTCATTTTAAAGAAGCCAAATCGATCGGTGTTGTCTGATGAAGTCATGCTTCTGTCATATTCTTGGATAGTGAATCGTAGCAACAAAAATACTTTTAGTCGGCTAGATTGACTTCTTAAATCCAACCTCGCTTGAGATCACAAGTTGTTACTTTTAATCCAATCCTTAGTTTCTTACTAGGATTCTTGGGTTCTTTTATTTATAAATTATGTCGTTCTAAAAAAGAATCATCATGACTTATAATATATACCTTAATTATAACAATACTTTATATACATATATATATATATATATCTTCTTAGTGATGCAATCACTAGATACAAGCATCCTTTGTTCATGGATCACATAGTTTCGTTTCCTAGTTAACATGATTATATTAGGTAGATTTTTGTGCATTGTTTTTTACTTTTCAGGCCCATTTGGGACCATTGGTTTGCAAATTATCATTATCATTTTTTCTCTTTCTTTTTTTAACATCAGACCTACAAGCTAATTCGAATGGTATGTACAACTACAATAAATATGTCACTACAAGAAAATAGATCTATTGCAACGACAAATATCGTCTCAAAAAGATCAAACGCCGTTGCAAAAGTCTATATGCAATGACATGTCGTCGCTAAAGGATCCTCTCAATGTCCTTGTGCTAGTTGGTCTTTTGTGACGACTCTGCAGCCGCTCTTTAATCTCGGACCATCTTAAGAAAATCAATATCAAATACCTTTGAGTTTCTTCGACGACACATGCCGTGTTAGAAAAATAGTAACAGACATATATATTGACCAACTAACACATGTCGTCACAGAAAGAACTAGAATTCTTAAAATTAAAATATATTGTCTTCGCTAAAAGTGACGCGGGAAATACTTCCAAACAAGAAAGTCAAAAATGAAATAAAATTATCTTTTAGCAACGAAATGGTCGTCGCTGAAAGTGAAGTAAACAAAGTTTCCTGTCAAAGTCAAAAAGCGAGAAAGTTTTGTTGTTTAGCGGCTTTCTACACAACACATTGTCGTCGCTAAACCCTTCGCCGGATTTGCCTTTTTTCTTATAATGTGTACATAACAAGTAAGGCCTGAACCAACAAGTAACTCTTCATTGTAGGGTTCTTCATACACTACATCTCGTATACCCTTTGGTTTTTTCATTTTTGTTTTCAAGTAGAAGATACAAAACAATTATGTTTTTTTTGTTTTGTTGGTTTTTCCGAGGGGAAAACATTGAGCGTCACCTATAGACGCCCCATTAAGGAGTTCGATCCACAACTAACACTAAAGAAGTACTTTTGTCATGTTTTTAAAGCTACGAACGCGATCCAAAAAACTAACTTGGCGAATGTCCACCTCCTTATTGTTAGCGCAAGCATGGTAAAACAAATAATGCAAGGATAAATGAAAACCATATAATCTAAAATAGAGAATTAATGAATAATGAAAAAATATGGCATTAATAGATAACTAAGCATGCTACATGAACATGGCCAAAAGGACATGATATGCAAGTCAAGAGAGAAAAAGACGTATACCTACTGCTTAGTTGAAGGTTTAACGAAAAATAAAATAAATAAATAAATATCAATCGATGGATCTCCAATAAACATTCGATTGACGCATCACATCGCACATAACAAACAAAACATATCTTTTAAAATTAAAGAAAAAGTCTGCAAAGCTCAAAACTTGGGAAATTTTAATTTTCAGATACATCCAAAATTGAACTAAATGGTCAATTTAGAGCAATATTGTATTAAACCATCTTTATTCTAAAAAAAGTGGCTTATGTCATAATTAAGTTTTAGGACATGAAAGTCATTGACAATTAATGAAGCATCAAATTATTAAGCAAAAGACAAATGTAGGAAGTGGGCAATGTGAGGCTAGAATCTCTGGTAACATGAAAATGTTGAGTGTATCTTGAATTCATGTCAAAGATTCCCTTATTATTATTTTAAGCAAGCATCAAGTATTTTTATAGGTATTTTCAACTTTATAAAATAAAATAGGTAAGAATTTTACTAATCATGACTCTTAAGCCTATAATTATATTTATAAATTTTCTAAAATTATACTTCATCATTTTCATATATATAAATTTTTAGCATATCTAATTATAAGAAATGAGTATAAATATAAATGTAACCACTTTGTATTAATGTGAAATGAGTTTGTAATTGTATTTTTGACATATTTAACGATAACACTAACTCTAAAGGATATGACCAAAAACTATTAATAACTGCGAATTGGAATCAATAATAATATTGATTTTTGCTTTAATGTTATAAAAAAGGAAAAAGAATCATAATATTGATAACTATAATGGTTATTAGTCAATAATCGGCTTAATAATTTGTTAATATAGAAGATAACATTGTATATCTTTTTATATATAAAAGGTAAAGGTGTGATGTAACATTTTGATGACCTGAAATTAATTTAAATATAAAATGCTTAGGATGCAATCCCAAATTAATATAATAACTTTATTTGTTTGTTTGGAATACAAGTGGTATTATCTTG
This sequence comes from Logfia minima, assembly GCA_963921325.1. Taxonomy (NCBI): domain Eukaryota; kingdom Viridiplantae; phylum Streptophyta; class Magnoliopsida; order Asterales; family Asteraceae; genus Logfia; species Logfia minima. Next base: position 24,322,759 of record OY992766.1, read on the forward strand.
AATTCTTATTACGGAGTAGAATCTTTCTAAAAATGGCAGTACTTAGGTAATCTATTCCACTTGACAATAATTGTTTTTCTCATATGTGTCTTTTGTATTTTAATGTGTTTCGAGAAATATGTGAATTAAATGGAAAAAAAAAAAAAAAAAACTATAGGTAATTGTTCATGTCTTATTAAATAAAAACTAAAAATGTTTGGGATCTTGACTGATACTTCATCACACAAAATATCTTTAAGTAAAACACATGTAGATGGTACTTAAATAATTTTTACATATATTTGGTTATATTTAAATGAAGATATAAATAAATAATATGAGAAAAAGAAAAGAAATATCTGCCTTTCTAAAACAAAAGTATATTTTGAAGTAAATAATAATGGAGGGGCACAAGGAAAATGTCAAAATCAGAATGATAGGACACCTTTTTATTTTTGGGTGATAACTGATAAGAAGGGTAGTGTGGTCCACTTTATCTACTACAAGTTATTCACTATGCTTTTTGTTGATGTTGATTTTCATTTAATTAAATTTTTAACCCTTTATACATGTCAACTCATTTCTTGCAATTGCCTTCTTTCTTTCAGTTACCTTTTTTAAAAAATAAAATAAAAAAGAAGTTATATCTACTGTTCAAATGGTCCTGTTTTCTTGGTAAAACTGGTTTCCTTTTTACTAAACATGATCAGGTCTATAATTAAAAGTCAAAAGTGACCTTTTCCCTTTCAGAATACCATCTTTTTTCTTGTTTGCTTGTTGGTTTCTCTTTAAATCATATGTGGGTCTAATTTGGTCTCATGCTATTCTATATGTATATGTTCTTGTAATGTGATTCAACTGTTTGGCACCTACATATCATGTGCATCATAAATGACAGGTCCCTTTTTTTGGTTTACAATTTATTTAATGTTAAGTTGATAGTGACCCTGAACTCTTTTTTTCTCCAAATTCTCGTGGACAAGTAGAAACGCAGTGACTCCGTATAACATTTTATTGAGTAATTAATAAAAAAGGGATTTCAATTTCCCATAGACAGTTCACTAACAATTAACAACTATCGCTAGTTCAATTTTGGTTCGACCACTTTAACCCACACTCGAATTTGATCTAATAGCTCAATTAGCCTTCATGATGCAAACTCGGGCTTTAATACCTCAAAAATAAATAAGAAGCCATGTTGAATTAAGCAAGCTTGATTCAAGCTTCATACAAGAATTTGACATAGTTTAACTTGAACGTGCTTGAGTTGAGTCAGAGCTCAAATAACATGATAAAAATCCAAGTCGATTTCATAGAAGCTTGAACCCAGTTACACTTCGAGTTCCTTTTAGTGTACTCAAGCTCAAATGAGAAGATAAAATGCTTAAATTATTTGCAACCCTAGTTGTCACATTCATAACTTTTTGAATCAGAAACAAAGAATCTAAAAATGTTCACCAGAATCTTAAAGGAACATAGTATAGAAGGTTAAGACAGATAGTCTAAAGAATAGTTTGATTAGTGATTGAATATATACATGATAAAATCGTAGGCAAACTGATTCAGACCTATAGAAACTAATTTTACACCATTACAACACTGATGATGGAAAGGTTTATGCAGTTGCAAGTCCCCTAGGTTTGACTTCTATTGGCTTATTATATTAAGAATTTCACAAGAAACTACTACAAACTGGTTGGTTGAGTATAATATTAGATGTTATAAATTATAGATACCTGCTTTGTTATAACCTTAAAATAGTCCGAAGGGTATCACAAAGGTTCTGAATGGTTTGTTGTTCCTGAGTTGCTTGTAGTTCCTGCAGTGGCATCTCCTCGTAGCACCTGCGAATTGGACATCATGTCTCAGAAAGTCAGAACAGACATCTCATGCTCGTATCTAGACAGGCATTTTGTTCACCAAAAAAACTAGAGGTGGCAAAATGAGCAGGTTGGGTAACAGGTATAAATGTTCGGGTCGGATGAGACAAAATTTTATAATGACTTGGAAGGTTTTAGGCCTTAAAATAACACTTTGTGGCTTGGGAAACTTTTGGCTCATTACTAGTACAGCATAATTTCAATCCTACCCATTTATAAGTGAGTCAAAATTGTTAAATGCTTACATTTTATGATACGATAAAGCCTGTGCAAGATTCATCAATGTTGGACTAGAAGTGAGTCTCTGATAGACACTTGGAGGAAGAGGCAGCTGCAGTACCGTAAGGAGCCATCGGAGTTAAAGAAGCACATAATAATTTATGGTATATTGTACATCTAAAAGTATAGTAAGCTGAAGGTACCTCATTTTGTCTTCGGCCCTTCTTAGATAGTCCATCGCCCGTGAAAAGCTCTTGCAATGCTTCTACGGCTACATTTCCAACATCATCCAGATTTTGACTTCCAAGTACATTCTCAGATAACAATGCGATAGGAGATATATCAGTTGCCCTCAAAAACGGAATTGGCACCGTGTTGCCAGCAGCATATATGGACCAAAGCTACAATGCCACAATGAACTCAAATTAGAGAGCGACATAAATATTTGATTGACTAAAGAGAAAATTCATAATGGCAAATGTCACTCAGTAACAAAAACATTTTCCTTACTACAGGTGGCAAAAATGGGCAGTTTGCAAAAACTTCATAAATGCATATTTTTCAATTTTTAAAACTATTACTGGGCAAAAATATCATGGAAATAAGCTATAGAAGTATAACAAAAATAATCTCTAACACTTCCTAACAAGGTTATTAAAATCACGATCTTGATCGTGGTACGATCTTGCTACACACACACACAAAAAAACATGATGGATCGTTATACAATCATATGTAAGATCGTGGGATCGTAAGGATTGATCGTGGGATCAGAAGATCTTAAGTAAGATCGTTTTAATTTTTATATAAAATATTCATGTAAATTATTTTTGATATAAACTTGTTCTTGAAGTAGAATCTTACGATCCCGCTCTTGCAAATATGAAAACGATCTTGGGTAAGATCCCGATCTTAGCAACCTTGCTTCCTAATTAGCGATTCAGGAGGTTTTTACGCATTCGAATATACTCCGTAATTTTGTACGACTTTTACCCGTTTGACCCATTTATATGTTAAGGGTCGAGATTGCCACCTTTACCGTCTAACATTACCTACAACCATCTATATAGGTATATAACTATCATGTCATCATAACAAATAAGCAATCCAAACATCTATATTTGTATACTGTATACTGTATAGTGGTAACTGGTAAGAATGTTAGATATACTCCCTTCATCACATAAATTTGTAACATTGTTTCACTATGTTTTCCATAGCCAAATTAAATAGTTAACATGGAAGGTGTTTGCTTGGTGTTTGACTAATACAGTATGTAGAGTTGTAACATCATAATCCTTGTAGGATGAAAGATGAACTAAGTAAAACAATATGTACTGTTTGACCTTAAAATTGCATCCACAATATAAGCATAACTTTAGAGTTAGCAACTTCAACCCATTTACTTGATAATGGATCAATTTGGGTTGTGTTTTGACTCGGGTAGGTCAAATGGTTTTTTTAGCTAAAAGAGGAACGGTAAAATGGGTTGAAAGTCATTTAAAATCTACTTCTAACGCATATTAGCCTGTAAATTGTTTCATTCAGTGAATCAGATTAGACTATCATTGTATAAATCGACAAAAAAGTGTCAGCAGGCCATCAACCCAATCCGGCTGGCCCATTTCATCCTGTTAACCAACCCACCCATCTTGCCATATCTACATAATTTGCCAGGCTTAATCAACAAAGATTTATTCATGTTTATCCAAACAATTATAAGACAAGTTTACCTTGTCTAGTGCTTTCCGATTAACACCTTCATTCTTACTTGTGGCACTGATGAAAGCACTGTTACTTCCAATAGCTTGTTTAGTGTGTTCAGTAGTCGGTGATTCAACATTACGAAATGTATCTGCAGATGCACCAGCTTTCTTGGTCAACCTGAGGAACAATAACTGATTATTTGCATGCACAAATTACAAATCGCCATTAATAGATCCTACTAATACATATGGATAATGGATAATACAGAATAATGATATTCATGCTTCAAAACCATAGAACAAAGATAATTTAGGCCACTGACTGATGAAACTATGAAGAATATGTTATGATCTATAAACTTACCATCCTAACATCATCAATGTTCCATAATTCCATATCCTTTACATTTACCAAAAAGATATCTTAGAAATTATTAAGAATGATTTTTCCTACTAACAAATTTATCATTATATTAAATATCATATATCTTACTTGTCTAAACGTAATTCATATTTTTAACCAAAGAAAAATTATCTTATGATGTAACACATGTGAATGAGTCTAGGTTAATCAAACATGGCACAAGGTGTACCCTTTTTGGTCATCTTCACATCTACAGCTTACAGCAATATATACACAAATAAAGTATATGCTTCTGGGACGTATTTACCAAACACTATATGAAATATTGAATTCCTTAATCTGCTTTATACCAAGTTTTCTGCTAAAAGTTACAACCACTTGAGGTGGCAAATTATGACCCTTTTACTCATTAATGCGTTGACCTGGGTTGAATGAGTAAATTAAAAAAGAAGGCTGAAAGCAGAACAGGTCCAATGGGTTAAAAGTTCCCCAAAATGCACTTTTATGCATAAAACCTCCTGTATCACTTTATTCAGAAGTTGAATTATTATTGGAATAATATAATATTTGCAAAACATATTTGACCCACTGGTTATGTATATATAAGTTATAATTGTCGGACCGAACACATTTCGGGTCACACAATCTGAGTATCCGTTTTGACCAAACCCATTTTACTATTACCCAACATGCATGAACCACACATTTTGGCACCTCTAATAGCCAATTATAATGCAACCCAAACAGGACCTCTATAGCAAGAAAAGTACCATGGACTGACTGAATCTTCTCCAGGATCAGCCGTTGACAAACTTTGACCAAGTACTGACGCGGGCGGCAGTTTCTTTGTTGTTGGAACTGGTGTTGTAGCACCGCTCTTATCTATATCAACTTCACCATGAATTATGACACTTCCGAAATCACCTGGTCAGAACAAGTGCACACCAGTAACATAAAAGTGAAACTTCAGAAATTATTCTACTAAGGTTTATACTCGATTATTAACTTGCAAAAACATTCCATAGCTGAACATCCATATGTGACGTATTTTTACTCCTGTGGGATAAGAGGCCAACAGGCTTGTAACAGGACTTTGAAGCCCAAATAAAGAAGTAGAACCCCCATTATCAGTTATTATCTAGTTATTTTATTATCTAATAATGTAAGTTCAAAAGCATTTAATCGGAGAAGTTAAGCCTCATAGATATGTTGCATGCTAAAGACAAATTTTGTGGCATGACATCTTCAGTAGTATCAGTATTATTTTTTTTGGACAAGATAATACCAACAGAGACTTTTGGATTTACTTATCAATAATTCATGCTTCAAATTAATTGAATACTTGGCAAATAGAAGAATATGTATTTATCTCTACAAGATATTCAGATTGAACAGAGAAAAATATAATGCTCATTTGACCCCACAAGCAGTACCACTTACCCTTAGCATGTTGCCATCCAAATTCAGAAGTATAAGCAAGTATTTCTCCTAATGAATACCCTAATAATTCATAAACCACATACAAAAAATGCACCAAGCAAATGAAATAAGCATAAACTACAGGGCATAAATACCTACTGCCTCTTCCAAACCACCAGCTTTTACTGTACCACCCACAACAGGTACTCCATTAGGCACTTGATGAGGCTTAGATGGAACAGTATCTCCAAAGTCTTCATTCATTTTTGGTCCAAGTGTCTACATTGAATGGTCTGAAGGTAAAGTGGGAGCTATATATATGTGTATACAAGAGATAAATAAGAATGCACTTGCATACCCCATATCCTGGTATGGTCTCTGAAACATGTTCTGCTTCCAATGCCATAGCCGCCCTAGTTTGCTTTGCCTTTTCAAGTTTGGGCACCATAGCAGAAGCTCCACTTTTGCATTTTTCTATAAATTTATGCTGTTTCAAGTGAAAGAAACATAAACAATATGACATGGTAGTCAATAACTGACTTTAGCAGTACGCATATATATAAAAAAACAAACAAAAATCAAGTGGAGAATACGAGTTTATTTATTAATCCAAGAAGTGAAACACCGTTACCATTATGTCAAATGTTAAGCTACTATAGCATACCTTTAACAGCTCAGATGCAGTGGGACGTATACGAGGGTCTTTTGTAAGGCATTTTGCAATGAAGTCATGAAATACAAGAGACCTGTAACATGAGTAACGTGAGCTAAGCATACAAAAATACACGGTAAGAAAAATGCAAACCAGATTTGCTAGGAAAAAGAAAGCCCGCTATTAACTTCAATTCCACCATGCCAATATGTAAACATATATCATGGAGTATTTCAATGTTTAACAAGAAAATATGTCTTTCATCAAGAGACAAAGATAAACCATTTCTCTTTATCTTCAAGCATTGGAGCAGGTTCGATGGAGATCATAAATAACACCTGTTGCATGTGTTGAGCATGTTAATCCATGGATAATGACTCACTCAAACACCAGCAATACAAAACACGGAAAATTAAGGATGAAAGGAAACAAAAAGATGCATGAGCATATATCATAACGGTTACACGAAATAATATGACTAGCAATAAGAAACCAAATATGTATGTCACTGGTTGAAGGTAGAAAGCTGGCCCAGATAAAAGGTAGAATATGGAATTTTATCTTTCTACTTTCCATGTCTAAGTATGGATGGTTTCGAATAATTACATTTTACGTAGTCTTACTTGATTCCGAGTTTTCGACCAACTCAATTTTCCTAATTTGTAGTAGCATGTTAAAGATTAATTGCTCAAAATTACTGTTTACATTGTATATACTTTACTACATGAGAGAGCCTATGACCTATCTAAAGAGAATTGATCTGATAAATGTAAGTGAAGACATTAAAAATAAATATCAAGACCATCAAACCTACCATCATTACCTTTTATGAAAGACGGAAGAAAAAATGTTAATGCATTATTTACTAACAACCACACTTTCATGTCTCCTAAAAGAATTAATAGTAAGAATGGCTTTTAGCTTTACAGTTTCACAAGAGCCACAATGAATAAATACAAGCGCTAACCCTCATTGGATGCACATTCGATCTTGGTGGAAGGCCCTGAGAGAAATAAAATTATGAGACTTTAAGGGTAAACACATGTTCAATGCCTTCTTTTTTTTTCACAAGATCGGTGAATATACCTCTGCCATTTCGATTGCAGACACCCCAAGGGCCCACACATCTACCTGAAAAAAGAGAATACGTTCATAAAACGGTCAATTCAACTTGGAACATTCTTCACAGCAAAAGAAGATAAATAGACCAACTTATCAACTTTAATAGAGAAGGCCAACTCATGTAAATGTAACAATTGAGTTTCTAAAAGATAAACAGTTGCACTTGACTGGGTGCACAGTTGACCGGAAGAGAACTTAGATTCGCCCGGCCAGCAGGCGGGCGGCGTGCTTATCTTGTGTGACAACACTACAGAGCGAGTGGCTCTTCTAGATACACTTTCACTCGCCCCAAAATGAGTGTTCAGCATCTTTCTAATGTAAAATTACTTGCAGGTCCTAAACTATAGATATTATTTGAGAAGTTGGAAAAATAACGAAAATCTTCATTAAAACATATCTGTAATGGAATAGAGAACTACATTTTCCAGTGTTAAAATTCTATACGGGTCAAGGAGAAGATGCATATGACAGTAAGTAACACCAGAGCTTTTGACTATTATGTATTAACCAAACATGCAAATGTCATAGTGTTCCTCATTAAAACATAACTATTACCAGCAGTTAAGAGTAGCAATACAGGGAGGAAGATCTCAAGCAGTCGGATATAAGTATAAGTAGCCATAAAATGTCCATGTTACCTTCCCATCGTATCTGCTCTCCTGGATAACTTCTGGAGCCATCCAATGGGGCGTACCAATAAACTGAAAAAAACAAAATATGGCGATAGATTAAATGCAGAAACATGAGCACAATACAATCACTCGAGAGATTTCACTCGATGAAATTTATTAGAAGAGAGTTTGGACTTTAGAGAATCATCAAGCATGTGCAGTATGAATTAGTGGTTCATGATAAACCATCAAAGTGAAGAACGCAGCGCCATACCGTATTACGTTTGGACATCGTCCTTGTCAGCTGTGCAGCAACACCAAAATCACCTGTTTATGTTAAAAAAAAGTATTTATCATGAATTTCAGCATACATTATTACAATAAAACAGAGGGTTCTAATGTTGGAATAGTCAAAAGAAGATTGTTTACAGACTTCGAGGTCTATAAATCTTACCACAATAGACCATCTGGTAAAAGAATACATGAAGTACTTTACATATTATTTATCACATCTTACCCAACTTGACCTCTCCTTGTTCAGTCAACAAGATATTACCACCCTTAATATCACGATGCACCTTGAAAATTGAGTGTAAATAGGATAAACCCTACACCAAATGCAGCAGAGATAGGCATGTTAATATGGCCCACTACAGCACTCAAACTAGCCTTAATATAAGACAAAAGATGCAAGGATGCATATTAATAAGATCTAAGAGTACCTTCAATGTTTCCTTACATATATATGCAATTTGGCACTCCTCTAAAGGCTCATCAGTAACATTCATCAGATCAGCAACACTTCCTCCACCACAATACTCCATCACAATCTGCCAACAAATTGAGAAATTCAAAGAATCATCATCAAAAAATAAGTAAGGAAGAGCACTACTACTTGTTTCCACATGGAACAGTATTGTCGAAAGTTTTGATGGATGAAGACATGAAATGGTTGATGCATCAATGTCATACGAAAAAGTAAATTTGGGATGGCCAATGAACAAATTACCTTTTTCCTATAAGAACATTATGAGAATATGAGAATTACTCATCTCTGTATAGATACATAGATTATACAAAAATACAATTATCGGGATACTGATAGAAGTAATGTAAGACTGCATACCCAGAGGTATTCCTCACCCTGGTAGCTTCCTAGATAACGAACAACATTAGGATGACTGCATTGCTGCAACATCTCAATCTCACCACGAATTTCTTCGTACCCTTCCTCCTGATATATATAACATTGCAAAAGAACTTTGAGAAGTCAATTACCGATTCAAACTCAATACCGAATTACAGACGACATGCAACTATAACCTACCCCTTCAGATAATGATATCACTTTGATTGCAACCATTTCCGAGGTCTTTAAATCGCGGGCTTTGTAAACAGACCCGTAAGAACCTTTTCCTGTTACGACCAATATGACAACTTTCAGTAACTTCACTGTACACGGTAAAAACATATACAAACCCTAAAAGCTAACTGCTATGCCTTCCATATCTGAAGAACAAAAGTTGAAACAAATCGATGATGAATGATGATAGCAACATTAGGAAAAATAGTAGGTTCATCAATATGTTATTTCGCTTTAACTGAGTTATATCCATATTAGTATCTTAAATATATCTTAATTGTTCAGATATACTGATTTTTTGATAGTTAATATTAGGATATCTTAGGGATAATTTCCCAATTACTATTAAGATGATTGTTAGAGTTTACCTTCACCATTGTAAGTATGACTACCTCGAATATTGTTAGGTTAACAACTGTCTTTACTTTACCCATTCTTATATTAGGATGTAATACAAAGTAGGTCCTCGAAATAACCAACGTCGACTGAGATTTCTTGAACAGATGGAGGCTTTGGATGTCCTATCTTGCTTGAAATTTGCTATCTAAAGTAATTTGCAAACTGATACACTTGTTCATACTGGTCTTGATTGTACACTTAAAGGTGTTAACTAGAAGCATACCAGAAGTTAATAATCTGTATGGTAAAGGAAGAAAAAGGCTCAGTGTGACTCTGAACGGATTATGCAAAAAGTCTGAGCCTGTTAGGCGATGAGCCAAAAGTGATACAACTTGGGGCAACAATTAAAAGTTTATAACGCAGAAGTCAGAACCATTGAGGGTCTCGTCTCATATTAACTGTTGTTCAAGTTCTAGCTTGCACACTTTCTGTACAGGGAGATTTAATGAGATTCGCATATAAACTATATATTAGGGTCCTAGGCTGTATCTTGACAGAGACTTTTGGAAAGATGAGAGACATATAAAAATGAAATTTCACCAAACAAAACATAAATATTGTACCAAGCTCATGAAGCAATTCATACTTAGTAGACGGGTCTTCTCTGGTAACACTATCAGCAATCGAACCAGAAGACATTTTACTCGTCTTGTGCCGCGAATGACCTCTTTCCTCATCCTGTGAAGACGACGTCGTAGCACTCTCTTTCCTCGCCCTCCCAAATCCTTCACCTACCGCTTGCATACTCGCCACCGCTCTACTCATCGTCGACATTCCACCACCGCCGCCACTACTCCGCCGCACAACCGTCCCTGACACCGACTCACTCTCTCTCTGCTCCGATCTCACCACAACCGTTCCAAATCCACCTCCGTATTCATCATCATCATCTTCTTCTTCATCGGATTCATCTCTCCTGTACGTGGATTGCACGTGCCTACGACCAGTTTTCACGATCATCGTGCCGGGGATTCTCTCTACGTCGTCGTCGGAATCTACAGCTGCTCCGAAGTCCTTCGGAAGGCGTTTCAGAAGTGGAGGTAGTGATTCGTCGTCGTTTGGATCCTCGTCGTCTTTACATAGCATTGTAGCGTATATATCTCCTGTATCTATCTTTTTAGGGTTTTTTTGCGTTTTTGCATCGTCATCGTCTTCCTCATCGCTGTGAACTACAAACGTTGAGTAGAGCTCTGACTTCTTCTGTTTTTTGATTGTCCGGCGATTCGACGGAGAATAATCCATCGGAATCCGGCGTGAGTGAGAAAGAGTGTGTGTCGGAGTTTTTTAGCTGAACTGCGATGGTCAATAATCAAAGATGAAGAAACATGAGTATTTTTATTTTTAAACCCTTTTAACTTTAATGAATTGGTCGATTCAGTCCTATAAAAGTAAATGTATACATATAATTGCCTAAAACCTTTTAAATATATCATAAACTCATATGTACATGTTGAGTTGTATATGTTTGTTGAATACAAAAATTAACTATCGAGTGTTCTAATTTTTGTGAAAACTTACCTGGTTGCCGCTGCGAGGATTAATAACTGATTATGTGCATGTAATTAGGATGCATGCTCAAAACTTACCAACTAATTAATATTACATATATAAATCATCATACAACATACTAATGATTCAAAGTCATAGAACAATTTAAGACAATGTAGACCACAAGTAGAAAAACTAAAGTTTGAACAATGTTGTTTATGAAGTTCTCAGTTACACAAAATAAATTCAAGTCATGAAGATATAGCTTCTAAGGCATCTCATCGGATACAGGTGATACGTTTTCTATGTCACATTAATGTGTACGTCTTCTTAATGGCACATTCTTTGCATTTTCAAAGTACATCGCAAGCCTCCAAAAACTGGAATCTGTTCAGATTTCAGGAACAGGACCCGGTTAAGGGTCAGCAACAGGGACTGGTTCAGGTTCAGCAACAGGAACTGGCTTAGGTTCAGGAACACGAACTTAATCAGGTTCAACTTCAGCTTTTTTGGGAACATTAACAGGGTTATCTTCATTGGCCTATGAATGCTGTTTCACACCAATACTCTGTTGCTGTTGTTGTTGCCCTAGTCATCTACTGATGAATTACATTGCCTGTCCTAAATCCATGTTCAACCGCAATAATGTGCCTTGACTTCCCTTTCATGTATCCTCGTCCTCCCATTCACTTATTAGTCACTACACTAATCATCTTTAAAATGTCTCCATTAGTCCCCAGTACTAACTCAGTTTCTTCTTCTTTTGCAGTCGAAAACACCACAATCCCCGATATTTACTGGCTTGCTCTCTCCTTCATTTCTTTCTTTAACATCGGCAATTTTATCACCACTTTCTTTTTGTTCTTTCTCAATCTCCTTCTTCAAATGAACCGATTCTTGATCATTCACCCGAGTTCCATAATTTCTTTCATATGATTCTTGTCGATGTTCATCGTTTGATCCACATCCTAGTACTTGATTCATTTACTTCCTAACCATGAATATATTGACCACCTTTTTCTTTTTCTTTTTCTTCATTCTTTGTTCGACATCTTCAAATGTGATTCTTGGCATTCTCTTTCATTTTCTGTCGACGTTGAGAGCTCCAGGATTTCTATTCGAGATTTTACGTTCTTAATATATCCAGAAACAGTATTAATCACTTCCTGTTCTTTGAGATTTAACCACGAGCCGTTTCTTTGATTCCACCTTCTTCGACTAATTTGATGACTCGTTTCGATGTCATGATCATATTCTTGGACCGATTTCACGGTGGTATTAATGAGATTAATCTCTCGATTCTTAAATTTTGATCAAAATCGTCGAGATGAAGTAGTGACAAAACACTTTAGCTAGAAAAGAAAGACTTGTAAAATATATGGGAGTATATATGAATTTGATTGATTGTATATGCAGGGGCGGAACCACTATGGCGGTGGGGGTAGCACGTGCTACTAGTCAATTTTTTTCGCAAAGTGTGAAAAACTTTAAAATTTTCATATTTTAGTAAAAGTGCAACTAGTGAAATTTTTTAAGTGCAACTAGTGAAATTTTTTAAGTGCAATAAGTTCTTTATTAAAATACTAACTAAACTATGCAAGTGTTATTATAAAAGAAGGGTTTTTGATACAACAGATCCAGTTTTCAAAAAAATTTATAATTTAATAAGCTCAAATTCCTTTTAATGTTTTATTTTAAATTAATATTATATAAAAATATATGCAACCCGTGACATTTGATCTTGGTTCCGCTCCTGATTCATACAATCATAGTTTACAAACTCTTTGTTCTCCAGTTAAGTTTTTATTTTGGTCAATTAACCTCCATCTCTCGAAGGTTTTGGTTGAAAATGAAATATCGGAAGTTTGATCTCTTGAATCCCACTCTAGAATTGGTTGAGAATATGATTTTGAGTTGGAACGACTAATCAAATTAGTTGAAGAATGTGGAAACCAAGAAACGGCTAATGGTTCAAAATTCAAAGAACCAAATGTCATTAACAATGCTTTAAAATATATGATAAATGTGAAATCTCGTATAGAATTCCTACAGGAGATGTTAATTAGGTTGAACAACACCAGAATACGAAGAATATCGACCCAGATTCAATGTCGACAGAAAATGAAAGAAAAGCGAATAATAACATTTGTAACTGATCTATTAATTACTTGATTTGATATTTTTTGTGTAACTGAAAACTAGCTTGATAATACCAAGCAAGCATCTATTGTTCAAACCATCCTTTCTTATAACAATGTTACAAAGCTGGCATTTCATCATATATCGGTTACACAGCTGGTCTGATACGTACATTTTATATATAACATGCACTAACTAACGTTTACATGTCGCTGGAACTCTTTGCAATGTTAACATACGGGGTAGGCGGTCCATAATCTGGTTTCAAGTTCAGGTTCAGCAAAAGGCGGAACAGGATCAGCAGGCTTATCATAACTGGTTGATGAATCTTCATGTTTCGCCCCAACACTCTCTTGTTGTTGCATAATCATCGGCCGATACATTAGATGGCCTCTCCCAAATCCATGTTCTTCGTTTTTAACAGCAACTTGATCATTCTTTCTTTAACAACATCCACACTTGCAATACCTTCAATCTCCGATTTAGTATCCATCGGCCCATGACCAGTCACTATCGTCTCACTTTCAAAAAATTTAGTACAACCGGTCCAGTTTTCAAAAATTTTAGATTTAATAAGCTCAAATTTGTTTTAAATTTTTTTTTAATTTTAATTAATATTAATATTATATGAAAATGTGTGCAACCCGTGAAATTTGATACTGATTCCGCCCATGAGGGTTAGTGTACGTAACACGGGTGAGTCGTCCTCTTCCTCCTCAATGTTGTCGTTAGTGTTCCTACCAACGTATTTTGAGATTTTCTCCCAATCTTTCATCAATCATTCCTGATAATCTTTAATATGTAATTTTTAAAAATATTCTTTGATGTAGTATATGTGAAACTACTCTCAAATTTTTAGTACAACTAGTCCAGTTTTCAAAATTTTGTGATTTAATAAGCTCAAATTCCTTTTAATGTTTTATTTTAATTTTAATTAATATTAATATTACATAAAAATGAGTGCACCCTGTGAAATTTGATACTGGTTCCGCCCTAATGGTTAGTGTATGTAACACATGTGTCGTCGTTCTCCTCCTCAATGTTGTCGATGGCGTTCCGAGAGGAGTATTTTGAGATTTTCTTCCAATATTTTATCAATCATTCATGATCATCTTTAACTTTATATTTAGTTTGGTAGTCCATCAAAGATATAAAATCTTCAAGTATTAAGTTGAAACAAGCAGCTTCCGAAACCATGACAACAATTGTTGCAATCATACCTTTTACTCTCAATTCCTCTTTCCAAGTGGATTCATTCATTGCATCCATGTAACAACTTTCCACAATTTTTTAAAGACATTCATAAAAGGTCAGTAACTAATAGGTACCTTTTCAATATTACCTTTAGGAGCTAGATCTCTATAGCCCTTCTAAATTTTTAGGTCATTTTTTGATTATAAGAGTTTATTTTGTGGTTTTTTGTTTTTTGCTTTTGTTTTTGTTAATTGTATTAAGTTTTTCCTGCGGGAATGACAAATATGGCAAGCGGAAGCTCTTCATGAAGTCGAACATTACCTGGTTCATGTAAGGACCATACACTAATTGTTGAAACCAAAAAAGTGAGGGTCATTACATATTTATACAAATGGTCGAGCCAATACGACCATTCATATGGTTGGTAAACTTAAGGTGCAGCTCTCGCCTTATCGAATGGCTGATTTCTATTTATGTGAAAATGAGGACATAAAAAACTTTGTTCCCGGCCCGGATCGCGGTCTCAAAACCATTAACACGTACCATATGATTGTTTAGCACACAAGCTCTGAATGGTCCGACAAACCGTATATGGAAAAAAGGCCATCCTCGTTATCACCTTCACAAAATTGATCCAAAAGTTGACAAGGAGCTTATAAAAGAAAAACTTATTTTTTTCTAGGGAACAGTTCTATATATCCATGTGTGGGAGACCTTTTCACTGGTGCCCTTGACGATCAAGAACTCGCAAAAGAGCGTACCGAGACTGGTACTATTTTTCTTCATTCAAATTCAATACATTTATGCAAAAAGTGTATATCATTCGGTGCTGATTGTTGGGATCAGTATATCCTCACGAAATGCCAGTGACCACTATGTGGAAGTTAAGATGTCTTGTGGCGACAAGTATGGAACAAAGGTCGAATTCGATGTTTGTAAACCCCTCGTCACCATACAGTCATGAAAACATCGAATTCGACCTTTGTAAACCCCTATTCACCGTACTTGTCGCCCAAGACATCTTAACTTCCACATAGTGGTCACTAGCGTTATGTGCGGATACATCGATCTCAACAATAAGGGCGAAACTACTATGGTGACGGCGGTGGCTGCCACTAGTCAATCGTGATGCACATGTAATTTTTGTTTAAAAATTCTTTGATGTACTAGATGTGAAACTACTCTCAAATTTTTAGTAGTCCAGTTTTCAAAATTTTATTATCTACTAAGTTCAAATTCCTTCGAATGTTTATTTTAATTAATATTAAATGAAAATGTGTGCAACTCGTGAAATTGGATGATGGTTAATCAACAACAAAAAAACTCAAATGGAGAAGAAAAGTTGTTACGTATGATTGTATTAACAGTGTAAATGTGTGATTAGAGAGGAAGATGGTATTAATTTTTTGAGGCTGATCGGAAAGAGTTGTTTTACTATACGCTCAATGCCATTTCTTAAAATATCAAAATTCAAGAATCAAAAAGTTGTTAAATTGTTATCTTTATATTTGAATCCCGCTTCACCAACTTGTTGTCACTCTCATTGATTCTTGAAAAAAGTTAATATATTTCTTTTCTATATATATAAATAAAATAAAATACTTTTATTTTGATCTGATTTATTATTATATTAATAAAACTAATCCTATACGATATCAACTAACTTTAATTAAAGCTAATTTAACTAACTGAAACTCAAAAAAGTTATAATTTAACTTCAACTACATATATAGAAACATAATCATCAATTCTATTTCTATTTAATACTTGAAATAAAATAGAAAGTAAACTTGGTCTAAACTTTACATATTTTGTTACATATATATGTTCATCTTCATTCTTCGACGAAAAGACCAATTTCTAAATATATAAGCAACAAATAACTTGGTCTAAACTGTCATTATCAGACTTAAGTATCATAAGATCTAAAGATCGATACTTGATTTTAAAACAATTTTTTTATTATATTTTGTGCTAAATCAACATGATACAGCAATAACACCGAACGAGAAACAATATCACATCTTCTGAATTTATGCTCATCTGTATATCTTTGTGAAATACAAAAATTAACTACGGAGTGTTTTAGTTTTAGAACTAATAATAATGAGGGACACTTAACTAATAATGAAATATATTTAACCCAACAAATTAAGTTTACCAAAAGGTGAATTGAATAAGAGAATCACCAACTGTAAAAGTCTCTAAATTTGGACACGCATTCATTCTGAAAATCAAATCTAAAGGACAGATATGACCACCACCACAAATCGTCAATCTCAATT
Source organism: Logfia minima (assembly GCA_963921325.1). NCBI lineage: Eukaryota > Viridiplantae > Streptophyta > Magnoliopsida > Asterales > Asteraceae > Logfia > Logfia minima. The sequence goes on from OY992766.1 coordinate 24,339,579, forward strand.
TCTTCACATTTGCTAGCTTAGGTAAGGAATCAAGCTTTAAACTTTTATGCAAGACCAAGATAATACTCTTACATACAATGATAGTTTCTGTTAATTAATATAAACACATTAAACATGAACCACTAACTGACTAACTAACCTTGGAATAATCAATACCTATGGAAAGAGCATGCAGAGAAAGCAGAAAATGATAACTGGTTGAACACATTGTTAATATAAAACTCTGCGAGTACTAGGTTAAGACCAATTTCCACATCTTTAAGTTTTGGAAGACGAAAAATACATAAATATATTGGATCACCCTTGTAGGTAAATGACACAAGGTCAAAATCAAATAAACAAATGGATATCACTAACCAACATTCCCTTATTTCAAAGTATTTTAAGTTAAGAGCTTTTCCACCAACATGGACTTGCTTCAAGTATTTTGAGTCATGGATTGATATCCTCTCGAGATGTGGAGAATTTGTTAGAAATTCTTGAAGAATTGTGTCACTCACATTAAATTCCTTCAAGATGAGTTGTTTTAGAGACACTAGCTCAACAACCGTAGCATTTGAGGGTGCCCATTCATAAAGATATGATGAGTTTCTATTCGATAATAGTAATGGGAAATCATAGTTTCTTCTAACAAAAAAATGAGCGCAGTGAGAATTCTGCGTCAAGTCTAGTTCAAGAAACTCAACTTTCTTGTTCACTACAAACCGAAGCCATGTATTAATAAATCCATTGCACAATTATCAAATCCGAAATGAATCCGAAAGTCTTGAACTGTTTGGTGGTTGTAGCATTGGATGACCTGCACACTTGGTCGTGTACTTAAAATGGTGTATATCATCTGTATTATCAAATGTCTCACTACGATCAAAACTCAACTTCATAATATTACACCACAAGAACCTCCATCTTGTGGAGATACTGTTGGTAGACCACCGCATCCTTAATAGGCATAAGAGAGAGGATCATAAGAAGAATTTTATCCGGCATTTCGCGGATGAAATCTTTCAAATTTGATTCTTGACAACTCCCTTGGACAAATAAAGTTATCAATAATCTTAACCATCGCCCTCAACTAGTAAACTTAAGTAAAATGTGACATGTTTAATGTTTTAACACATCTTTATGAATCATTCAGTAAGTCATAAGCTTACAACACTTGAGTCGAAGATCTTTCAGTTATCTTAAAGAACTCAATCGGCTATGTAAACAGAGGAGTAAAATTAATACACACAAACTTGATAATTTTTTAGAACGGGGCAAACCTACATTTTGTCCCACATAGTCTGTACCAACAATCAAACATATATACAAATTGCCTCCTTACGAGACTTAGAACTCACAATCCACCTCATAATTGATGAGCTCCTAACATAATGGCTCATACCAATGACACAAATCATATAACCGCCCGAAAACAAGCTGGAAGTTATCAAGAGCTTCGCTTGAAATCAACTTTGCTAATTTTTTTAAATAACTTTTATGATCTGCCTAACCATTATTTGATTATGATTTTTCGTTAGTATATAGACTATTAATTCCTGCATGGATATGGATGACAGTTTAGACAGTTTCTCCTTATTTTACTCGATAACAAAATCATTATCTCATGAACATATCTATTTCATTCATAGTCCAACCAAAATTCTATATGCTAAGATCTACATCAGTACAAACTTAAGACAAGCTCTTATTTCCACACTCGTGAAAAGCAAAATTGGACTACCGCTGGATGGAAGGAGCGGGTATTATACCCCATCTCTGTCTCACTTCCTCTAAATCCTCATGAAAATGCTTCTCGTAATACACGCACATTAGGTCAGTGGATTTCATGCCTGCCCGAAGTGCCCAAGGGAAGTAATGCCGATAAAATAAGGATCGTTGTTTGTCACTAAACCTTGCAGTTCCTCCTATGACAGACAAGAAGCACATTGGAAGCAACATTTGCTCAAATTCAATGACTTTTAGGGCAGATTCACCAATCAAATTTGTTGGAAGGCCAAAGAGGGTATGCCAGAAATCGTGCACCTCACGTGCACGCATTGCTACGTATGCGAGCTCATCTGTTTCCATAAACCTGACCGGTGGTCTATCATCTGGTGAGAAGTTTCTTGATCCCATGAACTTTGCATATGCAGCACCAAATGTGTTCTCAGGTAGATCCCACGCGTGACCAACGTTCTTAGAGATGACACGAGGACGATCCAATAGTATTGCCTGGAATAAAAAGAATTATTAGGACTAGAGAGGGCAATTTTAAACCAATTATTTATACATGGGTTTTGGGTTATATTACATTTTTAACAATGTCAATACAAAAAACTAGCTAAAAAAGAAATGGGTCAAATGGGTCAAATGGGTCACACAGATTGAAAGTCACCCAAATTGTTTGTTAATGCATAGTGATAATACAACTTTTATAATCCATTTGACGCACTAATTAACTAATATTAACTTTTGATAGAAAGTATCCTGGGTTAACCCGACCTGACGTGCTACCCAACACACCGGACGGCTTGAGGCTCCCATTTAGCCACCTTAGGAAACATTATCCCATTAAAACACGTGTTAAGTAAATACTGAAGGATTTATTCGAGGAGAGGAAAACCTATGTTCAAGGCTGCTTTATTCTTTTGTTACTGCATTCGCTTATAATAACGCATATGATATGATTCAAGAAAATTCTAATTCTGTGACAATTCGGACAAACATAAACCATGACACTTAGATAGCTAGACCAACTAATCTACAAATGTACGAAAGGTTATTTATATTGTAGACCTTAAGCCATGCCACTTAGATGGCTATACCCCATAGTGTATAACCAATCATTTTGGATCTTGCAGACCCCGTGATTTTAAACTGTATGTGGGGCAATTCAATGCCTTTCTGCGATAATTAGTCAACTTTTGGTTAGACTTAATTGTTAACGGGTCAAGTGGGTTAGCATAAAATATATGTGAAAAGGGGAGAGCCGAACATAAAAGTCGTTCAAAACATACTCAAGCTCCTAATTATTTTATGGGTTAATGGTTCAAAACATACTCAGGTGTTTACAACCTCCTAAAAAGATGAATGTTCTGCCACTCTAAGTTTCTCTGGTGTGTCTTGTGGATGATGACGGCTATTCAACAGAAATGCCTCCCCCAACATGGCTCAAACTCGTAAGTCATAACAAACATTTGTAAGAGCCAATACGCAAAATTTCACTAACTTTAGAACTCTAATGTACTGCATTATTTATAAGAAGATGAGCTTCAATAGTTTTTAATAGATTGTCTTCTCCCAAAATGATAGTCACAATGATAAAAGTGTAGGACATACCAATTAGCTCAAACCCTATACGCATACATCTCATAAGTTATGGAACAAGACAACAAATAATAAATATCAGCTGGTAATCTCAACCTATTTAATTATAAATTGGTCGGTTTGGATTGTCTTTTCATCTCAAACTGGCCAAGTAAAACAAAAATTAACTAAAAGGGAAAATGTCAAACGGGTTAAAAATCGTCCAAAATATATTTCTATGGCATACAATACAACCTTCTATATCATTTCATTAATAAAATAGAAGATTACTATTGTAATAGTATTATTTATGTAATTCTTGTAAAATAGACATTTAAAGTGTTTGCAGGTCAACCCAACCCTGTCCTTTTTGACCGCTACTAAAAATGATCAATTTCAACCAGGACCCGTAACCCACCCAGCCATTAGTTCCACCTAGAATTAATACTACAAATAGCATACAGATAGCAGAATTGGCAGAAGTCATACTCTGCCTTCAGGATTCCTTTTCATTCTTTCAAGTACTCTCTCAAAAGCAGGTTTCCCAGTTGTTTCCCCCAAAGCAGCTATTAAATCAGCTCTTCTTGGATCCACCAATGCACCAACTGCAGACCCAAGGGCAACTGCAGCCTGCTGCCAACCTCTAAGTCGGACTCGGGCCCCTTCTACCATGATGTATGTAAGCTGAAACTTCAACTAGGATCTGTTTCAAAGACATAACATAATTGCTGATCGTTTTGTTTCTACCAAGAATTCATATTAGTGTCAGTTAAACTAGACCCATATTAAAAAAAGTAAGATTAAAAAACAACATAATTGATGATCGAAAGCTTTCAGAGCTTAGTAAAATTCCGAAAAACCGATAAGCTGGCTTTTAATGGCTTTTCCGAATTTTTATAAGCACGTAAGCTCTGGAAATAAGCTTAGTCAAACAATCCCTTACTGAACCCTTAACACAGTGTTAAAGATCACAATCACACAAGTTTTTCCTAATTTCAAATAGAGATCAAATTTGCACCACCGACATCAAGGATTTAAGTTCAATTAGATCCTTTTGTGGGAAGCTATTCTGGAGAAACTAAACAATCTCATTGGGGAATTTTATCAAACACTTGGTGCTCATTACAAAAACAAAAATAGAGCGGAAAAAAATCTGTCTTTAAAAGTAATCAAATTTGCAGTTACAAAAAATCATTAAAGAATAGCTCACATAACGAAACGAAACGAAACGAAAAATCATACCAGAATAGAATCGGAGAAATGGAAGTCGCAGAAATCGTTGAAACGAGTACAGGGGTATAAATAATTGGCCTGGAAGACTGAGGTTCTCAATATATTTAAAAGGTTAAATAATTATAATCATGGAGATTATCAAAACATGCCTCCGTAGCATAGTGGTAGTGCGTTCCCTTCGTAAGGGAAAGGTCGTGAGTTCGATCCTCACCGGGGGCTTTTTCTAATTTTTATTAGAAATAATTTTTATTTTTTTGTTAAGTTGTTATAGATAGAATAGAATATGTTTTCGAAGTGACATCTGGTGGAATTTACGAGTGCCTTTATGATCATTCGAACACTTGGAAAAGAATATTCGTAACTCTGCTCGAAACTACCATTTACGTAAGTGTTGATTACCTTCACATCGTCTACTTACTACTTACTACGTATCACACAACGACCTTAAGAGTTGAAAACAAAAATCATGATGCATGCAACTGATTTATGAAACTGTTGAGCTCATTTAGTTATGTTAATATTGTAACTCATATTAATTATACTATAAACCCAACCCAATGTATTGGAATGTTAATCAAGATAAAAAAATTTCAAGAGGTACAAGATAGGAACGAACGAGATGGCCAATCGTACATAATACGTGTAATAGGTTGTATTGCACAGCATTGCACAACTTGAACCACACATTTCATTACTCTGAAAAATTCAAACGGACAAAAGTCATCGGTCAAAAAGAACACTGAACTTGCTTCAATTTCCTTACAACTTGCTTCATGGTAGGCCTTCTGGGTGCTGAATCCGCCGTACAACCCAATCCTAATTGCAACAAATCCAACAACACATTTTCCGGCCCGGACTCCCACATACCGTTTGCAAAAACCTCCTCCATTCGCCTCTCTTGCCATAGCCTCATCGCCCATGAGACAATCGTGAAACCATTCTCTTGACCCGAAAACGATGGGTCTAAGGCCCGTTTGTCGGATATCAACTCAAGCAACATCACCCCATAACTATACACATCCGCCTTATAAGACGCCCGACAAGCTAAAGCATATTCGGGTGCCACATAACCAAATGTCCCTGCAACCCCGGTTGTCACATGCGTCTCGAACCCCTCAAGAAGACGTGACAACCCAAAATCTGACAAATAAGCATTCAAATCATTATCTAATAAAATATTACTTGGTTTAACATCACGATGAAGTATACGGGGAGTACACTCATCGTGTAAAAATGCCAACGCCACTGCCACGTCAATAGCAATTTTATTAATTACTTTCACCCCGGTAACTTGATTTTTCTTTAACCTAATAAAATCTTCCAAACTACCACCCGAAATATAATTATAAACTAAAAACATTTCTGACGTACTAGCATGGTACCCGATCAAAGTTATAAGGTTTGGGTGTTTGATACGTCCTAAGCTACGAATTTCCGCATTAAATTGAGGAACTCCTTGACACATTTCTACTGTCAACCGCTTCACGGCTACTGTTGTGCCCGGAATTACTTCGGCCCGATAAGTTGACCCGAAACCGCCACTCCCAATGCAATATTTCAAAGTGAAATTTCCGGTAGCTTGAATAACCGTGTCGAAAGTCAATGGTACACCAAGTTCTCTAAAGATCACGAGACGTTCGGTGCCCGAACGAGGTGGTGAGGGAATTTCGTTGACTCGTGAACTCCGTTTAAGTTTTCGCATACAAAAGTAAAAAACAATCATAGCAATAAGAATTAAAATAATGAATGATACCACTAGAATTAATATCAATTCAAATGAGCTGAAACCGCTTTTCTTCCCATCATCCGACCTCAAACCACCGAGCATCCGCCGCGATTGTTGCGGCAGTTCGATATGGCCCGAAACCAAAGAAAGGAGTAAAAAATTGAACAAAGCAAATAAACCCATCATTTTTTTCGCAAGAAACTTAATACCCAGAATTCAAAATCAAAACTTTTTTGCTAGACATTGATTCACATAGGTTTTCTGAAATGGATTTATATGGGTTTGATTTCTTCACGGAATTGATTTTGCATATACTATATTTTGTTTCTTGTTATCGTGGGCCCGGTTGGAATCTATTGTAGATTATGGAAATTCGATCCCAACAATAGTGTGACAGCTGGTCAACGGCGGCTAGCGGTAGTATAAATAAACAATACAATAGACGAAACGTGTAAAGTACGGTGAACAAGTGGGCGACATGAGTCGACTTTCGGCGTTTGTTGGACCATTTCCTCTAGCTGATTAGACATAACTTATTTTGTAACTTACAAAGTATGTTTAGTATTTGTTTACATAATAATAAAGTATATAAATTCTTTAAATCAAACTTATAAACGGTAGTGTAGTAGTGCCGTTTGGATTAATTTATTCTTAACTATATACGAGTATGATGATAAAGTTGGAAAGTTTAGATGGCTACACTAAACTTTCGAGAAATTTCAACCAGTCAAGTCCAGGACTAGCATTAAACGTTATTTAACTAACCTTAGTTACCGATTGTTTTCTAAGCTACTTTTAGAATAATATGAGGTCATATGTGATGCATGTTGATGTAACCAATTAACAAAGTTTAGAATAAAGGTGATGATTAAAACATCATTTTTTGTTGTACATTATCTTTTTCTTTAATCGTAGACTATTAAACGTGTTTTACGATTTTGTTCTTACGGTGTTGTCCTATCAACATTGTAAAGCCTATTTAGTGATGTATTATAAGGTTAAAAAATTGATGATATATGAATCCCTTTTCTTATAATATTGTTCGGTTATTATGAGATTTGACCTCAATTGATATTTTTATTTTACATGATAGTTTGGTTATGGCGTATGGTTATTCTTTTCCTTTCGAGTTTGTATATTATGACTTCACTAAAATAAATGAGATATCACTTTTTGTTAATTTAAAGGAGATATTATTATCTTATGCAGGCTCGGTGATCCTCACGTGCGTCATGTACGATCGGACAGAGCCTCCAATTTTGGAAGGTCCCTATTAGCAAGTTATAATATATATTAGATAGTAAAAAATATAAAAGAACCCTCTTGCAGTTCAACTTGTTGGTGTACCTTGTTTAATCTAACATGCAAATGATTGATTCTGTCTTCATGCTCTCTTTTAACCAATTTATGTTATAACTTTGTTTTATATTTTTATTCAAACTGATTTCTTTTATTTTTCTTTTTCTTTTTTTTAATATAAGAGTGATTAATGTTTATATGTCCTAGATCTTAAGCATCATAATATACACACACATACATATATATATATATATTAATTCTGGAAATGGATGATTCAATTTTACCAAAAGAAAATATAAGATAAATTATTAATTGTCGTTAAAATAAATAAATTTATAACATATGCATATAATTAAACAACAACGTCATTCCAATAAGTTGCAAAATGAATGAAACTCATGTGTAAAAAATTAATTGCAATCTATTTTTATACTTAAGATAGTCGTATTAAATGTGTAACTCATTGTTCAGAATTATGACATTCTTTTTTACAGTTTCGGTTCTCTGTATTTAATATTTTTGGGTTTAAGGCCTAATTTGTGATTATTGCACAAGGCCCTGAAATTAACGGGTCGGCCCTAATCTTATGTTAGGGAAGTTAAAGATTAAGTGGAACAAGATCATGAATTCTATGGTAGACAGTAAATGATTGACCATGCAATGGACAAATGTCACGACGTAGTGGTGGAATTTGTTAAGATCGTGATCCCATAGCTATGACCGCGACGCGAAATGCTTATCGGTAGAAATCCATTCTTTCTTGTTCTTTAAGTTACGGTTTTTTATATATAAGCAAACCCTATGTATTTGTAATCCTTGGATAATGAAAATAATAAATTAAACTCTATGATTTGGTTCCATGGACTAAAACGATCTCCAAGTCGTAGATCGGATATAACCAAATTAAATTGTTGTGTTCATATTGTTCGTTTATCTTGTTTACTTGGTTTAATTTTATCCTTTTATTGTTATGGATGTATGGATGTAACCTCAATTACAAGTTGGATAGTTGGGTTGGTTTTTTGCTAACGATTGATATCAGAGTCATGAACTGATAGTTGTTAATTGTTTGGTTACACTGTAATTCCTAATAACTGGTATAAGAGTTTCTTGGTTTGAAGATTGGGAACAATAGCGGATGTGAGCATGATCAAAATTTGGTTTTGATTGATAGGGTTTCAGTTTCTTGAAGATGGAGGTCTAGGACATATATGGATTAGAAAGAAAAGAGAACCATTAAGGAACAATTGGAAATACACGATCTAGGATTTGTTCCAATCGGAAAAATCAAGTTAGGCCACTAACTTGATGTATTGGATGCAACATCTAAGGATCGCGATGTGATCTTTTTGCGGTTTTTGTATTCCGTTTGCTACAAACAAAAGGTCGCGGCGCGACTTGTGCAATTCGCGACACAATTTATGGTTTACGCGATGTAATTTTAAGCTTTCATATTGATTTGGTTTTGTTGCGGTGAGAGTTTTTGGGAAATCCCGGGTTTATGGATTCATATTCATCATTATTTGCAATCCCATGCAAATAAGAGATTAATGTTATCATATTTCTTCTCTTGCAAGATGGGGCTTGCTGATGAGAGGGCGTTTGATGTTGTAAGTGCGAGGATATGATTTCTCGAGACTTAGTTGATACGAATTGGATCCTCAAGGATGCGAGGTTTGTTACGGAGCTCAATAGAAAAGTTTTCTCAGTTGGTTAGTTGGGTAATAAACATTACCACATCCATTTAGTAATCAACATTGGTGTATATCGAGTAAGTTTAGTTATCGCTCGCAGGTTGAAATGGGAGACCATGTTTTTCGTCGGGTATTTGAGGTTTGGAATGACTAGGCGGATACATCTCACACACTTAAAGTTATTGGTTGATTTGTAGGAGAAACCGAATAAATTACATTTGAAAGGGCTCGGGTATCAGTTGATAGGTTTTGGTTCAACGATTGAGCAAATCTTCTAGAGGAACCGATTGGGAATCTTCAATTGGTGTTTGGAGGTATTAGATCTTGTAAGCCCTAGTAAGTTTTCGAGATATTGTTGAAAGTTTCGGAAACTCTTGAGAGTTTGGTAACCGAGAGAAGTGTCGAAGCTAGTGGGAGTTTAGCACTGAGTGAGAGATTTTGAGACGGTTGTGTGATTAATGGATCTCAAGCTTCTAGAGTGCAACATTTTACAATTGAATAGGTATTAAACCAGAGTACTCTAAGAGATCCGCAATTGTTATTTTAATCCGTACAATAAGAGGAGGTTGAGTGAGAGAAGAGGTGTTAAAAGAAATCATAGATTTATTTTGGGTGAGTGTACCAGCGGGAAAGCGAATGTTGAAGAAATAGGTGTTCAAGGTTGCGATTGCATTTTCACGAGTGAACCTTGACGTGACATTTATGGTGTTACTTCTATCATGGATTTTCTGATTGCTGAGAAGGGAAATCAGATAAACAAAATTATGTACGGGTGAGCGATGACATGTCCTTAGCAGGATTAGACATGGTTGTAATCGATGAGCTGAAGAGGCATGTGTCTTTTGATAGAATCTTGTGGTTGTTGAAACAACGGTGTTGGATTCTTCGCACGCTTCAACGTATCTTCTTAAGGTTAGAAGTTGATGGTGCATATAATAAAAGAGTGATCACTGTTTCATGGTGTATGTTCATTTAGTCTTGTATCAAATGTCTTCCTACTATGCGAGGTCAAGTAGCGTGTCCTTATGGTGTTTTGGCAGTGTGATGGATGAAGGGGCAGACTGTGAGGGATTACTAATTTTGGGATTTATTAATTGTCAAGTGGGAGATTGTTGGGAAGTGTGAATATTGATGAATAGTAAGGGATCGCGATGCGATGGATAAATGTCGTGACGTGATAGTGGATTTTTTCATGATCGCGACGCGATCTGCTATGATTGGGAAGCAAAGCTCTTGTCGACAAAAATTCGTTAATTCTTTTTATTTAAGTTAACTAATCACTATATAACCAAAGTATAATCCATAATCCGTTACAGATATGAATTAAACATAAATAAATGAAGATTCGAATGAAGAATTACAAACCCCAACTTCTATGATGATTGGAATGGTGATGAATCACTTGGGGTATCCCCAAAAGCTCTCCAAGTTCTCCTCAAAACGGCCACCAAAATTGATTATTCAAAAGTTAATCATAATTAGAGTTAAATAAAGAATATAAGCCAAAAAGCCCGTAACCACCATAAGTACCCGGCGGGTAATTCTAAGTCCCACCCGATTGGGTGTCTTGTTCCCGGTTCAATCTTCACACTGGAAGTGATGAGTACCCGGTGGGTACAATCACTTCCCGGCGGGTATAAATCCAATCCTACAAGAGGTAATTGGGGTATAACATGGATTTGGGAAAGCTTATGTCATTCAACGTATGCTTAAACAACAATAATTAGAGCAACAAAGTATCGGTGGGAAACAAGATTCATCAACTAATGATGAAATCCCCGATTTGTTTTTGTTCCTAAACCTGAACCTGCTTATGGAGCCCTTGCGATGTACCTTGAGAAAGCAAAGACCAAACCATTAAGAAAAAATAGACGCTAGTTTGCCATGAAAAACATGTAATGGTTCTATATTCGAACTATCTAGGGTTTATTTAGATTCTTTTATATTTTTTTCGTTTTCTAATATTGTCTTTATTTTATCTATCTATGGTTTTTGTATATAAGATGAATGATCCCTATATGTATTACTTCATTACTACAATATTACTAAGCTTTTATGAGTATGCATGGAGGTAAGTAATTTTTAAACTTTTGATAAAAGAAAGTGGGAGGGGATGTGATCTATACATTGGATAGATATAAAAATACTAGTCCTAACTAAGGTAACATCTCGCTACGAGAGTACCAAACAAATCTATAAATGGGGCCAAATTTTAAGAAATTTTCATGGCGTGCATCAATTGCTTACGTAGCTTTTTTTCTTCCGGATGTACCATAAATCAAACTAAACTTATTTAAATATGTACCTATATTTTGAAGGTCGTTTAAAAATTTGGCAATGTTAATTTAACCAAGGTTGCTTTTTTTTCGTATTGTCACTCACGAGTTCATCTTTCTCTTTTTCGGATTCTTTGTGTATAAAGTTTGTAGCTTTAAATTTTTGTAAACTTGATCATGTAGAAACTAGAAAATAAAAAAGTACAAGCTAGAACTTGAGGATCATTTGGTTGGTGTTCGACCACTAAAATATGAAGGCAGTTATAATTTAATCTTAAAGATGTACATAATAGACATGTAAGAAAAATTTACAGTAGAAAAATTTACGGTAGAAAAATTCACAGGAAAAGTTGTTCACACCGTTTTCGGTATGATATTATGAGTTGTATAAATAAAAGGTAATTGACCATTCTCATCGATCAGTCTCACGATTAACATCGAATAAAAAATATCATGTAATTTATAATTAAAAGTATATGAGGATAACAATTGAACTCATGATCTATATTTATATAATATATTACACTAAACTTCAAATCCGTGTATATACACGTCATGTTGAATTTGTATTTGATTTTTATAGGTATGTACATAATGTATATGATTAAAATTTTATATGATTTAAAAAATATATGTAATGAAGATGCAAATTAAAATTATTTTAGGTAATATATATATATATATAAATTATAAAACATATTGTTGGTGTCATATTAATGTTAGTTTTTGTATACAAATTTGAATGGATAGAGAGTAGTAACTGATAACATCTAAGATAAACCAAAGAACATTGAATTATAAAGGAATCTAATTATACATAATGAAATCAAAAGTGTAAAGAAAAAAATAGAAGGTGCCAAATATAAAGTGAAGTTGTAATACATAGTATTATTTATATTATTTGTAAGACCTCTTTGTATATCACATTCGTCATCTTATTTGTCTGGCAGCCATCCATATTACAAAGAAGAACCTTCAGCCCCTATTGGTTTTAACAGGTAAGACATCAACATACAACTATTCTTGAGAGAAGACCGGTTGACGTAAATACAATCTTACAGTTTGTAACAATTGTTTTTGTCTTTTCTTTATCGTCAACGCAAAACATAACACCGTAGAACGTTGTCTTACATTAAATTTGAAAGGTATTGTTTTATCATACAACGTTAGTCGCGTTCTTGGAGTATAAGTTATGTCCTCGATGTGACTCCCTGAAATGATCTTTGCTTCAATAACATGTTCACCAAACATTTTAAGTTGTAATCTTGTTCTGTTCCACAATCCGTTTGACTGATCAATGTTCCGAATTAACATTACTGACACACCTTTTTTGAGTGTGAGCATTTGGTTTTGTAATCCAATTGGTTTCGGTCCATTCAATATCTCGGGCAAATATAAAGATTGTTCATTTATGTTTCACAATAGTATTTGAACTGAAATATCTTTTTATCGTCAGTTGTTTAACAAATCAACCTCCTCATTTGTTGGTTCCATAATTGTTTTTCTTCAAAGTAACCACTCTTATTTATATGGTCATATATCGAATGGGTATATACACGAAATGCTAATATCCATATGATCACCCTTTGAGTTTATTAGAACGTTTTGGGGGAATTCAACTGCAGTTTCTCCATCATTTGGTTCATCTACAGTTCCTTCTCCGATTTTCAAAATCCAATTCACAAATCTATATGGTTCAGCGTCTTCTTCGTTAATATGGTTATATTTAATTAAAGTTATTTATACTTTTATATAGTTAATGTTGACTTTCTTTCAATGATTGTAAATAGATACAACAAGTCACATGGTATGACATAAAACTCAATTTCTTTATTAGTTTATCTATAGTTTATTTATGCAAGATAACCTCTCATATTGGAGTCAACATCAGAGGATTACCACTTTTTTTGTACATAATTGCAGATCAGTACTTAATATAAACATTAATATTAACTTATTGTCGATGGAGCCTTTATGATATAAGAAAAATAAATTTTATCGAAATGTTGGAAAAATACAATAATATTATGTTAACAGTAAACGACTCATGTATACGTAACTATTTAAAAATAGATATCAATGCTTACAACTTCATTTTATTGTTTACATATTAAATATAGATTTACAAGAAAGAATTTTGTAATAAAAATAATACATTATGTATGTATTTTTAAAATTTTATTGGTCAATTGAATATTTAATGATATATCATTTACTTTTTATATTATAAAGATTTAAGATTGTAGGTCGGTTAAATTTTTAAATTTTGAATACCATATTTTTTTATGATTGACTTGATCAACCGTTTTCATATCAAGTCTTGATTTACAAACTTATTTTGGAGACAATTTAGTTGATATATTTGTTTATGAAAGAAATCAAGAAAAATATTAACAATTTTCATTATTTTTTGTAATTTAATAAAACGTTTGTATAAAGTGAAGCCGACTTCCAGTTTTTTAAATTATATATATAAATATAAATATGCAAACCTTCGATAAAAACGTAAGAAATTCTAGTTGTATTATTTTCAGTTTATTATTTTGAAAGGCGTTCAATTTTATTTTCGAGGAAAACATATATGTTTCTAGCCACCTTATTTATGTGCTTTCAAAAGTAAAAATATAACATGTATGTATATATGTAAAAATTCAAAGGTACAAGATATGAATTATTTTTGTCTTAGAAGTATTAATCATGTATTAACTCATAAAAAAAATACCTCTGAACAAACTCTTTATTTCGTGTTTGCATTTTGATAGTAATTTCTTTTCTGAGTCATAAGTACTTTTTTCTATACTTTCACAAAGCATCTTAGTATTCGTAACGAAACCTGTATGAACAATTTAGATGAACAATAATTCAAATGATTGCGTTAAAAAAGTGAAAATTTGTTATTTTTTCAAAATCATGGAAAATTCTCTTTGATTTTCAAATTTAGGTCACTTTCTTAACAACTTGAAAGGAATATAAATAATAAGAAAACTACACTTATTAAATTTTACAATTTTCTTTTTCTGAATAACCGATAATTAAGGTTGTCATTAAAACATTATAGGATGCCTAATGCATTTGAGTAAAAAAAATATACGCTCTTAAATATCGGTTAAATATAATATAATTATAATATAATCTATCTATATTTATATTTATTTATAACCCTTATAAAATATTTAACATTCTCTTTCTTAATCTTTAAAATGGGATATTGAAAATTATTATTTTATCCCTCCACTTATCCCTCTATTTATTTAATATATAAATAATTCAATTAATACTATATTTCATATAATATATTTAAATATCTCCTTTCTTCTTTTATATCATATTTTTTAATTTACAATTACAATAATTTAAATTAAAATAAAAAAAGTAGCAATTATTCTTGCATTCATGTACCATTAAACATACGTCTGTCAACATCAACATGCAAAATCTCCATTCGTTGCTGTGCGCAGAATCTGACGCTAATTATTATTTACATATACATGTATTCTAACAATTTACTAAGAGCTCTTGAAAGGGTTGTTAACAATTTTTTATTTATTTGTTTTCTTCAAAAATAAGTTAGCCATAAAGAGACAAAATTTAGAGAAAAATACTGTTTTAATTGATCCACCTTTACTCACAGCTTGCTTACAGTATTTTGTAAGATTTTGTTTGTACAAATTACATTACATAAAAAATTAAAGGATTATCGTTTTGGCGCAAGTAAGGGTGGCAAAACGGGCGGGTGCGCGGGTTTGGGCAGCCGGGTCAAAACGGGTTCGGGTATAAACGGACTCGGGTCTAAACGGGTATGGGTCTAAATGAGCTCGGGTCTAAACCGGTATGGGTCTAAACGGACAAATGAAAAAAATAAAAAAAAAAATGAAAAAAAAGAAATAACGTAAAAACGACAAAAACGAAAAATGTTTAAAAACGTAAAAACGTTTAAAAATGAAAAAACGTAAAACGACAAAAACGAAAAATGTTTAAAAATGTAAACGAAAAACGTTTAAAAACGTTAAACAAACGAAAAAACGAAAAATGTTTAAAAACGTAAAAACGTTTAAAAACGAAAAAACGTAAAATGAAAAAAACGAAAAATGTTTAAAAACGTAAAACATAAAAAATGTTGAAAAACGTAAAAACGTTTAAAAATGAAAAAACGTAAACGAAAAAAATGAAAAATGTTTAAAAACGTAAAAGCAAAAAAAAACATTTAAAAACGACAAAAACGATAATAATGAAAAAACGTTTAAAAACGAAAAAACGACAAAAGCAAAAAACGTTTAAAACGAAAAAGCGTTTAAAAACGACGAAAACAAAAAAACGTTTAAAATCGAAGGAAACGAAAAAAAACTGTTAAAAACGAAAAAACGTTTTAAATCGAAAAAAGAAGTTTTAAAACGAAAAAACAAAAAAAAAGACGTTTAAAAACGAAAAAAAAAAGTTTAGAAAACAAAATTTAAAAAATAAAACGAAATTACAAAATATTATATTAGTTTTATTTTGAAGAAATAGGTGTTGCCCAATGGGTACTTAATGTTGAGTCCATCTCTACCCGTATTGCCCATTAATTTTTTTAATTAAGGCCAGTAAAATCCATTATTAAAAAATGTTAAGCCCATAATTATCCATACATTTATTTTAAAAGTCCAAATCCATACATTTATTTTAAAAGTCCAAAATAGTACGGAATTAAACATTCGGCTTATTTTGCCACCTCCAGGCGCAAGTATAAAAAACCTATTGCTAACTGAAACGCTTTCAGCCCTTCTACGTGTTTTCATCACATCGCTGCACCAATTTCCTTTTTATTTTTCACTTAATTAATCTATTTTCAGTTCTTCTCCTCTGAATCCAGGTTCATACTTATTAAACGAGGTACCAATAATTATTAATTAATATAATACAATATTCTGTTCCATTAATTGAATTTTTTTTTGATAACATCATTGATTGGCATGACGTTTGATATTACAATCCACTGCTATATTAGGTTAAAACTGTCTTCCAATTTTTGATATTTCTACAATTCCTGAATTAGATTACTATTGCTATCCGTTGCTGAATTAGGTTATAATTACTCAATTATATATAGCTTCCAAATTGCAGTTTTTACGCATACATGCTACATTTTTTTTAGTTAATTAAAACCTTAATTTCCACTAACTGTATCAGGGTTTTAGCTAAATATATGACACTTTATATTTTCCTTTAGGATCATATCACTATCACTATCACTATATCAGAGATATAAGCTAATAGAATGCTGCAAGTATCAGTAACCAGAGTTTTAATACCAGCAGTTATGCACTGATGCAGACGTGACATTGCTGCATGATTGTGAGATTTAATTTGAATATATAGAGGGGTGTGATTGAATGGAAGAATCACGTAACCCATTTCTGCAGTCTAACATTATTGAGTCTGCAAATAGTTATAGCGCGAGATTTAATCTTGATAAGCGTGGGCGCCAGAACTTTATCGGGCCTGGTTTTCCGGGGTTAAAGAAACGAGGTCATACTCTTGGAAACCGTTCGTGGATCAAGATTGAACAAAATGGGAACTCGAAAGTTGTGGAGTTAGATAAGGCTACTGTAATGAGACATTGTTCTTTACCTGCACGAGATCTTCGTCTGTTGGATCCTCTTTTTATATATCCGTCTACTCTACTAGGCCGTGAGAAAGCTATTGTGGTTAGTCTTGAACAGATTAGATGTATAATCACGGCTGATGAGGTGTTTCTTATGAATTCATTGGATGGATCTGTAGTTCAGTATAAATCTGAATTGTGTAAACGAATTCAGCAAGAGCAGTATCACTCAGGTAAATGTTCATGTGCGACTTATTTTTAACGTTTATGTCTAAGTTGAAATTTTGATTATGTCCATTAGTTTATTTGGTAATTCGGAGTTGTTTGGATGTACAAATTTGAACTGATTATTTGAATGATGTTACAGCTATTAGTTTTAATGTTTAGATAAATAAACGTTACTTTTTCATACAATGACAAATGTCAGTCGGTCTCGTTTCATTTATAAAGGTTTGCATTTTGATGGCCTTATATCTTGTAATTGGAGTATTATTGGACCCACGTTCGTATTTTCATTTCATCTACATTTTACATTTGAGACCAACAAAATGAAAAGGCTAAACATATTAGTATGATAAATGGTAGGAGGTATGTTGTGTAAGATTTTTTACCTTACTTTTTGTTTTCATTCAGATGACTTGCCATTCGAGTTTAGGGCATTGGAATTAGCTTTGGAGTTTACGTGTCTCACTCTTGATACTCAGGTACAGACACAAATTCAGTAGCTATTTACTGGATTCAGACAATGAAAGTGCAGAAATGATCATCTACATATATCATGGGATTGATTGGATGTGGCAAAATGGGTGGGTCAAGTGGTTCGGGTAACAGGTTGAAACTGATCGGGGTGACCTGGTTTTTTTTTTACCCTTAATAAATATCTCTTTATGAACAATTACAAGAGGTACATGTAATAATACTCCAATTAGCGGACCCACAATAGTGTGTCTGATATGATTACAAAAGTAATATCCTTTTCAATAATATATCTTTTCCGGTAACATGATTTAGGAGGTCTTATACTATAAAAATACATTTCGGGAGACTTGCAACCCAATTCACCTGTTTACTTTTTAGTAATTTATATTTTATTGTTGCGGAGTATCTATAATCCATGTGACCCGTGAGAGATAAATCATATCCTGAATCGTCCCTTAAAAAGATAAATGGGTCAAAATTGTCACCTCTAGAATAGATGCATTTGAAGCTGTAATTATTCCTAAAATACACTTTTCATATTGGTCTATATCTCTTGCTTATAAGGACAGTGAAGTACATCACCTTATCATGTCTCTTTGTGTACGGTAAATATGTTTTCCTCTTTAATTCAATAGGTGAAAGAGTTAGAAAAGGAAATTCATCCCGTGCTTGATGAACTAGCAAAATCAATAAGTACTCTCAATCTTGAACGTGTTCGTAGATTTAAAGGCCACCTCCTTGCATTGACTCAACGGGTCCAAAAGGTACATGTAATTTGAATGAATATATTTATACGTATCTTGTGCTACAACTTATTGCCCTTCAACAATTAGTTTTTCTTTAACTTTCAGGTCTGCGATGAAATAGAACAGCTAATGAATGATGATGGTGATATGGCTGAGATGTATCTAACTGAGAAGAAACAAAGGAACTCATGTAATGATCTATATGATCAAGTACAAGGAAATAATCTTGTTGGGCCCGGAGTGAGATTAGGATCAAAATCTGCTCCCGTATCTCCTGTGGGGTCCTTGAGTGGTGCAAGTAATTTGCAAAGGGCGTTAAGTAATGTAAGTGCACATAAACCTGGAAGCTTGTTGAGTTCATCTGTAACTGGTGAAACTGAAAACATTGATCAACTTGAGATGTTGTTGGAAGCGTACTTTGTTGGAATTGACAACACTCTAAACAAGTTGCTTTCGGTAAGATACTACTTTTTTGAGTATTCTATCTTTTTCATTTTTGTTACATTTATATGTGGAAAGACTCACGCCCTTGACTTATAGGCAATGGTCATTTTTTTCATTTTGAGGGGTAAAATTTCGTAAACAGTGGAAACATGTTGCTTAAACTACCAGCTGACAAAAATGTTGCAATTTCATGGGATGGATTGAGTGTTATTATGTGTCCTGATTTATGTCTTTACACTTTTCCTGCTGACCTATAGTTTTTTATACTCCCCATCCCAAATTAACTAATACACGCACACACTAGAATTTTCATAAGACTTCCGAAATAACCTCCCAGGTAATCTTTTGCATTTGAAGTTTATGGCCAAATCTGACCCCTTTAAAGAAAGGATAGTCATTTTTTAATAATGGTGCATGTCCTTTTAGCCTTTTCACATCTTGTTTCACTTATGGCATGATCAACATGCTTTCCATCTCTTTAAGATGAAACAGATAGCTTTTCCTAGGTAAAATTACATATCTTTCTGCTTTCATCATTAAAAACAATTGATGCTATTGCTTTTAATCTGAATATTCTTCTATTTTAAATATTAATTTTTGAAAAACCTAGAAAATCACTAGCAAGTTGTTGAGACTTTTGCCACATGTCCATAGCGCCCCGCATAATTCATCCAGCGAAACCTTGGAGTAAGATTCTAACTTAGTAGCTCCAGGTCATCCTAAGTGGCTAGTTGAGCTTACTTTCTTAGTGTGCACCATCGTTCAAGGTTATTCTTTAACTTATTTAACAACCAAATAGTTATATTTAATTATGTGATGGAAATAGTGATAGTTGGGTGCTAAATCAAATTTTCATTTAACATGATATGAACTCATCTAAGTTACCTAACTGCAGCTCAAGGAATATATAGATGACACAGAAGATCTGATCAACATTAAACTTGTAAGTAACATGTTCTTTCTATCAGTAAATACTTTTATGTAGAGGGGTAAGAAAATAAGTTACTGCTTTGATAGTCTATACGGTAACATGCTCATTTTCTTGGATTAATATTTTGTGTTGATGTTATACAAATATAGACTGATGGGTAATCTAATAAAAAATAATGTGTACAGTTTTTCAAAAACGGTACTTCTATATTTACTCAACTATGCATGCACAAATGTCCAACACTAGTTGTTCAGGTACCACATAAAGTAGTACCGTTTATTTTGAGTCTGCTTTGCAACATGTAGTTGTTTCACTTGGAGTAGATTAGTGTTGCATCCTTGTGCTAATATATCAGCTGTTTTTGTATTTTAATAGAACTTTCACATGATTGTAACCAGGGAAATGTTCAGAATAAGCTGATTAAGTTCGAGCTGCTCTTGACTGCTGCTACTTTTTTGGCTACTGTATTTGCTGTCGTGACCGCAGTTTTTGGAATGAACTTTGAAGATGATGTTTTCGACGAGCCAAACAGATTTAATTGGGTAGTTTCTATCAGTGCAACACTATGTGGAGTCTTGTATATCTGTTTCTTGATTTACTTCAAACATAAGAAAGTTTTCCCTCTGTAGATTTTATTTTAATTAAAAGGTCGCGATATAACTTCTCCATCATCTTTATGTGAAAAAAGTTGGAGCTGATCTATGTATTTCCTTTTCATTTCTTCATGTATACCATTAATACCTTTTTCTATGTACATCGTGCTTCTATGGTTGTCTTTATGATCTTGTATGCAGCTTAAGGGGTTGATGAGGAAGATTCAATTCTCGTGAGGTCGAAGTCCCAGAAAGAGTTATCTTGTTTTTTTGGAGAGTGAGGCCTACTTTGACTGTTTCGGTTCTCCAGAACTGCCTCCAGCTCCTCAATACATGCTCTGAGTTCTGACTCGATTACTTCATGAAGACGTAACCTTAAATTCAGTGATGAAACAGTGTAATTGGGAGTGTAAATGGGCTTCCTGGTGCTTTCACTTTTGACCCTATGGTCAACTTGGTCTGATTCTGATTGGCTATCAAGGTGCCATGTGAGTGCATCTAGGTTCAAGTCTTCTCTAGCCATGTCAGCTTCATGGTCTGAATCAAGCTGCAAGATAAAACCGGATCATGGTATAATGACTTGTAGCTGATGTTGTAGAAGTTCTACATTACGTTGAACTGGAATTGTGCTTACAGATTAGTAATGGTGGCAAACTTGGTAACGGGGGTTGGATATGGGTCAAAACATGTCATTCTGGTGCTGGTCGAAACGCAGCTGGTAGATTGACCCAGAACATTTTAGTCATGTTTTCAATACTTGTTTAATTGTAAATAGTTAATGTGTCAGATACGATTACAATGTAGTATTGGTTCAATAACAATCTAAATTATTGAATAAAATGATCTAGGATGTTTTATGCATTACAAATACAGTTTGGCTGATTTTTAATTCATTTGACTTATTTCTTTTTAACTGGTTGTTTAATGTTATTCGTTTAGTCCGTTAGAGACAAAATATAACCCACATTGACCCATTTATAAGCAAATCTTTGAAGTTGCCACATCTGCAGTTAGTAGCTCACCTCCGCAACATTAGACAATCTGTGCAGGGTGCCACCCATCATATTTTCTTCTAACCTCTCAAGCTCGGCCACACGCTCTGCCTCGATGTCACTCATCAACCCAAAGTTATCAGCATTTGGACTATCGGCTGCTTTTCCATCTGGCTCAGTTTCATTCTCCTGTGTAGATCTTGAACCATGTTCTCAGCTTGTTCCAGTAGCTCATTTAGATACTTAATTTCTTGTTGATCAGTCACAATAGTTGACAATATGCCGATTGTAATCCCAAGGAATATGGACACCATGTCGTTGCCTGTGTCAAACGATAATGGTTAATACATTTGACCTCAGAAGTGAAACTGTACATTCAATCTAGAGGAGGCAATTTAATCCCAATTGTAGATATGGGTTGATTAGGGTTAGAGTCTATCTCTAATAGCTGAATTGGGTAAAAAAAACTCTAGTTAAATATGGGGCAGTTCAAATGGGACTGATTGGTCCAAAGTGACCTGAACTATATTCTAATGATAACAACCTCTTTAATCGTTTATTAGATTTTTTGTAATATGGTTACTGTAATCATATCTAATAGATTAATTATTAATCGAACTCAAGGAAAGGGATGAAACATCTTTGCATGTCTACTCAACCAACTTGTTTTGAACTGCATTAAAATTACCCGTTCTGACCTGAACCTTTTGGATCTGTTACCCGACCTGCCCATTTTGTCACCTCTATTTAAATCTCAATTTTTAAAAATTGAGAAGCAATGACGAACCTTGTGAATGGCTCTATTGTTTCAAACTTCTTGACTGACATTTGTTCTGGTCTTCTTGGAAGCTTCACTGAACCAAGCTCAAAGAACTCTGCTTCCATAGATTCTCCATTTTCTTCCATGAACATGATCTTATAGTCTTTCACATCATTAACTTGTGTCATCTGTTTCTTTAATAATCTCAGCTATTACCGGCTACCACTAAAGGCCCTAGGCTCGAGAAAGATTTTCGCTTCAAGTTCTTGGTTCTGAATTCAAGTAAAGGATTGCCTTAATTGTTGATGTATTCGTGTCTTTCATTGATTTCACTGTTATTATCTTGAAGATTCACTCCCACTTTGTTGCGTTCTTCTCAGCAGAAGAAACATCTCCTTCTGACAAGCATCTTTCTGCTAACTTCAGCAACACGAAAACCGAGTCAGGCACTTCACCTAACAGTTGGCATGTTTCTGGCTGCACCTGTGGTGATAACACAGACGAAATCTTCGACGGGCCCTCTTTCTCTCCTGATAAGTTCTGCCAGTGTTTGGCCACATAACCAGCACCAGTAGCTGCTGCAACCACCCAGAACTCCATGATTTCTGTCTTTCTGTAACTTCAACACTATCCAGCTTTGCTTAAAAAGTATTGATTTTCTTAAAATGTATCGATTTTTTCGCTTGACAACCGGTATCTGTTTATGAAAGATAACCCATTTGGGAAGAATTTGAAAACAAAAGAACAAAAGTATAGACTCAAATAATGAATAAGAAAGTTTGAAAGCTCTTGCTTATATGGTCATCTTCAACATTTATTTGCAGTGTTCCAAGCCACATGACTGTGGATTGGAATGATAAGGTCCTCAAGTCATCCTTTTCATTTTCTAGCTAACTTAAAGTAATCTTTGATACCGACATTATTATATCTTTTGTTATCCATTCACCCTTCCAAATCTATAGATAACATGCAAGTGTGAACTTAAAACTTATAATCCTTTAAATATTTAAAAAAGAAATAAGATATCAGTTACATAAGATCATGTTATTTATATTTCTTTAATTTATAGATTAAAAACATCAAAATCATGACAACCAAGCAGAACTTCCCCATGATTTATTAGTTTCTCCAATTCAATAATCTACATTAAAATATACACCATACCCCTATAGTATTAATCATTGATACATTAAGACCCTGGACTTCTCTTTGTGTATATCTTGATTCCCCATTGCTTAATGCCAGATTGAAGAAACCTGAAAGGTCGAATCATTGTAATCTTCAGGATGCTAGCGTTGTACTCGAGCAACTATCGATCGTACAGGCCAAGATGTCTCTATAATCCCGATTAATCGTAAACGAATCATACACTTGCCCGTCACTGCTCTTCTTGTACTCAAACAAAAGAGTAGAGTGGTTAAATGCAGTAAGTTTTAGAAACCCATAATCGTAGTCTCTGAAGATACTCCAAGTGGTATTAAATGGCGCAAATGGAGTGAGGTCTGCCCCTCCTCCCCCAGCCACCACATGTATTGTCCCGTTTAAACTGCCTTCGTAATGGTTCTTCTTGTCGTTCATGCAAGTATTCTGAATCAAAAAGTTTTGATCACAATCAATACATTATCTATAAGAATGTAACATGGGATATTTTATTTTAGATGAAAACTAATCTCTAAATATGTACCAAATAGAGTCGGAGTTTTGCGTTTTCTTATATTTATATGAGTACATTAACCAAACATCTATTATTAAATTCAAAGATAAATGCAAATGTTAACTAGCAGTCAAAAGTGCACAATGGAAGGTTACCTATGTCATTACTAGTGGTGGCAATTTTAGCCAATTTTTGTGAATGGGTCTATTGACTCTATTCAGATTGTCTTTCAAACGGGTCAAATCAGAAAGTCATCAAAGTCTATTTCGAACGCATGCAACCTTGAACCTCCTAAATGGTTTATTCAAAGATTTACATCATTAGTGTAACAATATGATTCTTATTTTAATTAACATATTTATATTTATATGTATGTTTCTTAACAAAATGGACAGGGAAGTGGGTCAACCCAACCAACAACAACCTGGCCCATGTCGATATCTATTAAATATGCCCATTCCAACCCAACCCATTTTGACATGTAACCAGACCCATCCATGTTCTCACCTCTAGTGATCGTGGTTATAAACATACCTCATAAACTGGACAGGTCCTCTCGTAGTTATGCGCATGGCCATAAACAGCTATATCAACTTTGTACTTTTGCCAAAGCTTTTGAAGGCTATCCCTACCCATTGGCTCTGCAAATGAACCTTCAACTGCATAAAACAACGAGGAAGAATATCCCAGTACGCGATGTGCGATAAAGATTAACCACGGTTGCTTTTGTCGATCCACAGATGCCAAACATCTTTCAATGAAATTGTACTGCTCTGTGCCTTCTCTCCAATCATGCTCCGTGTCAGCAATGCAGAACCTAAACATCCCATAGTCTGTAGAATACCTGGAATAAGAAAAAGGTCAAGGTCAAAGTCAAAGTCAGTTTACATCAACCTAATTTAAGGATATTATGGATATGGAAGTGCACCACTTGATACGAACCAGACGTTATTTCTTTTATCAGTTGGAACATAGAACATAGTTTCAGCCACAACACCACATTCTCCTCCGGAATCATTGTTCTCATAAAAGGATCCCGAGTTGGGCCAGTCACGTTCGTGATTACCACTACAAAGCAAAGACTATTATTTGGTTATCCAAGATTAATAATATAGACCTCCAAGAATAAGAGACAAAGTTTGGATTTTGAGGTCAAACATATATCTTTCAACTTTCTAAAACAATTAAATTCCTTTCAACAAGTTCACTTGATTCCATCTGACCTTTGGAAGTACTAAGTCTGACTTTAAAAACTCCATATCAGTTATGCAAGATCAAGTGTTGATTTGACTTTTGAGGTCAAGCATATTAATTTGAAACTTCTTAATGCTATAAAATGAATTTTGACTTTGAGAAAAGCTCGTTAACCACATAAAAGTTCCGTAGAAGTTAAAAAAAAAAAAAAAAAAAAACCTTAGGAGCTAATTTTAAAATTAAGAAATTTTTTGACAAGCTTTTAAATGTAGAAAGTTGTTTGACCTCACATTCAAACTCCATCTCGGTGATTGTTTGTAAGTAAAAGAATAGAATGGATGGATACCTAGCAATCATATAGGGTACAGCTGAGGCAACTGGTTCTATCTGAGAAGTAAATTGGTCCCATTGTGAAAGATACCCATTTGCGTAGCAGATATCTCCAATATGGAAGACTATATCGATGTTTTCCAAGTCATCAATGAGTTGCTTTGTAGTGTTAAGGGATCCAGGTTGAAAATTATTGTATTCGTTGGAGCCGTCAGCCTCATCCTGCATTGAGTTCACATAAATATTAGATAAGCACACTCCACCAGGAATCAAAGAAAATGATTTTTCTCTTGAAAAGAAAAAAAAACACGATCTGAATAATAAAGTACAAACCTTTCCCATGTCACCAAAAATGATAACACGTTGTAGAGAGTCTTGACCCGGAAATGGAGATGATTTAAACTGGTATGTCTCACTCCAAATGATCGTATCATTTGGCAATTTGTGCCCTAGCTTGTATGTATACCTATATAAACATGATCAAGATTAATCTTTGTTACAAGACATTTGAAACGTTGGCAAGATGGGTGGGTCAGGTAAGTTGAGTAATGGGCCAAAATGGGTCATTTTTACGACGTTGAACCGAGTCAGGTTGGTTAAGCCACACTTTTGTCCCTTATATTTATTTTTATGAATAGGTAATGTGTTAGTTATGACTACAAAAACAACACTAAAATAGGATTCAAAATCTTGAATGCATGCATTAAAAGGGACTTTGGGGCTTGGGCAACTTTCATCCCATTTGACCCATTCCCCTTTTAGCTGAATTCTTTTAATTGACACATTTGAGATAAAACACAACCCACATCAACCAACTCATAAGTTAATGGATCGAAATTGCCACCTGCCCACCTCCTATATAATCCCTTATAAAACTATTGATAGAGCCGGTCTACGGTGTGCGCTTTTAATTTTTTCTAAACAAAGGTATAACATACATTTGATTGGGCCATAAGTCTTTCAAGAAGCTAGTATGAATATAACCAGGATCACGCCAACCCACAGTTCTTGCTGGTGCACCTGCATACACATACACATATCAATAAAATTATTAAATCTTGCCACACCAAGAATGGTTAATATGAAATTTCCATGATAAGTGATTCGTTTTATCATAAGATTTCTAATTTTTTATAATTTATGATAACACAAATGAGGAAGTGTTACTGTAACAGAAACGAATTATTAATGATCTTCCTAGATAAAATTTATCTTTTACTCACCACACATGCTATTGCGGCCAAAAGTCAACGTTCCAGCATAAGAGTGCCTCTTCTCTCCACCTATTTGCCCCCATTCGACGAAAGGCACTGCTTCATTGATTCCGTATCCACTGGTCCATGTTACAGTCATCTGAAAATTAAGTCATATTTATATTCTCTTCAAGTAAAATACAATTATATACATATATAAGTGTAGTTTAGCCCATATATACATATGTAAATGTATGCATATGCTACGAATGACAAGTATCAACAACGATAGAGGTGGAGCTCACTTCATCCCACATCTTTCCTTGAGCTAACCGTGGGAAATTTGGTGCATTCGGGTTTGCAAAAGCAACTGTATTTGAAAGTGCCACCAGCTTTGGCTGTCCACATATGACCGGAACTTTGTAAATGAAAATGGACCCAGAGACGCAACTTCAAAAAGGTATAAAAAAAAGGTAAGTGGAATAAGAAACAATTTACAGTTGATAATCCGCCTGTGAATAATGCAAAAGAGAAGTCGGATCTTTGGTTGATCAACTGAAGTTTTAATGATGCTTCTCCTGTAACCTTGTAATTAGGATGGGTATAATTTGCATATTGGTACTGCAAAGTAAGTTGCACAGTTAGCTAAGCATATTAAGATCACAAATTCAAACACCCCCAAAAACCTGAAGCTAGCCAGGACCCAAGAAAACAAACCTTAATAGGTGCAGAGCACAAATACGGAGGACTAAATCTTGAGTTTTCAGGGAAGCATGTAGAATCGCTGAAAACAAGAAAATTGTTAGGTCCTGCTCCATCTGAAAAACTGCTGTTATATAACCAAAATTATATGAACCTGAAATTGCCAGGGGAGAATACTCCGATCCAATCATCAATTGATGGATTCAAGTTGCTAATATATACAGTCACCCATTCAGAATTTTGGTTCTAAAAACAAAACAGCTATATAAGTTTGTATTATTTCCAAATCCCAGATATTTAACAATCCAATAACTTTTAAGCAGATATACGTGACAATGATAAGCAAGTTTCGAATATAGCACAACACCATCTCCAAAGTTGGGCAAAATCACACTTTTGCAGTCATTCATTTCAAGTTCGAAATTGGTATAAAATCTAAGATGCCAGTAGTTATTTGAATTACCAAACTCTTAAACTAAATTTTACTAACCTTTAATCCGAGAATTGTAGGAGAAGCTTTGATAAAAGCATCATCCCTTAGAGTAAATGTCACTTGATATATACCAATCTTTGCAAAAGCATGATCACCATGTGATGCAACTTCTTTTAGATTCAATAAAATCCACAACACTGTTACCAAACTGAACCCTGCAACTTTAATCATCCCTCCCTGTACTTAAAAACAAAACAAGAAGCATACTTATTACCAATTAGCTACAAGCAAAAAAAAGTAAGGTTTTGTTGATTAAAACAAACCCTAACAGTTGAAATTAAGAGATTGAAGTAATTACCATGAGAGTAGCACAGTTGAACTTTTTTTTTTTATCAATTAAGTGGTAGACTGGTAGTTTTTTTTTGAAAGGCGGTAGACTGGTAGTTGATGCAGCAAAGTGCTTTACTTTCAGTTGTTATGATAGAAAAGAATTATTGGGTATATACCTTTACGGGTTCCTTTTTTGCTGACAATTTTGCAATCAAGAATTACTTTTTAATTACATAAAAAGATAAAAGAACTACGTCTGTTTGTCGTATTTACTATATTTTTCGAAAACAAATAATCCGAAATTTTCACTTTTGTTAATGGGAATTCACATGAAGATGTATAGGTAAACAAATTTGGTCAATATAAGTCGAACAGAATTCAAAGGATTTTGCAACATATGTGAGTATGTGACGATGTTACAGAAAATGAGTTAATGAAAGGGAAATAGCCAAGTTAACAAAATTTTCAAGTATATAACTGCCAAATGTGAGACATTAATCATCTACCGCATGATTCAGCTAACCTTGTCCGATTTGAACCATATGCTTACACTATCTATTTCTTCTACCCTCTTAAACCATACAAATATTCCTTAAACATGCATTAAAATCATTCTACCATGAAGTAAGCTTACCGCAAACCACATAATCCACATGTCTTTATCTATATTGTTATTGTTCTAAGTTTCTCTATCTCCAAAGCATGCTAGTCACAACAAAGGAACTAGCTACAAAAATTAAGATGATGTTTTAATATTTTTTGGGTATACATTGGTACAGAATAACAGTACAGCTTTCCACATATTCAACATATACACTTGCTTCTTCACCACATGGTACTTGATTCAAGAACTTAATGATCCGTGCTAACGTCGCAAACATTAAGAATTCTTCCACAATTTAGTTACATCGGAAAAAAATAAAAAATCACAAGCATCCAATAATCTATTTTTATTCTAATCTACAAGGATGCCATGCAGTTCTTGCATCTCTGTCCTTCATTCATCAGAAGAGAACTACACTTCTGATTTTTGGCCCGGGTGCCCTGCAACAGAAAAGGCCAACACGGCAGCACCAGCATCATTCAGAAATGTAATGAAGCAGCTAGATTAATGACAAAATGAGAAATGACAGGTTCTATATCACCAGCCGAAATGAAAAGCAGATTAAAATACCTGTAATTTAATTATTTGCAGCTCTTCCATCAAAAGTCAAAACACAACAATATCTCAATAACTACAAAGGAGCACCACCATTGGAAAAAAACCATGCAAATTATGCAATTTGTAAGCAAACCAACTTTTCATGTTTGTATAGCAGCCAATGTCTTTACAGGCTTCGCTCAATTGGTTTCCGCATGTTGCTAGTATAAAGATCTAACCCTAATAGTAAAAGAGGCAAAATTGGCAATGGTTAAAACATGTAATTTTTTGGACAGGTCCAAAGAGGCTAGGGAGGGTAGATCTGAAATGGTTATTGTCCAAAAACTTTTTATAAAGAATTAAGGTATCAAATACAAATACATAAATTAGAAAAAGTACACTTTGACGAATTTCAACACGTTCTCTTTTGAGCCATTTCTTTAAATTTACCTGATTACCTGTTGGAGATAAATCATAATATCCTGAATCCAACCATTCACAAGTAATTGAGTTGAAATTGCCACCTCTAGGTAGAAGCATGGATCAAGAAAGATATAGAAATGTAGGAACAGAACAAACAATGAACATTGAATCTTATAAACTAAAATGTATAAAATTTCATATTGTAGAACATAACATTACTGTTCAAGTATATTTGTTACTCAAAGGCTGCTACATCATTAACCAGTGGCATGCAAAGCAAACAACTCACATTTTACCCTAAAAGGGGCTCGGGAATCTACCTCAACTTCCATCACTTGCTGTTTGTTGTTGAGCAATAGTTTCAAGTTTTTTCATGAGTGAACATAGAATCCAGCAGAATGCGTCACGTGTTTAGACCGGCCCAATTTTTGAAAGCAATAAGCGCTTCCATTTTCTTAATACTTCTCTTCCTCAATTTTGACACTTTAAGCTTCTTATGATTCTCCATGAAAGCTTGTTTATATCTCCATTTATCTACAAAGATCTTCATCTCTTGAGATTTCTCCACAACTTGCATCACAGCATCAAAGAAACCTCCTTTAACTAAAGCATAAAGCAAAGCATCAACCAAACCACGATCCAATTTAAAACTCTTTTCGCCATTTAACCACACCCTTTTCTTAACATCATTCCACATCATCAAAACACTAAAATAATTTCCTGCAGTCATGTAACCGTTAACTAAAGAAAGATAAGTTTGCTCAGTTGGTTCAAATTGAAGAAACACCATTCTTCTAAAAGTCCTTCTAGCATCTTCCAAACGTCCCGCTTTACAAAACGCATGAATAATGGAATTCCAATCATGGGTCCCGATTTTTACTCTCGGGTCCTCAACTACTTCATCTAAAAAAGCTGCCATTAATTCGGGCCGATGGTTTTCGGTTAAACCCGTCATTATTGTTAAATAACTCCCCATTAATTCGGAAATTCTTGCTTCTCTCATATCTCTAAAAAGAGAAAACGCCGACTGAAAATCTTGACTGGACATAGACACGTCTATTAAAGTATCAAAACTACTAACATCAAGCTCAAGCCCTAAACTGCACATTTCAGATACTAACTGTGCAGCTTCTGCTGTTCTTTGTTCTTTACCATAAGCCTTCAGAATCGACGCATAAACTCCAAGCCCAACCGAACCTCCTTGCGCATTCATTTCATCGAGAATGCTATGCGCCTTTTCTAATAATCCAAGGTTAACACAAGCATCTATAACACCATAACCAACAGCGTTTTCAACTATTACGTTTGTGGATTCTAACTTTTGAGCTTCAAGTATTAAACTTGCTAAACCCTTAATGCTTCCATGCTCAAGATATCCTTTCACTATTTCACTGTACGTTTCTTCACTAAAGTTTATACCTTTACCATCTGATTTTCTCAAATTGTTCAAGATAGTACTCGAAACGGATTCAAGATTACCTGATTTCACATACCCGGTAATCAAATTACTAACAAACACTGTCCTATCATCATCAAAACCAAATCTACGTACCAAGTCTTCTAATTCAATTATCTTTTTCTTGAGTCCTTTAATTGCGTATAAATAAGCAAGGCAGCCAAAACTCATCTCATCAGGGAGAACACCTAACAAAGACATTGTATCTAGAACCTTCTGTGAATCAATAACCGACTCGAGCTTGTAACAACAACCCTCCAAAGCAGCATTACAAGCATTCAAATTAGGCCTTAAAAAATCCAACTTTTCCTCATTAGCAACCCTACAATTCTCTTTAAAAATCTCGAAAAACTCAGGAAAGCTACCACTTTTCCTACTAACTTCCACAGCAACATCACCCCACACACTAAAAGGAACAAAAAACCTATTCTTGAACATACACTTTACTAACACAAAAACAGGTGCACCACTACTACTCTTCATAGAATTCAAAAAAATCTCAACTGTTTTCTGCTCTAATAAACCTTTATCAGTTTCTAATACAAACATTAAAGTAGCAAAAGCCCTTTTAAGATTAAGGGTATCATTATCCGCTAAACATAAATTAGTAATCAATGAGTTAACAAGATTCTTACTTGGTAATACAGATGATGATGAAAGAGATTTAAATGACTTCCAAGCTTCATTTATGTTGTTTTCACTGAGAGATGATTGAAGGGTGGATTCAAGATTTTGTTGGGTATGTAAAGGTGTTGGCTTTATCGTTGGGGCCTGAGGAACAAGGGGTTGTTTGGATTGGGGTTTCGTGACTGAAAAGATTGAAGGTTGTAAGAAGGAATAAAGAGAAGGTAGAGATGGGGTCTCTGGTTGTGATGAAAAGTACCGGAGTAAAGGGAAAACTCTTCTTTTCCACATTGTTATTGTTCTGCAAATTGCCAAAATACAGGATTCAGATGAATGTATATAGAGAGAGATATATATATGTATAATGTGAAATATATATTATATAATAAGGATATAATGGATGATTTAACAAAAAAGCTGGAATAGCTCAGTTGGTTAGAGCGTGTGGCTGTTAACCACAAGGTCGGAGGTTCAAGCCCTCCTTCTAGCGAAGGTTTTTGTTTTTTCTTTCATTATCAATTTGCATACCTTTTCATTCATTACTTGTTTCCCCTCTCAATTATCAAATTTGTATACTGTACAAACCTTTTAACAATATGTGAATGAGCCTCATGAGGTAGTAGACCTAAAACCTTTGTGTATTCGATCTTTCTATTAATTGAAAACTTTAATAAATTGGTTTGACTTATAAACGATTAAGTGAAGTTGATTTTTTGTATAGGATGTGTCGATTATTAGCTAATCAAAGGTGTCCAATACTCAAATTTAGGCCTTGGTTTTCGGCTCAACAACTTCTTCGAGCCTGATAACAATCGAATATTTAGCCTATATAATTCCGGTGCTTGTTAGCTAAACACACAAAACATTAAGACCAAACAACAATACTTTTTAAATTTAAGATACTACATTCAACCCAAATTACAACTTAAAATTCGTGTAAACATTTTTAATCATTGTCAAACTAATTATCAGTTAGATAAAAGACACTATTTTATGTATGTGAACTAATGCATATCAATAGTTGGTCAATTTTAATTATCACAATTTTGTTAGAGGGTGCAAATGAATGTTTGTATATTTTATGTGAACATTGATTTTGAAATGTAGAGAGTAATAAAAATGTCAAATGCTTTATTGTCATATGATATATGCTAAATATTAATAGTAATAATTAGAATATTCATAATGAGACCTTAAGGAGGGTTTGGTAAATTTCGAATCAATGTTCTACTTAAATTCCATATCAAATTAAAGATTTTTGATTAATCAAAATTTACAAACTGAATTAAAGGTTGATAAGTTGTTTCAATTAATTTTGTCTAGTTTCGTTAGTAAATCGAGTAAGGTTTGATTGATTCGACTTTTTACTGCCTCAAAATTGAAATATATAATAATCGATGACATTTTCATCAACTTTGCAGGTGAAGGTATTTGTAAGAGTAATACTCAGTATGACTAAAATATACACTTAAAATTTTAACCATGTTCATAACTATTTAAAACCCCACTTTCTTTAAACATATAATACTGTAAACAATAATTTACATCTAGTTTCAGTTCTTATATTCTAAAAAATTTCTAATGATAAATAAACCTAAAGATCAAGTTAAATAAATATATGTCTCATACAATCCTTGTTTGACATAAAACATGTGCAATATATCTCTTTTCATATTTATCAAAATAATAAATAAATGTGTTGTTAAATAATTTAATATAATGAAGCAATTGTTAAAAGGGTATTTTTGTCAATTGACATAATTACATTCCAATTTCATTGACAGATTTATTAATCAAATAGAAAACAACCAAGGAATTGAATCTAATTCCATTATATTTTCCGACAACCAAACAGAAAGCAATATCTAATTCCTCTTAATCAAAAATTTTTATAATTCAATTCTCTTGACAGATTGCATTACTTCCAAAAACATCATGCGAATCAAACGGGGCCTAAAAGATTGGATTTAGGCATTTAGCCTTTTAGGTATTATTTTGTTAAGGGACTCATTTTGTCATGATATAAGTTAAAAGGACCTAAGTTAAACTTCACAAAGTAAAAGGACTCGAACATTATATACAAAAGAAAATTACAAACTGATCTGTAAACATTCCATTGGTTTTTCATTTATCACCCTTTTATCTCTCTCTCTATTTGTAAATTGTTTGTAACTATATCATTTCTCATGCTCAAAATCCCGTTTAACGATCGAATGATCGATCATTCGGCGAACGTGGAACTCGAAATGAAGTCTGAGATGGTAGTTGTTGAAGAATGGAGCGGTACCTCATCAGACAAGCTATCGTTAACCGCCGTTATATCGCCGTCCACTTCTCCGTCATTATCTTTCACTTTAGAAACTCACGGTAATCGATTCAACCTTTTTTCTCGAAGATTCCTCCAAGCATTTGTTCCTGAGGTAATAATAATAACACTATCGTTTCACATTGTATTTCGTTAATTTATTATTCTGTTTCTTGGTGTTATCATAATTAATTTATAACTTTATCTGTATATTGAACATTAACGCGCGCGCGCGCACACACACACCCACCTAATAGTAGCTGTTAGTTGAGTTTCGAGGTTAGGGTCCAGTAGTGTGTGTGTGATTACACGTATATGTTTAAGGAAAATTGAACATACACTTTTGAATTTAAGGTATACAACTTCTTAATTTTTATTGTTTAATTTAGGACTTTTTGACTTGTTGAGCAGGTAGCTGGTCAACCACCTCATCGGACCATGGTTTTTATTCGAATTTTCTGCGTATAACTAACATATAGCCTTAATCTATCATTATTGTTTTGACAACTTAAAAAGTTTTCTGAGTGAAAAGGGATAATGTAGGGTAGTTTATGTACGTCATTTCTTTTTTAATATTACTATCAAGCTAAAGTAGTTTTATAAATTCTAAAGTGCCAATTTTTGAGGGGGTGACCTCCAAAAGTCATTTTTTGGTGTAATTTTAGAAAAAATAAAATAATACCTTATATTGACAACAAAAAAGTTTTGTACCTTAAACAGAAAAAGTGCACGTAGAGTACCTTTTTGTGCAAATTTCCCTATAGGTTTATTGCTTTGAATTGAAATTCTAATTGATGTCCAGTAACTTTGGGAAACTTGATAGTTAGGACTTAGGTATCATTTTTCTTTAGTTTCTTGAATATTTCTTGTCTTTGAATATAGGTATCATTTTTTATTTATGAATTGTATATGAAGTTGATTTACAAAGTGGAACATGAACTACTAACAGTAAACGATATTGAGTATTGTCTTGACCTCTTGTTATGTGTATCTTATTGGCTTAATGTTTCCTAACTCGGTTGCTTTACTTTTTTTAACACAGGGATTCCCTAGCAGCGTGACTCCGGATTAGATCCCTTTTCAGACATGGGATTTATTGCAGGTTTGAATCCGTAAATGTACATTTTGAAATTGTCACTGGAAATATTTTAATGTATTCAATCTTTTTTCTTAGGGCCTCTCAACATACATAAGGACCATGCTTTCAACACAAGTAAAAGTTTATGCTGTTAAATTCGCTCCATTTCAAATCATTTGTGAATCAAATTTGTTCTGAAATATCATTCGCATGTATCTACTGCATTAGGCTCTTCTAAGTGCTATAGGAGTTGGAGAGAAATCAGCAACAGTCATTGGAGCTACTTTTCAGGTACAATTGTACAAATTTGTATCAGTCTGCTAGTAGGTAGTAGCTATTACCTATCTAGCTTACTTTGTGGTTATGATGTTTTATTTTTTGATTTAGTTTTATTTTTATTTTTTGATTGGGAACTCTTGCAGTGGTTTTTGAGGGATTTAACTGGAATGCTTGGAGGTGTCATGTTCACATTCTATCAGGTATGTTATTATACATAGTAGATGATTCTTGCTCATTCATCCACATGTTTTAAGACAAAAATGCATGCATTTGACTGGAATACTTCTGTGTGTTTACCTCTGTAAGCAGCTTTGTGTATGAAGACCATGCCATGCCCTGCAGTTGAAAATAAGTTATTCTCACGCATTCACAAATTGTTAATACGTTTTTGGTATTTAATGTGTCATTATGCCAGGAGTCTCTATGTATTCGACCTGTACTGTGGATGCCGAAGTCTTAGACTAGAATATATCACACATTATATATAAGATGAACCACAAGCTACGTGGCACGTAGTTGTATTTTACTCTTTATCTCTTTCCTAACATCGTACATAATAGATAGGTGTTCTTATTTCATTCATTAAGGGGCATGTAAAAGTCAAACATCCATGTAATTTTCAATAATAAAAACACTTACACATGAGTTTTTTCTTTTCAGGGCTCAAACCTAGATAGCAATGCCAAAATGTGGCGTTTGGTTGCAGATCTCATGAATGACCTTGGTATTTGTTTATGAATTTTCCATGCATTCAAGAAATATTGTCAAGTTTCATAGTATTTAAGGGAAGTGGCTCTAAATAACTGTTTTAAATGATAAGTAATTTAAGGTTAAGATGATAATTCTTCAAAAAAGGTCTTTGATGCAGGATAGTTAATAAATTACTACCTTTTGTTTCTGCATATGGGTCCTTTCATTCAGTAGAGAGTTTGCTTGGACATTACTTGCATTATAAATGCTTTTCTTTGCAGGAATGCTAATGGACCTTGTATCTCCATTGTTTCCTTCGGCATTTGCATTCATTGTCTGCATAGGGAGTTTGTCAAGATCTTTCAGTAAGTTGTTAAAGTTTCTTCACAATTGAAATTTAGATACTACTGACAAGTTAAGACATCGCTTTAAGTGCATCATTCTCAATGAGAGCAAATTAGGCCGAAAGAACCCAAACTACTGGCCTTTTTCACCACAAGTAAAGGCTTGAGCTGTTCCCATATCAATTAAAATACTACATTCTCATTTTAGGCCAAGTTGATTTGGGTCCCTTCCGGAACAATTTTTATATGGGTATATTTTGGTGAATCGACCAGCGGTTTGTGTCACTTTCATGTAATCTACTCTGCTTATGAGCTAATATGATCAACTACCTTTTACAAAACATCTCAGTCCTCATGATCTCTCCTTACATTCTGTTGCTTTAGCTGGTGTTGCGAGTGGAGCAACTAGAGCTGCTTTGACCCAACATTTTGCTCTTCAGAATAACGCAGCAGATATATCTGCAAAGGTAGTTTCTTGATCCTCTTATGCTAAATATTAGATGTGGAACTTTCGACCCATTTACTTATCAATAGGTCAATTCAAATCATGTTTTATCTCTAATGGGTCAATGAGGAAGAAAATAAGAAGTTAGATAGATGGTTAGCAGGTCGAAAGTCCCCCAAAGTGTATATCATCACAGTATAAAATTATTAGATGATATTGAAATAGTATAGTTATTGTAACCATATCTGAGTCACCAATTCTTTATACAAAATTTATAAGCTTTTGAAAAAGTGTTTTAGGTCAATTCAACAAGACCTGTTTCGACCGGTACCTAAAGACTTACTTGTTACCCAAGCCATCCATTTTACCATGTCCTATAGTTAATGTTTATGTTCACTGACAGGAAGGAAGCCAAGAGACAGTTGCAACAATGATTGGAATGGCTTTAGGAATGCTTCTTGCGCACATTACAATGGGACATACAACGATCATATGGTTCTCTTTTCTGTGCCTAACGATGTTCCACATGTATGGTTAGTTACGCTTCTTATTTATCACCAATGTACCCTTCAGATTGACAAAGCGTTTATAATGTACTCAAACTAATTTCATCATCTCTTCTGTATTCCATGCCCTGGCGCTGTGTAGCTAATTACAAAGCCGTTCGGTGCTTAAATCTGACTACATTAAACTGTGAACGAAGCTCAATTCTTTTGCAGCATTTCATGGAGACTGGCCAAGGTGACCAATGGGATATGTTGTGTTATATCCTTGTAATCCTTTATTATACAAGCATTCAATCCAGCCTATTTTTATTCATTTTTTAAAAAGATAATAGAAAAGTCAAAACACTTCCATTATGGTTTTGTGGGCGTGAAGTGTGCTACCAAAGGTTCCCGTGATTTCACTTATCTTGTAATTATGATTAAGATAAGATGCATAATAATAATTTAAATCATGTCTACACGATGCAGTTCTCTCTCCGAGAGAGGTCTCAGTCTTGGAGCATGTCTCACCGTTATGGATCAATTCTTGGAGCTCAAAGACCGCCAAATTTTTGTATACAAGGGTACAATTAGGTGTGAGGGTTTCCTCACTAAACGGCCCAGAAATGTGAGTTATGAATTCCTTGTAGCTTCAATGCTTCATCCATCCAACTAATAGTGTGGCTGTATAATCTTACCATGCGTTTCGTGTAAACTCCCCAAATTGTGAACTTCGAGCCTACTGAAGTAAACATAAAAGTAAAGTCTTTTTTGAGTCTGGAGCTTTACGAGACCGCATGATGGATATGATCTATCTTATGTCTGATGTTATTCTTATCAATAAACAGGACGGAGTTATTAAGTTCTGCTGGATCTCGATACGAAAAAGGTTAAAAATTTCCAAGTTCCTGCTTAGACATATACACATGTCAACGAGGAATACTCATATTAATCACTGCTGTTTGGGATTTCAGCAAAATACCTGTTACTTGAGAATAATGGAATTATCCGCGTTGTTATGCATAAAGATTCAACTGTTGGAGATGTCATGCGGGGTTTTCTTCATGCTCTTGTGATGGCAAATCTTTTGGATCATAAGCCTATGTCATTACATACTGATAGCCAAACATGGATGGACAAAAACTATGAAGCATTTCTTTTGAAGGTACATTTGTTTCTTGGATTCTAATCTTCGTTTTGGGTATATCATTCTTCTGAAGAGCATTAAACATAGCTAAAAATAGGTGGAAACTGGCAAATGGTTTGTTTCGGTAGGTTGGGTAACGGGATTTTTTTACTGGTCTAAAGGTTGATCCAGAATTTTCTTTAGCCCAAAATTTATAATATACATAGTTAGTAAATTAGTCAAATATGATAATGAAAGTTACATTCTTACATTATTACTATAGTTTTTTGAGGAAAATAATTTAGGAGGTTTTATGTTTTGAAAATACACTTTGGGTGAATTTTAACCCATTTGACCCGCTTTCTTATAAGTTATATTTTTGTTACTTGTCCCTTTAGACATAAAACATAACCAGAGTCGACTTGTTCACGAGGATATGACATTGCCACCAACAATAGCTAGGCAGTTAGGTGACCTCTCAGCAATAATAGCGAAGTTACCAAGTTCGCATCTAAGTGTAAAACTCTGCTTGATTGTTACAAGTTCTGTTCAAATCAACTCGACTATAAAAGATTTAAAGATTTAAATTGTCTTTAGTCGGGTTGGGAATCTTCTGATAAGTAACTAGCCATCTGATCCAGTTAATTTATGTTAGATGATTTCTGGCACATTACTCAACCTGATATTTACATATTTTAACCATAATTTTCAGCTTCAATCGTCTGGTTGGAAAACAGAGCGACTTTTGTCATCATCTATCATTTGGAGGGCAAACTGGAGCCTTGGGATCCCATATAAAAAAATAAACTAGATGATTACACCTATAAAGACAAAAGTCAACAGTTGTCCACTCCAGAACTGAAAATGGAAAGACAACCTACCAAATACAGGTTTTGGAGACTTTTTTATGATTAGATGAACGTTATTAGTAGTGTTGGGATATCTGTATGAGAGTTTGTGTTAAAACAAATATATAAACTTGTTGTACCAATTTAGTTGCACATCATTGTTGCTAATTATTACATAAATTGAAAACCTTTCATGTATGTTGTTTTAATCTTTTGTCTGTTCTTGATAAACTATACCCTTAAGGCAAAGTACAATTCTTAGCTGATAGGAAATTGATGTCTTTATGTAAACCTGCTAACTCAATCTACCGCTCAGAAATACCTAAACCTAGAGGAATGTACTGTGTTGACTTGCATCCTATACGTTGAAGTCGGACATTTGCTTCAGCACTGAATTTTGACTTAATTGTTCGTTAACTTTACAATGCTGATTATACAATATACAGTGAGAGTCCACTTGCAATGCAGCATCTTTTGCCTTTTCAATATCTTGAGGTAATGTGTCTAATTTTTGCGGTGGCCAGATGACGCCATTAAAAGTCCAACCGCCACAATAAACATGGACAGCATGCCAACGAGTAATACATATGTTCTCCTGGACGATTTATGGTATTCACCAAAAAATAGTACTCCCCAGAGGGTACTCACAAGTTGAAGCACCTGAAATGAGTTCAATTCAAGCTCATAAGGTAAACATATGTATGTATCGAACTCTGGAGATGATAGGCGTTGGTGATTAGAGAAGTGTAAATTGGTTGTGGTGGTGTCGTCACCGGAAAATTGAAGATAATAAAGTTCATGAAATTGATGACGTGAAATAATGTATCGAACTTTTAATGACACATGACACTGACTTGGCAGCGACTAAAGCCAAGTAAGCTAATTATGACCGATTGACGGTGAATAAGGTTAATGAATAAATACAATATGAATGATTAGTGAGTAGAATACATATACTACGATTTTTAAAAGTAAAATACATACAATATGATTTTTAGAAGAGTTCGATACATTTTTAGACCAATTATCCAATGGCGGAGACAGGGGTAATAGGTAGGGGGTGCTAACCCCCCCCCCCCCCCAACCAATCCAACTTCTTCATTATATTTTTAGCCCCGGCCCAAAGATTCAAGGTTGTGTTGTTATCGGGCCACCCCAAACCCTCTCTGGTTAGACTTAAATCTCCTTTATGATATTAGTGAAATTTATCTTCCTTTTATTTTAATTTTTGGTGTAATGCACAAATAGATTCTACTCGGAATTATAAGATTTATGTTATTTAAATAATAAAGTGTCCTTATGGTTGTAGGACCATCGCCACTGATAGTTAACCCATGTGGAAATTTTACCTTTTTGAAGCTTCATCCCTATATTTGTAATTGTTATTACAAAAGTCATGTGATTTAAGATTGTTAATTAAACAAGTAATTTAATGTTAGTATTATGATCAATGATGACAAGGTAAAAGACTAATCTATAACATAAAAATCAATAGTGGACTTAGGAATTTTGATCACTAGTGGCACAAATGTAATAATCAAAATATAAGATAAAAAATTTTAACTTGAAAAGTACAATTTTATTAAAATAAGAAACATACCTTAAAATGACAATTTTCCTTTTCGATCTTTCATTCCTTGAAAACGATCAATTACGGCTTCATTTATAACATTAGCAAGTGCTTCTTCTTCTATAGAACCAATTAGAAAATAATTCATAAACTCATCACCCATTCCGTTGCGCAGAGCAGACTTTACAAGTTTCATTGCAGAAAAACATCTTTCAACTGTCGCGGTTGCAACAGCCAAAACCGAAACCAACTTCAATAATCGATACACATAACAATAAAAAAATATGCATGTTTTTCGGTTTCCATCATCAATTTAGCAAGCTCATCAATCCTCTTCAAGTTTGCAAATCTTTCATCTCGATACAAATGTCATAGTAGATGTCAAGTTTACGCTTAAGACTCTCCCTCTCCGTGTCATTAAAATCAAATGGATACATGTTACTCAACTTCATTAACTTTGACACATCAAACATAGAAAACGAAGCACGGGGGCTCAAAGCCGATATATTAGTAAGCAATTATGTACTTACCTCATTAAAGCGATCACCAAACTCCTGAATTTGCATATCCAAAACTGTATTAAAAGAATCAACATTAAGATAGTGTCGATTGGTAATATTGCTCTTTCGATTTTTTAAAATAACATAAACTTCCATCTTCAAACTTTCAAAATTATGTGTCTGACAAAGATAATATACAACCTTCAGTAATCCATCAAACCCATTTTCTCTAAAGTCTTACAATGATCGTTTTGTTTCTTGCACAAATGAAACTGCTTTTAAGATAATTTGATCTTTTCTTTGAAGAGCTTGTGACAATACATTTGTAAGCCCTAAAATGTTCAACATCAAGTGTAAATAAAACACAAAATCAAATGTGTTAAAACATGATATAATACTGGATGCTTGACGTCGGCTCACGGTAAGATCACCCTCTTTCTTACACAGATTCAAGCACGTTAACAACTTCCGGGAACAAAGACTTGAAACCTGACATTAACTTGTGATGAGAACCCTATTGTGTATCTCCAGCTCATATAAGAAAAAGCTCTTGGTTTAACCTTGTTTCAGTTTCCACTTCACCCTTACCAATTTGTTCTTGTTCTAACTCTGTAAGATTCTCTTTTTAGATCTTTCCGTTACAAGAACCACCAGCCACATTAATCACTAGAGCTAGCATATCAAAGAAGTTTGTTTTCAACATCCTCATGGGTTTTTGCTACATCCACAACTACCAACTAAAGTTGGTGAGCAAAATAATGTATTTAATATGCGGAATTATTACCCTTTAGTATCAAAGCTTTCAAACCATTAAACTCTCCTCACATATTGCTTGCTCCATCGTATGCTTGGACTAACTTGGTAAGGGTGCACTCTAGGGGCTGACTTGTGACACTTAATTTATTCAATGGTGTCACTAATAGAAAGCCCTAAAGAAATTATACTACCCAGCTAAAGTCACTGGTATTATAAGCTACCGGTGCTCTTCAAGTGGGTCCGCCCCCGATAAAAATAACTTTGTAGTGAAATTAATATAACTTTTAACGCTACTTTTATAAGTTTAAAGTTCTTCTCATTGTTTTTGTTTAGCTACAATCACAAATTAGATTCATATTACTAATTTACTAATAGCTAATATAATCGAGTTTCTTAATCCATACGTTATGAAGTTGAGTCATGATAAAAAATAAATAAATAAATAAATAAGAGATACAAGTTTTGTTTTTCATGTAAGGCGAAAAATATTTTTCTTGAATCAGACTCTGTAACAATTTTGTAGCGCCTCCTAACCAAAATTTTTGGCTCGCCCCTGTAATTACCCTACAAGCTATCCATCGATCAATCTCTTTGAAATGTAAATAAATTATTATGATAGCGGTGTTTGATTTTTCTATAAATTTGGAAGTTCTTTTGTATCTTGTATAAAGTTTTAATGTAACCTTTTTTGACTTTATCATTTCTCTGATTAATTTAATAATATAACGAGAGATGCATTTAAACTTGGACCCCCTTGGTATTGACCGAAAAAGCCATTATAGTATGGGAAACTGGAAATGAATAAAATGGTAAAAAGTA
This sequence comes from Logfia minima, assembly GCA_963921325.1. Lineage (NCBI taxonomy): Eukaryota > Viridiplantae > Streptophyta > Magnoliopsida > Asterales > Asteraceae > Logfia > Logfia minima. The sequence goes on from OY992766.1 coordinate 24,382,566, forward strand.
AATATATAGGGAAATATATAATCTCCTATATATCATTTGATCTTCATCTCCAATTTTATAACAATAATAAAGTCTTTCTAAATTTGGTTACTAAAAGTTTCTGTTTTGATCTTACAAAAAAAGAAAAATGATGTTATAAGTCACCACCAGCATTACTGTTGCCATTCCATCAACGGGAATATATCCGGTTTCAAACCGTAAAACTTCCCAGTTTTTTGGAGCATCTACGGATGTTTTACCGCCATTTTTGCTCAAAGAAATGGAGAAAATCAAAGACCCATTTGCTCGAAATTTAGTTTCAAGGAATGAAATGCTGCCTGTTGAGGTAAAGTAAAATATCTTGAGATCAGAATTAAGGTGATATTTACTGTTGCATTACCACAAAAAAACGTACAAATGGTGGTTAACTTAGTTTTAGTATGATAAGAATTTGCTTACAAAAACATTGGTACGACTGCATGCAAGATTATTGAATGCATTCGCTACTAGGATTTTAAATTTTCATTTAATTTGTACCTTTGCTTTTTTGTGTTTTCTTTTAGCTTTTATATAGCACTTGTGGATGTAACTGTTTGAAATCTGAATATATTAACTTTATATTTACATTGAAATGATTTTTTAGTGTATAATCACTAGTGCTGAAATAATTAGAGTTGGAGAAGCAGAAGCTATCTTAAGGAAACTGATTATATATATTTTATGTATTTTCTTGAACTGCAAAAACAGAGTTCGAAAAACATATCTAGGTCTTTAATCGACTAATTATTATTCTTGATTAATTAAGTAACAATATTTTCTTTCAAGATACACATCCTAACATGATTTGGCTTATTCAAGTCTCAATAATCACTTTCAAAACTGGCATCGATACACACTTTTGTGTATTTTTGCTAATTTTTTGGTGTCTAATATGATATACAGCTTGCTTAATGAACATGGAATATGCCATTTGACTGTTTGGTTGCTTGTGGAAGAGAGGAAAGTGATTCAAAGAAACAAGATTATGATCTTTATGAACATCATATTTCGGAGTAGTAATTATTGTGCGAATTCAAGGATTTGGGTTGTAAGAAATGAGTATTTTGGGGAACTTTCGCTTCTTGCAACTATCATTGTGTGTGTGATTATCGATCCCGACCAAAATGATAGATAACGTGTTTATTTTTTCTATTTTTTTATTTTTTACTTTTGCTGTTTTTGGACAAAGTTTTCTTCTCCTGACAAATTTGTAGTTTAGTTTATAGTTAAAAGACTTGTAATCAACTGTCTTCTAGTGTCTCAAAAATGATAAACGTGTATACTTTACAGTTGATTGTATCCAAAACATAATGAAAAGATCGGAAGTATCTCTTGACATCAACTGCAGCTTAGTGTCTAAAAGAATCGTATTATGAGTAGTTGTGTGACACCAATAGTACAGGACACAGCCACTCCACTTGTTCTACTTCATGGCTTTGACAGGTATGCAACGCAACTGCTATGCTGGATCCCATAAATTTTACAACATTAGACATGGAATTTAATAGAAATATTTGCACGTCAATGAAATGTTTAAGATACCCTCCAACGTCTCTTAGACCGAAATTTATGACTAAGCATACTGACGAAGATTTACAAATAATTCATATTATCTTGATGCTGAAATTATTTTGTTACTTCTATGTGACCTCTTAAGGTTTTCTTTTTATGTAAAAGCTTTCCTTGTGTATTTATTTCATGGTTCCATTGCACACATTTTATTACGCCCTGTTGTTCAGTTCGTGTTTTGAATGGAGATACACGCTCCCGTTGCTTGAGCAGACGCTGGTTTAGAGACTTGGGCACTTGACATTCTACGATGGGGCTTCAACAACTTAGGTTCCCCTTTTAGGTAATATCTATTTTTCATGTATTAAATCGAAATTAGACCTTAGTATTCATGTTATGTACTTTTTCATTTTCTTGTTGTGTATTTGCCTTTATCCGAAACACTTCCACTTTGTTATGTGGAGTCTAAGCGTGATCACCTCTTCCAGGTAAGTTTTAATCGCCCATATGATATATATATATAAGCTGAAAAATTGGGCAGGTCGAGCTATTGGATAATGGGTCGAAATGGGCATATGCCAAAGCAAGTAATTTTAAAACAAGCCAAAATAAGTTGGTTTAGGTTCCAAATTTCCCATTTTTTAATTAAAAAAAACGTTAACGGGCTTTCTACATTAAAAATACCATTTCCAGCAACTTTCAACCCATTAACTCTAAAAGGGTTTTTGTTAACTTTATCTATTTGATCTATTAGAGATATGACATCACCCAAATGACGCATTCTTAAGTAAACTTTGGTGAATCTGTGACCTCTAAGTTCTAAAGTCGTTGTTTGACAAAGAATAATGAAATCTGCTAGTTTCAAACAGAAGTCTCATGTTTTTCTGGATTATTAGTTCTGGAAGACCTACATTAAAAGGCCTACGCTGCTAGTGGGTCCAAGTCTTGGAGCTGCGGTTGCAATTGACTTTGCTATCAGCCATCCAGAAGCTGTAAGTGTTGACCAATACGATACTACCATGATGACTTTGTTACCCTTGGAGCTAAAAAGTAACTAGTTTGACTCTCAAAAGTCAAAGTTGACTTTGGGACAGAAGAACTATGAAAAACTGATACGTGGTTTATTTAAATATTCTGTTATTTTTGCAGGTTGATAAGCTGATATTGATTAATGCAAGTGTCTACTCAGAAGGCACTGGAAACCTCTCTAAGTTACCAAGAAGTGGAGCCTTTGCTGGTGACCTGGTGTGAGTAATATGAACCAATGACTATAATCATTTCCAATTTGGCAAAAGACGTAGTTAGGCTATTGTGGTTTCTGATTGTACGGTCCAATACTTTGATATATGTGGAACGATGGGCGGGTTGGGTAATGGGTCAAAATGGGTAACTTTTTCTGTGCATGCCAAAACAGGCTGACATTTTTGCCATCGCAGCGAAAACAGTCATGTATAGTGCCACGTGTGCATCCGGTCACATTTTAGACAGAACCCGTCAGAAATTGTACCAATGCTAACGAAAGTAAATTACAATGACCAAATTATATAACTAAAACCATAATGATCATAAAATCACAATGCAAGACGACCATTCAATTGAACGTCTCAAGTAAGGTATACTTAGACCTTGACGGTCAAACAGGATACACTTCATTACCAGGATTAATATGAAGTTGTTTTGGATTTAGTGAATTTTTTAATAGATACATCAGTGCATCACAAATACTACAATTCAACCAGATTTGTTGAGAGTTTGTACAAAGCTTTTATTTTTTTTAGGCTTGTAAACTAGTAGGAGTCATTTTAAAGAAGTTCCTGAATTTATAAATTATCACCCACATGTTCATTTTTGGCAGGTTTCGTTGTTAAAAATCCTTCCATTGCGCTTTTATGCTACTAACTGGTCATATAATGCATTATCTTTCGATACATGCTTAGATTGGACTTATGTAAGTTCCAACTTTCTTTTTCAATTTGAATGACTTTCAAGGCTAAATGCAGCTTACTGTGATGTAAGACCAAATTGTTATTTATTTTCTTATTCTGTTGCATTTCTAGATTACTCAATTACGTTGTCTGTTACTATGGTGGAAAGAGGCAACGGTTGATTTCATGAGCAGTGGAGGATACAATGTCTCTGCACAGATAAAACAGGTTTCTCTTCTAAACAAGTTTACAAAATACGCAAAGTTGCCTGATTAGGAGAACATCCATCTGTCATTAGAGTCCACTTTGACTTTTATAATCAAAACTAGTATTTTCCAAATCCAAATTACCTTTGTCGTTTTATTTCGTAACAAAACAGGTCTTATGAATTTCCAAACTATTTGACTCTTAAGAGTTAAAAGTCTACTCTAGGACCTCGGTCATCCCGGTCTTTTTCTATTCTTGGCTTGTAAGCAGTGGCGGAGCTTATATAGGGCAGGAAGGGGCTGCCGCCCCTCCTAGAACTTGTCCTCCAATTATACGTTCTACACTATACAAGGCTATACATATTAATATTTAATAGCCAGCCTAAAGAAGATTACAATTTGACCCCTCCTAAAATTGCAAGCATGTCCTTCTAGTTTACAGATTTGTTGTAACTAATTTTATTTGGTTATCTTATTGTTTTAGGATTTTGGTTTTGACGTTTTCTATATTGTTAAAAACTAGCATTTTGATTTAATTAATGGATTTAAAAAACTTGAAAAGATCATTAGTTGAATTATATTTCTTTTTACTTTTATATTATTTTAAGCTTCGTAGTTATTTGCAATTATATTTGACGTTTTTAAATGTATACTGTAAAATTATACAGAGTATTGTGCAATAGCGGTAATACTAATTTTGCCCCCCCCCCCCCCCCCCCAAATCAAAGACTTCAAATTCCGCCACTACTTGTAAGAACTGAGAGAATATAAATATTTGACAATATTTTGAAAAGTCTATACGGTCAATATCAGGTTATGAAGAAAACCCACATAGTAGCGGGAGAAAAATGATCAGATCATTGACAACAAACTTGTAGTGGTAAGTATCTTTCACCCCACCCATTTACTTATGAACCAGTTTGTTCGTGCTATGTTTTATCTTCACGGGTCAAAGTGGCAAAATAAAGAGTTAAAAAAGAGATGGACCAAACAGGTCAAGCATGTTGAAGTTTGCTTTTGATGCATAAAACCTTCAAAACATTTATTGAAAGGGTAGATTATTTATTGAAATAATACATCGTGTATAATCATATGTGACGCACTAATTGTTTATTAAAGAAAAATAGGAATGGAAAATTTATATTTCAGGTCAACATAATCCATTTCAAGTTACACAAAAATTACTAATTTTGACTATTTACCCGGCTTGCTCATTTTCACACCTCTAATCCAACTCATTGACATTGATGGCACAACTATTACATTGTGAACTCCCAAACGCCATTATTCGCCAGATATCAAACTGTGGCCACATCCCACACATCAAAAAATCAGACGTTGTTGATGACTTGATCAAAGACTTTGTGCCACACAATACGAGTTTCACTCTTCCATCATTACGCAAGAAGCAGGAAAAGATTTTACTTCATCCCACACATATGACTCTTTTCCTAATCATACCAAAATATTTACCTAAGAAAATTCTAACTTGGAGCCTTTTGTGATAACTTAAATAATTCTAAGACCTCCAGCGGATAAGATTTCTTTTGTTCAGGTTACCTGTACAGAGTAAATCTTTGTTTAACTCAGATGTATGCAACCTAATCGAAATATCCTTGTGACAATTTCTAACCATTTCCCTAACCACCTCAAAATATTTACCTAATAATTCTAACTTGAAACCTTCTGTGATAACTATAGCACATCTTTATCACTAGATCAATTTGGCGATTATTATATATTATACTAAAAGTGTATCTCTATAAATAGATTTAAGAAGTTGTGTCCTAAGATTACAGTTTTGATCAATTTTAAACCTGTTTCATCTGAAAGCAACTTTTTGTTCATCATAAACCAACTTTTTATATCTTTGCTATTTGACATGTTCAAAACAAAACTTAACCGGTATCAATTCAATTATTAAATGGGTCAGGAGAGTTAGACAACCATTTGGACCACCAAATTTGTACATTGTACCGAGTGCGTTATTAATTATTAATAATTATACTGGTACCATCATGCACCAACCCCGGAGTAAAAAAGTAGTCATCGGATCTAAACAAAAAAATAAAGGTGACCTTTAGATATACATAAAAGATGAAAACTTCTAAAAGTCATCAAGAACATCTTAGTACCCCCACAAACACTCATTCACAGATGACAGCCTCGTTTCAAAGGCATAAATTCCCCACATACAAAAAGTAGATGAACAAAAAAAACCTATAATGGAATACAACCGATAATCGATTCCCTACTACAACCTGACCACCGCGTAAATTACAACCCGATTCATGGATAAATCATTGACCACACAATGAAATGACCCGTTATGATTAGATAAACCTTAACCATAGCATCAAGCCTGGAACCAAAAGAGTCAGTAAAGTGAATGAGTTAGAAGACTCGGCCCCACTATTGTCCGTCGTGCCACTTGGGCCAAGTCCAAATGATGGGTTCATCCCTGTACCTGTGCCCGTGCCAGTGCCTGGGCTAGTACCAGTTCCAGTTCCGGTTCCAGTCCCAGTACCAGTCCCAGTCCCAGTCCCTGTGCCTGTGCCTGTGCCTGTGCCTGTGCCTGTGCCTGTGCCTGTGCCTGTGCCTGGTGGTGATGGGGTGGTTGGGGTTGTTGAGCTGAAACATTCAAGAATCACAAGAAACTTAAGAATAGAAGGTTTCTAAAAATAGAAAATTACTTGGATAAAATACTGAAGTGTATGCTTAATTTTAATTCAGGGGAGGACGGGAGATAACAAGTGCAACATTTAAAGCAGATCGTATCATCGTACAAATGCTTACTGCTTGGTCTATGAAGATGAACAGGAATCATAACTAGTCTGATTTGTCTTTAAATGCCCTTAAAGATTTTACAGTTCAATTAATTTAGTGGTCACTTATTCATCTCCATTTTTTACCACTGTCAACATTAACACACACATGTACTATATGTATAAAAATGCCTACAAAAGAATTCAGTTACGCCAAAAAATGACTTTTGCCATGGGAATATTTACATTGAAAACATTTTATGATCATATCCTCCATCGGATTAAGTTAACCTTTCAAAAGGAGAAGAGTTTTTTGAAACTAGCAACAAGAATTTGACGATTCTAGCTTTCTGAATCATTTGTTACCCATTACAAGTCTCTCTTTCAAAAGTTAAAAAATATATACTCCTTGGTCTCATATAAAGTAATGTTCATGCACTTAATTTGTAGCTTTGACCACTAAGTTTGCTTTTGGATTTTCTTTTCTACTACTTCCCATTAGGGGAAAAAGAGCTGCTACTACTATTTATCCTAATCTCGATCACTTGTGCCCCATACGCTAACATGGAACTCGCATATATTGTTATAACATAGGTCGTAACATTATTTAAATAATTGTCATAACATTATTATTTGTACTAAATAATACCGAAATATATCATATGGAAAGCACAATATGACCTAACTTGACCTTTGCTTGATTTATGGTCAAAAAATAGGAACAAACAAACCTATGAGATATCAATATCAATACATCATGATTTTTGACAACTCACATTTGTACTGAATAAACAGTACCTAATCTATCATGCTGGATCTACCAAATGATTCTTGAAAGCTGGCTCTACAAGAATAAAACAACTTTCAATGCACGATGTACAACGCCTTAAAAAAATTTGGCTCTTGAAAAATGAATTTAGCTCTAAAAACTTATTAATTGTGAAACTTTTAAGTCAAGTGAGAGGCCCTCTGCAACTACAAGCACTACAAAAAGGTGGTTCCTTCTACCAGACTGGAATTTCTAAATCCAGAGCAATGACCATATAGTGATTTGTACATTGTGCATAGAAACATGTACATTACTCTGGATTTAAAAATTCTGCTTTTGGAAGATGGGCTTCCCCAAGAAGCATCAAGAAGTGCATCACCATAAAAGATGAGCTTCTTCGAATCTGAAATCACTACCTTTTTGAATTCTTATTACAATCAAAAAGTATAGTTTCTTTATATTTCACCTTTTTAATTGATAAAAACAAATTTAAACGCACAAAAACTGTAAAAATGAGAACTTTATGCAACAAGAAACACACCCACATAACTTTAAATCCAAATATGATGAAAACGATTAACAACAAAATATGGAAATTGAAAAAGGTGCAAGATTTAGTTATAAAGATACATACCCTGGGCTCCCAGCATAACAAGCAGAAGTTGCACCTGTAAATCATCAATAAACAACAATTAGATTAGAGAAAAATTAAAGATAAAAAAAACCTGCCCCTATCCAGTGCTGAAGTTGACAGGAATGCAATGTACAAAATTTAATGCACAACGTACAAGTTACTTAGTTTAATTTCCCTGGGTTTTTTAGATTGATGCTTTCAAAAACAAAGAGAAGTTTGGTGAGTTGGTTGGTATATAAGTTTCAATACATAAAGTACAAGTGGGTATAGCAGTCTTGCTCGAGAAACTGGTTAGGAAGACTTACCAGCTGGAGCTGTTTGGCTGACCGTAGCTGTGCCTGAAAAATCACAGCTCCCTTGTACTTGACCCTTCCTTTGATAATAGCTGTTGACAGCATAATTGCAGTGATCTTTAACAGTATTTGGGTTAAAGCAAGCACCATTTTGAAGGATTTGAGCACAATCAGCTCCATTTCCACATGCATAATCTATGCTCTTTTGAAGAACTGTGTCACTCTGTGCAGAGTTACATACACAATAAGCTGCACCTGTTAATAACAAGCAGTAATAAAGGTGTAAAAACAAAAGGAAACAAACACCCATTTTAGAAAAGCTAAAGAAATCAAGCAACCACTTGAGAAAATTAAAAACATATCAATCTCATTTAAAAAAAAAATCAAAATATGAAAAACTCATTTGAGAATAATAAAGAGATCTTACTTGAATAGCCGGTGATGGCCAAAAGAACCACAACGGAAAGTGCGAAAACAGCCATGTTTGTACCCAGATGGATGAGATTGTTGCTTAATTATGACGGAATTTGGTGTTAAAAGGGTTGTTTTTGGAGCAAATATTGCAGAGATAGTGAGAGAGAGTGGAAAGTTTTTTTAATTTATTTTTTTCTAGACTGGACAAGAAACAGAGGCCGAAGTTGCAGGGTCCGGGGTGATGAGTGTATATATGTTTGTTGTGTTGTACTCTCTTCCTCGTGAAATTAAACAGAAATAGAAAATATATACGATCTATCTTACACTTTTACTAAGAATTTAATATTTTTATTTAACAAGTTAAATATTTAAAGAACGAAAATAATATAAATATCTCAATCTTTAATAAAATAGATCAATTTACTCTTATTTAATTTTGAAAACGACATAGATATTTAAGATATATTTATATATTAAATGAAATGCAATTTAGTTCATAAATAAACAAATGTACATTTGAAATACATATTCATAATATCACTAAATGAAATAAGTGTTCCGCTGTTTTGCACGAGTGTCTGCTAGTTAAAATAATACAGCATCGTTTTAAGACAAATACTCAACGGATCTATTTTATCGAGTGGTATTTTGGACACCCTAAAACTTTGCATCCATAAAAAGTAGGGGTTTACATGGTCAAAGAAACCTACCAAAATGGACCAAATCGAATTGCGAACCAATAAATATAATACAAGGACCATGAACCGGAGTACTAGACCATGTAAGTACGGTTCTTGTTGGATCTGATACTAGTTCGTTTTCTTGCAGGTTTGGTTTTAAACCGTGAAGTAAATGATTACATATATATGTTTAAAAAACTAGAGTAAGTTGTTCGCGAACAAAACTTCTTTTGAAAATAAAAATTAATCATGTTTTATTGTTGTTCATGCAGCTAATTTGCTCATTGAAAAAAGAAGCTAATATATTCCTTACTAAGTTGACTATTATAAGTTTAATAATGACATACGAAATTCGCACGCATCAATTAATAAATAATAACACATGTGTAATTTATAACATATAGTATATGCAACTCAGATATTAGATAACCGAAGTTAAAGATTGAAATTGTATTTTGAATTAGGTTGCTGAAACATGACCTTTAAGAAAAAGCAAAAATATGATTCTATATTAATTTTCCTGAGAAAACGTGCATAATAATGTGTATATATATAGTATCGGGTATTCTCCAACTAAATTTCATAACATAATTAATTTCTATTTATATCAACATTTAAGGGATATACATATCAATTATATATTTATCATAATTGTTGCTAGTGAGTTGGTTATGATGGTCCAAATCAATTTTAACGGCTCTGGAACTAAACCGAACCGCGAACCATTATGCTAAAATCATCATCGAGAACTGGACCATTGTGCTTCGGGTTGGTTCAGTTCCAGTTCGATCCCGATTTAGTTTATCCGTTTTGGCTTCCCGAACCATTTCTATACACCTCTAATAAATAGTGTAACTTAGTGAAAGGGGGGATGAATCACTAATCTATGGCTAAATATTGATTTTAAATATCTTTTGCTTGAATTTGGATGAGTACTTATTTAGATTGTTAACTAGTCCATCTTAATACACTCCCCAATAGCACGATATCATAATTTCTCCACTAATATTTAATTATTTTCACCGGTATGAATGAAAACTGTTTAAAGTGTGATTTCTCCTTTAATAAAAATACAACACTAACCTTCCTTATCTAAAAGAATATCACTTGACCAAACTCTCTAACTTCTACAAAGAAAAGCCTAGACACCAACACAAATAATTCTTCTTTCAATGAGGAAATCACCAATACCAACATGTCTTCTCCTAACCATTAAAAGACAACTAATCAACAAATAATCTTCTTACACCACTTCAGAAGATCACTATACCAAACTCTTATTCTTCTATCACTATAGAAGGCAACACCACTTCTTCTTCTTCTTCTTTTTCGCACTATATAAAGAACACAATAAACAACAACTCACTTAATGAGTCTTCCCCTAACAAATGAAAAACACTAAACACTCAAACCTTCTTCCACAAACAATTGGAAGAGAAATATTATGTGATCTTCGTCACATTCACTCTTTAAAGATCACCTACAATAAATTAAAACAACCATATAGTGCCATAAATAAATACAACTCGATATCCTTATTACATAAATTAACTATTTACTTATAAGTTTAATCTCTCAAACACAATTAGCGATAAACAATATGAGCACTAGAGCACTTTTTAATTGAGATAAGTTTATAATTTGTAAGATAAAGAGGATGAGTAATAAGTTAGAAATGAGCTAGATATTCATAGTCAAACTTTTCAAAATTCAAGAAAAAATATGTTACAATCACGATTCGATTCGATTTGGAGATAGAAGTGTCTATTTATTTTATCTATTTATGATTTATATTGTCTAGTGTCCGTGAAACTATTATACATTAATGTTACTCTATATTTGCATGTAGATGTATTACAAGTATTTTTAAATATTATAAAGATATTACATATCTGATGTTTATGTTGTTGATTTATCTCACGTTATCTATATGAATATATCATTTATATACGTCTATAATTTAAATAGTAAAGATTATTATGATAATAATAATAAGAATAAATATTTTTTCTTATTTTAAGATATGATTATTTTTTTAAATAATTATATCAAAATTATTAGAATTTTATATTTTTTAATATAAAATAAATTTTTTTAAAAAGAATATGTGTTACATAACTAATTTTTGTGATACTCATTATAAATTTTTTAGTGTGTATCACACTTAAAAGTTATAAAAGTTGTGATATACAAATTTAAGTTGTATATCATACACATATATATATATATATATATTTTTAAATCAATCTCATATTATAAAGAACAAAATTATAATACTTTTAGTATTATTTTTTCACAAAAAAATATAAATGTACTAAAATTAAAAATAAAAATATTTATTCTTACTATTACTACCGCAACCCCTCCCAAATACTATATTATTAAATCATTTTTACATTAAATAGTGTTACGTTATTGAATAGACATACATATGCGTACATATCAAATCCTTTACATTCTAGAAAACTTATTAGTTTGTATTACAATAGTTATATTATTATATTTAATTAGTATAAATTAGGATTGAGCAAAATCAGAACCAAAAATAAAAAAATAAAAACTAAAAAATCAAATTGAAAAATCCGAACCAATTCAAAAGCTGACAGTTTTGATTTTTGACTTTCTAAAAATCTAACCGAACGGTTCGGTTAGGGTTTTTGCTCTAAAAACCGATAAAAAAAACCGAACTACTTAAATATCATATATAAATACATATATATAGGGGAGGGTTCAAATAAAAAACATAAATATCGTGAGAACGTGAAAATGACTTTGAAATCACTTTTTAAATATCCAAAACACATTTTTCTTCAAAACTTTTTCAATGATTATTATTAAAATAACTTTTGCAAGCTTTGATAAAAATTTTAACAAAAAATATTAACTTTTTTCTCGAACTTTTTTTACAGTCGTTACTGTTGTGATTATTGAAGATAATTATAAAATATAACTTGATAATCACATGTTATTATTATCTAATATAATGTGATTATTATGTGTTTGAGATGATCACAAAATAGGGTTTTGATAATCACATATTTTTTATGTGATTATCTAGTTATTAAATGTGATTATTATGAATAAAAAATTAATAAAAAATAATTAAAAAGGAAAAAAAGGTTGAAATTTTTTTTATTTAAAAAATAGCTTTTAAAAGTTATTTGAATAAGGAGCTACGAAGAAAATTTTGTGAAATAACGTGTTTTAAATATTTAAAAATGAAGTTGAAGTCATTTTCTACGTTCCTACGATATTTAGGTTTCTCATTTGAATCTAGATCTATATATATATATACAACATGTATATGTATGTATATTTAACTCTTTAAAGTAAAATTTTGAACTCATTTATAACATATATATAAAATATATGTGGATAATATGTATAAATATATGTATATATAATGGATATTTTATAAAAGTATTTGACAGACAAGCTTAATTGGAAAAATCGAATCGAAAAATCGAACTTAAAAAATCACAAAGAAACCGAAACTAAAATAACCGAACAGTTATGGTTTTTAAAAATTCAAATACCGAACTTTCATTTTGGTTTTCAATTTTAGTCAATAATCGAATCAAACCGAATCATGCTCATCCCTAAATTATAAACATTATATGTTTTAAATCAAATATGTTTGAAAATTACTGGATGTTACATATCATTTACCTTACATTAGCGCTTATAGAGATATATTTTTTCATGTTACGTTTGAATTTCATAAAAACAACAACTAAAAAAAGCTCGTCCACACATCGTTGAGCCGTCAACAGGTGGTATACCGACTTCAATACCAGCCATGAGTGGCAATATCGAGGTTGATGAACGAAAAATAAAGAAAATCAGGTGCCACTTCCAGCACTCTTAACTTAAGTAACATGGTTATTTTCGGCCATTCAAAACACTAAAATAACTTTTGAAAGCAGAATGACAGTCATATGAAAATGAAATATAATGATATTTTATATATAGTCAATGAATGTATAGTTTTTTGCTAGAGTACATTAATGAAATTTATGATAGAATAAGCATGAGTAGAAACAATGACAGTTGTATACTTAACCGGGAATGCAATGTATTTTAAAGAATTATTTAAAGTCGCAAGTCATTGACCATTCAATTGTTCCGATGGTCCACTATTAAAGGAGTTTTTAAGTGTATATACATATAAAGTGTTAAAGATTACATTTTATTTTATTCGTCCAATTTTTATTTTATTTGTTATTAATTGAGTATTTCGTGACTACACGAGATTAAACATAAAATTTATTTATATAAGAATTATTTATAATTTATCTAACTGAAAATATCAAACTTTTATTAATTTTAGATATATAATTTCGTATTCGTATGAATATAAATTGGTGTGTTTTCACTCATTTATAATGTAGAATTAAAACTGGTGTCAGTATAAAATACATAAACTGGGTTAATTATAAGACGCATGTGCTAAAAATGACATATTTAACAAACATAAAAGAGTTCCATGTAAAGAGAGAGACCGTTTTTATCAAATAGGAATAGTTATGGGCACACCTATAAAACTAAAATTTTAATTATGATTAAATTTTCACCTTTCAATCACCATAAAAAGAACCTAATCAATGGTCTAGATTCCTCCATGGTATTATGTTTTAATTATATATAAAGATATAAAAATCAAGTTTTTATGAAATTCTAGTCGAACTTGAATATGCATTATGAATCCTCGTCAGACTATCAGGTCGAACATAAACCTAGCTTAATTAAATTTAATCGAGCTTTATATAGCTCATCAATTTCAATAAGGTCTTTTTTGTCGCTCCATAAATCCGTCGGGTTGGTTTTGACAATCTTAATGAGCCGTTTCTCGTCATCTCGAGTCAACTTTAGCTGCAAACATCAAAGATATTTTACGAGAAGTCCCGAGTCGGAGCTAAGTAGCTCTTTAGCCGGCGATTCCTAAATGGTAACCCACACCACATTTAAGTAGATGCGAGTTGTACGTCACGAGTGTCAAGAACCTCCTTGGGTATGAAAATTATATGGTATAATGTTAGAAGTATAGAGAGAGTTAGAGCCAGATTAAGAAATAATTGGGTCCTTTTACATGTAGATGCTAAGTCTCCCACGATTAAACTTCACCACCAAAACCACTATATCCACCACCGAAGACTACTATATAAGCTGTCGGAAATTGCTAGAAATCATCAGAATGTTTCAAAATGAAAACAGTCGATTATCGCTGGAAATCTAATATAAACATACAAGAAATTTGAATGAAAGTGATACCCGTTGTCACTTTACAACGGGTATTAAGAGACGACAGATATTCACATTTTAACACTAATAGTTGGATTTTCATGTTTGACTGGGATTTTCGAGCTATGCGTTACATGATTGGTTATAATATGCCGTTGTCTCGCTTTTCTTTTACAAAAAGATTAATGTCTATTTGGAAGAAAATTTTCCTGATACATACTACTGAGCGTAAATGGATGAGTTTTATGTACATGTTGAAAATTTTATCTTAATTTTATCATAATCGAAACAGATGAATACCATATTTGTTAGGGTCTATATAAGGCCTATAACATAACACTATTATTTTTTTGAAAGTTGTTGGGCCATATTGTTAAATTTGAGAAACAGTTGGTGAAAAGTGAAAATATGTAACAATGATAAGATTATATTGTAAAATGAAAATTTAATAAATATCCGTATTAATGTTAAGTATTAATCTTATGAATTTTCTAAAAATAAAATATTATACTTCGTATATTAGTGTAGATCACTTTCATATATTTACAATAAAAACGAAAAATTTCAATATACTTGTACTTCTTTAAAGAGAAACCTTAGCTTAGTTATACACTTTAAAAAAAAATAAAGAGAAGAAAGTGACGAGTAAGACGAGCTAATTTAACTCATTCGATTTGTCCATGTTGTAGTGATTGATTTATTTTTATAATATAAAAAATTACATCAACGGTTCTTTATGTTTGCTTCAAATTTCACCTGGCAGTCCTTTACAAACTTTAATTACACCGATAGTCCTTTATTTTGAAACTTGTTACGCCAATAGTCATTTAGGCTAACGATCGTTAACTACTCCGTTAAAAATGACCATGTATGATATATTTTTTTCTTTTAATTTATTTCCCTTTGAATAAAATATAAATTGTACAATCTAAAATATATTTAGATACATTATGAGGTGCATAGAACATCATTTTCATCTTCCTCATTTCCCTTATGAAATTCATCACCAATCCGGTCTTTTTCTCCGCTAAAACATCAAATTCTATAGTTCACCACCTAAATCCATTTAAACATACATTTGTGACTGAAGATGATTTTTGCACATTACATCAAATTTTAAGTCATAAATGCATGTTTAAGTGAATTTGAGTGGTGGACTATAAAAGTTGATGTTTTAGTAGAGAAAAATAACGGATTTGGTGATAAATTTCATAAGTAGAATGAGGAAGATGAAATGATCTTCTTTGCACCTCATTATGTATACATATATATATATAGTAAATTGTATAATTTATAATTTATTCAAAGGAAAATAAATTAAAAAGAATAAAAAAAAATATCACACATAGTCATTTTTAACGAAGTAATTAACGGTCGTTACCTAAAAGACTATTGGCGTAACAAGTTTCAAAATAAAAGGACCATCAGTGTAATTAAAGTTTATAAAGGACTGTCAGTGAAATTTGAGGTAAACATAAAGGACCATCGATGTAATTTTCTCTAATATAAAGTAATATGAAAATCAGTAGAAATTTTATATTATTTCCTTTTTTTGGTATCAATATAAAAATCGCAAATCTTCTAATTCTTCCTACTTGTTTTATAGCGTTCGACATCTATTATTTGAAGTCCTCTGTATGTAGATGCTGCTTATGTTTGGTTTCACATGCTCCTTTGAATTTGCATCTTTTTTATTTTATTTATACCATCTCTTTCTTGGCAATATTAGGCCGAGAAAATGTATAAAGTAAGGTCTGTATTTTATTATTTTAATTTAATATTCATGATTATTATTATTATTATTATTATTGCAGAAGATCGTGCGGTCTACGTTACGTTGCCTTTATATGATTTAGCTTTTTGTTTGTACTTTTGATAGAAAAAGAAAGATAATGAGTCAAAATGAACAATCTTATATTATAATATCAAATTTTATAGTCTTAAAACTATAAGACAAGAAAAATAAAAAATAAATATTATCATGAGAACTAAACAATATGAATGAACTTAATTGTCTAATAAGGTGTTGAATATAGGATAGCCAAAAAGAATAATTTTTCCACCTTATCATACAAGAAAAACTCTTTCTTTATTGTGGTAGTTTTTAGAAATTTACACCTCAGCAATTAGATAGTGTAAAACTGTAGCTTACTTGCAAATTGAATCCAACTTCTATATCTAAAAACTACACAGGCTTGTCCATTAGTCAATCATGTTTCACCCACTCTTCTTTGACCTTCTACAAGAAATGTCAGTCACTTCCATTCCCATTTGCTTTTTTAACTTTTTACTTCTTCTTTAACCTTCTTCTTCCTAGCTATTTATTTGATTTAAGGTAATTTGTTCTTCTTTTGTTCTCCCCTTGAACTTATTTGGGGTTTGATGATATGATTTTGTAAGATTTTCTCACAATTTATCTCATATTTGTTGTTCATGTATTTCTATTCAAGTTGTTATGAATTTTGTTGTTGCAGGGTTTGTACTCTTGATTAGCTCATAAAGCTATTGAATAACTACTAAATGTAGAATATAACTACATTTTATTTTGTAAGTTTTGATTATGGATATGTGTGGAATTTGCATGTGTACGTTAACTTTTTTCTTTGACAGCCGATTTCTTCTAGTTGAGACGTTGTTATGAGGGTCCCAATTTCTATGAGTTTTAAGTTAGAGGTGTGTGGAAGAATTTAGTTGATAAACATGATAAATTCATTCATCTGAATACTTTGCTTTGTTGCATATACTTTTCACATTCCGTGAAAAATCATCCGTCGACGTTTCTATCTTTTCATTTGACTTTGATACATACTTTTGACTTTTGATGCGGGAATAGGTCTTAAGCTTTTGTTCTTATTTTAAAGGTTGTAATATAATGAATACATAATTTCTATAATATAAGTTGAACTAGGGAAAATGTGTAGTGTGTGATGAACAAAAAGCAATGCTAACATGGTGGTTTTCATATAAAAAGGGGAAAAGTGCAAATAATGCAAGTTGGAAGTATTTTCCAAAATATGCCAAAAATTTAGGAGGTGGCTGTATTACTTTAGCTACAAATGATGAGGTTCTTGAGGAAATATTGTGGTATTCATTGAAGATTTACAATTATAATCGCCTTTTTGGACCTGGGAATCTTTTAACGCAATCACTACCACAATCTCTCTAGTAACTAATAATCAGAAGCTTTTCTGTCTATTCAATAAGTTTTTTCCTTCGCTATATATGATTTTATCTTGCATGTCACTCTTTCGTTGACACGTTAAAATCAATCTTACACCTCTCATATGATCCTTTAATTTTGTATATCATTCATTTTCTTAGTAACATCCTATTAATATTTAATTTTTAATTTGATGACTCTATTATAATTAGTATGTCATTTATTTTTTTACAATGACATGTTATTAGTATTACATTTTTAACTTAATGACTCCAATTTTCTAATTTGTCATGACAATTCAATTTTTAAAATATTTATTTAGAAATTTTGACATCTTATAAATACCTTTTTTCTTTGTAAAAGGTATTTTACGCATTATTTTAGCAATTTTTCATTGAATTTGTCAGCTCACATACATCACATCCGATAATATATATAGGAAACATATATTGTTAGTGATTTTAGTGTCACATAATCGGTTTAGTATAATGAAAACGATACGTGTATCAAAGGGGTTCGATTTAGTTCCAGTACAAATTAGGAGGTGTGGAGTGCACACCTATGCTAGTCTAGGTTGTTTCCGGTTCGACTGAAATGCCGAGGGTCCAAGTGGCATTTGTAAATTTGTTTCCAACTGCCATTTTGGGTCGGTTTTTCTGGTCTCCATTAACAGAAAATGGAGATAGCTTAAACATACAAGATACACAAGAAGATTAGAATTCTCTCAATCATCCAAAACATTAAACATAATTTTCTGCCGAAATCTTGTTGTTTTTTCACGAATTATCCACATAATTTGAATTTCGTGTAACCCCAACATATAGGGTCGAAATATCAAATTCGAAAAGCGATTCAATACGATTAATGAAGCAATCCAGATTCAGAAACACACCTTATTTCATACATCATACAAAAAACTAACATATATTACACAAATCAACTCCAAAACAGTAATAGGAACCATATATTATGCAAACGTATAACATTACCATTTTCATGTGTATATGAAACGTATATATCGGTAGTAAATCATAAGAGAAGAATAAAATGATAAATTGCAATAGAAAATGAATATAATATATGTCAACTATCAACTATATATTAGTATGACATTAATTTGTTCTTTATGGCATCCCATTAGTTAATTGACTTTTGTATATTATAATATCATTCATCCATTCATATTTCACTTATTTCCTTTCTACCATTCATTCAATTTTATATTGTCAAGTATGTACTTACACATTTCCATCCCACCTTATTAATTTTTGGATTTAATCTTTATTATATGTTGATGTTTTTTGTTTTGTTTTTCGTTATAGTATCACTAACAATCCATACATCGAAAATATGGGTATCATCATGTTATGAAGATCAATCAAAACTCCAAAGTAAAAAGACAATAAAATATATTTTAGTTATTAGTCAATTTTTTTTCAGTTCTCATGACGTAACATTAAATTGACGTTTAATTTTCCAATTCTTCAGGTCATTCCGGTAACCATCTTATAGCATCACTTCTTTTCATTTTATTTTAATAAAAAGTTAAGAAAAGTAATGCATTTAGTGAAATTTGGTTGAAGAAAAGCCCATTAGACGGGCCCGGCTTTTGTTATTGGGCTAATTAGTGCGAATATTTAGCAAATCCATTATATCTGGTAACTATTTCTATTTGCTCTACTGCTCCCTACTTAAAAATCTACAATGTAATCACTACTTATTTTCTAGTGCATAAATTCCCATTCATTAATAAAGCCACAAAAGTGTTTCGTTAAATTAAAACAAATAAGTCATTGATCACAAAGACAAAATTATCGTGATTCCAAATCAAATAAATACTATGTTTATTATGTTAAAAGGAAAAGATAATAGTCCCACTTTTATTGTACCATAACAAAAAAAGTGATATATATAGTTGAGACTATTAAAGAGATCATTAAAATATAAAAGTACCAATATGAACGCGTCACGTGGTAAAAATTCACTTTCCTCCACTTTTTTAAAAATTAAATATCTCAAAAATTGTTAGTCAAA
This sequence comes from Logfia minima, assembly GCA_963921325.1. NCBI lineage: Eukaryota > Viridiplantae > Streptophyta > Magnoliopsida > Asterales > Asteraceae > Logfia > Logfia minima. The sequence goes on from OY992766.1 coordinate 24,402,214, forward strand.
AAATTATAAAAATTGCACTATAAAAATCAGCGTTTTCTCCTCTTCAATTTAAGATCCCACAAGGCATACTTTCGACGATTTTTTTTTTCTTTTTTTGTGAGTTAACACATGTGTTATGATGGATTAACAAAAGTGTTACCCGCGGTTATCACATGTGTTATAAACGACTATCACATGTGTTACAATCGATAGTCGATGCTAACACATGTGTTAGTCGCCTGTAACACATGTGTTATTTGTTTATAACACATGTGTTACAAATTTTCAAAACCCACCAAAAAATGAAAAAAAAAAAATCGTCGAAAGTATACCTTGTGGGATCTTAAATCGAAGGGGAGAAAACGCTGATTTTTATGGTGCAGTTTTTATAATTTTTTGACTAATGGTTTTTGAGATATTTAATTTTTAAAAATGTGAGAGTTTTGTTATTTTGATCAAGATCAACGGTTGAGATTTGTACTTTCATACTTTCAAAAAATTTCATACTTTAATGATCTTTCCTATATATATATGTTTTGATAAAATATCATTTTTACCTTTATTTTCGAAGTGAGTTTGATTTGAAATCTTTAAAAAGTGAGTTATTAAGAGTAATAAATGAAAATAAATTTTGGAGTTTAAATATTTTTGTTAGTTATTTTTTACAAATAGATAAATTTCTCGAGACAAATAAAAATAATTATATGGACAATAAAAATGAAATGGACGAAGTATTAGTTTTCTCCCTCTTTACTCAAACTCGTTATTAGGTGTTAACGATTTGAACCAAGTTGAGTATCAAAAAATTAGTGTTAATTGAAATAATTAAAATCTTAACATCTATTGAGAAAACAAATTTGGTGAACTAAATCTTATGGCATGAATTATGAATAACGAAACACACGTTAAGCGATGGCAATGGCAATGGAAGGAGAAATCATCATTGAACCTTTGCACACCAGTATGAATCCATATGCTTTACATTAGATCATTTAATCAAGATGACATATGATAATCTCAATGTTCAGTAATGTAATTTGAAGAAACAAAGTGATTCGAAATTGTTTATTTTATAAACCTGAATAATGCATTTTTGATTTGCTTCTTTGCTAAATGACAGATGAGCACAAAATTAAAGAGTAGGATATATATATGACAATTTCAACTCATTTACTTATAAATTGGTTGACTCAGCTATGTTTAATCTCCAAAAAGTTAAATGGTTTGATAAAAGATTCGAAAAGATTGAGAGACGATCAAAGTCTATTTATAATACATTCGACCACCTAAATCGTTATATTTAAAGATGTAAATCATGATAGTAATAAACTAAAAATTAATAATTTTGTTCTAATAATTATCCCCAACAAGGTTTCATCAAGAAGTGTATGGATTTAAAAACTTATGGGTTTCAAAGGGGTTAGTTTAAGAAATCAAAGACCCGAGATAGTAGAAGAGATGATAGTAAGTGGGATATGATGTAAATGTAAATCAGCCAAAAATAAAGAAAATTAGTCATCTACCACATATAAAAGTATAACCTGAAAGATGCATGCGATAAGAAAAAATTTAGTTGAATACATACAATGATAAAATGATGATAGTTTGATACATATATGATTATCCATCTTCTAATTATTTTTCTTCTTTTTATTTTACTTTCTTTCCGACTTAAAATACATATGAGTTATTTTATATTACATTATTTTTCACGATTTTCTTCTCATTTCTTTTCTCTCTCATTCATTTTTAATAAAATAGATGTTCGTGTACAACATTAGAAATTTGAGAACATAATTTGTTTTTAAATCATTTCAGTTTCTATTTTTCTTTTAAATACAAGAAATCCATAAAACAGGACTTTACTAAAATCATCCTTAAACTTTCAAACAACAAAAAACACACACTCACATTTATCCCAATCTTACCATTTTTACCCTCTCAAAACAACCCTAAAAAAACAGCACACTCCTACCCTCTCTGATCACAGACAAAACAAAAACCTCAAAGAAATGGCATCAATGGCGATCTTAACTCGTAAATTAACACCTTTTTGTAAAACCCTAAACCCTAAATTCATCACAACCTACACCTTTCTCTCACAAGAACCGCAATTAGCTGAACCACAACCACCACCGTCGTCTTCCGCCGTCCCGCTACCACCAAATCCAGCCACCGGCAGCCCACTCTACAATGAGAACTGGCGAAACCCTAACCCTAATTTCTCATCACCCACGTCAACATCTCTAATTTCCCTAGGGTTTGCACAACAGCAGCCTTCAGCAGGAATAGAAGCACTTTCACAAACCCTAGATGGTGACGCAATCATGAATGTGTTTGCTGATTGGATGACGTCACAAAATTGGTCTGATATAAAGAAATTGTTTGAGTATTGGATCAGGTCACTGGATGCTACTGGGAAACCTAATAAACCTGATGTGGGCTTATATAATCATTATTTAAGGGCTAATTTAATGATGGGTGCTTCTGCTGGTGAACTGTTGGATTTTGTTTCACAAATGGATGATTATAACATTTTGCCGAATACAGCATCGTTTAATTTGGTACTTAAGGCCATGTATCAGGCTAGAGAGTCTGAAGCAGCTGTGAAATTAATCGATCGGTTAGTTGTTGATGAATATTTCCCTTTTTCTTACGTTATTGTTTAGTTTTGATCACGTATTCATGAAAGTTTAGTACTTTAGTGTAAATTAGTATATATATGTATAAAAAAGCTACTATAAATTTCAAAGTTGATAAATGAATAGGTTTAGGTTTTGAGGAAAGATACGTATGTACATTAGAAGGTATAATGATTTTGCAGTTGAGAAGAGATTATGAGGCAAAAAGCCTAAAACCATAAACAGTCAAGTTACTGTTACACTTTTGGTAAATTTAAGTTTGATACTGATGTTAAAGGTAGGTCTGGAAACTATTAGAGATTGGAGTACTGTTATAAACTAGGGGTGGCAATTTCTGACATGACACGAACCCTAATACATGGAATAGATGGGTTTGGGTTGGGGCTAAACAGCTTGATGGGTCAAAGGTGTTGAAGCCACAACCTGTTTAAAGAACGGGCTGTGGTCGGGTTGAATCCACCTACCTATTTAAAATTAAGTTTTTAATAATTTGATAATTCTAAATTCAACCCATTTATGACCTGTTTACAACATGTTGACTTGACCAACTTGTTTGACCCATCTAGATAAAAGGGCTAAAAGGGTCATGTTCGGGTTGGGTGGTTTCAACCCACCAACACGAATAACTAATCCGGCTGTGTTAGATTTGGGTGATTCAAACCCACCAATGTGAACCTGACACGAATTGCACCCCTCATTATAAACTCAGTATGCTGTGTTGAAGAGGCATCAAGTATAGTTATAGTCTGATATTTCTCTACAAATGATTTCCCTTTCGACTTTTGTACTCAACACCTTGTATATTAAGAACACACATACATTTGAGAATATAAATAAATACCTTCCAACTTGGATTAAATAGCAAAAAGACTACTTCTATTGCCAACTGCATATTTCTTTCACTATTTTCTACCAATTGGAGTGCAACTTTTTTTAATTTTTATAGTTTTTGCAAGTATTCTGTTTCTTTAGAAATGAAGAGTATTGTATAATGGTAATGATCTTTTCATTATTATTTAATATAATTGATATTTTGTTTAAACTCTTAGAGATAACGGCATAATACATACTCCGTATGAGTGATTAAGTGAAATTTTAGGGGGTGTTTATTGAAGTGAGTTACTTACTTCCTTTCAAAGAGAGACTCTTCTGTTTTTTACAAACCATTTGCTGTGTTATGATTTTATCTTTATTCCATGTATTAGGATGCTCCAGACTGGAAAGGAATTAAAGGGTGCTATGCCTGATGACGAGTCTTATCACCTGGTTGTTCGGTTGCTGTTATCCCAAAATCAGATTGATGCTGCATTGAAGTACATTGACTTAACCTTAAAATCAGGCTATATGCTGTCAGTTGATGTATTCACAGAATGTGTGAGGAGCTGTGTTATTGCGGGAAGGCTGGATACATTAGTATCAATTATTGAGAGATGTAAGGTATGCTTTTCCCCCCTGGGTTTTGTAGTTATATATTTAGATTATGTGTTATCTTGAATAGGATATTTAGGATTGCGTCCTTTTCTATGCTTATTAGCTTTTAGCATTTTTGAACACAATAAGCACTAGTGATTACTTGTATCAATGTATGTAGTCAGAGATTGTGCTTGTTGGCTTACTTTGTGCTGAAATAAGCACATTTTTTAAGCGCCATTGGAGCTGCTATTAAAAATAAGCATATGCCGGAACATAAGCAATCCCAAACACCCCCTAACGTATCAAAAAGGTACTATAAGTAAGAATAATGCCTAGGAGATGACTTTCAAGGGTTAGAAGTCCCCCAAACTGTATATTATATGCATAAAATCTTCTAAGCCATTCTACTAAAAAAATAAGATTATTATTGATAAAATATAACTTTTGTAATTCTATCTGAAACACTAAGTGGAAGGATCTATGGGGAAGCAAGATTTTTGTCTGTAATATGCATCAATGAATATTACCCAAAAATATCATCCAGTAAATATTAAGTAAAAAGAGTATCCAATGAAATATTCATCGATGAATGTATAGGCAAAAATCATTGCTTCCCTACTTTGATTAAAAAATCCACTCCATGAGAATCCTTTTCCAGAAACACCAACTGTGTGCAGTATATTTTACAGCTTTTGACTTGAAGTCTTCTTGGTCAATCCAACCCATGTTAAGTTGACCATTTTTTGATCTGTTACCCGACCAACCCATGTTGTAACCTCTGATATATTCCATGTTGTAGACTTTGGTTATTTGTCTTAACTGAAGTTGCAACTTCTTTCATTGCTCGTGCTGTCAGAAAATGGATCAAAACAAAGCCTTATGTCCACCTTGGAACGTGTGCAATAATATCATCGACGTTGCCACCCAATCAGAAAATAGCGAGTTGGCATTTTATGGCCTCGAGTTCATGGCAAGATGGATTGCTCGTGGAGAAATTGCCAGGCCACCAGTGTTGCTTTCTGTAGATGAAGGATTAATTGTAAATGCACTAACAACTGCTGGCAGAAATTATAACTCTAAACTCTTAGATGGCACATGGGCAATTCTTAAACGATCTTTACGCCAGAAGAAAGTCCCAAGCCCAGAAGCTTACCTTGCAAAGATATTTGCATACTCTTCATTTGGGAATTTGCAGAAGGCTTTCAGTACACTGCATGAATTTGAGATGGCTTATAAGGATTCTACTAAAGAAACGGAAGAGGATTTATTTTCTCCATTCACGACTTTATACCCATTGGTTGTGGCATGCTCGAAGAACGGATTTGCAACTTTAGATACAGTATGTATCACAGTTAATATTGATTTTTTTTTTTTTTTTTTTGCTTTATATACATGAAGCTGTGCCATGTACCTTCTATATTTGAGAAAATTGTATAAAAATCTAATCAAGTTTGGCCCAGTTTCTATTTCAGTAAAGCATCTATTTATGTTAAGAATTTTTTTTTGATATAAGAGCTCCAACTAATTAAAATTTTTTTGAATTTTGTTCTGTATATAGAAAAAAGTAAGAAGCCTTTTACCTTCTTTCAATAATTGAGATAACCATAAAAGGAAGTTTTTCAGAGTTTCAAGGCTTTTTTATGGAGCAAACAAAATTGGGTGCCTGAAATAGAAATTGGACCACACACCTTCCTTCATAAGAACAGGTAACCAGGTGGGTGACTCACTCGTAGGTAGCACTATCCGATGCTGGATTCTTATTATCCAGTTGCACTTTCTTTATATCCTCTGATTTGTTGCCAACTTAAATTTTCTTGTTTTATCTAGGTTTACTATCAATTGGAGAATTTGAGCCGTGCAGATCCTCCATACAAGTCTGTTGCTGCACTAAACTGTGTTATTTTAGGCTGTGCAAATATATGGGATGTTGATCGAGCATATCAAACTTTCGGCGCCATGGAGTCAAGTTTTGGGTTGACTCCTGATATCCATTCATACAATGCTCTCTTGTGTGCCTTCGGGAAGCTCCAGAAGGTTGATTCTAGTGCTATTGATGCAGAACTTGTCTTATATGGTTTATTATGCAAGTAATTTATGTCTATCTTTGCAGAGAGATGAAGCAGTGAAAGTGCTTGAGCACTCTGCAAGTCTGGGTGTTAAGCCTAATGCAAAGTCGTATGCACTTCTAGTTGATGCTCATCTCATCAAGCGAGATATAAAAGCCGCACTTTCCACAATTAACGAAATGGTAATGACATGCCAATATTTAATTATATAGTTTTCAGTTAAGATTGTTTGATAATGACAAGATGGTCAGGTTAGGATATACAAGGGAAAACTGCTTGTTCATCTTCTAATACGCATCAGGCTGGGTGGATGACCTGCTAGAACTTTCTTGTCCTTTATAAGAAAGTTAAAATAGTAATGCGTTAAGTATGATTACAAAAACAACAATATTATGATAATATCTAAATATTTGAACAAAAAGAGTGAGGGTTTATGGATTATGAGTAGATTATGGTGGGCTTTTGTTCTGTTTAATTTTTTTGCTAATATTTAAATTTGAACTGTTTGACCTGTTAGAGGTAAAACACAACCCTAAATGAACCATTCATTTTGTAAATCAGTTAAAAACTGACACTTCTACGTTATGTGTAAATTAAATCAAATTATGATATAATCATATAATGTTATGATGCACTGGAAGCAGGTGGTTGCCGGATTTAAACCAACGAAGGAGATTCTGAAAAAGGTTCGCAGACGTTGTGTGCGAGAGATGGATTATGAAAGTGATGACAAAGTGGAGTCATTGGCAAAAGATTTTAAAATCCGCATGGGTACAGAGAATCGACGAGACATATTATTTAACCTTGATTTCAGTACCCAGTATGCGTAAGAGGTAGTTGTAGCACGCAAGAGAGCTCCCTTGCTTCGACGCTCTTAAATGTAAGGCGTCCTCATTTCATGTACCTTTGTCGCTTACCTTGATATATCTTACTATTATGTGCTGATTGTACATATTTTTTCAAGAACGAGTCTACATTTTTTTTCCTTGATCCTGTTTTGACGTGTCGGTCCCAAAGATCATGTCTCGTTTATATTCTTGCCGTGAATCTTTTTGGGGTGTTTATTTATTTTTCTTGGCAAATCTATGACACCAATCAGTAACATTAGCTATGGGTCATTCATTCAAGTTTTATATATTAGGTTTGGTTTAAAGTGCAATATTTTAAAAATCTGACTAATTGATTTTAACCAGCTTGGGAAAAATGTGTTGCAGCTATCATCTAATGGCTTGGCAGCTCTTGCATTTTGACTGTGTGGCACTTGCCAAGTATATTTTTGCAATCCGCAGAGTTCCCTAATCTGCTCTTGTGTTGGCCAGCTGGTGAGATCTTTAAACCAGTGTAATTTACTTGGTTTTTTGCTCAACTTTTGATATGATTTGGTAGTAATGACTAATCAAGATTGTAGATTTTTCCGTTTTCTTGTATTTTCTTTGTGCTTAGCAAGAGGCACAGTGAGGTTGATTAAGTTTTGCAAAATAATTGTAGGGCGATACAAATCTGAGTTATTAGGGATATGCAAGATGTTTTCTAGTATTGTGGCCAAGGATTATTGATGTTGCTTGTGGTATCACAGTAATTTCTTTTCAGTTTAAAATGTATTTTAGATGTTATTTAATAAGTATTTTTGTTTGGTATTTTCGAAAGGACAATGAAATGAGATGAAATAAAATATTTGTGTTTCATATGTTTATATGATAGAGTGGAATAAGTTCTAGTTTTTCATTCTTTAGAAGAAAGAATTTTTTGACAGTCAAATTCACACCCATAAAGTTTTTCCGATTGGGACTTGAGTACTTGACCAGTTGACCTTCAACCGGTTGGTATAAAAACATCTTGAATACATCTGGGAATTACTTTATATATCAAAGGTTGTCAAGATCTAAATACTGATCTTGCATAAGATCTTAAAAGCATAGAATCTGTTTAGGATGACAATCTTTAACTATAGAATCATAGGACGTAGATTTGATCCAATCTTAGTAAGACTCGAATTAATGAGTTAGAAAAATAAAGTGTGTTAATTGTCGTACAAAATAGATATTGATATAGAAGGGATCTGCTAGCTACATTGTTAACAGTATAATGTTAAAACTATTCTATAGTTATAACTGAGTCTTTCGACGAATAATAAATTATAACACATTTACTAAAGAAGTAAATGATGGAGTAACAAGGAATGTAAACACTTCATATATATTTGAACTGAGTTTGTATTTATAATTGGGATTAGTCTTGTGGGAATACATCCAACTTGTTTTCTATGTCTATTATGTGTATTCAAATAAAAATTATCCTACGTGGATCCGATCACCACCTTTTGTGCTTAGTCACATGCCACGTCAATACAAATGTGGTATGCAATGTAAGCTCTGAAATGTGGCATGCCACGTCAGATTTTTTTCGAAGAAAAAAAATACATGAGTTTTTTCAGATTCTTTTTCGAAAAAAGACAGTGATTAGTGAATCTTTTTTCCCAAGAAAAAGTCTGACGTGACATGCCACATCAGACACGTAGCATTATGATTTGAAAATGGTCGAGGGGTAACTGGCTAAGGGTTGAACCGGTAAGCAAATGCATTAAAAACATACTTTTTGCAAGTTAAGTGCATTAAAAATAGCAAAGGTAAGTTGGATATACACAATAGACATAAGATACGAATTGGATAAATTCTCATACACTAATCCCTTTATAATTTTAGCAATCTTAACCGTAAAGGCAAATTCCATATAACCTGAATCCACTCGTTTCATATTTATCAAAGATCTATCTAAAGTGAAGGTTGAAGAAAAAGAGTGAAGGAATAAAAATGAAAAAATTGAAAGAAAAAGCAAAATTGACCTTTAACAACTTAAAAACCATATCTATGGAGCCGACAATAATCTTCCATTTATGGAAAGAGCATTTAATAAGGGCTATAGTTCTTATGAGATGAACATAAAGAAACTCAAACAAGATCTGAAAACCAGGTAGCACTTTGAATAAAAATGTTGACATTGTAGTACTTTGATGACCCAAACATCAAAAAAATCTCTAGCAATAATAGTCATAAGAGAAGTTGGTAAAAGCTCAATATGCCTACTGCCCACCATGGGCTTGTCGATAATCTCCCATCCCTACTGGTTCTCCTGCAAAGGTCGGTTTTGAATATAAATAGTTTGTTGGAAAAAATTGGGGATAACTAAAGGAGTACTAACCTCTGGTTCAGCTGATTTGGATTCTTCACCCTTTGGGTGGTTTTCATCACCTGCAGACAAAAATCGTGACTCATTGATCGTTTCTGTTTATGCATGATAAATGTACTGTACAAATATCAGGATTAGTTTTAATCAGCTGAAGGTAAGATGAAACAAAGATTCGTCAAATTAATGCATGAAAGTTTAGTTCATTATTGAACTATTAAGGTGCAGTTTATGGATCAAATCTGCACTATCTAGAGGTGGTCTTTCGACCCATTTACTTATGAATGGGTGGATTTAAGTTATTCTAACTGGTCAAATGGGTAAAATAAAAATCTCAAAAGGAAGTAAGTCCAATAGGTTGATGGATCAAAAGTTGCTCGAAGTGTATTTTTAACGCATAAAACCTTGTAAATCATTTTATTACATAATTAACCTGTTATTGAGATAACATAATATTTGTTAAAGTATTTGGCACACTAACAATTAAGAAACTCGGGACAAAATATTGCAGGTCAACCAAAATCGACCCACCTCAGCCCGTACAATATAATCTGTTTTGCTCTGGTTTACCCAGCCAACTGATTAATGATGAAACAAATACAATATTTCATTTCAATTGAACATGTAATTGAGAAGCATATAAGTACCTCCATCCTCTGGCAAATCGGAGGTCCAGAGAGTGAGGTTATCTCTCAAAAGCTGCATGATCAAGGTGCTGTCTTTGTAAGATTCTTCGCTTAACGAGTCCAACTCAGCAATTGCCTCATCAAAAGCTTGTTTAGCCAAATGGCAGGCCCTGCAATGGTTACTCAATATGGTTTACCATCAACTTCATATACACAATTCCTTAACTAGAAACAATAGGTTACATAAAGATCACCTCTCGGGAGAATTCATAATCTCGTAGTAGAACACTGAAAAATTGAGAGCCAGCCCAAGACGAATTGGGTGAGTTGAAGGGAGTTCTGTATTTGCAGCAGCAGCAGCAGCCTGCACCATCAGACCAAACAATAAAAGTCAAATAATAAAACAATATGTAGAACGTAATTGGTTAATCGCATAGGAGAGTAACCAACTTTGATCAAATTTATATTTAGGGTAACTGAAATTTGTTACACCTGCAAAAACCTTCAAAACTAAAGAATTTCAATTCAAGTCTCAAGCAGGTAACACAAGGTCAGCACAAGTGCACAACATCAGATAAAGTCAGCGTGGTCAAAGTTAACGAAGTCTGCTGCCATATATGTTGTCATTTTGATCTTGGAATCTCTAGTATTTGTGGAAGTCCGCGGGTTTTTATCCAATTATTTTGAAACTCAATGATTTCTTTTCTAGGAAAAAATAGTTCTCGAAAGTAAAATTTGGATCAAATTAGTCAACTTATTATGCAGTTAGCAATAAACTAATTTGTTCAGTACAAGTGTAAACTGCATCTATATACTGCTATGGATGGAAAAAGGTACCTCGTAGCCCTTCAATGACTGTTCAGCAGCATCCTTCCTTTCTTGGTCTGTCTTGAACTCAGCAAGGTACCGAAAGTAGTCACCTTTCCTGTATCCAAATGAATTAGAACCTGATAAAAAGAAATTAGAAAAGTATAATCCTAAAGATGCAACACAAGCACGAGCAAGATTTGAATTATCGAATTTTACTCATGATTATACCGTGTGTATTTAAATTTAAATGTTTATATGGTATGTAACAATCTTTAAGATATTTGACACTAGTTTTGATACGTGACACAACATCAAAGAAAAAAAAACAGTAGCTGATGAAAAAGTTATAGGATACATACATTAGCAATAACTAAAAGTTCGATTGCAGAAATTTTTTTAAGTTTGACACATGAAGTAGCATTTTGGATACATTTTGGTACATTTCCAGACATTTAACACGTTATTATATGCATCATTTACCCATTAGACTCACATCTTGTAGTAGAAAACAGTAGCCTCTCCTGAGCCTGAAGAGGGTATAAGATGCTTATCAATGATCTCTAGAATATCACTGCAAATTTTGGCAAGCTCGTCCTCAACCTTTTTGCGATAGCTCTTAATCAGGTTAATGTTGTTTTCATTTCCTTTTGATTCTTCCTTTTGTTCAATTGATGACATAATACGCCAAGATGCCCTCCTTGCACCAATCACATTCTTGTATCCGACTGAAAGAAGGTTGCGTTCTTCAACAGTAAGTTCGACATCTAGTTTTGCAACACTCTTCATACTTTCAACCATCTCTGCAATATAACAAGTCCATCATAACTATAGAACAGAATAGAAGATCCATCAATCTAGCAACACAATTGGACGTTAAAAGACGCACCAACTTTAAAAAAAAAAGATACATCTCACATGACAAACTCTTTCTGAATAATAAATTATACATACAAAATCATTGAAGGAAGCTGATAGCAAACAATCACTTAGCTCCTTCACAACACCGAATTACTGACATATTCGGTACACCACACCAAAGTACACATGGCCGTCTCTAAATTTTTGGAGGCCCTGTGCAAAGATTGCGGTTTACTAAATTGAGGCCCTCTGGATAAGCTGATTTATAAGCTTTAACAAAAGTGATTCCTAATTACACAATGTGCGGATAATCTACTTTTTTCTATAATAGTTATTGGATCAATAGTTGGGTTAACTTTTCACATATCTTTCTATTTAATCATATTATATATTGTCAGTATGTTGCACATTTGCTTTGATCCTATTACTAATGTTTGGGTTCGATATTCCCAATTATTTCCTACACTAATAAAAATACTTTGTTAAATTGTTTGACATAAACAAGTCAATTCATATGTCATCCTATTCCTATATATTAAACATATCACACTTTTTTGGATAAATTTGTGGTCGCACATCTCGCCCTTACTCAAAGAAAAACATACTCACAGATCTAAAATCAATGTATAATGTCCTGACAGCTAATCACACACCAAATTATACAAAACGCTGATACATAGAAAACACTCGAGACATGTATCTATAATGTATACCTTCATAACGCTCGGCTTGTTCAGCGAGCTTAGCCATATAAACATGATTTTCTCTTTCCTTTTCGTTGGACATTTTGCCTGTGTTGGTTGGCTGATCTGCAAGCAAGTAAAAATATAAAATCTATCGATTGATGACACAAATTAATTAAAGATATGATGTTATTAGTGGTTGGTTTGGTTTGAAGAAGAAATGTGGGAGAATAGCGCGCAAATCGTATGGCTTTTACTGAGACTCTAGAATAGATCCCATTCTGTCGGGACTACTTTCTATTTATATACATTTTGCTTCATCTCTTTTTTTTTCTTCTTATACACTACTTATTTCACACTATATTTTATCTTCATATGTTTATTTATATTAATTATTATAATACTTACTTTCTTTCATCTTTTAATCTTTATAATAAATAAATAATATTATAATTATATTATATATAGTTTACTCTTTAGGGTGTATTTAGTTCGATGAAACTAGAATTCATCAAAGGAATTGAAATTCTTTTGAATGCGAAAATTTGGTTGAATTTTATTTCAACTTATATTTGAACTAAACACCTGAATGAAATTGAATCTCATCGAATTTCATAGATTTCTGTTAACCAGACACAACTTTATTAGGTTCATCAATAACTCTTGCTTGACTAGATTCTATAAGGTTTCTATTACATTACCAATTTTACCGTACCCTTAAAACAAAATCTATTTTAGAATAAGTAAAGAAAATAACGTTAAATAACAAGAATAACAAAAGATTGAAAAATGATTGATAGATTCAAATTGCAGGTATAAAGGTTAATGTCGTAATATGATTATCATAATATTTCAAATTTAACATAGTATAAAGTTAATTGATCATAACTAAAACATTTTCTTACATATAGGAGGGATATAAATTACTTTAATGACAAGAGTTGATCCCCCAAAACAATGTCAGTTGATTTTTAATCTATTTTTTAATCGTGTCTTGTATCAAAAGGTCCAAGTAAACTGATATTGGAACAAAGTGACCGGTCTGGTCCTACGTATTCCCTCAAGTAATACTGTTCAATACAATATGTACGTAATTCAGGTTACAAAATTGATCAAGAAACATAGAGACGTGAAAAGAGGAGACAAAAACAAATTGATATCAATGAATAACTACAATTAATCTGAGAAAGTTTCAAATAAGATAATAAAAAAATCACTTGAGACAACGTGGCAGCAAAACTTTCTCTAATCTACAGATCGCAAGTGCTTTGGTTACATCTCAAGCTTCTTTTGTTTATCTACAGTATGCCATGCCAAAAATACTGAGTGTAGAGCTGTCCCGCCTGACTTGTGCCTGGTAAGCATTGTTAAAAATCTGGTATCATTATAGGGCGATCACTGATGGCTTCGATGTGTGTTCTCACAGTCATTATGTGATATCAAGTCATCAGAATAAAATACTTGTAGTACAGTAATAAAATAGATTGTGGAAAATAGTGTCTGAAGGTTGTACTATTCAAATAAATAAGATCATGAAATGTTTAAAAAATTCAAATGATTTAATAAATTAGAGATAAAAATAACCAGAAATGATATCTTCAAAATATGTCCATCCAGATAATAAAAATGGATTATTGTGATCCAACGCGTATATGTACATAACTGTGTGATGGATGGAGAATACTACCAGAGTTTTTAACATCGGACGATCCAAGGAATGCTGGGCCTTGAATGGCTGCAGGCTTCATTTTCTTACAGACGGCTTTTGGCAGACAAGTATTCTCTGGTCACTGCCATTTTCAAGATCAATGACTCTCGCTTCCCATTGTATTTGTGTAGCAATCATACGTGCCTTCTCTATGGACCCCACTTCATCAGAAAGAACAACCCATCCCTAGACGAGAATGAAACATTGAATTGCAGTATGCAAGTATTGTGGCAAGTGCAGCATGAGACACGGAAAGGTTACACAATTATGCTAGGACAAGTTGTAAATTCTATACGAGCCAAAAGGTTTGGGTTGACCCGAAATAGTTTTTGTCCAAATTGTTTTTAGATTTTCTATGAATACTTAGAGTGTCAAATATGATTACAAAATTATTAATTTTCATTAGTATTATAATATTTTCAATAAAATGCTTTAGGAAGTTCTAAACATTAAAAATAAGCTCAGGGGCTCAGGGCAGCTTTTGACCTGTTTTGACATGTTCCTTTGTAGCTAATTTTTAAAAATTACCCATTTGACAAAATATAACCTGCCTACTTGACCCGTTTTATTTATTTTGTTGGTCCTGTCTCAATCTTTAAAAAGAAAATACAGACCTGGAACTGTCTCTTTTTTTTATCTTCACACACCATGCAAGACAAAATAAAAACATTGAATGTAGATAGCCTAAACGAGTATCTGTACCTCAGGGCGTAGTATACGATCCATCTCCAATAGTAAGTTTGTGATGCTGCATCCTTCTGACATAAGGTATGGAAGGAGCCCATTCCCGTGAAGCATATCATATGTCCGTGGATAAGTGGGAAATGGTTCACACCTACAGTTGAATACCGTGCACATAAGCAAATGGATCACCTTCCACTATATATACAAACAGATTGTTTCCATGATTTGCAAAAAATACTAAAAAACATCTTCCACTATTAATCCAGATCATTAGAAGCTGGAAAGCCATCTAGAAGTTCCACGGCATCGTATTATTTAGAACATCCTCAAACAAATTGACACATCTATGATAAGTAATGCTTTCATCCTCAAATTTTCATGACATAAGCACGGTTAATAGAGACAAGAAAATAACTTCCAATGGCTCATCATAGGCCAGATAAATGACCAAAAGTGATGACCAAAATCAGCTTTCGTAAAAACTTTAAAGGGAAAAACAAAAGCTAACACAACCTGGTTAAACTATGCAGATTTTTTTTTGTAGGGTTCATATTTTCTCAGAAGTAGAACCTTGCGAATTTTGAGTATTTACCAGAAAGTCACTCAAGGTATATTCATTCTTTTATTTTTAGTTCATTTTATAAACGTACATGCAAGAAAGATTGGCATGTGATACATTGATAGATAGTGATACATTGTATAGATACTGTTTAAAAAACATTTTTGGATCTTAATGGTCTGGAAAGCTAAACTATGAGAAAAACTCCATCAATAAAATCCATAGCATTGTAACTAAGTTATTTCCAAAAAAAATAAAAAATATACAAAAGAACTCACAACATGTGGCCAATTTTGCCAACTCTTTACCAATCATGCATAACACCAGCAAAACCTTGATCAAGTATTACTCGGAGTGTATTTCGAGCTCTCATAGGCACAACATTCATCACCCACACTGCTTTTCCTTCTTCCAGAAATACAGCATTGAAACCACCATAACGTGCATTCATGTCCATCACATTCCTTACCATATTATATGGAGGTAATGGATCTTCTTCACCTGGCCTTTTAGGATGATTGGAAAAAATCAAGGGTGTAAGCAAGGACCAGTAATTTCTTAAGGCTGATAACGAAGATACAAGGTCCTCGTAGAACTCCTCCTGTTGGATTCCTGTAGAGACAGATGTATGTAAACAACATCAACATCTTAGGTATAATAATATTTGGATGGTGTGATGAAACTTCACAAACCAATATGCTTATAAACAAATAAAACAGATAAGTATATTCACAGAAAGAACAATACTTTCCATAAATTTCAAGCTCAGCAGGAGTTATTTGGGAACTGGAAGACCTGTTCTGAATGGGTACCCAGCGTTTGCTAGTAGTCCCTCCCACACAAGATGCAAGTGGTTGATAACAAGACTGAATATCCTCCCTTTCTTCTCTACAAGGGGAAATTGCACCCTGCATGCTGTAATTGAGAATGAAAAAGAATTCAACAAAAACATCAGAAAATAATGATAAATAGGAGGTTGAATGTACATTACATGAGAATATAGTTAAAAGGTTGTTATGTGACACTATAGGTGGCAAAATGAGAGGGTTGGGTAAGAAGTCAGTACTAGTAAATTTAGTACGGGTCAGAACATGTCACGTCAGGCCACCCCCACAAACACTTATTTATCTTTTCTTTGTTGAACTTCATATAAATTATGCTTTAAGTATGATTAAAAACGATATTGTCACAATATTAATCTAATATCTGAAAGGAAACAATTTTGGAGGCTTTATCCAGTGTGAGTACACTTTGAGCGACTTTTGATCGATTCAACCCATTTTCATTAGCTAAATTTACCAATTTGACTGGTTTTTATCTATAAACAGGTATATATAGTCAAGATATCTGTGCTACTACTAGACTCACCCACATGAGTAGCATTGTGCATCAATGGTTTTCTGCCAGATGAAAGTTTCTTCTTGCTGAGCTATAAATGTCCAACAGATTTTCCAGGCGAATTCTTCAATAGGGCTGGCCATGCTTCCTTTCTTTGTAGTTAATGAACTTCCATGTAAAACGAAGTAGCCTCCCGGCTTAAGTATCCGGTCTGCTTCAATAAGTAATAATCCATCTGACTCATGAAAGAAAAATAAGAAAGAAATAAATTGCACTTCTACACTACTTATAGGGATTAGTAGACTGGGAAATGGATTTTTATACTTTGAGAATTAATCATCACTAAAATTTGGAAGATCTAGAAAAAGAAACGTTAACACTAAGATGGAAGAGCCATAATAACCACCAAAATAAGTAAATGGTTACAATAAAAGACGGCTTTCATGTCTACAAACAATGCAGCCAAAGGCTAATGATTCAAGACAAACAAAATTTGTCATGGATAGGTAAGTTTGATAAACCAACAGATAAAAGTACCTTTGTCATCCCACAGAATACCACACTCTGCACAGTGAACCATGTCATATGACAACGATGGAAATGGAAGCTGCCTAGAATTGAAGTTGCCAATTATTGCTGGAAGACCTCTTTCAAGGGATATCTGAACTTGGCTACCAGTTAGCTCATATGCAGCCATACATACAGTCATTAGTTTCAGTGAGAGCAAATGAACCCCAAAGCTACCAAACCCACAACCAACATCAAGTACCGTGCGCACCTGTTGACAGCTTTTACATGAATTAGACCCAAGTTATAAGTTAGCTAATGAATAAAATCCGGGGGTCATCATAAGATCAGCCTCTACCAATGACGTTATCAATAAATACAATAAAAAAGGGAAAGCTGTAAAGTATATATGTCAGTACTTACACCAGCTTGAGGAAATTCGATATCACTCCCAAGTCCTATCATCTTTGCAACCTGGTGGGAGTAATCTTTGATGCCATCAAACATCAATCCATCGTCTGAGTGGAAAGAGATTTGGTTCTCTTCCATTAGCATTAACCTAAAACAAGATTGAGGGGGAAAATGTCAAAAGGGCAGTAATTAATTCAGAAATTTTGTAATCCACAGTCAGTGTCGCTCTAGTTAAGAGGTTTGGGTTGGGGTTGCTTTTTAGATCCTTAGGATTCCCAACTCACATGCTCAAAAATTAATTGATAAAGTGTGAATAGCACTTGTTTCTAATATACCCACATGTGACGCCCCACTTTTCTAATCCATAATTTGGTTTTTCTGTGAATGCATGTGTCCTGACTCTAACATTGAAGACTTATATAGATTTCCTTAACACAAGGCTAACACTGCTCGTTAATAGTGTCAATGTTAAGTAAGTGAAATCATGTTCATAAGGGAAATAGCTTAAGATATCTGAGATTTCATCTATTTAAGCAACTTCACATTAAAAAACTTACCTTTTCGTCATGCTCCCGGAAGAAAGGAATTGGTCTTTCGTTATCTTCAAATTCTCATTCCATATGACATCTCTACCAACTGGCCAACTCAGGGGTGTTTTATAGTCCTTTGGAGGGCGAACCAAACAATACGAATCGCCTTGTGATACTTCACAATGCCGATCAAACTCCTCACCATTATTAAACCCAGTTAACAGATTCGCAGACACATTGTAGCATGGTACATAGTGCTCCCTTTCTTTTCCACAAAGCCTAAGCTCCTTCAAGTCACTAACTCCTAAAGATAAACTAGGTAATTCCAAATAGTCATTCACTGCTTGCTCTTTTAGTCTTCGATAGTTAGCATAAATGTCCGGCTTCGCAGTCAACATGACAGAATTAAAAGAACTAGAAGACGAACTAGACAAAACAATAAGTACAAAAACACTAATACCACAAAGGATTAACCATATCCTTGGCAGTCTAGGACCAAAAACCATACAAAGTTTTTTTATCAAGTGCCTTCTCATATCCTTAGCTTTCACAGGCACTACTTAAAACTACAGTTTCGCCTTATTATTTCCAAATATTACATACTAAGGTTGACATATCATAGCATAAAAGCTCAGGAGTCAACCTTCAAATGCAAATGAAGTCATCTATAATCATAAAATCAAATTGCAAATTCTCGTTTTGTCAAAACCTAAATTCGAGTTTAAACGCGTAGCAAAAAAAGCTGAAGTAAATCGAGCAATCAATCAGCCCCAGATTCCGCAATCGAGTTCAATAACCAAATGCCAGCAGAAATATGATCAGATCAACCTACAATTACAATGAGCTCAATATTATAACCTAAAATATACATAATTGTACAAGTGGCGTCAAAATTTACAATGTTTAATAAAATCGAGACGGATCTGAACCAATCTGATACAACGGAGATCAATGTAAAGTGAGGCAGTATTTATATAAATGTGAACAGAAAACAAATAAAAAAAGAAGAATGTAATAAGTAGCGTAATAGTTAGGGTTTAGAATTAATTACCAGACACGGTGGAGATAGTGTGGTGAATAATGAGATAGATAGATAGATAGATACAGATGAATGTATGTATATAGTTGAGTAGATTCGGAGGATAAAGCTTAATATTACTTCTGATTCACCATTGACAAATTTTAGAGAGAGAAGAAGAAATCAGTTTCTCTCAGAGAAGAAAGAGAATGAGAGTCGGTAATTTCGGTTAATCGTTTTCACTTTCAATGTAACATCGAATGATTCGCAGAAACGATATTTTCATGCAAATCTTAATTAATTAATTAATAACGTCTCTATATTTACATTTACATTTATATATATATTGAAGAAAAATAAAAATTTACTTCATATTTTGTCATATAAATCATGACGATTTTTCATAATTTAAAAAAAAATAATTATTTAAATTTAAAAAGATAAATTTTTTTTTTTAAATAAAGTTATATAATATTTGAATATAATAATAATTAATTAAAAAATATATAAATCCTACTCAAATAATAATTGAAAAATAATATTAAACTATTAAATCTATAAAATTATAAATATAAAAATTATTTAACTTAAATTACCGTGCATCGCACGGTTTAAATCTAGTATATATATATGGAAAAGATCCATAAGGAAGCTTCAAATTTTGGGAAATGAGGAAAACAAATCTTAGCCCTTAATTTTTTCATAAATAAATGTTTTTAACATTCATTTGTGATGAATGTTAAATTTTAAAATTATTTGTAATTTTTAAAATTCATTTATGGTGAAATCAAGGGTTGAGATTTGCTTCCCTCATTCCCTAATATTTTTGCTTCCCTCTTGATCCCCACCCTATATATATATATATATATCTTTTAATCTATTAACATATGGATCAAATAAGAACACTTCAAAAATAAGAACGGTAAGAACGTTTCAAATTTGCACTTATACTTGACAAAATCATTAGATTCACATTTGTATATCTCAAATATGCAAAGAAAAATAAATGCACATTTCTAAAAGTGTATACATTTTGAGAAAAATGATTGATGCACAATTTTACATTTTTCCTCTAAAACGTGCATCGATCGTTTTTTCGATTTTTATGCATTTATTTGAATGCGCATTTATTTTTATTCACCTATTTGAGATGTATGAATGTAAAACTATTGATTTTTGAAATACATTTGCGAATATGAAGTCTTCTTACCCGTTCTTATTTTTAAGGTGTTCTTATTGAAACTTTACCCATATATATAATTTATAATATATAATATATATTATATAATAACTAACATAACTATCCTCGAAAAATAGGTGGTTTTATATTGTAAGGTTCTCTAGCATCCAACTACAGTTTAACGTATATACATTAGGAAAAAAGATGTGTTGAAAATATATCTTAACTTCCAAATATAATTAATTTATATCCCTTATAAATTATTCACCATTATCTTCCTTAACGTTTAATGTGTAGAAATGTGAATTGTTTGTTTTACCCTTTTATCAATTCAAATAATATGATATGTTATTATCAAAAGTCAAACATTTACACAATAAAATATATTTATATAATATTAGTGGAAAGTTTAACTAGAACACGCATATGTACTTGTTATTTAGAAAAAGAATCACATGGATGTCTTTGATTTTAAAAGCCAGACATACAATTTCCACTTCTTTGAATAATATTTTTTTCTTCATTTTAGATTACATTTTATCTAAGTGTTTTGTTATACTTTTTAATGTTACGTCATATTTATTATGATTATCAATCTTTATCAACTTTTTCATTTAAAAAATATCATTCGTCGTATTAGGCGGGTAATTACTATTAAACATAAAGGAGTTATATAGGAGTAGTTAAGGAAAACTAATTGTTAACGATGTAAATATTATGTTGGTTTAGTCCTTTACCTTTGTCACCGTAGCTTTCTTTTTCTCGAGAAATATGTACAATGGAATTGATTTTGATCTTTATAAAAGGAAATTATCAACTTCAATTATTTAAAATGTTTCCATGATGGTAGATTGACGATTAGAATTATGTTTCAATATATATCGTTGCGTAATTAATCTCTTCCAGGTTGACTATAATGATTGACCGTAACTTAAATATATAACGTTGGGTATAAAGAGTTTAAGAAAGATGAAATAAGATTATATTGTTTGTTTAAAATAACATACGACAAGTAAGTAAATTAAATTTATATTTATATATGTACATGTTTCATTAGTAAAATTTTTAGAGGAATATCAAACCAAAGCTTGAACCCACACCTTTTGATTGGTTAACTACTCAGATACCACAAGGCTTTAATCCGTCTCACCAAATTAAATCCACTAACATGATAAACCGAAAATACATTTCTAAATTATGTTATGTTAGGTTGATAAAGCATTGTAGTTACCTATCACACCTGTCACATAATATAACCACTCTTAAAAGGAAGCTACCTTTTCTATTTATTATATGTTGTGTAAATTTCCGTTTTTGATCACATCTCAAGTGTATCAAAATGGCAGTCATAGTCATTCTAGCAGCAGTGCAATTCTTTAATCTTCCAAAAAACACAAGGTTACATATCGAATTAAAGTACACAATTGTGAACATGTACGGACCACAAGAATTAGCATTTTGATGAGGAACAAGCTTTGAAAGAGTTGAGAAGAATATCCTCGTTTAGCGATCGCCCTGCACAAATCAAAGAACATGTAAGAGAACGCCCATATATTTATTTTACAATTTAGAAAATCATGAAAAGAAATGGCAAAATAAGCAGTGACCGGCAAAATCATGTTAGGTCAGATTGAACCATCAACATTCTTTGTCTATATATTCATAAAGTGATCAAGTATTACATATGTTTACAAAGATTATACAATTAAACTAGTAGTCTATTTTATCTTTTACTAAAACAATTTAGGCGGTTGCAAGCATTGGAATACAGGTAGTGTAGTTTCAACCCATTTCAATTTTAGAAGGTTTTAAATTTTAACTATGCTGGAGAGAAAATAAAACCAAATAGACAACTTAAAGATAAGTGGGTCAAAATTGTATCTCCAATCAAACCACTCAGAAGGGTGGTTGTAGGTTTACCTATGAACACGATTTTATTCGTTTTATTTTCTCCGCCTCTCCATTTTCGTGCAGGAACCATCTCATAAATTTCCCTCACAGCCTGCAAATTGAAGAAATCCAATACGCATTTATGGGTTCAGCTAAAACTTTAAAGGGCTTATGTCACGCCCCCCCTTATAAGAGCAAATTGACATTTCAGTTTCAGTTTTAATTTTACTAAATCGCTAAAGAAACTTATGAAGAGATTGAAAATGTACTTTCTTATACATTACCTGTATCGTGTGAAGTTCATCAGAATTTACGACACTTAGAACACCTTTACAGCGGTACACATCCATGTCGTATTTCTTCTCCCAAAGGATCTCTTCAAGCCATAATCGCACCTGAGAAATGTGTTTTTTTGTTGCATAGAATCTCCCAACTCATTTTATTCATAAAATATGTTATTATTGAAACAATATAACTTTGTAATCATAAATGACATGCTAATCAATTTAACGAAAACTAAGTACAGGCAAAATGTGTTTTCCCAGCCTACTTCTACCATACCAAAATATTACAGACTTTGACATGCTGCCCAACCCGCCCATTTTTGCCACTTGAGTTGACAGCAATCATTTCGAGACTAAAGGTAGAAAAAGTCCTACTTCGCAAAAATCATGAATTATTGTTCAAAATACCTTCTCGACATCAACCTCGTGCGGATCCGAAATACATATAGTCCTCACACCACCATCATGAAGATCTTTAGTATTTAGTGATTTATTTTCTTCTAGCAACTGTTCCAGGTGAGCAGCATGCTGAAATGAAATAGACGTCAGGGGGATGATTATATCCAATTACTATATCATAAGTTTGTAATTTGGAATTAATAGTGAGGGCGAATCACTAACCAAAGCATCATATGCTCTGCAATTTAATACTATGGATATATCTACTTGACACCTCACGGAATGCACAATATTAGCAAGTGAATTTATGCTATGTATTTCCTTCTCGAGTTCCTCTAGAGTATCTGGAGAAACCAGATCAACTTTATTAAGAATTACAACATCCTACAAAAACAACAAGAACCAATGAGCATATGAAATGTTTCAACTCTCCAAACCTAATATATAAAGGCCATAATTTTGACATAGGTACTCAGGAATGGGTCATCTGGGTCGTGTTTTATCTCTAAAAGGGTAAAAAAAATGGATACAAGAAAAATGGGTCAAGCAGGTCGAAAGCCTCTCCAAAGTCTATTTTACTACATACAACCTCCTAAATCGTTTTTATTCAAAGATTTAGAGTCTTTGTAATCGTAACACAATGATTATTCATAAAAAAAAAATTATCTTATAAAGAGGTAAAAAAAGAAGTGGTTGTGGGTCAACCTAGCCCGATCATCACGTACTAAAGAATGACCCGTTTTGACGAATTACACAACCTGCCCGACCTGTCCATCTTGCCACTTATACTAGAAAATAATACGGTGATCAAACAAATTATATACGAATTCATATAGACCCACATGCATGTTATATTCTTCATAGGGTGGTCTCACATAAACTTGGTGAAATAAAGATGCACCGTGTATAGACAATTTAGTTGAGTTTTTATGGGGAAAAAAAATCTTGCTCGAGTAAGATTGCCACTATCCACGATCAGCGTAGCTTGGCTCAAGAAAATGCCTAAAAACTATGTACATAAATGATCACTTACTGCGAATGCTATTTGTAAAAAGGCTTCAGGAAATGTGGATGCATCTTCATGCTTTTTGAGCTGAAAACGAAGATTTTTCGCATCTACGACCTGTCCAAAAATAAATTTAAACAAGCTATAGGTTAGACCTTCATTTAAACTTGAAACAAAACATTTTAATCTTAAATTTGGTATATTAGAATAAGAAACTTACAGTGATAATCGAGTCAAGCTTAACTGCCGATTCTAATTGATCATCCAACCAAAGAATAGATGCAAGAGGTGCAGGGTTTGCCAACCCTGTGGTCTCTAGTAATATATGATCCAGTCTACATACACAAAACAATTAATAAACCAAAACTTTACTTTAAGAGTACACATCAAGATCATGAGCGACAAACCTAAATTACATAGATTCAGTTTATGAGTCACTGGACGAACCAAAAATCAAAACCGTTGTTTTTACACATGATTTCATTCCAAATTTGTGTTCAAATGATTGACATGCAAATAATCAACATGAAGGATTGCGTATGCGTACGTTTATGTACATGCATTGATGCATATTTTTACACATACAAGTATTCCAAGATATGGCAAATTGCACAAAAAGGTAATACATTTATATCCAACTTCTATTTAGGGTGCATATATTTAAGGTACTGAACTTTCATTTAGTAATCAAATAAACGACTTTTGACATTTTAAATACATCACTAGCAGGCAATCTAAAAAATTGGCACCTATAGTTGACGAAATAATTTAACTTGATGGTAGAACTAAAAGCAGAACTACATAAATAAATAACTCAAGAATTGGTTCACAATTATACCCGAATTAAAAACCTTTCAGCTCTAAATTCTCTTTGCTCACTCTACATTTTTCAGAACTATTTGAAGAAAGGCCGATTTATTAAAGTTATATGTTATTTATAAGCAAGAGATTCGTCAAAAAATCATGGTCCAACGGGGTCACTGACCAGCTATCTGCTAAACTTAACAAGTCAAAAAGTGAAACTTTTTGTGCTAAAAAAATAAGTTCAGCCACATAAATCGAAATAAAAAACAAATTTTCATTACCTTGGGTGTAAATACAATAACTTTCTGTGCCATTTGCCATCCAGAATATAATAGTTGTAGTCATACTGTCTCGCATATAATAAGATACAACAGCCATGCCCATACTTACTATATTATGAACTCAATTTACTTATCACAAATTCATTTTTTAATACGAAAAAGCGACAACTGAAACAAAAATAAAAAATTGCTTAAAAAGATATTACCTATCCTTTCTTTGAACAAGTTGTTCTAATGCTTGAACAAGGCTATGTTTAACAGTACAACAAACACAACCATTAGCAAGCTCAACCCATTCTTCAACAATTGCACCACCTTCACCATCACCTTCATTAATCATTGCTCTTTCAACTCCAATTTCTTCACCAAACTCATTTAATATAACAGCTATCCTTTTTCCATGTTCTCCATTCAATATATAATTAACCAGCTGAAATTAAAATCACCAATTACACATACACATTAATATATGAACAATTTAATTAACATAACATACAGTTCACATATTGTACTTGCTTGTTTAAGAATTAGGGCCAAAAACTTTTGTAGTAATAAAATTAGATTGATGATAATGAATTAGGTATGAAAATGATATTACGGTGGATTTGCCGGCGCCGAGATAGCCGGTGATGACGGTGACGCCGACAGGTGGCAGTTTTTCAACGTCTTCGTGGTTTTGATTGAGCGATTGAGGGTCTAGGGTTTGGTTGATTTCGACGGCAAGTGGCGGTAGGTCATCGTCTTCTTCTTCCATTTAATCGGCCGATTCGTTTATACGAACTTACAGTAAACAACTTAGTTTAAACACATACTCAGCTCTTTTAGGTAAACTAGCAATACTTTTAGTGCGCAGACATCGTGAATTATAAATAATATTATTTTAATTTAATATAAATTATGAAATTTTATACGTTGTATATGTTTAGATAAAATGAAATTTACAATGACATACTAATATACTTTGTATATTGTATAAAACTTTTTGATACGTTACATTTGAATTATAAACTTTGGGTTATCTGAACTTTTTGAAAGGCACTGTCAACTCCTTTGTAATATAGCTTGATATCCCTTTAAAAAATACCACGTAAAGTTGTCAATGCGACAATACTAATTCTGGAAGATATACAATAATGCTTACAATCGTGTTATGATAAAAAATATATATATATTAAAATTATTGAATATATAAATTGACAATATAACCACGTACTTAAACATTTAAATAAATGTGAGAAATATATGATTCCAAAAAAACACATTTAAGGGTTCACTTTCTTAATTTTTAAGACGTTTAAAATGTGCAAAATTGAGGAAAACTTAAAATTGATAGCTTTAGAGGCATAATTTGACAACGAAAGATGGTTTGCCAAAATGTACATTTCGTTCTAACCTTTTTGTCCATATTTAGCACGTTCTGTAACCCTTAACGGCTCAAAAGTTATGTTATATGTTTGAATTAGTTTTATGGTTTAAAGATGATAGTATTAATAAGAAATTAATATATGTAAGGGATGTTCATAATTTTCTTTTGATTTTTTTTTAAAAAAGTCTTAGTAAATTTCGGGGCAAAATAGTATAGTAATTTATATATTAGAAAAACACTCAAATGTTTAATATATTAGTATAGATAGAAGAATATTCACGCAATACAGCGGGAAAAGTTTATTAGTTTCATATTAATTCGATATGTAGTATTATGTTTTCTGAAAATATTTTAAAAATCAAAAACTACATACAATACACGACGAATACTGAATTGTAAGTGGGAAAATAAACAAATTTTTAAAAAAAATTGTAACAAAATAACCGAAAGTTAAATATATCATAATATGTCACTGAAAAAGCGATGGTCGGTTTGCAAGTTGTGAGTGGCGGGTTTCGAGTTGTTAATAAACAAGTTGCGAGTTGTGGAGTTGTTTGTTGAGTCTAGAGGTTTAAGTTTCACTAATTTTCTACCTTTACTTTTTTTTTTTTTTTTATCATTATCTATATTAAATAGTATTTATAAAAAGTATTTCAAATGTGTCATATAATATAATATCTACTATAGATATAGAGAAGTTTAAGTTAAATTAAATGTCATATATCAATTAGTTTATGGTTTAATAATGTTTATATTAATGAAAATTTAATAATTAATAGTTAGGAATATGTTAATTAAATTTCATAAATTAATTAGTTTATGGTTTAATAATGTTTGTATTAATGAAAATTTAATAATTAATAATTAGGGGTATGTTAGTCATTTTTATGAATTTTTAAAAAAACTCTTAGTAATTGTATGAACCTAATAGTAAAATCTATCTTTAAAAAAATGTTGAAATGTATTATATATTAGTATAGATAATCATGCGTGTATTGCTCTATAATTTTCACACATTCACATAGGGGTGTTATTTGTTCGATTTCAGGTTAACAAAGTTATTCAGTTTTATTTATTAGAATTTTTGACTAATTTTAAATTTTACACAAGATCCAAATCAAAACATATGTCTCCCAATTCAAACCATTCAAATAAAAGTTCAGGTTAGTCGGTTGAGTTTCAGTTTATTACCCAAATAAAAATAATATTGAATTGTGATTTAGATTATTGAGATTATTTAATTGTCCAAATACCAATTTAAATCTTTTTATTATTTACATCTGTTCATTTGGATGAATGAATTTGTATTTGAGGTATTCAAATTGAGTTATATGAATAATTAAAGTTGTATATATGCGTTATTCGAATATGATTATATAAAAAAAAAAAAATTATCATTTTGGTCATATTTGACCTCCCATATCTTAATATGGAAAAAATATTGAGAAACATCTATTTTGATCAATAAATCCCCTATATTAGATCAACTTGAGGTGAAATGTAGTGTTCTTTTTCTAGTTAGATCGAATTTCTAGGTTGATGTGATGGAACGAAATTCTTGATTAAATTGAATATATTTTAAAATTTTGTCCATATCTAAACATAGAAGGTCAAACACAGACCATTTTAGTAATTTTCTCTTTAAAGAGTACTCCATTAGTTTTAATAAGTGATGTTATTTAGGGTTTGAGTAAGCTTCAATTGAAAATAGTTAAAATCAAAACCGAACCATTTAATCAATTTTTTATTCGATTCCAACCAAAAATCAAACTAAATCTTAATAATTCAATCCAAATAATTAAAACAACAAATGAATCACTCGAGTTATTCTCTTAAACCAAATAATGAACACTCCATATTCACATATAGATACCCCTATTGTTTATAGTAATAAAGACACATTTCTAGATTTGATAATTGATACACATGCTATAATATATTTGATGACAATGACGATGATGATATTACATTACATTGTCCTCCACTTGATCCAAACACCCACAATTTCCTATTTTGTGATCAATATGTCATTAAAAAGGCAGGAAACTAAATCACGATTCTAAAAACATTCAATTTGCACAATCTTGTATTTCCTAAGTATAACATTCTTTCACGCAAGATGTGAAGTGGGAGCATTCAAAATGTAATCATACCATGTTTAAATGCGCCCGTAAATTTAAAGTCACCTCTTTATTTCTTTCATTTGTTATTTTGTAAATTTATTTATATAATAAATCAACGAAACCCTAACTAGCTCAACTATTGGGCACGTAAAAGTCATTCAAAATGTACTCATATTATACTCTATACTTTCTTTTTTGAGTAAAATGGTTAATACCCGGCAAACTTTTATAAATCTTAAAGATAGTTACAAGATTATACTCTATACTTAATTACGTGCAAAGTTTTTATTTTCTAGACTTATTGTTTATTGTTTATTTCATCCAAATTGTAGTATTTTATTCAACAAAAAATAATCCTGCAAAACATCATAATCATGTATTTATATTATATGATCCGTACACTCATCCGTTACAGTCTAAACAAGCAATGACGATGAATTAAACAACTTGGTTAGGTCTATAATCAAACAACAAAATTGTCAAAAAGCAATAACAATAATTAAATGACCTTTAGAAAAAGATATATTACCAATATTGTATCTGCATATCGGAGAATATCTTTTGACCTATGTTCTTTTGGTTTGCAAAGTTTATCATGTATGGAGTATTATTTATGGGAAATTGGAGGTGCTTCGGTACTTACAGCTATGTGGTTCCACTAACAAAATAGATACGCTCATGTAAAATCTGGAAAATGGAGAGACTAGTACGTATAAATATGTTTCAACCAAATTACTTTGAAATCACCTATGGTGTTACTAGGAATAGATATTACAACCCCTTTATTTTTTGCAACGAAATATTAATTAATATCGGGATTAATTGTTTATTAATGTGTTTGGAGTTTGGACTTTTCGCGATTAGAACAAACATGCTCGATGAAGCGACAAACTGTTTATAAATAGGTCAATCATGCTCGATCAAGCGACAATGACGACGTCTTGTCTAAACGTGACATGTAAGTGATATTATCTTTGATATACTCGCAATGAGAAACTTGAAGAGAATAGAATGATTTTCATATATATTTTTTACCCTAAAAGCTTATATTTTAATTCCATTACGCAAAAATACATTTTCTTTTTATTAAATACTCCGTATAATGTTTAAGTTGTAGCGTAGAAACTATAAATACTCGTTTATATTGTTCTCTTTATCTATAAGCAACATAAAACGGTGCTCGTTTAAATCCAAAACAAAAGCAAACTATAAATGGTGATTAATTTTGACAAATATATTGTCTTTCTTAGCTTAATTACCTTATCCCTATCGGTCCATCTAGCTTTCTTTGAACTCATTAGTATGCATACGTAATTTAATATTCAAGTACTAATTAACATTTCTTCTAGTGATATATTGCCTAATTAGTAGTCCCTAATAGAAAGCACAAGACACGTGTCATCATACAAATCGATGATAATGGTATCATCAAATTTATCGTCTCGATTGTAAATGTGAATTCTTATAAAAGTGTAAAACATCAGACAAAGTTATGATATGAAATTTATCTTACCTTAATTATTCATTATAAAATGCACTCATTGATTTTGTTTCTCTATGTGTCTGAAAATCATGTATAGATTAATCAAAAATCTAAGTTACCTATCGACAAAAAAGAGTTATAGAAATATTTAATAAAATTGTAATAAATTATAAGGATCATAATATCTGTATAGATTACTTTAACGAATAATAATAACGAGTATTTAATTGTCTGCACAATTGTGCATGATCAAGTTAAAGTTTAAACCGAATTATGAGAATGTTAACAGCTGATAAACTTTCATGATTAACATTTTAAGCGTAGTTAAATATTTATACTTATAAATAGAATATCAAATGCTTTTTTAGTGAACACATATGGTATGTTTGTCGATGACGCGTAACTCAATTGCTAATTGATGAAGATATCTTTGCCACAAAAAGTACAAGGTCGGGTTCAAGTCTTGACAACCTATTGTTACTACCGTTGAATGAGTCGGGTATGCCCTCTATATTGTGAATACGCAGCCGATTGTGAGTTAGTATAAATTGCCGATTATCAACCTTTTGCCAAAAAAGATTTTATAGTCGAGTCACGAGTTAAAAATCAAGATTATGAGTCACGAGTTAACAACTATGATTACTAGCTAAAAAGTGTATGTGAAAATACAATGATTCTTTTAGACGAAAACGGGTCGGGGCTTCTGATCCATGGTGTGCCTATGCAACCTGCAGACATGAATGCAGCTCGAAATCCTCTAGCTTGTGTATGCCGATTTTTTATTGCAACCTGTAATTTTTTGACCCAACCCGTGACCCACTAGTTTGACCTATTATGGAAATAAAATCAATTTGTTATAATTCACGAAGAAACGATTCGAATCACCTTCAATTATGATTTTATTTTTGTATGTCCACTCGTAATTAATTTTGCTTTAACAACTATAATATCGTTTCTCATAAAAATTATTTGGTTGAACACTACATAAAGGGTGTTATTGGTCTCATTGGAAACACACCAAATATCAATAGTTCTCTTCCCCTCTAACACACAAACCTGCCCTAAAGGATGTTATTGGTCTCATTGGAGACACACCAAATACCAATAGTTCTCTTCCCCTCTAACACACAAACCTGCCCTCAATCTGCTACGATTTTAGGCAAGTTGTTAAACTTCGGCAGTATACTGTCCGCGCCGTTGTACCTTAGGAAACAAACTTGAAATTTATTTTAAGGAAATTATGTACAACACAAGTTTCAACTGTCTACGATTCGTTTAATCTACTAATACTACATGCGGCTGTTAAAAAAATAATAATAAAAAAATAAAAAAATACACAAACTAATACTACTTGCGGTTCTTGGGTAATTTGTTATAGGATGTGTAAGGTCTTCCTTCTTTTTTTTTTGGTGTATGTTTAAAATTTTGCCATTAGAAAAAGAAGTTAAAGTGAGAAGTTGAATATTACACGTATATAAAAGAGGTTGTAGGATATAAAATGTAGAATCAAACTTTTATCTGATAGATAATTTGTAAATACCATACAAGTTGCGTACCATTTAGCGTTCATCACGTGATATCCGCGTAAAATAATCTACTTCGTATTTGGATATATAATTTGTTCTTTTCATTTGACGTGACTTGATATTCTAACATGGTGTGAAAATAAGAATCCTACATTCTAGCACCACTTCCATCCCTTCTGTTTCTCCATTCCCATTTATTTATGTTTGGTATAAAACCTCCCACAAACCAACCTCTCTGGAACACCCTCAAACATTCTCATTATCACTAATACATGATTAACCCTTTGTCAATTCATATCACCATTTTCATTACCAACTAATCATATATATTTGGTCTGTCTCCATTCCCGTTCAATTACAAAATCAACCACTCATCTTCTATATATATATATATATATAGGTGCGGATAAATACCGTCGTTGAGAATGAAAAGGATTCTGCTATTAGCTTTGGGGATTGTACTTCTTCTTCATCATGGGTGTTGTTTGGTTGATGCAAGTATTAACAGAACCAGCTTTCCTAATGGTTTTGTTTTTGGAACCGCCTCCTCTGCTTACCAGGTTAATTTCTTCTTATTTCTTTTATTTTTCTTTAAAAAATAAAAATAAAGAGTAAAAAATACTACACTCATTTAAATTTCACTTTTAAGTGTCGCCTAATTTCCTTAAGTTAAGTTGTATATATCTAGAAAATAGTTCCTTACTTTAAAAGCTAGTGATTCAGTTTCTGTTTTGATCTTGAAGAATTACTACTGTTCATTACTGTTAAATACTGAATTTTTACATTTTAATATATATGGGGAAATTTATATATTTATTGGAATAAGTATATAGAAAGTATAAAGTATGATGTACTATTTGTCATTGCTGTTATCCAATCCAACGAAGAGGACCCATGCATTTCTGACTTCTTGTTACATGTTCACAACTACCTACAAAAAAGTAGGCAAATATGGAGTAAAACTTTTGCACAGTATTTATTAATCCAACTAAGAGGAATTATACATATTTTTAGTTGTACACCACTAAATATAATTTGTATTACTATGCAATATAACATTTTAAAATACATTTAATGACATACAACTAAAAAAATATTGTGTATAAATCATCACCCCTTAATTACTAGCTAGTTACTACTCTCTAATATCATGATTTTTTCCAATTTGAATTACGTAACAAAACTATATCAATCTTTTTATTATTATTATTATATTATTGAATTTTTTTTGTTATATGTGGGTGGTATTTAATATATAAATATTGATGATATCAAGAATATGATGCATATAGGTGGGAAAGTATTTTTGTCTATTAGTTTTAAAACAGAACCCTAGTTGAAAACGTTAGACATTGACATATGATAATGTAGTATATGCTACATATCGTCTCTTATAGTTAACTATTTTCAGGTGTCATGTCATACAACCGAAATATACTCGCGTAAAAGAATCTAATTGTCATGTGAAATATAAAAATGTGAATAAAGAATTTGTCATATGAATCGATATCATAAACAGTTTATATATGTACACAAGCGAAACTATAGGTAACAATTAGTTTCAACGGTTGTGCTTATTTCATTCTTAAAAGCATATATGTTTTCTTTATTTATGATTGTACGTTGTCTATGTATTCAGAAATTGGTTAAACAAATTAGGGAAGTTGTCAAGCAGAGTACGTACATGTAACTTGGGGAAAATGTGTTTGCTTATACACATTGCTTAATCGTTCCCATGCATATAAAAGCAAAACTTTCCATTTAAGGAAATTTTCATTTAAGCTCGCTTATTAATTTATGTACTAAATAATAATTTTGTAAATATATTTTTATTACAGTATGAAGGAGCTGTGAAGGAAGATGGAAGGGGTCCGGCTAACTGGGATAAGTTTGCTCATACTTTTGGTAATGTTTTATTTAGTTAATTAATGATTAAAAGCAATTACAGACTCAGAAAATTTAGTCATCGGTGGCACAAAAATTTGAAGTTCACTCCACTAGATAGTTTATTAAGTTTATTTAAAGAGTGAGATGCACCGCCTAAATATGAACAGTGACATTCTTAAATAATTAATAACTTTTCAACTACTAAGCCGGCTTAATTGATTGGTGTCACGTACCACCGCTTATATAACGTAGGTCCTTATTTTGTAGAAAATAACATATTTAAGGGGGTTATATGTAATTTAACCAATGCATCGTCCTTATTTTGAAACTTAACGTTGGTGTTTTTAATCATTTACCCTTGTAATTGTCAGGTAAAGTAACTGATTTCAGTAATGCTGATGTTGCAGTGGATCAATACCATTTATACGAAGTAAGTAATCTATTATCTATTTTTAACATGTACATGCACGTCACAAAATAAATGTCATTTATTATCCATGACGTGACCAAATATCC
The DNA here is from genome assembly GCA_963921325.1 of Logfia minima. NCBI lineage: Eukaryota > Viridiplantae > Streptophyta > Magnoliopsida > Asterales > Asteraceae > Logfia > Logfia minima. The sequence goes on from OY992766.1 coordinate 24,435,974, forward strand.
AAGTTAAGCAATTTGCGATGCAACCGTTGTCGATTTAATAGTGTAAGGAACTTAGAATAACAAATTTGTCATGTCACACGAATGAAAATGTCATGTTCGGTTATACATAGAACAAAACAGATCATGAAATTTGTCGGGTTTATTCAGGCTAGCTTAGACACTCTTCTAAAGTGGAAATGGCCCCAAAATGACTTTATAAGTAACACTAAGTTTTTTTATTTTAGTTGTTTAGGGATTTACTTGTTTTGATGGTCAAAATGCAGGGTGACATAAAATTGATGAAGGATATGGGCATGGATGCGTACAGGTTTTCAATCTCATGGCCAAGAATTTACCCAAGTAAGGAATATTAACTTTGAAATCTTATTAAAGATCTAATAATTAATTGTATATACACAATGAAAGATTATTATTTAATATATAAAGTAATATTTAACAATTAGTCGGTGAGACCGTGATAGGGTCGGTTACCCTTTTTAATTTTAATTTTAATATTGTTGATAGGAAACTTCATAAACTATATTCTGTTTGTATATGTCAGATGGGAGTGGTGAAATTAACCAAGCAGGAGTTGATCATTACAACGCCCTTATTAATTCTTTGCTAGCCCATGGTATGTTTTTCTATTTTTTATTTTTGAAAAGGTAATACTTATAACGTTATTGTAATAATTTATATTGAATTTATAATTTATTTTATTTTTTTGAAATTAAACCGTAGGGATCCAGCCATATGTGACCCTTTACCATTGGGACCTTCCTCAAGCATTGGAAGACAAATACAATGGATGGCTCGACACTCGGATCATGTAAACTTTTTTTTTTTTATCAACTTCATTAATGATTCTTAGAACATTAATACTTATTATGTTGTTTCAAGTAAATGTTTCTTGATTTTTTGTGTCATGTTATTTTCTTTTTGTGGAACGTAGAAATGATTTCGCGACGTATGCTGAGACATGTTTTGAGAAATTTGGTGATCGAGTAAAGAATTGGATGACGTTTAATGAACCTCACACGTTTACAGTGCAAGGATACGACGTGGGGCTTCAAGCACCTGGACGTTGCTCGATACTCCTTAAATTATTCTGTAGGGCTGGAAACTCGGCTACTGAACCTTACATTGTTGGTCATAATGTCCTTCTTTCACATGCAGCCGCTTTCGATATCTATAAAAGAAAATACAAGGTAAGTTCAAACAAATATGTGGGCATAACCGCATAAAAGATAATTACCAATTTATACTACTCTTAATTTTAAGCTTTGATGAACGTGTCCTGTTTGTATTATGTAGGCAAAACAGAATGGACGTATAGGGATCGCATTTGATGTCATTTGGTATGTGCCAGGAACAAACAAAACCGAGGACATTGAGGCAACTCAACGAGTACAAGATTTCCAATTGGGATGGTACACTACATTTTCTAACGAATCTTATTTAACATTTTTAGTGTATTAGTTATTGTGCGTGATATAGTGAAATGATTGATATAAAATGTTAGGTTTCTTGATCCTATAATGTTTGGAGATTACCCAAGCTCTATGAGAACAAGAGTAGGAGACCGCTTACCAAAATTTTCTGAACTTCAATCAGCATCTCTCAAGGGATCGATCGATTTTGTGGGAATAAATCATTACACAACGTGGTACGCTTGGCATAACTCGACTAGCATCATTGGAGTTTTGCTCAATGACACTGTTGCAGATTCGGGCTCCATTACCCTTCGTATGTCATTTAAAATCTAGGCTTTGTATTATGGCTATATGTCATAACTCGACTAACGCACTATTCTCTTCCCTTTTTTCAGCATGGAAAGACGGGAAAGCCATGGGTGATCGGGTATGTAATTTTTACATATCTTTTTATCTCGAAAGCTAACTTGACATATTGATAACTACACTATATAAACATCAAACTTACTAATTACTGAGTGTATTTTGCAGGCAAATTCGATATGGTTATACATAGTGCCAGAAGGGTTTAGAAGCTTATTAAATTATGTCAAGAACAGATATGGAAATCCTTTGGTCATTGTCACTGAAAATGGTAATATTTCTCAATGGTCATCTATATATTTATATGGTTAATAATTTATAAAATGTGTTGTCACAGGAATGGATGACCCAAATAGCCCATTTATCTCTCTAAAAGATGCACTCAAGGATGAAAAGAGGGTCAAATACTATAATGACTATCTCACAAACTTGTTAGCTGCCATAAAGTAAGCCCACTTTGAATCTAAGAATTGAAAAATGTTTGTATACATATACAAGTATACTGATTTGTGGTATTGTGAGCAGAGAGGATGGTTGCAATGTAAAAGGCTATTTCGCATGGTCTTTATTAGACAACTGGGAATGGGCTGCAGGATACAGTTCAAGATTCGGGTTGTATTTTGTTGATTATAATGACAAACTCAAGAGATACGCGAAGAATTCGGCTCTTTGGTTTAAGAATTTCTTGACCGCTGGTTAAGATCAAGATTCTTTTGGGTTATTTGTAGGCTCGTAATCATTTATGTAGGATTTGTTGCATACTAGATGAAAACGTGAACATATACATATTCTATACACATCGTGATCAATGAAAGAAGCATATTGATTGTTTAGGACTTTGTTTGGTCTATTCTTTTCATCAAAGTGTTCAATAGAACATCCACAACCCAAACGAATTAAGAACTGAATAATCATCACTGTTATGCAGAAACAGAAATGATTATATCATATTGATGACTTTAAGCAAAACAGCAGAAATGAAAAACACATTTGGCTGTATAGATTCAAGTCAAAGTTGTACAGAGGCAATACAAAAAAAGCCATGGCTTTTTTCTCCTAAAAGAAATCGTAAATCCGTGTCTTACCCATACAAATGGACACATTAGGAAACCACATGCCTCATGCTCTGAGGTAAAAATGAAAGACGGTATAAATAAAATAAAACAAAACAATGGTCTAGTAACGGAGCATGTAAGTACGGCGACGGAACCAATTGTAGTCCGGCAATAGCTTCACTGGCCCAGATGCTGCAATTGCAATCTCCTGCAATCGCCAAAATGCACAACTCATTACTTACATTAACAAAACCTGATTCCGAATGTAAAGATTAATTTGCCATTTCGTAAGCGGAACATTCTTCAATTTAGTGATAGTATGCACTACACCTAGTTCTTTTGATGCAGTAACCAAAATATCATCAAAAACCAGATACACCCAGATCAAATTTAATTAAGAGTTTTAGATTAAAGATCAAAATAAGGTGACCAATTAAGCCTTTTGGCTTTTGCTCTCATCATGACTAAAACTTTGTTATTTCACCTTTCTAAGAAATGTCCAATATTTGTGCCTTTAAAAAGTTATTAGAAAATGAACTACAATCTACAGCTTTTTAATCTTAGATAACTTGCCTCTTGCAATCACAAGTTTCTGCCAAGTTTCATATAACTACGTCTGTTAAACATTCTGAACTTTTGAACCAGAACAAAATGGACTTTTAATACAAAGCCAGAGAATGCTAAATGATATGGTATATTTGCAGTATATCTAAAGAGTGTGCAGAAAGAGGGATTACCTGGTCAAATATGAATCTGTTAGCTACACGTTTAATAGTGGCAGCATCAACAGCATCAATTCTGGCAAATAATTCAGCAAATGGGATCCTACGCCCATATGTAATCAACTGCAACAAAGAGCATTCAAAAATATGTTGATATATGTAGTGTTACAAGGATAATATATAATTGCATGTAAATGTTATGTAAGGGTTGAAGTGTTAAAACAAAAAACTTTTTAAATGCATGAAAAGTTATGTGAATACTATACATACTTGATAGAGAAAACAAAGAACAAGAGACTGGGTCAAATACAATATATGACAAAAGATTAGATCTCAAAAGATGTACAAACAATCATCCAGTATATATATTAAGGATAAATTTTACTTTATAGACTTATAAAACAAGGCTGGGTGTAGAAAATTATTGGTCGCATAGTAATGCCTCAAGTATGATAGAAGCTTAATTTTAATTTCTCTCTATTATAATAGAGCTCATAATCAGGGTGTACCTGTCGTCCAATGTCTTCGGCAGTAGGGCTGGATCCATCGATGTGGAGAAGCAACGATGATTTAAGCTGCAAACAGTTACAGATTGTTAGCCACACTACCACGAGTGACCATGCATTTACATACTCATAAACTAGCAATGCACGTCAAGCAACATATATATATGATCTCACAGGGCCAATAATATATATATGATCTCACAGGGCCAATAATATCAGCCCTGAACAATATACACTGCACTTTTAAGATGTATTATGATAAAAATATATAATATACCGTATACATAGTCAAAAGTCAAAAATGGCCAGGATTGACGAATCACACAAACCATCTATGAGAGCAAGTATAAATATAGTGCAAGAATCAGAAAGTGTGCACTTTAAAGCTACGGACGTTACAAGTTATCAAGATCACCTTAACTTATAATAGGTTGCATTTGCACATATCATCCAACACTCTGGTTGTAGAACAAAAGCTTCATGAATTTTATGAGATTTAGACAAGCAATATCTAAGACCTAGACATGGAAAAGCTAACAATATAATGTGAACACAGGAAATACCCAACTTACCTGATTTTGAGCACGAATGATGTCATCTTCTGTGACTTTGTAACATAGTTTGCTTATCTCTTGCATTATTGCAAAAGCCAAATCATCCAAGCAATCGGGCTACAGATAAAGCAAAAAACATTAAGCTGGCAATCAGTAATCAGAAATTCAATCTCTATGACTCATAAAACATCACTATTTAGCACCTCACTACATTAAATATAAGCGATCTATTTAAACTAAAACAGACGATCGGTGGTAATAGAATGCCCATCGTGCACTTGAGTTTGAACAAAACATGACCTAATTTACATCATACAAGTAGGAGAATAGAAAATTACGCACTATAAAGTTACTGAATTGAAAACGGATGCTTGATATATCTGCTGTTTTTAACATTTACTTAAGGAAAATGGATTGTATTATAATATTATTATATATTATGTATGATTTACAAAGAAACAGCACAAGAACATATAATCAGTCCACAGTGACAAGACTCTATTGTAAAGAAAGCGATCTCTCTCTCTAGTCATAAAACAACGCTTCATGTCTATAATGAGAATCTATAGACTGTAGCAAGATAAGGATACCCATTCACCCACTCATGAATTTCCTATCTGAAGACATATTCCCAGAACAACCCCAGGAGCATACACACACTCAAGAAATGTCCCTTGGTGTTACGATACATAACTATGAATAAAAGTAATCAATATATGCAATGATGTTGCCCCTTCACATATGACAGTGCCTCCTATAATATGAAGTAAACGCTCACCTTAGCAACAGCATAGACGCCAAATAGCCCAGTGTCTTTATAATTGGTGTTAAAAGCCATCATGCTCTCAGCAAGTTCACTAATCCCCACCAGCTGAGCGAGCTGTGAGCTGCTCATAGTTGCCAAAGAATGAAAGGTTCACATAAGTCACACTAGAAATCTGCTAGATACCAAACTCAGAAGCTGGAGCAATAAAAAATACAGTATATTATATATGAAACAAGTTCTAAAATAAATAACACGTCAATGGTTTGGCTCTGATAGGATCAATCTAGGCACCCACAACATGACAACACAACCAACAGAAGACAAAATTACTAAGGGCATCCAAAGGCAACAGAATTGAGGAAGATGGTAACAGTAGATTCTAGTACCAATGTAGATATTGGGTTTGCACAGAAAAAGAAAGGGAATAAGTCGGGTGAAGATTCTTAATGACTTAATCCAACAATGCTAATGCAAATCCTTAATAGTTACGAAGATTCTTGGCACATCTACCTAAAGAGATTGAAAAATAGAATACCAACCCCAAATGTTTGCCACCTCCTGCAGTTTTGTTCCATGTTCCAAGCATAGATTGTATGACCATCAAAGCAATAGAATCTGGATCTGTCCATGATGCCCCATTGAAGGCAACGGCAAATTGAGCAAGAGGCATATCATCATCCCTCATTCGAACCTGGTTGTTTCAAGGTTTCAGTTCCATTGCAACTATTTATCAGGGAAAAGCATTAATTGTTCAGATGTCAAAAACTCAATCCATCAAAATAGTAGTACACACACCTCTGATCCGGTGAATATTGCAGGCTCCTTTTCTACCAACTGTGTTGTAGTCATGGGATTGGCAGATAGTTTCGTGAACATCTTCTTTACCTGCTCTACAAGGTCCTCATGCTTAACGGCTCCAGACGCTGATATTACCTGTAACAGATAAATAGAGAAGAAACTTACTATCTTGCATCATATTATATTAATAACTTAAAGATAGAAGAGGAAAATCACACTTCATTTGTGAATTGCAATTAAGAAAGCTTTCAAAAAAACAATGGTTTAGAAAAATAGAATGCTAATATTCAAGTCGTGTACCATTCTGTGAGCGGCATAGTGGGTTGAAATGTAATCTTGAATATCCTTCTTTGTTATCTTCTGGATGTTTTCAGCAGGTCCAAGAATGGTCCTACCAAGGGGGGTGTATTGAAAAGCAGTAGCATGCAAATGATCAAAAATTACTTCCTCGGTCTGCGTCCCCACCTGAAACCGACATTGTAAGAATAACAAATGCATCCAGTAAGACAGCTCATATAACTTATTCCATAAGGAGCAAACATCGCACATCCTAAAGGGTTATCACCCTAATCCTCAAAACAAAAATAAGCTAAGAAATAGAGCGAGACGTAAATACTTAGGAGTAATCAGCGGCCAAGCAACTTATTTCTGAAAGCGGATAACAAAGCCCACATCCACTAAGGCAAGTTTTTTGAGAAGCGGAAAACGCCCAAAGAGGCCAACTTAAAGTTTAGGGGGGAGGATCCATAAGGAAGGATTTAAATGGAAAAAGTGAATTGCTGAACTAAGCCATCTGGGAATACACTTGCTGGAATAGAAAACACAAAGGTACATTAAACCATCTGTTGGATGTTTCCAGCAAAGTAAGCACCATAGCTCTTCTATTATTCCAATGAATATAAAATAAACAGTGATGACTCCATAGATCAGAGTATATAAGGTCATTCCCATTTCAGTTTTCCAAAAATGTAAGTGCAATTCTAAAAGAATACGGTACGAATCATCGACTCCTTACAGAATACAGTACGACAGCTTCTATAAGATTATCCTATAGCAAGTCAAACATTGGGGTATAATTAACTAAGCACACAAAACAAAACGGATAAGGTTTTCCATGTTCAGGTTACCCGGGGAGGGCAAGTCTTTTTACTCGGATGTACGTGGCCTAACCGGGGTATCCCCGTGACTGTTTCCGACCCTTTCCCTGGCTACCCCCAAGATGTGCAGCTAGTGAGGTTTGAACCTGAGACCTCTTGTGAAGATATTAGGATGCCAACCACTAGCCACCTTGATGATGGTTAAGCACACAAGACATCAAATCCTATAAAGTTATCACCTGGATCCTCATGGTAAATATATGATGAGACATAGGTTGAACCATAACCACTTCAAAGCCAAACAATCCTCATGCATTATACCGTTTCACCATTTCACTAACTATTCAAAGTGTCTATAGGCCAAGTAAGACCTAATTTATGACAGTTATAATTTATAAAAAGTAGTAAAGTACACACACAACAAGGCAAGTATCCTATAATAAACATGTCCCCAGAGATGCCGACTTGTACCTTAGGGGGTGGGAACAAAATTTAGGAAGCAAACTCAATATCGCATCTCTTAGTGAAACCTTACACTTTAAACACTTCAAACACAGTGCATACGTACAACAAGCAAACTCAATATCACATCTCTTCTACTACTCAAATAAAAAAAAATTAGGAAGGGGTACAAAAGAAAATAAGAGTAAGTAAAGGTGGTTGAAAAGCTATATAACAATGGCCTGTTACCTTACAGTGGGTTATGAAGCATTACCCATAAAAATGGGGGGAATGAGTATAAGTATATAACCACCTATTACATTCCATTTGCCATTCCTAGTCCCATTAATCAATTTCAACCAAGAACACCCTAAACTGGATCCCTATCTTTCTCCATAATGATTCTATTTGTACATAGTCTACCTTTTATAAAGTGACCAGTACTGTGAGGATAAATATAACTTGAATGACTCGTCAAATAGACAGATTAATTCCCATATAAATATGTGGCACTTTGCAAACCTTTATGCATCCTATTTTTTAAGGTTATGTCACTCAAAGCACCTTCAATAAAGTATATAACTTTCTTTTGAAAACTTGTTTAGACAAAATTCACATAAATACATGATCATGTATTGGACAGTATCATTTCATCCCAATCATAGTACCTACACAGTTCAAAGCACACTCCAAACTTTAATCCCTATTTTGTTTTCTAACAAATCATGGACTTAAAAATGCAATCTTGATACGTCTTCAATGAAAAAGTTTGAATTTGTATACTGGTTAACTGAAACTATAAACTAACATCCTAAATAGGTACACACTCATCATTGTTCTAAACTTCAAGTACAACTGCTTATAATCAGTATAAATCCGAAAATAACATAGACAACAGCAGCATTAAATAGTGCAACCAAACAAACAAACAAACCTCTTCCATCTCACGAAGAATCACACCACGCTCACGATTAATCAACCGCTCATCGAAAGTAGAATTCTGCAATATATCGGATAATATATCCAAGGCCTTAGGCACATCACCACCCATGACTTTAGCATAATAAGTCGTTTGTTCCCTCGAAGTATAAGCATTCAAATGGCCTCCCATGTTCTCAATCTCTTCCTCTAAACCCCTAACAGACCTTTTCTCAGTCCCTTTAAATATCATATGTTCCAAAAAATGCGCCACACCATTATTCTCTTCAGTTTCAAATCTCGACCCGGCATCGATCCAAACACCAACGGTTGCCGTTTGTGAAGCTAGGTTAGATTCAGTTGCGACACGTAGGCCGTAAGGTAAAGTAGTGACACGTGTCTCAGGGTAGGTTAATATAGATGTGTGATTGGTTAGGGTTGGGAAAGGTGAGTTGTGTTTTAGGAACTTAGGATTAGGGTTTTCGAGTTTTTTGAGCTTTGATTTGACCTGTTCGGATATATGATCGTACATCATCTGGTTTGGACGTGGCGGTGATGGTGTGGGGTCGGAGATTGATGATACGGCGGCGGCGGTGGCGGAGGAAGCGGATCTGGTGGTTGTGGTGGTGAGAGGGCGTTGAGATCGGCGGGAGAGCTTAAGGAGGTGGCGCGTCGCCATGGTGTATGTGCGTGGTTCAGGAGGTGAAGTGAGATTGGGATGTTATTAGGGTTGGGTGAGATGAAGAAGAAGATGATGTAATAAATATTAAATAATAAATAATAAATAAATGTAAATGTGATTAAATGAATAAAAATAGATAAAGGGTCCGTTGGCATGAATTTTTTATGATTTTTAACGTTTAAAAAAAGTTTTAATGAAAATAAAAGTCATGTTTGTCATATACAAGTTATATTTTTAGAATCCAATAAAAATTTCAAAGCTACTTGAACTAGCTTCCAATGAAAATCTCAAAACCTAAAGCTACAGCTTATAGTTTACAGCTAACAGTTACAACTACAGTTAATTCACTAAACAGACTCGAAGATGGTTAAATTTTCTCTTTTTGTGACGGGTAATTTTGAAGTATTGGAAGTTGGAACCATTTTTTTTTTCTTTTAGAAAATCATACAAATTAATTTTTAAATTTGTCTCAAATTAACAATTCTTTGTCAACTTTAATTATACTAATTATCTTTTCTTTTGAAACTTGTTATACTAATAATCCTTTAGACTCCAAAAGTACCATATGTGATATTTTTTTATTCTTTTTTAAATTATTTTCCTTTAAGTAAAATATAAATTATAAAATTTAAATATGTGCAATTACATTATTAGATGCATAGAATATCATTTTCATCGGCCCCCATGTTACTTAATAATTTTGTCACCAAACTCAGTCCCCTTCTTCATTGAAAAATAAAAATTTTATACACCATCCAAATACATCGCTAGCTTTCACCACACAAACATACATTTGTGGCTTAATGATTACAAGTCACATATTTGGTTCACAGTCTTCAACGCCATTTTATTTTGAAGAAATGGTTTTCAAGTAACGAGTGGATGCAAAAGAGAAGAGGTAGTGACTATCAAAGTCGTGACCAGATAAGATGAGTGGTTTATGGAGGTTCGCCAGGTGGTGAAAGATAGTGATGGACTATAGATTTTGATATTTCAGTGGAAAAAGAAACCGAATTTGGTGATGAATTTCTAAATGAAATGGGGAAGATGATCATGATGTTATGTGCACTTAATAATGTATTTATTCATATTTTAAAATTTACAATTTATATATTTCACTGAAAGAAAAATAAATTAAAAGAAAAAAATACCACACATGGTATTTTTTAACTGAGTAGTTAATGATTGTTAGTCTAAAAGACTGTTGGTGTAACAAGTTTCAAAAGAAATGATAATTTATGTAATTAAAGTTTATAAGGGACTGCCAATAAAATTTGAAGTAAACTTAAAGGAAGATTTGTGTAATTTTTTTTTCTTTTTTTCCCCGTAAATATTAACTACAAATCAACGTTATAGGATAAGATGTGAGTTCAGATTAAGGTAGATTTTTGTTGCTTTCATAAATGTGTCGAGTTAGTATTGACGTTTTTGATGAGCTATTTCACATCATTTTCAATTGGAAGTTAACTACAAACATTTTAAAGATATAACATTTTGTCCGCGCAATGCGACAAATACCATCAAATTATATATGTTTTTTTTAATCTAAAACTGTACGTTCGTTAAACAACATGTTATCCTTGAATAGCAATATAATTACTTTTTTGCATTATTTTATAGACAATATTTCAGTAGTAGCATACTGAATTTATAAATGAAGTGATTTTGAAGTTTTATAAAAGTAAAAATTGTTGTGTCTATTTTTGTAAAAATACATTGTAAAAATACAATAATAATAAATTTTAAATTTAAATGAAGATATAAAATGTTTGAATGTTTGTTGGACATTGTATATGAAAGTTGTTACATATGTTTATAAGACAAAAGGGGTATAGGGGTAATTTTGATATTTCCGATATATTTTTTTAAGACAAAACATGAAAATGTTTTATAAGAAAGCATAGATATTCGGAGAAAATCCAAGTCGAAGCTAAATAGATCTTCAGCTAACAATTGCAAGTAATATACAACAGCTTTAGGTAGATACATATTGTATTTCATGAGTGTCAAAAACCTGGTTCGTTAGGAATATTATAGAGTAAAATGTTAAAACTTGTATATATATATATATATATAAATAAATGAAAGTGTGAGTGTCCTATTTATAAGACTCATATTAGATAATTGGGTATATCTTTCAAGATATTCAAAGGATCATTGGGGGTGGTATAATGTATAATTTTTACGTCTTCAAGACCCAGACTTTAGTAAATCATCATGTCCACTAGTCTTACATTGTGTAAGGCCTCTTACGAACAGTATACTTATAGCAAAATTGTTTAAAATGAAATGAAATAGGTTGGGTTTAAATTGTTTTATAAATATTTTTATCATTTAAACATTTTTTAAAGTTTATATGAATATATGAAACTAGTGACACGGGGATAAATAATAACGCATGAAAATGCATACATCTTTGGTTAATATTTTATGAAATGTCTAAAAATACATGTAAATGCATAAGTCTTTAATTCTACCGAACCTTGTCGAATTATCCATCACATACATCGTCATCTTTAAGTTAAGTTGTATGTAATTTTAATTTAGTGTTTCCTTTAACATCACTCAAATCTTGTGCTCGTATATTCGTGAGATTCATTTATTCCTGGTGAATTTCAAGTGAGTTTACTTAGGTGGATCACCCTATTAATAACCTTCTGAAAGTTCAATTGCTAATTTTCGATAAAATAACTTTAAATATTGTATGTAACTAAGTATATATGTAAACATGTTTTTGGGGGATCATTTTCACCTATTTTGTTCATTTGGTGCTTTTAGTTCTACCTAATTTATATCACCATTAATTGTTCGAACTGTGAAATATAAAACATAATTACTTAAATTGGTTTATGCATCGGGAAGGATCGAAACTGTGACAAAGAAATACTAGAGATAATGTATAACAATTGTATTATATATGTGTCTCTTCATTTTTATCTTTGTAGTTGTGTTAACGATTTTCATATAAATTTTTGTAACATAACATTATACTTAAACAACATTACATAAATATCTTTCATACAAAAATTATTAATCATCGTGTTTTTAGCAATAGAAGATCCAATAATGTGTCAAGTTCTCAAAAGAAGATTAAAGATTGGGGAACAATTTACATCAGCTAATGTACAACATTTGTAGGTGAATGTGGTTTCAGATCACGAGTCTCCTCAATCGATTATAGTTAACTGCAAAACTGATAAATTTAAATATTATATAAATTATATATATATATATATTATGTTAATAGATAGATATTTACACTTTACTTATACTAAACTATTTATAGTTATATTATTGTTACTAGCTTAATTTTGACACAGTAATATAACTATTACCTTTTGTTTTAATTATCTTATAACAAATAACAAATAACAATTTATATACATAGAACATGCGTACATAACTATAAAGAGTAGACTGACTATCATTTGGTACTAAAATGATCAAAATGTTTACCGATAAATGTGTAGTTTTGTGCTATTATTTATTATAAAGAGATTATTAAATACAAATGGTTAATTAGTTAACTAAATAACCAAATTGAAATATCGGTGAACCAAGTATCAGTTAATTGACTTTTTCGATTTTAGTTTAGGTTCAACAAGAACATGTCAAATCAATATTTCAGTTAAGCATTTTGTTAGTTAACCAAATTTCCGACTAATCATTCATGAACACCCCTAATCGAGCAAAAATTATAAGTTTTTTTCTCCAAACCACATAACTTTTGAATAAAAAATATTTAGGAATATCTTTTTTTACTCCACTGATAAAATAAAAAAACTCATTTTACTTTTTCTGAAAAAATATACAACGTTAATTAAGTAAAATAATCTTTCTATTGTATATAACATTATTTATAGTTATTAAATATAGTTATAAGAGCTGTGTTTAGTAAAATGTATATTTTTAATCACGTATTTGAGGAATAAATCTTAGTTAATTAGCAAAATAAAAAATAAAAAACAACATGTCACTACTTACACAGCGGTTTATCTCGCCCGGTAGTAATGTTTTATCTACTACAGAACCCGGTTTTGTAGCAAACAAGAACCGTATACATTTCCCCATTTCATCGTGTTCTTCGAAATCTCTCTCAGATCAAGCTTCAATTCCCATCGATCCATTAAAATCACCCTTTTCAGTTGATAATTTATTCGTTCATTTCTATCATCCTCTATCTATTGATCTAATTAATTGTTTCATTCCCTTGTTGTATCAAATTTTAGGGTTAGGGTTTGGGTTTGTTCTTAATTGTCTAGATTGAGTCTTTTACTACCCTGATCCGTCTTGTACATCGATTTTGACAATCCGTGTTATTCACTCTTTGTCTATAGTCTTCCAATTTACAGTAATTCAGTATAATCTATAATCTAGGGTTCTGAGGCGCGAGAAGTTAATGTTTCTCTAAATTCATTGAGGGATTTGGTAAGTTTTTGTGTTAACCATATTAATTTTTTAGTTATGATGGATGTTTGTTAGTTAGTTAATGATTGGGATTTTATGTTAATGCTACTATTTTTACTTGAATTAGCTAAGTGAAACCTGAAATTAGTTTTCCCTGGGTGTACATGATATGAAATGGTGATTTATTCATGTGTTAAATTTAGTTACAGTGTAATGATTGTTATTCAGTTTATGGAAATCATCCGTAACTTTTGCTCACAAGCACAGCAGTTTTGTGTTAACTACAGCCATGCATGCAAACACTTAATATGATATATACATTTTTACAGCTGATTCTTATATCCTTCAGCATATTTAAACCACATTTAAACAGAATTTTCTTTCTAGCGACAAGCCATTTATGGGTTGGATTTATAATTGATTTCTGTTTTAGTGAAGCCATTTACCGGCCGGAATGTAGCATCTTTTGCTAAATGAAAAATTCTGCTTATTTAGTTCAACTGTTAGACACTCGTATGCGAAGCCAAAGCGCGTGCTTTCGATAAGTTGGACCGAGAAGAGTTTATCAGCTGTTACACGATTGCCTAATATAGAGATAAATAAATAGATTACATGGCACAGACTTGTGTGTAGATATAAGTCTGTGCCATTTAATCTATTTTTTCTTTTTTTATCAATCAAGTCTCAAACATATGAACAACTCTTATCGATCAAATCTTGTAAGTGCTTGTGGTTTGGTTTCATAGATGGATGGCTAATAGTTGCATTATTAGACAAAACTTGTCACTAGATAAGAAGGGCCTATGTTCTTGTCAGTACGTATTTGACATTAAGAAAAGGAATAAGTTCTAATAAAATATTATCATTTAAATTTAGTTTGAATATCTTAGACAGTTAGAGGATATATGCATCACCTGTAAAAACGTCCGTATCATATACATATATGCATGGATGTGATAAACTTCCTATGAAAAATCTATTGTGAGTGTGGGACTGGAACATGGGCAAAAAATTGAAATCAAGAGCGTTACAAAATAAATTGATAACACACTTAATTCATAAAAAAACTAACATTGAATACATCCATGCACTTCAATTTTCAATGTTGTACATAACTCCTTCCGCCATGCATTCACATACTTTATTTTGTGTATGTCAGATTAAGCTTACTACTCTTATCATATAAAAAAAGCAATCTATGTCAGAGATCCTTTTACTTTTATGTCAATTTGGTTTTATATTGTACACATGTTTCAGGTTGTAATGGGAACCAAACGACCTTTCGATGAAGATCTTCAGGAGTTTATTAAGTACCCAAAGCATTTTGAAAATGGAAATAAGCCTGATTTGTATGAAGGAGATAATCATTCTATTGAAGAATCTCGAAATGTTGAGATTTCAGGTGAGAAGATAACTATAAATTGTTGCATTCGTATCTTTTATTTGCTGCTCTGGTTCCCATCATTTTATATGTTGACGTTTTCAAATGTTCATATTATTTATCGACATAGTCAATGTGCAGAATATGTAACAATAGAAAATTTTAATAGCATAACCAGAATTAGACATTTGGTAATGGGCTATATGTGGTATTCAATTCCAACTATTTGTAAACAACAAATGTGGTATTAGGTAAAGTGTTAATGGAAGTCTATTAATAAGTTTTCTAATTTTAGTTCCAATATTAATATGTAGACGTGGAACCTTATCTGATTAGCGAAACTTGGGTCCCAAAATGTTATTAAAAAAGATCATATGTATGTTTGGCAACGGACTGTAGCTACATGATGGAGGGACAAGTTATTCCTTTAGGAATTAGAGTGAGTGTGAGCAAGAATAAGCAATGTTGGACAAGAGAAGGGCAAGAATAATGCCTTATGTTTTCGCATTCATTTTTAAAAAATGTTTATTTGTCCAAAGTTGCTTACTGGTGAAAACAGTATTTTTGGCCATTTGGGGAATCTTCACAAGAACAATGGTTAGTTTGCTATGAAAATGCAAGTTTGAGTGCTTAAAAAGTTGACGACTCTTGACGATTGTTGTTCCTCCTGGATACGATGCTTATAGTTAATGAGTTCATAGCTTTAGACATGGATGCAGGTGAAATAAATTAAATGTCTTCAAGCTGTTTATTGATAATCAATTATGGAAATAAGACGGAAGCATTTGTAAACTATATATAGTTATTCTTGTTACTTTCTTTTGCTTCAAACTAAGATATAGCAAAAGCTCAGAGGGAGATACAATCGTCTATGTGTTCCTTTATGTAGTAGTCTATTGTATGATCAAGTTTCTGG
Source organism: Logfia minima (assembly GCA_963921325.1). Classification (NCBI taxonomy): domain Eukaryota; kingdom Viridiplantae; phylum Streptophyta; class Magnoliopsida; order Asterales; family Asteraceae; genus Logfia; species Logfia minima. The sequence goes on from OY992766.1 coordinate 24,451,992, forward strand.
TGTTGGAGTTCACCAATGTCCCAGTTCTTGCCTCATTGTTGTTGGTTTTAGTTATATAACCCCTGCTTATCACAAACAATTCAGACTTGAGTTATATTTAGCACTTCTTTTCAGAGTGACTATGATGCTGGTTGGATAAAGAGGCAAAATGGTAAAAGTAACATTGGTCTGGATTGGGTTAGGTTGACAATTTGACATGAAACAGTTTTTGTCCATTTTTGAGAATTCTTTTATAAATAATTATTTTGCAGAAAATGGTTGTGGGAGTTACACCATTTGAGTAAAATGATTTAGAAGGTTTTATGCTCAAAAAATACTTATTAGGCGACTTTAATCTGCTTGCCGGTGTTCCTGTTGAACTATATGCTTAATTTACCCATTTATCCGTTACAGATAAAACCCAACCTGAATCGACCTATTTACAATATAATGGGTCAAAATTTCCACCTTTATTATTATTATTATTATCATTAATTGAATCAAACATTATTTCTTGCTATGATATAGGTGACGGTGGGGCCAAGTTCTTCCACACAGATGTTGACTATGAAAAGATGAATTCTGTCACAGATTTTGACAAGACGTTTCAAGCCAGTGCTTCCTTACCATTAGTGGCCAGCGTCAATGGTCACGAAGATGTCTCTGGAACAGCACTCACGTTTTGCTCGAGTGTTTTTCCAGAATTTTTTGAATTCAACGTGCCAAGACGACAACTAGTTCATTACGATGATACATATTCATCTTTATTAAATTGCTCCCCAAGAAAAGAGGTGCCCGTTGGACCAGAACATCAAGCTAACGTACCTGAATTTGATTCAGATTCAGCTCGAAATTATGTTTCTGACCCTGGAAATGAGGAGAGTTTGATGGGCACTTGTGTTATTTCCAACCAAGAGAGTGAAACCGTAATTACCCAAACGGATTGCGAATGCTTAGATGGTGGTTCTATTAGATGTGTGCAACAACACGTCAATGAAGCCCGGTTAAATTTAAAGGAATCTCTAGGGCTTGAGAAGTTTTCTAATTTGGGATTCAATAACATGGGTGAGGAAGTTGCTGGTAACTGGACTGAAGAAGAACAGCGTTTCCAAGACGTTGTTTACTCTAATCCCATTTCTCATGGTAAAAGGTTCTGGGAGGAACTATCAATTGCATTCCCTTCCCGAACGAAGAAAGAATTGGTCAGTTATTATTTTAACGTTTTTATTCTCCGGAGACGTGCTGTTCAGAATAGATCACACTTGTTGGCGATTGATAGTGATGACGATGAATGGTGGGGAACTAAAAGAGTTACTCCCGGGGTCGTCATAGAAGACGAAGATGCTGTAGTTGGACCTTTTGTTGACCATGAAGATCATGATTCTGAATTTGAAGACGTTGATGGTGATGACGAGTGTGATGTTGAAGAGGGTCAACTTCAACTCAATGAAAGTTCTATAAATAATATACATGATGCAAAAGTTAGAAGTGAAAACGAGCAAGAAAAGCCCGTGAATGTGAACAAACAAGAAGGAAACAATGGAGGGTTGAGATCGGAATCATATTTGCATTGGGACCCACCATACTCATCGATGGGTTCAACAAAAGGTGTTGATCTGTTACCTACATGCAGCATGATTGAAGAAATCTTCGGATCTTCTAAAACCAGCACAAGCAGTTTAAACTAATGCAATTTTGTTCCCCCCAAATCCACAATGACAATGATTGCTTCAAGGTCCACCTCATAATAGAAGACACAATCCATCTTCTCTTGAATCTCAACATTTCATCCAAAGAATAGAAAATGGTTACCACATGCCGATTGGAGAACGTATTCCCTTCCCAGCTATTAGTGAAACAGGGGCCATCTCTGTCAACAACATCTAAAAGATTAGGAGGAAGGAGCTCTTGCTCTCTTCCTAAATTCTCAGAAAAAGATTCTCAGAAGCGGTTCAATGGTGAACTGTAGTTGTTGAGGTATGATTTATTTCAAATGTACCCCCCTTAAAAGACAAAAAGAAAAATAACTGTACTTCTCTGTAAATTAATTTTGTGTTATGGTAGTCCATGGGGGGCTGTATTTTCAATATACATTCGTCTCAAACGAGATCGTTTTTCTTTGTTGTGCTACAGATTGCAGTTAGAATATTTATAAAAGTGTTGTTAGATTTGTAATATACTAATCTCGACTGTGTTCATAATGTGTCGAATGGCAAAGAGTTTATATAAGAGAGATCAACTTGGTGTTCTGGGTTTGACCCTTTTGCTTCTTGATGTCTTCTGGTGCATACCTGTGTCTTTATTCTTTAATCGGTAAATTGTTTCAGGTGGTCTAGCCTGCCTTTCAAACAATTGCTACAAATATCGACTTATTTGTACTCGGTATGTAATTTGGTCAATGAATTGAGTTGATTGGTGTTAAAAATGTACTTTTTAAAAGTGCATTATCATTCTGTTCATAATGTATTGATTGTAATTTGCAACTTTGTAGTTGTGAATTTTGATAATGGCAATGCTAACCGGAGTAAGTAGACATATTTGAGGGCTTTATAGATGGGACATTACTTATTTTTCTTCATACACCGCTGATGATGTTAACATTATAAAAAAATGATTAATGGATAAAGAGAGATTATGTACAAATTACTCTCCTTTATAAGTTTGACATATATGAAAACAAATACTCTGTATGTAAGAAGAATGTTGTCTTACGATAGTAGTAACTAATAATAATAATAATAATGGAATTATTGGGTCAGGGTCAATTGGTCAAAGTCAGAGTGAAAGTCAAAAGTCATGTATCTTAATTGCAAGGTGGTGGGTCGCTGTAGAGACCATTTCTCAACTGTTTTTTGATAACATTAATCGTAATTAATCTGACCTTTATGAAAATCTAAATATTATGTTCAAGAAAAAATGCCATACGATTTTGAATATTCTTTGTTTGGTAAAACAGACTCACACTCACTTAAGTTTTATTGTTTTATAATTGCATGTTTAATATATAAGATACCTGTGTTTTAATACTCACATCAATTTATAGTTGATTAGTCTCTGTTGAGCTCTATTTTAATCAATCAACTAAAAAATATTCTTAATACAATTTATGTAAACTTGATTATTATGCCCATTAAATAAAAGATTTATTGATTCGTGATGCGTTTAACTTTCATGTTTATATCTCGTATGAGGTTAACTTTTAAAATCTCTATGGTACGAGGTAAATTTTTAAAACCTCTATATTGTATGTTGACTAACCGTTTTTAACCTAGACAAAAAAAGAAATTTTCCTTTTTTAGAATGGCTAAAAAAGGAAATATTACATACAATAGAGAAGTTTAGAAGGTTTATCTCATATAACAGAAAATTTAAGAGTTAACCCCATACAATATAAAAATGTGAAAGTTAAACGCATTACGAATCAATAAAATTTTAAATAAATTGATAAATTATACTACGTACACATAAATCATATGGCATACGTCTTCACGATAATAATCTAGCGATGTGAGACATATAACATAAAAATAGAGATCACATATTCAAACTATATCCCAATGTCTCTTTAATATGAATTACATGATTTAGCTATTTCATGTTAATCATAAAAGTCATTAACAAAAGACCGTCAGCAGGTCGATTTGCCCTTTAAATCATATGGCATACCCAAGTATAAACAATTTAATGTTTGTCGCCATCTTAGAGCATTAATAATTTTATTTACTAGTGACAACATATGTTGTTACTATAAAAAAGAATTAATTCCAAAATCATCAATATCTTTCGTATAGAAATAACTACATGGTTTGTTCAATTAGTTTCTACTAAATTACATAAGGACATCTTTGAAATTTTCTTTTTAACGTAAACCATCATTATCGTTGTAAATTATTTCAGAATTCGTTCTTTACATTAATGATCGTTACTTTAGTCAGTTAAAGGAGTGCAAGTGTAATGTTGTAAGTCACAGGTGTTATTCGTTAAATTTTTTATTTTTCAAAATTTAAATTCATTTAATATTGTTTTTTTTTAATTGGTGAAATTAATTTATTTTTCAGTAAACTTTTTAATTCTATTTAGTTATTTTAATTGATTTTTTTTGAAAAGGTTTTTCTTTTTTTTCAGTTTGATAATCGAAAAGATAAACTTGTTTATTCTAGTTTGTATAAGTGTCTTCATCTACACTAACTCACTTAGATTATCCTAAAAATCTTCAAATAACTGTCACATTTAATCACCATTTACTACTGACAAACATGTATATACTAACCATTTCCTAAATTGATTGGATTTGAAAATCTGAAAAATAAAAAGAAAAAGAAAAAAAATATTGAATATATATGATAAAATTAGCTGAAACTTTAAAGCAACAATACCAAGATCAAACAAAAATACACAAAATTAAAAAAAAAAATTGAACTTGATAGCGTAAACAACTATATGAATTTACCATATAAATAGATGTAGATAATGAAAATGAAGACAAGATATGTAAAATCAGAACTAAAATAAACAAGTTGATCATTTCGATTGTCAAACAAAAAATAACTATTAAAAAAATAATAATTAAATTGAATTGAAAAGTTTATTAAAACTAATTAAATTAGATACAACTAAAAAGATATTTAATGAATTTAAAATTTAAAAAATAAAAAAGTTACACAGATGATCTTTATAATTTACAATATTATACTCATGGTCTTTTCACAAACTTTTTCAACTAACGATAGTTAATGTGAATGATGATTTTTGAAATAATTTGTAACCACATAGATGATAGATGGTTTACATAAAAGAGAGTTCAAGAACACCTTGTATAATTGTGCAAACTACAAGGACTGACCCATGTAATGTTTTCTATACAATATTCACACGTATCTTTTGTACTATTAGTCTCAATCTTCTCATAATCTCATATATGTAAAAATGGAAAGTTCAACTTTTAGACTCATAAAAGGAAAACTTGAATGTGCTAGTAATGGTAGTAATGTACAACTAAAAAAATATCAAAAGTTGAGCAGTTAGATGTACTTGTGGTTATTTTAACATCTCAGTATTTGCGCTTGTCTATAATCAAGACACCAAAAATGATAAGAGATTAATTCAATAAAATAACTAACTGTTACTCTTATTTTCTCGATAATTAATTGTTATATAACAAATCAAAGAACTAAAAAACACCACCTTAATTGTTTATGTGTTTTTATGCTTACCCATATCTTGGTTAATTAAAAATAATAATTCATGGTATACTTAGGTTCATATAATCTATCTATCTTTAGATATAAAGGGTACCAATGTTTAAAGACCTTTTTGGAAAATAAAATAGTCAAAATGATGATGTTATACTTTTTGTATCTCATGCGATTCAAGTTGTGTTATGTATTAAATTGAGTACTTTAATAATCGAGTTTGTTTTTCTTTTTATTATGTGTCATGCAAATACACCAAAGTCACCATTATTTAATACGCCTTTGTAAATTATAACATTTTTCAAATAAATGTTCAAACAAGGCTTTTAAACTAACCATAAAGTATAATACCTCATGTGAATACTAATATTCACCCACTTACTATATATATATATAAAATATAATATAAATGGGGTGTGAATATAAAGGAACGCAAAAAAGTTAGAGAAGAAGAAAAGTAAATCTCAATCTTTAATTTTATCATAAATGAATTTTAAAAATCAAAAATAATTTTAAGATTTAACATTCATCACAAATGAATATTAAAATCATTTATTTATGAAAAAATCAAAAATTAAAATTTGCTTTTTTCCTTTCCCAAAATTTAAAACTTTCCTATGAAGCCTTTCCTATATGTATACTTTATTAGTCAAAAACTACAGTTGCTAAAGCATCCTTTCTTTTCAAGTTTGAAAGAAAATTACAATAATTTATTGTTGGACTATCTAAAAGAAATACTTTTATTTTTTCTGAATATTTAATCAAAGTTACCTCTTTACCCATCAATAAATATTATTTAATATTTGTGACTTTAATGTCGGTTTAATTTTAATGATACAATATTTAAATTAATTAAATAAGAATAAAGTAAACTCACATTTTAATTAGAAAAATTCTTATTGAAATTATACTATTCAAATCCTACTAAGAGAAATAGCCATTCAAACTCTAATCAAATAATTTATAAATTGGTTAATATCTTATTTCTGAAAACAAATGTTGAGAAGTTATATGTATTTCAGAAAACATAAAATATCTAAAAGCATATATTACGTATTAAATATATTATAATCATCTTTAAATTAATTTATTAAGTTTATATATCTTACTTATACTTTAAATTCCCATGATCCAATTATGAAAATTGCTTCTACAAGTCTAAAAATGTATTTTGAAAACTTTATTGGTACATATGGTAAGTGATTGGTAGATATAAATAGAGAATAAATATAATTACACGATACGATTAAATACAACTTAAACTTATATTTTTACACAAATTTCACATTAATCATATTTACATGAAATTAAATCAAACTTTATAAAAATTGAGCTATTTTTTAATGTTACCCAACAAAGAGGAACAAATTGTTTTCACCCAACAAAATCATCTGGCAGTTTCTGTACTCTCTCTGAGATCCTCTGAATTCGATCCAACTCAAAATATTGACCATCAGATCAAATCAACGAATTTCTCTCTCTTGATTACACGTGCCATTCTCTCTCTCTCTCTCTCTCTCTCTCTCTCTCGGTACTTTACTTCCATGCATGAAATTCTCCTCCGACTACAACTCAAACTCATATATAGAGAGAAAACACACATACACACACATATGAAACATGGAGTCTGTTTTCAATTACCTATCTCTTGATTCACTACTTCTTATCTCTCATTGCTCCAAAATTTAATCCTTTTCAATAAAGTTTTGATTTTTATTTATGGGTTTCATTAAAAATTGAACATTACATTAGCAAGTGCTTTAATTTTGGTGTTTTTCAAATAAGTTTTTTTGGGTGTTTGAGTACTTTATTTTGTTAAGATTTGCAATCTTGAAGTTCCCCCAAATTGTAATAAACAAGGGTTTGATTTGATCTGTGAGACATGATCTGCTTTGAGAACTACAAAAATTCCCTGAATTTAATGAGCTTTTTGGAGTACTATTGATCCACTTTCAATTTATTTTTTCCAGCATTTGTGGGTTTGTGCTGTTGGGATTTGAGCCCAAAAAGATGTTTGTTGAAAAATCATCAAACTTAAGCTTAAGTTGATCTTTTTAACTTTTTTATTTTTGTGGGTTATTTTATTTTTTGATTTTTTCAATTGGGTATTTCTCAAAATTCAATCTTGAAATCAGGAATTCAAGATGGATGATGATCATGATGAAATGAGATTTCTGTGTAAGTTGTGTGATAAAAGGTACCCAAGTGGGAAATCATTAGGAGGGCATATGAGGTCTCATGTAATTGCTGCTGCTTCTGCTGCTGCAGCAGCAGCTAACTCAGCTGAATCAGATGATAAATTTGAGCCAATAAAAAATAATTTAACTTTAATAAAAAATCGAAATGGAATTGAAAATGGGAATGCAAATTCTTATGGGTTACGAGAGAACCCAAAAAAGAGTTGGAGGGCAGTTGGTTCTTCATCATCTACTTTACCTTTCCCAAATGAGAAAGTTTGCAAACAATGTGGTAAAGGGTTTCAATCTTTAAAAGCTTTATGTGGTCATATGGCTTTCCATTCTGATAAAGATAGAGGTTTCAAGGATTATGATCATTCATGGACAAGTGAGAATCTTGATCATGAAGATAAGTTAACTGAAGATAGTCATTCGGATACCGACGAACATGAGCCAATTTGTGTTACAAGATCCAAATCAAAAAGGTACAAGAAAGTTGTAGTTAAACCATCTTCTTTCGCTTTAACTTACACCGACACTAGTAATAATAGCAATTACAACTATGAATCTTCACCTGGGTCTGAAATTGATGAACTTGATCAAGAAGAAGTAGCAATGTGTTTGATGATGTTATCTAAAGATTCCACCAATTGGGCTGGAGTTAATTCAGCTGTGGAATCATCAGACAACAATTCGATTGTTTTAGAGACTAAATTGTCTTCAATTGATGTGAAGAACATTCAAAAGGAATGGACTTTAGTCAAGAATGAGACTGAGAGTTGCTCGTTTGAGAATTCGAATTCTGGGAATTGTAAGAATGGAATCAAGAAAGTGGAATCTGATATTTCAGTTAAGGAGCATCTTAGGAATGGTGATCAACACCAGAATGGATCAAAAGGGGCGAATGGATTCAACTACAAAAACTTATCACATGAAGAGAAGCAAGAAATTAGAAGAAATTTGTTTAGGGAATTTGGTTATGATGATTTTCTAAAGAGAAGAATTCGAGATAATGATGATTCGTATTATCCAGAAAGTGATGGATCTCATAAGAAAAGAAATAAATATGAATGTACAAATTGCAACAAAGTGTTTAGTTCTTTTCAAGGACTTGGTGGACATAGACCCTGTCACAAAAAGAACAATAGTTCAGAGGGAGAATTTTCCCGTAATCAAAAGGCTAAATATGAGAAGGAAATAAGGCCAAAAAAGAATAACGGGCATGAATGCCCGATTTGTTTTAGGATGTTTAAATCAGGGCAAGCTTTAGGAGGTCACAAAAGGTCTCATTTTCTTAATGGTTCTGTAGATAGGATTAATCACATGGCAGCAATGGAAAATGAGGAACCAATGTATAATGATATGATCGATCTTAATCTCCCAGCTCCAGAAGAGGATTAACATCCGAAAACATGCTAATTGAGCTTCGATTTTGCTTGTTTATCAGAGGACATTAGAGAGGTGAGAGTTCAATTTTCATCTTTCTGTTTAGACTGTTTTCAACTTTTGAATATTTTTCTCCAATTCATTCAGAAACAATTTAAGTTACTTCCCAGTTTTGTTTAAGTTTCAAGATCTTGTGATGTTCCTTTTCTTCAATTCATCCAATTCTTGAATTTATACCTAATTTTCAAGAAAGTTTAGAGTAAAATTACAAGTTCTGTTTTAGTTGCTTCATGATCTTGTCATGCTTGTTCTTCACTGGTGATATGGTTTACCTTTTCTCCAATTAATTATAGGGAAAATGAAGTGTAGTGTCAATGGTAAATCAAGGGGTAATTTTATCCAAGGAGATATTTTGAGGGGTTGTAAACATAAATATGTCCTATTGTTTTGCCTTTGCAGCACTAGGTAATGTTAGCAGTTACATATATTATTCATTTAATTATAATATTTAAAAAGTTTGTTTTCAAATAAACGGAAAATACTTTTTTCACTTGATTTTTCCCCTTGACTCGGCCTGAATTTCAAGAAAATGTAAGTTGAATTAAAAAACCTGAGATATTACTGTTGCTTTGATTTACTTGTTTCATATTTGAATATGGTGGCATCTGCTTTAGTGGAAGGTCCTATGAATAATGGGGATTAGCTTTTTGAAAATATCCATGATTTAATGTACATTCTGTGTGTCTTTATATGGTGGTTTTGTGTATGTGGTAGGCAGCCAAGGAAGGACTAGCTTTCTTGTAGAGTTGAAGTTGTTTTGGGTCATTGAAACCAAATGGGTCCTACAGAATAGCTTTTACATCCATAACTAGAAATGGTCGGTAATAATGTGAAGTCTTATTTGTTTTGGTTTTATTAACCTCTAAAATAAAGGATTTATAAGACTATATAGATAACTAATGATTTTATTATTAATTTTTGAAAAATATTATCATAAGCAAATGATTTGAGGAAAGAAGTGCTTTTAAACTACTCTAACCAAAAAAGTTCTCTTTTACAATTGGTTGTTTGCATAATGTACTAAAACTTAAGCATGAAGTACACTTTGTGAAGCAATAAGGGTCCACAAAGAGGGCCCTTGGACCTTGACTTTTGAACCTTTAGCTTTTCTTGCATTACAACAGACGTTTGTGAGTGAGTGAATGGTTATAAAATGAAAAATAACCTGCGATAGTAACATACAAATTTACAAACAAAATGATTACTATTAAAGAATTTCTACTCAAAAACTTGAATGCACTTTTGATCCATTAACTCACCCACCAATCTTTTGTATTATGCTTTTGTACTCCAACTTCTTGTCTGTTGATCTTTTTGTTAAAACCTTTAATTGTCTTTGCATACTAGTTTTTCTAAAGCCCTTTTAATTTAAAATGGGATACATGCAAAGATAAAATATATTGGTAGAAAAATGATACATAGTTGTAGCGGTACACAAAACTTAGGTGCGTCCAAGGTTAAAAGTGGAATCGCTTTTGTGTATATAACGAAGTTAGAGTTATAAACGTAAATTTCTTTTTTAGAGTTTACGAATATATAACTTAAATGTTTCTAGCAGCACGCATGTAGAAATAAGAAAATATAAAAGGTTGCAATTTTTTCTTCTTATTGCATTATTTTCTTTGCTGCATCTACTTATGTAGGTGATAATGTGAAATTAGTTGCAACAATGTTATCAGAAGATAAAAAACGACGCAAAATATGAACCATATAATACGAAAGGATCAAGATCCTCTCAAGTTATTTGTTAACATGAACCATCATATTATATGTTTTGTGACAAGAAAATCAAGTGGATCTCATATTGTGAATTTTTATTAATATTATTTATTACCTTTATCTCTCGCACAAAAGTAGTATTCCAATCTTGTATGGGAAACATAGAAAGGGATTTAAAACTAAGCGTTCAGTATGTTATGTTGGGCTTTGTATGAACAAGTACTTTACCAACTGCATTAGTAGTCTTCAAATCTTGTTTGTGGTTGCTCTAGAATTCAGATCATTTTTATGCATAATTATCAGTTCCAAACTACTCAGTTCTGTATAACTTATGGGTCGAGTGACCCAGTCAACTGTACAACTAAATTAAGAGCAATTTTGCGCAACTATTTTGTAGTATAGCGTAAGAGGGCCTTGTGTATCCAAGCTACCAGGGGATTCAAATTGTACATGATACTAAAATCATGTTGATACCTAAAGATGATCAATGGTTTTACACTTTTACGCATATGGTGTTAATGATCATTGATCTTTGAGTCGTTTTATGATAGCTTGTTTTATTTGCATGATTTGTTGGCTTGCATACATCTACACAAACTAATTGCCGGTGCACAGAATTGAACCTTACACCTATATATATTTTCCTGTATGATTACAAAACATCCATAAAATTGGATCCAGTAGGTTTATAACTTGAAGAAACTATTGTTCGCAATAATATTAAAATATCAAGTACATTTAATAATCACTTGATTATTATGTTCATAAGTGTGAAGCATTACTTTTGTCATACTTTTTGGGAAAATTTATGTACTCCAAAATTCAAATACTGGTAAGAATTAGTAATTAGTATATATAGGTAGCAAGAAACCATTTTTACTAAACCATGTTTGTTGTCTATCCCCTTCACAAACGCTGACTTTCGTTTAAATGGAGTAAATGGGCTTGGTATAGAATAATAATGGCCTTTACATATTTTTTGGTTTATATAACTGAATTGTTTTGGGCCGGATATACAATTGGTTAGCCATTTAGGTAATGCATACTCATTACTCATTAGCCTTGTACTATCAAAAGGTGATAAGATTCGAAAATTTATGATTGCTGATTTTAAACCCGTGTATTTTACGATTGCTAATTTTAAACCCGTATATATACACCAGTGTTTAACGTAAATATTGAAATATAATAATTTTTAAAAATTTATTAAATTGGTTATAAATTTTAATCACAAAACTTTATTTTTAATTTTCACCACTAATTTGTTTTAATTATCAATCACCATGCAACCAAGACACAGAGACTCATCCCATGTCCTAGGCTGCATACAACAAAAGATCAAAAATACAAAGCAATGGCTAGAAAATCAAATAAATACAATTCTCATTCTCAATACATATGAATTGAAGGAATATATTGATTGACAAATTAAGATGATGACATCATCATTATAATTTTTATATTATATTTAAGAATAAGATCTATCACCAATAAATAAATAAATAAATGTGATTTTATCGTAAGAAAACATGAATATTCACTTAGTAGTTAATTGGGCTTCTCGTGAGCTTCAAATTTGTACGTTTTACCAGAAAGCATATTCTAACATGCGACAGTTGAGAGTTGCATATTTTCCAATGAGAAAGCATACAACTCATTTCGAACAGAAGTATGTATTCACTTCCTCAAATTGGAACTATTTGTCATGAGAGCGGGCTAATAGCAACCATCTAACTAAATTCTCTTACTTGTGATAATCTGTTAAAAATCACATGACGAAGCTTAGGAACTAATCAACTAGAGCCACATCTGAAAATGCGAGAGAGTTATTTTCTAGTACACATTAAAAACAAAGCATCAACAAAAATCAACTACGAATCATTAATCAACAAAACAAAACTGCTTGATCAACACTCACAAAAGCTGCAGTAATTTATGACAATTACATACCGTTATAAAAAAAGTTTCATAGAAGATCTCTACCATTCAGATTATAAAGCAGTGTGTGGTGAAAAGATATTCACACAAATCTGATGGTTCACGAATATGTACCAGAGATTCTTCGCCAACTGTGTAAATATGTAAACACCAAAGTACACAAATCTGATGCTTCACGAATATATCTTTGCCTCACCCTCACATATGGTTTATGCACCAGATGTACGTAAATTGAGACCCTTAATTTGGTAATCCAATTGGCCTATGGTACAGTGTTCAACAAATCCTCAAATAATAATAACAAATAAAATGAAAAAACTTGATATTTGAATTTACAACCTATTAATTGAGTTACTCTCATAATATGCGCATTCGTGTGAAGCATTTAAATCATTAAACAACTGCTTATTGATACTATAACAATCAAATTAGAAGACGCAATCTATTGTTTTTGTGCAACTATTTTAGACCCGTGCACAATTCAAAGCATAGTTATACGTATTTTATGTGCAACTGGTTTGCAAATCAATTTCCTCTGAATTAATTGTATATGTAGAAATAAATTAATAAGAGTGAATGGAGTCAGAGGAGGTGACACAAAGTGATTATGGATTACTTTGATGTGATCACTTCACTATTTAATTTGGTTCTCAATTTGGTTGGTTCAACTTGGTTGTTACCACTTTGAGTGATAGCTACCTTTTTTTTTTTTTTTTTTTTGTGTGTGTATAATTAATTTATAAAGGTAAAAGTTATTTAAATGTGAGTTCAATTTTTAGTATGAAAATAATATAAAAAATATATATAAAAATGAATGTCAATATAATTTTAGTATAAAAATAATATAGCACCGATACGATAACTTTTTTGAGTGATCATAAAGCATCACTCAGTTTGCTCTAAGTAAAGTGATAGTATATAACGAAACACTACAGATAACTGTTTTTGAAATCAAATTATTGTTATTATAACTTTTGGAAGAAAAATAAAGAGGTTGTCGGCATTGTAATGCAGAATATAGTGTCGGCTGACACTTTTTGAAGCAACATCGAAATCCACCCGATGTGGACAGTTAACAACAGGCCCAAACACCAATTCATCAAACCGACCAATCATTTCGTATTATCATTCAACTATTTCTCTTTAAATTTTACTTTACTTTTTATGTTCAACTACTTTTCTTAAAAAGAATTATCGTCTTAAAAATCCTTTTACATATACTTAAAAAGACTTTTTAAAAAAATTTTCAATAAAACCTCAAAATTCTTATTTCAATAATTTTATTATATTTTTGTCGCTAAGCATAAATTATTTATTTATAGAGAATTAAAACTATTAGAATTAGAAGTTCAAATTCCTAAAAATTTTAAAAATTCGTACGTTAAATATTTTTAATTTTTTTTTTCTCAAACTAGTTTTTTCTTTTGTAAAAACCATCTTTTATGAATTCAAATAACTATTTGTAGCTTCAAAACATTAATAATCGAAAAAAGTGCAAGTAATTGATAGTACATTATCTGATTTTTCTTAATTTTCCCCTTAAATTTTCAAAATCGCGCATTATTTAGAAATACACATAATTTTAAAAATATGTAATCTATTAATTTTCAATAAAATGCTATCTTTACTCTATAAAATTCGTTTTAATTGCAAATATAAACACTGTAAACTGGAACGGATGTAGAAAAATATTTATCCATTAAATTTAGAACAACTCACAAATGCAACTTCCATTTATGATACACTGCTGCCATAAAATAAAATAGTGGACACACGATGTCCCCCACATTAACTTTAATTAATGTCAATAGAACAATAATATTAATTGCATAGACATGAAAACAAATCCTACTATTAATTATTGAATTTGATATGTGGACCTTCTAGTATTTCTCTTAGCACGAGATTAATATCGAAACAAAAACTTCTAATATTAACATTGTATTTTCAAGTTTGTTTTAGTGAAAAAAGAATAGAATGAAAAAGAAAAGAGAAGAAAAAAATGGAAAAACAATGTAATATAAGATAGGTTACATGTATTCTCGAGTCAAAAGGAAAGGAAAAGAAAAAGAAGGAAAAAATTGTTTTCTCTTCTAATCTCCTCAAAATTGGACGGAAAATATTTCTAATAAAACACCTATTTATTTTCATTCACTTTTTTTACTTTTTCTTCCTAAAAAAACTCAAAAATTACTTTTAATTATTTTACCTTTTCCTTTTCTTTCTTTCCACTTAAAGATGAACAATGCAACTTAAAGCTTTCCGACGCAAAAATTACATCATGATCTTTAAGTTATATATGAAACGTACCATCTTTCTTTCTAAATGGCATCAAAAATTGATACCTTAGTATCCCTTTAAACATTGACAAGTGTAAAACACTTAAAAGTTAGAACTTAATTTCTTAACTATTCTTTTTCATCAATTTATATTTTTATTTGTCGATATTTATTTTCTTAAGTCAATATGCACAGCTTTTTTTCTTTTCATAATTTTGAAATATTGCTATCACATTCGATACATTATCATAACCATTAGCTTTTTTATGTTGTGTTTGACATACTAACTTATTAAAGTTTATAGAAGCTTATAGAGGATTAAGTTTGTTTTTTTATAAGCTTAAACAATGTTTATAGTTTGATAAACAAATTATGTAAGAGCTTATTTCAATAAGCTCCTAATAGCTCTTAATAATAAGCAATTCCAACCAACTTTTGAACAATCGTAGAGATTATGAAAGATAGAATTACATAAAATACGGCTAATTAAATGTCTTAACTTATTTGTGTTTTACTCTTTTTGTCCTTTCATGTAATTCGCACTTTAAGCTCCAACTCCATCTACTTTGCCAAACACTTCTACAAAAAAATATAAGCTCAAACTTTTAACTACAAATATAAGTTCCAACTACCTGTTAATTTTGCCAAACACACCGTTAATAACTTTGCTAATCTTGCTATATTCATAAGTCATAGCTTAATCTGTATAGTTAATTAAGTAAATGTATGATTTGTATTTTCTTTTTAACTAACCATGAATCTCATATTAATATTATGTTACTAATCTATATTTATACTAACCCTCACATATTCTTAATCTTAGTTAAATTTGCATACCTAGCTAACTAAAAGTTTCGTATGTATTTCTTTAATCAACTATCAATCATACATTGCAAATTTATTAACACGATTACCAAGAAAAAAACTTTTAAAGATAGTTTATTAACGGATAACAATAATAAGGTTGAAATGTATACACCAAAAACTGAGATTGGACATTATAGTGATATTTTTATGAACGTGTTATGTGAAACATTTTTCTGCTTTATTATTTATTTTTTAAAACTAGATTATGATAGTTATTACACGATAAAATTTTCATATTTAATAAAATAAATAATTAGAAAAGTAACGGTCAAATTTTGTAAAAGGATAATATGACATATCAAAATGATCAATTAAAAGAACATAAAGTAATTGAGCACACTAAATGAATTATATGTTCAATTTTGTCTAAGACAAGGGGACAAAAGTCTAGTTTTGCACAATAATCGATTAATGAAAAAATCTCGATACACCAAATAAAAGAACATGTAATCTTATTATCGTGTAAATTTAAACTTGTGTTCCCTTTATTTTAACAAAATATAACATGTAACTTTATTATTGTATAAAATTATCTTATATTTTCTTTATCAAATTTTTTAATATCTTATATTCTAATTTATGAAATTAATTCAAAGATAACACCTTAAAAATAATATTAGTTATAAAACATGAGTCGTGCTTTTACATGCCATATAATTTCCTAGTACTTTTACACATGATATATATATAATTATATATAAAATTTTAAGACCATCATAACTAAAAAAGCATATATAATATCATAAGCATTGGTGATTTTAAAAGTGTAAGTACCCGAGATTGAGAGGGTTAGCCACTTAGGTCAAAAGAAGAGAATGAATAATAATTGATCAGTAGACTAAAATCTTAGCAGTCAATGCATCTCCATTAAAACTTTGCACTTGAAAATATTTCACGAGTCTTGATTGGTGACTTGAAGTGAAATCTCAATCTACCATCTGAAAATTGTAACAATAAAATAAAATAAAATAAAACCTTTCTCCCATAATTGCAGTTAAATATTGTGTCAACTTCTGAACCATATATATGTCAAATATTAAATAATATATGTAAACATGCAAGCTTTACCAATTATTATTGTATTGTGTGTATAATCTTGATCATGAAATTGATTGAATATGAAGTACAGATCTGGAGATGGATACAAACCTTGATCATCCATAACGAACTTACGTGGTTTATTCTAGTTATATCAGTTGTCTTGTTTTTCTTATTCTTCCTGATATATAATTTATATGCAGAACTGAAATAAGTATTTCATATATATTTTAACAAATGTAATAGTCAAAGTACATATATCGTGAAACATATATACAACTAAAATAAAGACTTAAAGTAATACAGAAGTATAGCGAAAACGGGTAAGCGGATGAAATTTTTAGTTCAAATTATAAGGGGAAGGCAAGTCTTTTTTTAACTCAAATGTACGCAGTCTAATCGGATATCTATGTGACATAACATGACGCTAAGATTTTTGATAAAAGACATAACATGACGCTTTAACCCTAGACCACCTTAATCATGTTAACTACACTACAAGTCTACAACAATATAACTTTACCGTATATAAAAGATGAAATACAAACTAAAAAGTTAATGAATATAATTGAAGCTGTCTTGATTGTTAGTCTATCTAATAACTGAACTTGATAAAGACATAACATGACACTTTAACCCTAGACCACCTTAATAATGTTAACTACACTATAAGTCTACAACAATATAACTTTACCGTATATAAAAGATGAAATACAAACTAAAAAGTTAATGAATATAATTGAAGCTGTCTTGATTTTTAGTCTATCTAATAACTGAACTTGATACAATAATGTTCAAGCTTAACAAGTTTGATCTCTTGATCATATCTTAATTAATTAGTCTATAGGTCCCAAACTAATAATAGAAAATTGGAGGGGAGGTGCATACAATCTTTTTAATTAACTTAATCAATTATAGATTCAATTGCAAGTTTATATGTGAGGCACATATATTAATTTTCAACATAATTCTTATTGAATAAATCAAAGAATTATAAGTTAGCTATAGTAGAATTTGCTAACTGTTGAATGAACATTTGAATACTCACTATCAATTGAAGAACACACTCTAAGGTGACTACATAGGAATGCTAAATTGCTAATATTCTGCTCTCAAATTCACATGTAATTCACACTTAATTCACTTGTAATTTACACATGACTTCAAGCTTGAAGTCATTTATTTATAGTCGAGGTAGTATAGTCCTGGCATCAACTTTAGCCAATTAGAATCCTTAACGCGTCTTCTTTTTTAACAATGCAAAGAATCTGGTATACATGTCAAATAGAGATTCACCCTTGTAACAAAAGAACATTACTATTCTCTTTTAAGAGTTATGATGTTGTTTTGTCTGACTTCTTCTTTACCCTCATATGATACGTCAAGAGCATCCCATATCTTCCGAGCAGAAGGTAATCTGCATACAAATTTTTACACATAATTTGAAAGTGAAATAGCAATTTATGTTCTAGCTTTAGCATCCAAACCAATTTTTATTCTATCTTCATCTGACCATATGCTTGGTGCTTTGACTGTTGAATACATCCCTAATAATAGTTGGAGTAGTTCAAGAAGCAAGAACATCAATAGAGGATACAAGAACAAATGGTCCATTTAGGACAATACTAGGCATAAGCGGATCAAAATTCAAAATGAAGCATTATTCTAGATTTCCAGGTTTGAAATTCTTTTGGATCGAACTTGGATAGTCTAGATGCAGATTCATTTTCAAGATAAATAGAGTTTGAACTATAGGCAACCATCTTTACAGATCTAAGATTAGAACTATCTTAATACCTTTGATACCAGTTGTTGGTTCGAAATTAACAACATAAAGTTGTAGGTGGGAGGGGGGGGGGGGTGAATACAATATTTATGATTAACTTAATCACTTATAGATTCAATTGCAAGTTTGTATGTGAGACACATATATTAATTTTCAATTTAACTCTTAATATGATTAAATCAATAATTTCAAGTTAGCTATAACAAAATTTGCTAAATGTTGAATAAATATTTAAACATTCACTATCAACTAGAGAACACACTTTAAGCTAGTTACATACGATGCTAAACTGCTAATACTGTGCTCTCAAACTCACAGATAATTCACACTTGATTTGCTTGTAATTCACACGTGATTTCAAGGTTGAAGTCGTCTATTTATAGTCGAGCTACTATATCCCGGTATCAACTTTAACTAATCAGAATCCTCAATGCGTCTTCTTTTTCATTGGAGAATTCTGAACATGCTATATGAACTGACATGTACTACCAGACATAGTCTGTTGTCTGCAGTATGTGCCGGGCGTGTATTGCACGCGCCTGTGCAATTGGCTAAGATAGATAGGGGAAAATCATATGCACAAACAACCATCTTTAGTAGGTATGCACATTTGTACAACTTTGAAGATGACATTTGGATAACGATTAATGTTCCAAAGTGTTAGTGAATTGTCAACTTGAATCTGCAACAAGTATGATGATCTTCATACTCTGAGCTGGTTTAAAAAGAACTTCATTCCACCGTTGGGTCTTTATTCTTTATCTTCAACTTCATCTTTGACTCACTTGACTGCTTTATAACATAGCTAGCTTAGAAACAACTTCCAATAGGAAACTTGAGTTGTCTACACTATCTTTCTAAACATCAAAGCTGACTATACATAGGATCAATTTTGTGTTGAATTCGAGTTATTGTCATTATAAAATCAATGTAGAAAGATCATGTCTCAACATAGTTATTTGCTCCAAAAAAAGGATCTGATTCTTAATCGGTATGTATATGATGAGTCTGATCAAGCCACTTTTGTCTCAACGATTCCCTCGATCACGAGCCTAGTCTTTTGCAATACTAAAAAGACCAGTGTCTAGTCACTATGTATATATCATGTAATGACTTTATGTACGAGTATGCTATCTTATCTCATATTTCACATCAAAATTGTACTTGAATGTTCGAATGGTGAAAGCATGAACATTTTTCCTAAACTAAGGAAATCAAGTGGACATTACCACATGCATCACCAAATGATCTATGATACAGGTACCTTTTTTCTTGTTAACCTACATATATAATAACTTGTAAAAGCATTTTTGTAAAGTATTTCATCATCCATGATAATGTACCTATTATGTAGCTCATTGTCCCACCAAGCAGCCCCATTAAGAGAAAAGTTGCAGATAAAAACATAAGGAAATTAGGCGGATAACATGCCAAAAAGATAAGTTTTCCTACATGGTCAAGCATCTATCCCTAGGATAGGTGTAGTTACATGTTAAGAACACAATCACAAATACAAATAAAAACAAGAACAAACTCAATTATCATTAGAGTTTACCAAAATAATAATGAGTTGATCTTCGTATATTATCTTAATGATAAAGATATATATGGTTCTCATAAGCTCGTACTGAATTGTTTTGGTTTGTACTTAGAACAACTTTTCTGGGAGTTAAAATACATGTTTAAGATTTTAAAGGAAAAATAACGATTAGAAATGCACCACGTGTCCATAATATGACAAAAGATAACGAGTCTTAGAGGTGGAATCAGGGTGTCACGATGATCTTGAATCGTGTTGAATAATTTCATAATGAAGTATTTTGATTACGCATTGCCTAGATGTTACCAAAATTCTTATTGTGATAATTTGCAAGAAACCACTCAATATCCTAGAGAACTCTGAGTAAAACAAAGAGACTACACTATGTTTCGTAATAAGACCGTATGATTATATGCAGAATCGGTTGTTGGGTTAAACAAATGAGCAGTAACATTTGTTGGTTAAATAAATACACCTCTCGAATAAAGAGACACACTTCTGAATATACTTGTGTTCGGCTCCCTGGACCCCGCAAGAGCATGGCCTTGACCTCGCAAGGGGGTGCATCCCCCTTCCCCGTTAATTTTTGTGACGATTTTAAGTGGATTTAAATGAGTGTACATTTTGCACTTACAAACTCATTGGTCTCGAGTAAGTCACAATCACAAAATTTTAATATTTATTGGCACAAATATATCATAGATAAGATAGATGTTGAAGCAAAGTTGTGTATAAGAACTATTGGCTTCTAAAATGATCAACTTAACACCTGGCCTTTAGTATGTGTGTATCATATGCATGTGTGCAAATATATACTCAGATGTATGATTGGGTAGGAACTATATATGTAAGTCTTTTTTCTGACAAAGCATCAACTGCATGCGTTTTAAAGGGATTAAAATAAGGGGCATCAACAGGGTAATGGTATTGGGGCTCTTCCACTATATTTACTTTTCATTATAAAAGGGAAACATCTATATCTTAAAAAAATGATATTCTCCTTCTACTAAAGAACTATTAAATCAGGGTTCTTGACAACTGCACACTTTTGGGGGGTGGGGGGGGGGGGGGTTAAAGTAATTGAAATTACTTAAAAAGAAAGCATGCTAAAGAACAGATCGACCACAAAAGTATTAACAAACCAAGAGCAATATATGTACACGTTTTTAGTTAATATAAACAAGAACACAATGTTCATTATTTGATTCATAAATGACCTAAAAGGTTCTAGTATATATAGTACATACACTATCAACCAAACAGGTTTCAACTCAGAGCAGAATTAAAACTTTTTGTATCGTGGGGATGGACTAGTTGCCTTTTCCATTTTGCATAATGCAGACTCAAATTTGGGGTATAAAAAGCATATATGATTATAGAAAAACATCAATTGAATGAGTGATGCTCCACTTGTAGGTCAAATTTTCATGCTTTTAAGTTTGATCATATATATCCTGCTACTACGAATTTCATAAAACATTTAAGTTAGTTGTAACATTAAAGTTCATGATTTTAGATTTTCAGTTAGTTGGCGATCATTATCAATCAATTTCATAGGACCAGCGGACCATTATGATGACCGTAGACTAAGGACCATCCAATTTGGTGGGCTTGTGAAAGGTGCATGCATCTTGAAAACTATATACCAATTAGGCTCTAGATCGAGTATCTTTAGGTGACAAAGGTGTTAAATGCCTACAAGTTTGCCTGAAACCAAGACAACAATTATGGGCAAAATCGAAAGCCTGAGGTAACATTTACTTAATTAGTATAAGTAATACTGTTTACATGCAAACTAAGAGATCGAGATTAACGTCAGGCAACACATATTACAGTTTAATAAAATGCAATACTAGCTATACTATATGGCAAATTTTTTTTGCATGTGTCTCATGTGTCTAGCTAGTTGCAAAGGGAGCACTTTTTGTTTTCCATATTTTCGTGACCCCAACGGCTTACGAAAGAGGAGGCAAGACTCTTGATTGAGCCCAGTCTGATTCTAATCTTTTCAAGATTAAAGGCCCCACCGGAAAGGGCCCTGACTATCATTTTCAGGAGTAACTAGAAGCATCAAAGACTAGTAAACCAATAGATTAATGCAGTATTTAATACACATTAAGTTGGCCATTATCCTTACCAAACAATTTATGAGAGTTGCAATTCCTACAGTTCACCCCAATTTATGAGAATTTATGTAACTAGACCTGATTAACCGCTTAAACTGATGAAGTGACGGGTGTCGTCTTGGTAACATAGTGATGTAGATCAAAATTGCTGGAAATTTTAAATTAGGAAAATTAATGATTTTATTATTAGGAAACTTTAGTTTAATATTTGGAAAATTAATTTTATTAGGATACCTAAAGAGTTTTAATTTATTTAGAATTAGAATATTCGAATCTATATAATATCATTCCCAGCTATTGCTAATTTCATTATGATATTTATAATTAATCTAAAGAACTCGTTTATTTTATTATGTTCTTCTTCTTGAAGTCAAGGATTTTCTAGGTAACTTGTGTTTGTAAGTTTGTTCATGTTCACAATGTGCTTGTGAATTAAATTCTTCCGCTGTCCTACTCCACATAGAAATAATAACACATGAAGATCGTATAACTACGTACCCTAAATGAAAACTTCTTCAAACTTGAACCTTTTGTTAGTGGAATTGAGTTTATATTATAATCTTGATGTTTAATGTTTAATTTGGGTTGTTACAAAAAATTATTCTTAATGTTAAGAAAAGATAGGTTACATAGCAAAACTAGATTAGTAGGTTACTTTTTGTACAATATATATGTCCTTAAGTTTAAAAGCAAAGTTGAAAAGCTAGCAAACACGTACCATTAATTTGTTGTCAGTTGCGCATTATTGGAGGGAGTACGATATCTCCAAATAATTCTTGATCTACTCGAGAATCTTGAAAGGTCGATGCTTGAGGCTGCTCATTAAAAAGGTGATTCCCAGCTTCACTAGATACTATTTGTGTCTGTGCTTGTAAGTTAGACGTACCAAGAACATCCACTTGAGACAATTGGGCTCTTGGATAAATAAGCTGTTGTGAGGTTGAAGAAGGGGCTAAGTATCTTGCATATGCCCCTTCACGACTTATGAGTCCTCTTGGGAATCCTACAGTGTGGTGACAATGTTTGCCTTCATATGTTGTAATTACAGTTGTAGGATCTGTCGATGAACGCTCAACTCGTTTCTTCACAGTGCATTTGCTATTCGTGCATCGGTAATAGCTCCTTCAAAATAATTGTTAACAAAAGGGGATACATTTAGAAAGACAACAAAAAGTGCAACTTTATGATATGATGAAAATCTTTATTTCCATAAAGAATATTATTTCCCCCCCTAAAAGTGCAACTCTAAGATTTATCAAAGATAAAACAATCTATGTATAACCCTTATTATTATGGTCTTGATCTAGGGTGCTAATTAAATCATACTATTCCGAAAGTTTGTACTTACTTCCTTACACAAAGGAAACATATAAACATTTGATATCATGATTTTAGTATAAGTAATTGTGATAAAACTTTAAAGGGGTGAAAGACAACCTAGGAAATGGGCTATTTTTAACAGCTTTCTGTCCGTATTTTCTCCATCGATAACCATCTTCAAGATGATCGATTTCGCTCTTTGTCAAGAATGCAAATCGTTGCTGCCGGATTCTTTTTAGTCCCTTCTTTTTAATCTTACCCCTGAAACACATTTTTTAATCAACCCTGTCATTTTATTTCATATTAGAATAATTAAGGCATGCATTATGTATAATAGTTCAAGGAACTTTAACCAAATGTAACTTCATGATTACTAAAACAAGTTAGATAGGTGATGATACCGTTTTACATTCTAGCTAATAACCACAAAACTTAATATGTTATTGTGATATCATTGCATGGACTATGGCAAGTGGGAGCAATGAATAGTGATAATAATCATATACCAGATACTTTTCAAAGCACCAAAGATATTTAATAGAATTGATGAGATAACATAAAAAATTAAATGTGTAGCTAGGCATTTAAACTCCAACTTAATTATAAATATTGTTTGCATGTAGGAAAAGAAAACAAAAATCATTTTCGAAAATTGAATCCTCATTTAATATCCGAAAGCAGGACGCATAATATCTCAGTTGACGTAAAAGCATAGCAACAAAAACTAAACACATAAAAGCTTATTTTGTATTACTCATTGGCAAATTTAAAAAAATAATAAAATAATCACATATGCACCACATCTATATATGAGTTCTGATACAACAATATATACATATGTATATATATGTAGTATTAAAAGATATCAATAATTTTCATATTTAAACCCTACAAAAAGTGTATTATATGATCAAAGATTGTTTTAATATGTTAAACTTAACAACCTACCATCGTTTAAACATAAAATTTAATTTAATTTAATTCAATTATTAAAAAACAAAAAAAAGTGTAAAAGTTGAATTCTCTGCCGTCATTTTATGTGGAAAAAGTAGTACCACAAACAGCACGCCATTTCGCCCGCAGTAGCGGCGGTGTTCACGCTTTAGTTATGAGTGGTTGAAAATAATGACCGTTCAAATTCACAGAAATAACATCATAACTAGTTTGAATGTGAAGTCGTGAACAACTTTTGTAAATGGCTAACGAACAACATATGGTGGGCCGGTGTCACACGAGTACGGCTTTCAGTCGCATTTCTTTATTAAAATTACTTTTAACCTTTTTCACAACATTCAGCGCTTCATTTTTTCGTTTCAACAAATTATATTTAAAAAGACATTACCATTTCTCAGATTCCAGATTAACATTATTTGATTTAGAATTATATACACACACGTGACTATAAACATCTAGGTTTTTAGTGATTTTTTTGCACTCATTTCTCGAACTAAACTCACCCTGTCTCAGACGGCGGTGGTTTACCGCTAGAAGCAGCATCACCGGAAGTTGCTGCAGACGACCTGTGTCGATCCTCGGAAGAACTCGACGCATCGATATCGATATCCCCTGCGTTTTCGATAGATCTAGCTGTAACTGTACTCGCTGTAGGAATATTCGATTCAGGTACATCGCGAGGAGCACCTGAACTAGCTCCGGAATCGATCCGATCGAATTGTTGCAGTGTAGGATGAATGTTCCATCCAAAATCGTTTAGTAAGTTGTTGTCTCTCCTATCGTTGATTCCAAAGAATCCGTAATCGGCGGGGAGTGTCCACGTGGAATTGGTGGTGATCGGATTGGAAGGTTTGTGATCATCATCATTATCATCCATATAGTGATCAGTGAGAATATTGGAATGAAAATGGAAGTTTTTTAGTGAGAGAAATTAAAGTGTTTAGGGTTTTAGGAGAGAGAGAGAGAACAATAACGCGTAGAAAAAGAGACTTTGGCTGGCTTATTTGAAACGTCAAATGAATTGGAGAAAAAGATAAGATATATAAAAAATTAAATTAAAGAAAAATAAAACCATACAATCGTCATCCCTTTGTTTTTAAATAGTACCGGGAAATGTATATTACGCGGGTAAATTCTAAGTTGCAGTCATTTCACCGGAATCAATAAATTATTATTACTATTTAACCAAAAAAAGGTATCGTATTAATTAATATAAATAGAGTTACTATTAGCATCTGCTAGTTTGACCAAAATTATAATGTTATTAGAAAGGATAATTAGTTGGTAAGGTGTTTGTTTTATGGGTTTTGTGATTGGGATTAAGGTTTAGGTATCATATTATACGTTTGGTATGAAGGAATATGTTCCAGGATTTGGATTGATACGTCAAAAAGATGGAGACGTAGAAAACCAAAAATCTTGGGGGGTTTAATTCGGTTATACTCGTAGGAAAAAGTAGCATATATGAAAGTGAAAATAATAAATGAATATATAAAGTTAGAAGACATAATGTTAAGCGATTCATAATTGTTGGAATTTGTGTCGAACATAATTCCTTTAAAATAGATTTTGAGTATGTTTTTCAGTGTACAACGACTGAAGAAGCATACCGCCGAAGTCGACAACACTTACCTAAAATTTGCAACTAGAATGTATATGTGCATGCGAGTTTTAGAGTGAAAGAAAGAATTGTTGATGTAATAAGAGTTTCTCTTATATAGCCAGAAATCAAACTGATAGCAATCAATCTGGGGTAGCTAGCCATTAACAAGAGTTCTAAAATCAAATTAAAATGCTATTAAAGAATTTAAATTTGAATAATTTCTTGTTAATACTGATCAGTTACATCAGTTTAAAATTTCAAACCAACTAGGTTGTAAGGTTAGACTAAACGAGTTTGGTCGGGTCAAGAAACATTGTCCGCACGAGCCCATTAATATATGTTCCATACACCTCTCTTTGTTAGTTGATATCTCATTCACTGCTACTTAACTTTTGACATATCATATACCAAAACAAAGCCCTCACCAGGGACTACATAACCATATAAAATATTATTCACAAATATTATATATACTCCTACTTTTATTGGTCCAAAGTTATGGAAAAATACATTTTGCACCCTATTTTTTCAACGATTTCTCACATTAATGGAGATTGATATAACACACATAATCATAGTAAAATCTCAAGGATTGAGTCTTGCATAGGATATGTAGGTGTTACCCTTTGAACTTTCCCTTGTGAAATGTATTTAGTCTTGTAGTTGTGAGTAGATGCGATGTCCTTGAACTGACCTACTATTTACGTAGATGACAATACACTTCGCACATGACTCTTCCTAATAGTGTCCACCCTTCATAGTTGTGTCCTTTATTGTCCTGAACACTAACCTGGTTTTATGAGAGTTCTTAGCTATTGTGCCCAACAATTCCTTTAGAAGCGACCCCGCTTCTCTGTTACATAGATGATTATCATGTAATTATTAAATGCCAAATGCTTATCTTCATATCAATGTCACTTGCATTATTGGATTGGGCTAGGAAGATTGAAACTCCCCCCCCCCCCCCCCCCCCCCACAGTGAAATCCTTTAGTTTATACAAATACGTTGTCTTATTGAAACTAGATCTTGAGATCTCTAGCCACATAGGTTAGGTTTCCTTTGTATAGACTTATCATTCAAGGGATTTAGTCCTATTCCTCTCGAAGACCTATAAACTACCACTATGCTTAAGTCTTTAGTTAGCGGATCCACAATATTATCAGTTGACTTGACGTAGTAAATAGTGATAATTTTCGTTGAGAGTAGTTGTCGTATAGTGTTATGTCTACGTCAAATATGCTGAGACTTACCATTATACATTATGCTACGAGCTCTGCTAATTTTTGATTGACTATCACAATGTATACGTATGGCCATTACTGGCTTAGGCCACATGTCATCGGTAAATTGACGAAACCACTTTGCTTCCTCCCTACATTTGTCCAAAGCGAAAAACTCATATTCCATTGTGGATCTAGCTATAACCGTTTGTTTGAACGATTTTCAAGATACCGTTGCACCTCCTAGTGTGAACATATACTCACTAGTTGCTCTTGAATCCTTTATGTCAGATATCCAATTTGCATCGGTGTATCCGTTGATTATAGCCAAATATTTTGGATAAAGTCCATATTCACGAGTGTACCTTAAATAGCTTAGTAATCTTATCATACTTTTCCAATGTTCAGTATTTGAATTACTAGTATACTTACTTAGTCTGCTCAGTGCATATGCAATATCAATCTCGTACAATTCATCAAATACATCAGACTACAATAGTCTTATCAACATAGTGTGTTTGGTTTAACATAAGTCCATTTTGGGTCCTTGTGATCTTGATTATCCACTAGACCCATATCTTTCATGTCAAACCTTGCCTTTAACATATCCTTTGTTGATCTTATCATCATATCATCACTTCCTATGATAAGGCTATCATCCACGTAGAGACATAAGATGACATATCCATTAATTGTGTCTTTCACGTAAACACATTTTTCACATTCATTGATCTTGAAACCATTTTCTATCATCACATGATCGAACTTTTGATGCCATTGTTTTGGAGCTCGCTTTAAGCCATATAATGGCTTAACAAGCTTGCATAATTTCTTCTCTTGTCCTTTCGCGACAAAACCCTCAGGTTGTTCCATGTAAATCTCCTTTTCTAAATCCCCGTTTAGAAGAGTTGTTTTTACATTCATATGGTGAACTTCCAAATTTCTAATGGCGGTGATGGCAAGTATCATTCTTATGAATGTTATCCGAGTTACCGACGAGTAGGTATCAAAATAGTCTAGACTTTCTCGTTGCCTATAACCCTTGATCACCAATCTTTCTTTGTATATATCATGGTGCCATTAGTATTCATCTTTTTCTTAAAGATCCCTCGATAGGTAGTGGTTTGCAAACCCTGAGGAAGATCCACTAGCTCCCATATGTGGTTTCGTAAAACAAAATCTATTTCACACTTGATGGATTCTTTCCAATGAGTTCGTTCCGAAGAAGTAACGACTTCTCGATAAGTTTTAGGTTTGCTATCTACCATGAAAGAGAAAAGATTGAGACTAAACGAGTTTTCAACCCTAGCCTTTTTACTTCTTTTAGGTTCAATCGTTTCTTCCTCTTATTGTTCTTTTGTATTTCGACTACCTATCCCTACATCATGATTAAACTCGTTAGGTTGTTCATATGAAGTTAGACAAGTAAACACATTTTTAAAGAATGGAGCATTCATTGATTCCATTATTGTATTCTTGTGTATATCAGGAATTTTTGAATCATGCACAAGAAATCGATAAACACTATTGTTAAGAGCATATCCAATGAATATGCAATCTACAATTTTAGGTCATATCTTTTGTGTCTTAAGTATTGGAATAACAACCTTGGTTAGGCATCCCCACACTTTTAAGTACTTGTAAGAAGGTTTTCTTCCCAACCATAATTCATATGGGGTTTCATCTTTCTTTTTTCGAGGTATCTTATTTAAAGAAAAATTAGCCGATAGTATGGCTTCTACCCACATATTCTAACTTAATCCATAACTTATCAACATGGCGTTCATAAATTTCTTTCAAGGTACGGTTCTTTCTCTCAGCAATACCGTTTTGTTGAGGTGAGTAATGAGCGGTGAATTCATGTCTAATACCATGTTGCTCACAAAATTCAGCAAATGGTGATAAATATTCAACCCCTCTGTCACTTCTTACCACCTTGATTTTCTTATTTAGTTGATTCTCAACTTCATTCTTGTATATCACAGATTTATATATTGTTTCATCTTTACTTTTAAGTAAATATATATCACAATATTCCGTGCTATTATCGATAAAAGTGATGAAATACTTGTTGCCACATCTTGTTGAAATTGATTTAAAATCACAAATATACGTGTGAATTATATCAAGATGTTCGATTTTTCTTTCAACCGATTGGAATGATGTTTTAGTAAGTTTAGATTCAACACATGTTTTACATTTGTAATTTGAGTCAATATGGTATGTTGGTATGCAATTCAATTTAATTAAATGAAGAATAAAATTAAAGATAACATGGCTGAGTTGACCATGCAACATATTAAAAGACTCAAGCTTAAAAGCATAAACAGAAGCATTGTCATTCATCTTACTTTAGATAACATTCAACTTAAACATACTATGGAGGGCATATCTCATACTAACAAACATACTACTTTTGGTTAACACAACCTTATCAGACTCAAACACAATCCAAAACCCAAACTTATTAAGGAACCACCCAGACATGAGACTTTTACCAATCTCGAGCACATGCAACACATTTTCAATGTGAGCTCTTTCCCGGAGGTCATCTTCAAGATCAATTTCATTCACCCTTGATTTTCGTGGTAGCCGAGTTTCCCATGAAGAGTTTGTCACCAGTCTCAACATCCTTGAATGTGTTAAAAAGACTCTTGTCAGAACAAACATGACATGTGGCCCCAGTATCAACCTATCATTCCCTGGAATTTGATCCCACAAGATTCACTTCCGATATCATCGCCGTAATATTCGAGATCATTGCCACAAGTCCCATCTCATCACCTTCCACCATGTTGGTTGACGTGGGTTATCACGTTTAGACATCTTACAATTCGCAGCCTGATGACCCGGTTGGTGACAATTGTAATAAGTTCCTTGGAATTTTTTTCACAGTTCCATCTTTAGGAGCAAATTTGGATGCCTTCTCTTTTCCTTTGTTACCAACCTTTACTTTCCCTTTGCTTTTGCCGTAATTACCCATGGAATATTGACCTTTTTTAACCACATTAGCTATAGCCGAAGCGGGTGTATAGCTATTCTTTTTAGCCATCTTGTTATCCTTCTCAACAGGAAAACGAACAACAAGGTTTTCAATGGTAATATCCTTTCGTTTGTGCTTTAGGAAATTCTTCAAATCTACCCGATCGACGACAACTTTTCAATCATTGCAGCCACTTGAAAAATTTCACTCAGTATGATACCCTCTTCATGGACGTCGTGGAGCATAACTTGTAATTCTTGAATTTTGCTTATAATGGTCTTTGAATCCACCATTTTATAGTACAAAAAACGAGCAATCACAAATTTTTTGGTCTCGGCATCTCCAGTTTTGTATTTGTGTTCCAAGGACTCCCATAATCCTTTGGCAGTCTTTGTCTTGCAATAAACATTATACGATAAGTTAACCAAGCCGTTTAAAACAAAGTTTCGATACAAGAAATCTGAATGCTTCCATGCATCTACCGCACTTAAAGCTTTAGTGTCAGTCTCTTTATCATTCAATTGGGGAGCGGATTCAGTCAAGAGCCTAGCAAGATTCACGGTTGTCAAATAGAAGAACATATTTTGTTGCCATCTTTTGAAGTTCAAACCGGTGAACTTCTCGGGTTTTTCAACGTCATTAAGAACCGAGTTAGGCAATGGTGTAATCATCATGGGAGAAAGGGGTAACAACAGAGGACATGATTGGTTGAGTACTCATGGGCTGACTTTCTATCCTGAAATTTGCAGCGAGAACATATTTGTGCGTGCGAGTTTTAGAGTCAAAGTCATTTGGCCGCCGTACTATGAGATATCGACTCAAAATCTGTATTAAGTTGTAGGAAAAAGTAACATATATGAAACTGAAAATAATAAATGAAAACGAAAAGGTAGAAGACAATATTAAGCAACTCGTAATGGTAGGAGCTTTTGTTGAACACAATTCCTTTAAAACAAATTTCAAATATGTTTCTCAAGGTATAGCGGCCGGAGCAGCTAACTGTCGAAGTCGACAACACTTTCCTGAAATTTGCAGCGAGAATGTATGTGTGCATGCGAGTTTTAGAATGAAAGAGAGAGTTGTTGGTGTAATAAGAAAGCTGCTAGCAGAGCTTCTTTTATATGGCCAGGAATGAAAATGGTAATAATCAATTTGTAGTAACTAGCCATTTACAAGAGTTTTAAAATCAAATTAAATGCAATAAAAGAATTTTAATTTGAATAATTTCTTATTAATAATGCTCAGTTACAACAGTTTCAAATTTCAAATCAATTGGGTTGTAGGGTGAGACTAAACAAGTTAGGGTCGGGTCAAGAAGCCCTATCTGCATGAGCCTATTAATATGTTTTATACACCTCGTTTTGTTAGTTGATATCTCATTAACTACTATTTAACTTTGGACATATGATATACTAAAACAAAGCCCTTATCAAGGATTACGTAACCATATAAAATATTATTCACAAATATTATATATGCTCATACTTCTATTGGTCCAAAGTTATGAAAAAATACATCTTGTACCATATTTTTCTAATAGCACTGACATTGCATCTTTTCAGTTTCATTGCTTTCTTTCCTTCTCATTTAATTTTTTATATTTCTATTTTTATAACTTTGTTTTATTAATAAAATAACTATCAAAATCTAACTCAATATTTAAAATAAACAATTCTTTTCAAACTGTCATAAATATTATTTTTCCTTACCATCTTTTAAACCTATACCCAATTTATATCCCACACTCAAAACTAACGCCATCTAATACTTGAACTTAAAACCTTTACCCGATCGATGACATAACTCCAAAGATGAACCTATAGACATTATCATTAATATTGTAACAAATTAATTAATTAATTGGTGTTAAGACCACGAGAATTCAATTATCACATTCATTTGAAGCTATCCTGGCTGAGCCCTAAGGCCCGCTATCTTTCACTAGGGTGTGTTGCATCGCTTTCATGTATTTTGGGCCCTATTTAAATGATCATAATATAATTCTAATTCAATAGTTTTATAGTTGGAGACTTTGAGCATTTATACTTACATGTGTTCAAAAAGATGAAAAAATAGTCTACATGTTTCTATCTTGATGCATAAAGTTTAGGAGATAGGCAGTAGGTACACAAAATATGTACTATTAGACATTAGACCGAGTCCAATTATGTACGCCAGGTCTACATGTTTAAAATCACTTGCAATCTAATGTTTAACGGTATGAATCTTGCATGATCATATTTTCAAAATTTTATGTATACATTTATGCCAGTCCAATCTCTCTGACGGTACTCACTGACTCCGATCATACTTCCCGGCATTAATTCCTTAAAGTTGATTCCTCATTATATCAACAAGATAAAAGTGATGAGGTTTGTGTATACGTGACTATTTGTTAGGTGGGGTTCTTTAAAAATTTATTTATTGGCCACCTCAGTTAGGTCTTCCCCCTTGATGAAAAATCAAGAGCAAATTTCTAAAGTACAGTGTTTAATTAGGATCGTATAGTAGCAATCATTCTTTGATATAAATTGTTAGGTAAAATTGATTTGCCAATAGATCTTTCTATGAATGTAGAAAAAAATGAGTAGTACTTGACCCAAATGACATAAGACTAGAAATGAGTTTGAGGTTGTTTCTATAGCTCGACGAGTTTGATGTTTTCCTAAACAACATGAAATCATGAATAACCCGGATCAATTTGAAATTATTTAATCATTAACATCATATCAAACAATTTATTTCTCAAAAAAATATATTAGGTGGCCCAGGGTGGAATGGGTCAAGTGTATATAATCTCATTGCCCATCCTATGGGCCGCCAGTTGCCCACGGCCAACAGCCGGATCCTTTTCTTTATGCGTCACAAGTCTCACTTTCCGATAAAAAGTAAAAGGGATCAATGTGTCTCTATTCTCCAAACGGGCTGATTTTGCCACAGGAAGTTTTACACTCTCCATAAATATTTGAAGTTATTTGATAATCTTATCCTCATTTTGTTTTATTCGCATTTATATCCTTTCTTCCTTATAAGTTCTTGATATGTCAAATGTCAAACCATTCTCTCTTTATCTTTTCATCATTTCCGGCAGCCTTTTCTCGCCAACTTCATAATCCAGCGAATCTCTTTGACCAAATCTATACAACAGCCAACTTAATTTAAACTCCAACATGCGATTATCTATTCTGTTAAAAAGAAAATAATAAAACAAAATTGGATAAACAAAAATATTGTAACACATACAAAATTTATATTTCTTTAAGGTAGAAACAATCCACCAAAAGCATTGAAATGAACAAGAAGATGTATTTAGAAGAAATAAATGAAGCAATTTCATTTAATAAACCTAAACCAAAAGGTTAAAACAGATATATATGAAGTGGTGTATATTGGACATCAACAAATACAAAACCTCTCTACGACCAAGGTTACCCATGAACTTGGGGGATAAAAGCTCTAATTTTTTATGGGGTTTCTTCCACCAAAGCGCTGCGGTAATTGTGGATCGACGTTAGGATAGACTTTAACGCCGATGAAGTTTGGCTGTCGGAAGTGGAAGAGATGATGGTTTGATGTGAAGGCTCACGAGGATGAAAGGTTAAAAATTAGGTAAAGGAAAGTGGGTGTTTGCGTGAGAGATAGTCAGTGAGAACTGAGAAGTGCTGTGTGGCTTTGAGGGGTAAAAGTGTCACTTCATTTCAAAAGCCCGTGTACAAAATAGAACTGCCTCTGAAATTAACATGACCCTTCTCGAAAATAGTATAAATTTACGTTAATAATGATTTAATCTTTTTAAATTTTAAATTTTTAATGTTTTAATCCTTTAGAAAATTTTAATAATTAGATTCTTCAAGTTTACGTTGACTTATTAATTTAAACTTTTAAAAAGATTAAACTACTAAACTTTTTAAATTAGAAGATTAAACTAGATAAAATTAAAAAAGTAAAATTATTATTAAAATAAAATTTAAGGGGTTACATCTATAAGAGTTAAGTCATTAAAATTTTAAAATTGAAGGATTAAATCACAAAAATAATAAAAATTTAAATGGTTAAAACAACAAAACAAAATTAATGATTAAATCATTATCAACTTTAAATAATAATTAAATCTCTTTTCCAAAAATCTTTCTTTTTTCTCTATAGATAATCATAGTATTTTTAGTTCCAAGTTTGAGTCGATATGTGTTGAACTTGATGATTTCTTATACTTTTAGTTAGAAGTTCTGTTAATGACAATTCTAAGAATTATTAATAAAAATCAGATTTATGCATTAGCAGTTCGATTGTCATTATTAAATAGAATACGTTTATACTAAAAATTAACTTTTATTTACATCATTTAAGGCTCTTATTACTATTTCACTCATCACTCACCAGTAATACATTTTCTTTTTATCATCATTAGTTAACAACTTAATGTCAATTATCAATTACTTATCATTAGTTGATACCTTTTTTATGTAGTGAAAATTGAGACGGTATGTACAATATTTATATAAAATTGCTCCTTAACTAATACCTTATTTCTTTATAATGTCAATTATCATCTGATATGAGAAACTTTTAAATGTGCGATTGCCTAAATTTGCAAACACTAAACCTAAGATTACGCTATGGACACAAATGCGAGTATGAAAGTTAGAGTACAGGGAGTGGTGATCCTTGTGTCATAATGTTTAGCAACGCGGAGAACACTGTTGCTGAAAATGGAGGGAGTGGGAACAGTGTCAGAAATTTATTTTTGATTTTTTTATTTATCAGAAAATGTAAATAATTTAACAAATATAAATAAATAACAAAATAAATTCATTAAAAAAAATAAAAAATAAAAAATAAAAATAAATATTACAAGTACAAAAAATAGATAACCCATTTTAACTTTGTCCATTTTCATTTTAACATATTTAACCTAATTAAAATAGCTTAAAATAAAAATTCATAAAAAATTATAAGTCCATTTTAAAAATAACCCATTAACAAAAAATAAGCTCATTTCTAAAAAAATCAAGCCCATAAAACCCTAACCCCACTTGAAAATGTGTCTTATTTCTTTTTCCACCTTCTTCTTCCTCCTTTTTTCCTATACACAATTTGCACACGCACACATACGAATCTGCACGCACACACACAATTACAATTTTTTTCTTCAAATCAAACAAAAAAAACAAGAGAAAAATAAAGAAAACAAGAAGAAAAGAGGAGAAAAAAGAAAAGAAAAAAAAGAGGAACACAGCGTCTGCGGGGGGACGTTATGCCGGGAACTCCGATCGGAATGGTGACCGGAACGCCGCTGAAAAGTGGGAGAACGACGTTCCCGACGAGAAACGTGCATGTTCCGTGTCACTTCCTGTGCTCTTATGGTACAATGATACACTATTGATTAATTAAATCCAATAATAGTTATGTTACCTAGCGTCTCTTGTAGCTATATTTAGTGCGCCTAAATCTTACGATGAGCATTTAATATTAGATTCTGTAAAAAGAAGTATACGATAAACTATGCTGACACCAAAATGTAAAGAATAGTAACCAGGATTTATGAAGTAAAGAAAGGGTAAGAGGAATGAACCTTGTTGAAATGATCATAAGCACCAGTACTAATAGTACTATAGTTGGTATGATCTCATTATCATAAAGTTAGTGGTGACAAGATTATTAGATCTTGTACCACCATTTAAGGAAATCTTAACAAATCAAATGTGTTAGTATGTCAATGTCTCTGACTTGTTCTCACGAGAACTTTACTAAGTTCTAGCGTAACTCTATATCAATTTAAATGTTCACTTTAAAAATATATAATAATTACAGACACTATTATTGAATGAAATGTTATGTTTGTCTAAATTTTTTTAATTGATTGTAATATAAAAATGTAATTCTCAACAGGCCAAAATAATAACATGTACAATTAAAAATGAGAAGAAAGAAGTTTTAATATGATTAAGGGGTGGTTAAAGCATATTATAAATGTGGTTCAATTCAGAGTCATAATTAATAATTTGTCGTGTATGTTTTTGAATCTGATTTTGATTATGATATTTTAACTGGAAAATACTGCAGCAACTTGAGCGAATTAATATGCAGATATTATTATAGCTTTGGGTTTATGGAGAAGATAAACTTGCTTTTATTCGTCAATTGTCATAGGAGTACTTTTTTCTCTAAATTGAACATGCCTTTTCCAGAGTTTAATGGAAAGACAATTAATTTGTTTATTATTTATAACAAT
This sequence comes from Logfia minima, assembly GCA_963921325.1. NCBI lineage: Eukaryota > Viridiplantae > Streptophyta > Magnoliopsida > Asterales > Asteraceae > Logfia > Logfia minima. Next base: position 24,488,392 of record OY992766.1, read on the forward strand.
TTGAATACAGTTTTTTACTACACACATTTCATAATGTTAAACTACAAAAATTAGGCGCAACATAGACTAACTTTTTTAAAATCATTTTAACTGTATAACCATCGGTTTTGTCACAGGCACACAATCAACACCTCTTTTTAGATTAACAACAAACAATATTATGTATTGTTAGCAGCACAAATCATTTTTTTATATTAGTTAAACGCATCTTATAATATGTATTCAGATACAACTGATTTGTGATCTACAGTTCTAAACATACAAAATTTAGCATATAAAAAATGATTTTGCAAGCTCACTTTATTAAATTGAACGAGTTACTAAATACAAGCAAGGATTACTTACAGCTACTCTCTGATTGTGGTAACAGAAGAGGTTCGATGGTCAAATGTCACGTGCATATTGGTGTATAGTCCGGTCACTGCTAAACTTGTATGAACCAGCAGTGTTCAAGATCGACATTTTTGTCCATTTCTGTCAGAAATATAAATTATATTAGAGAATGTTAATTATGTTTTGACATCCAGTCATCCTACTTATTAAAGAGATGGTTTTTCTAATAAAATTTCTTGGCTGTGCAAAAAAAGGGAAAAAGAAAGATAAAAAGAAAGAAAGACAGTCATCCTTCTATCCTGGTGGATACACAAACGGGTCGGGTTGACAAACAAACACTGTTTGTCCATTTTACTAAGACAAAATTACAACTAAGGTGCTAATTACCGTTAAAAAAACCTAAGGTGCTAATTAGATTACAAAAACAATATAACTACACATATCATAATATAACTTGAGAGATTTCAACCCGTTTGACCCATATGACCTGTTCCCCTTTCATCTAATCATTTTTATTGACCCTTAAAAGGTTGAAATTTCCGCCTCTAGGTGCTATGGAGACCTAAAGGAGCATGTGGTTTGGATGTAGGCATGCCAGAGATATAACTTTTAGCTTTCAGTTTTTTTAATATATATGCGAGTATTTGTGCTTAGATGACAGATTTCAACCCCAAATTCTATGATAAATGATTTTGCTCACCTTCTGATCTCTATATGCATTATCAACCTCATCTTGACACTCTATGTAAGCTGGAAAATCTTTCCCCACGAGAAAATAGTCAGCACGGCCATAGCCTTCATTCACTTCTAAAGATCCCATGAGTTCGTCATAATTGTATGGGCCGAATACCCCACTTCTTACATATTTCTTGACCTCCTCAAATCGTGGGTCAGGCACAAACTGCATATCAGATACATAAAGTGAGAAGTATAACTTTATGTGTTCCTAATTTAGTCAATTTTTTTGATCTGGCGGAATCATTTATGCAAGTACGTGAAATTGTGAAGTTCACAGGATTGCATTGAGCATAGAAGCTAGAGCCTAGAGGTGACTACATTGACTTGTTTACTTCTATATGACTTGATTCGAGTTATCTTTTATCTCTAATGGGTCAAACGGGCAATATAATAACTAAAAAGGAAACGGGCCGAAAGCAGCAAAAAAGTATCTTTTATGCACAATACCTCCTAAATCATTTTTATCTAGACATATTACATTATAATCGAAGTGGTATATAAACGAAAAAATAAATCTTATATGACATACAAATTGTTTATATACTATTCTTAACTTTAGTAAATAAAAGTGTTTCAGATTGACCCAACCCAATACGTATCAAGTACCCAGAAAAATGATCCGTTTTGACTAGTTTCTAATACAAATGTTGTAACCTTACCTTGCCCTCGGATCTCTCATCTCGTAACCCAGCAACTTCATGGGCTTTGGCACCAAAAAGGAAAAAGTTTTCCTCTCCAACCTCTTCTCGTATTTCAACGTTCGCACCACCATCGAGGGTTCCAATTCGTATGCAGCCATTCATTGCAAACTTCATGTTGCTGGTCCCACTTACCTCCATTCCAGCAGTGCTAAGAATCGAAAGATCATCATTATTTCATTCATCAAAAGTGAAACAACAGAGTCAAAATAAAACATATGATAACTTATAATGAAGCATGCCTGATGTGTTGGGACAAATCACTTCCAGGAATTAGAACTTCTGCCACTCAAACATTGTAATCCGGCACAAATACCACCTAAAACAAACGAACTAATTAATCATCAGTTATTTAGAATGCAATTGATCAACTTCTGTTTTAAATGTCATCAATAGTGGAAGTCTGCTGTTTTTAAAGCTCTAAGCCTGATGTACAAGTAAATAAGTGTTGTCTCTCTAGGTATATAATCTTCCTACCTTTTTTATGGTAGCATTTTCACAATCATAAACAGAAGTCAAGCAGTTAACACTTACCTTCAAAAGATCACCAATGTCAGGATCATGGTTTACAGTAGCACCGAAATCGGTGATAAATTTCACGATACGCTTGGCTTGGATATATGTAGCAAATGCTTTACCGCCAAATATACACACTCGAGGAACAAATTTCTCTTTTCTACCATCAGCACTCATTTCTTTCATCTCCTTATATTGGTAGACGATACCCAGAATATTCAACACTTGTCTCGTGTATTCGTGTATACGTTTCACCTGCAAACAATAAGTTAGTAAATTTGATATTTCATGTTAGGACTAAAAGATAGAGTTCATTTAATATAAAATAAATAAAAAGATAACCTGAACATCAAACATTGCATCAGAGCTGACAAGATATCCAGTTTTTTCTTTATTGATCCTTTTGGCTTTCCTCCATTCAGATTGCAGTTCTACGTTATCAGAAAACTGCAAAATAATGAATAATCAGAATCAGAAACATTTTTTTCCCGACCCATAAGTTGTATCGACTTTGGCTTTCCTCCTTTCAGATTATAGTTCCATGCACTCAAAAATGTGTAGATATACCAAAAGAAGCGCATGGAATCCACTTATTTGTTATAGTGTGAAATTTGTTGGAAAATAAAACAGGAAATAGATGAAATATGTAAACACACCTTTCTAAGTTCGTCTAACTTTTCAGTGTTTAGGACCCAATCTTCTGATCCTGTCCACTTGGTTATGATTTTACTTAGCTCTGGATTACAAAAACTGATCTATCGTCTTGGTGTCACCCCATTTGTCTTATTCTGAAACTTCTCAGGCCACAGCTGCGTAAACAATAATAAAAGACAAACCAAAGATGATTGAGTAGTAAAAATTACAAGACACGGTGAAAGGTAAATTTATCTACTACCAAAAGTACCTTATAGAAATCATTAAAAACTTCATTTTTCACTATTTCACTGTGGATTTCTGCAACCCCATTGGCAGCACGCCCACCAACTACACATAGATTAGCCATGTGCACCATTTTTGGCTGTGTTGGGTCTGGCTCAAATGACACCTTTGTGGTAATAGCAACATTTCTGCATCCTTCACTAGGACATCATCTTCTTCACTTGTTGGTTCGGTTACTTCTTCTGACCTTTTCTCTTCTCCAACTGAATCAATGCTGGGGATTTCCTCGGGTTGAACGAGCACTGTCAATATGGAGGCAGGTAGCTCGACATTATCCAAAACTCTCATCTGCTTCAGTTTTTCTTTCTGCAACTGAAGGTCCTCGATACCATACTCAGCAATGACGGTATCAATCAACTGAGTGATATATGAGCCATAGGATTGCATCAGTGCAATTAGCCTTCCCAGAAATGAAAAATAATGCAATAGATAGTTGAATGTAGCCATAAGTAAAGGTTTAAAAAGATGGCGTTTACTTTTTGAAATATTATAAGGTAAGTATTTTCACTTTGAATTATTTGAAGTTTTATCAATACACATAAAGGATCATACAAATCATTGTTCATATAAAAGAATTATATTTTAAATAATATGTTGTAAATTATAATTGACATTTGCCTATTAATTCGTTTATAAGGGCGTATTAGTTTTTCAGACCCGCCTCAACACACTGGTTAAAAAGACTCGTTATATACGATTTGTAACCATAAAAAATTCTATTACAAATAAACTAATTTGTAGGTATACATGCCTTCTAAACGAATGAATTATCAGTCTATATGCAATTTGCCTTTCTAGAAAAAAATGTCTAAATACAATTCATTGCTAATTTGAAAAAAAGAAACAAGAAACTTTTCATTTAGTTTTGATTAAGAAAATTTAAAAACATTCAAGCACAATGAAAAGTTGAAAACCAACGGTCGAACCTCCAAAAATGGCGGAACAAACAATATTATGTGAAGCCAACATGAAAATTCGCCATGCCTCTCAATTATTATTATCTCTGTGATTTTTGTAAGATTCATATCAACCTCAAACCACCTCAATTTCAAACCTAATATATCCTTCTTCATTTCTCATTTTCATCTCTTCATCGGAGAGAAGACTCTTTCACCGTTTTCTCTCCCTCCAACGCCAATAAACGGAAATAACATCTGATCGCCCAAAGGGTAAATGTTATTCCGTTTTCATCTAATTTTCCTAATTGAGAATTCAAACTCGTGTGATTTTATTCGTTGAGTGTGTGTTTGTGATGTTGTGCATATCAAATAGTGCTAAATGTTTGTTTTTAATTTAAAATACGTAGGAATGTATCTAACTATCACCGTTTTTATATTGTATGTATTTAACTTTAAACGTTTTCTTTTAATGTATCTGGTGCCCTTCTTATTAAATAACCGGCAAATAAAATGTCAATTTTTGTAAAGTTCTTTTTGCTTACATGACATCCATATAGGTTGGCATGTCTGTGGTTCCAAGAGGTCATATAAACACATAAATACAACAGTAGGGAACTGAAAATTCGTTACAATAAAAAATAAAATTTAAAGTCCAATACATAGAGAGAAATGACACATTCGTCTAAATATTGGCCTAATTACATTTTGGCATTCATCTATCATATAGAATAATGAAAAACTTGCACACGTTTCTATCTAGTTTACTCATAAATTTATTCATCACAAGATTTCACGTTCGATTTGTTACCTATAAGTGACATGATTTGAATTTAATGAAACCAAAAGGAATAATTTGGACTTTTAAATCTAAACAGAATTGGACTGTTGCATCTATCAATTTGTTTTGCAATGTTTCAGGCATCACTGCAGAAGAATATAGTTGTAGGCTACAGATATATATACTATAATTTGGAAACATGTTTGGGTTTAGAAAGGCAGCTTCACCTAGTCCTAGTAATGAAACCGAGACACAAAAGAAAGAAGTACCAGCTAGAAGGACTTCTTCTGAACCAGTGCTCCCACTGCCAGACTCTAAAAAGGGTTCCACAAACCCTTTTGATGATGAGGATGACGATGATGACTTTTTTGGAAAGGCGAAAACTACAACACTTAGGAAACCAAAGGGTAAAGCTGACATCGACAACATGTCTAATCAGGAATTAGAAGACTATGCTGTGGATCAGGCTGAAGAAACTACAAAAAGTGTGAATAATTGCTTGAAGATAGCCGAAGGTATTAGAGAGGATGCGAATAAGACTCTTGATACTTTGCATGCTCAAGGGGAGCAGATTCATAGGACCCATGAGAAGGCTGCTGATATGGAAAAAGATTTGAGCAGGGTACATTTTTTTCTTTAATTTGATAGAAACATATTAAAAGAATGTTTTAAGGTGGAAAAAACCATTATTAGAGAAAGATTAATGGGCAAATATTTGAACAAGATCAAGGTTAAGAATATATACAGAGCTCATAGCTTGAGTTGGGCTTGCAAGATGAAACTTTGGCAAGGCTCAAGACTCAAATATTCTCCCAAGTATATAAAGTAAACATGTATACAAGATGATATATTTTACATTTATAATGCAATTTATTATTCATTCATATACAAAATAAAATAAAATTATCTGTTATAACAAAGTCAAAACTGCATATATTATATCCAAATTATCACTTACTTTTTATAAATTTAATTCAACAGACTTACCATTTTTAGACTGAAGTATGTAGTTGTTGAGTGTGTTGAATTAAATGGTAAAAAGAATGGTAAGTACTAAATGGTTACAAATTGCATAATTTGGTAACCAGTGATGAGTGCGTTGCAACAAATGACTATATTGCAACAAATGACTATAAGAAAAGTAAGTAGCATATATTGGTAAATGTGAATTGTACATTGCACTTTGCAGTTTTGCTAGATAATGCTGTCTTGATTGGGGTATATATTGATTTTGTAATGATTTATTGTTATTAACTAATTACGAGTAATCATCTAGTTCTTTCTTGTTCAGGCGCGACAAGCTACTTGTAGAACATTATAAGAATATGCTTTTTTATTGATGTCGATTTCAGGGTGAAAAAATATTGGGGAACCTTGGAGGAATGTTCTCCATGACTTGGAAGCCAAAGAAGGGCAAGGAAATTACAGGGCCAGAACCAATAGGTTGCATTCCATGTCTTTTCCCCTTGCTTACATAACACTTTACTAGATAAAACCTCCAATATAATTTTATTCACCGAGTTCGATATCAATGAAGCAAAAAAAAAAAAAAAGAAAAAAAAAAAAAAAAAAAAAAAGAAACTGTAAAAGCCTTGGAGAAAAAGTGTTATGGGTCAAGTTGACCATTTTGACCAATGCAAACGATCATCTGTGTTGACCCAGCCCACCCATTTTGGCACTTTGATATAGACAATGGCGTATATTTTGTTTTGCCAGATGACGGGAAAGCAGGAAAGAAAGCAAGTAAGCAGGATAGGGAGAAGTTGGGTTTGGATCATGCACATAAAGAGAAGAAGAAGGGCCATAAAGCAGCTTCTGGTGAACCAAAGGATGCCATGCAGAAAGTTGAGGTATGTTTTATATTTAATAGTTAAAACCATGATCCGCCATTTAGCATGACCATCTACCCTTGTATATGTCAGTTTATACTTTTCAAGTTTTATTTATTCGTACGGAACTTTTTATATCAGTTGGAGAAGGAAAAGCAAGACGAGGCGCTGGATGATTTAAGCAGTGTATTGGGTGATCTGAAGGGAATGGCTAGCGACATGGGATCCGAACTCGACAGGTCAATTTCTTTCTTTCTTTTTAAAACTTGAGCATACATGTGACAAATCAACTCATTCAGTAATGAATGAATTCATTCAGGTTATGTTTTATTTTTATACGGTCAAATGGACAAAATTAAAATAACTAAACAGTAAAGGGGTTAACAGAAACAATTAACCCAAAATGTAGTTTTAATGCATAAAACTTCTTAAATCATTCTTTAATAGTAAATAATAAATTGACTGTTTTTGAAAAGATTTAACCTCTCGGCAAAAATGTTTTGGATCAACCCAACCCGGTGTGTTTACAATCACCCGTTTTGGCCCGTTACTAGAGATGCCCATTTTGCGACCTCTACTTTATAGTGTACAATGGTTAAATTGGCAATAATGTCAAAACCAACGAACTGCAAATTTGACTTTAACTTGGCGCATCATTTGGATGATATGCAGGCAAAACCATGCTCTTGATAGTCTTTCAGAGGATGTCGATGAGCTAAACACACGAGTCAAAGGTGCGAATACACGTGCTCGTAAGTTGATCTCCAAGTAAAAGACGGTTCATCCAACTTCATTCTCATTCCATCTTGTTGTATCAATAATTTTATTTTATTTTTTATATGAATAGTAAATTGCATTATCAATGTATAATATATCATCTTGTATACATGTTTACTTTATATACTTGGGAAAATATTCGAGTTTTGGGCCTTGCCAAAGTTTCATCTTGCAAGCCCAACTCAAGCTATGAGCTCTGGGTATATTCTTAACCTTGATCCAGTTCAAATATTTGCCCATTAATCTTTCTCTAGTAATGGTTTTTCCCACCTTAAAAACATTATTTTGTTATGATCATTATTGTCAAGATTCGCCCCCTTATAATAATTTCATAGCTCCGTATGCTCCTAAGCTACAAAATTACAAATTAATGTTTACAAAAATTGAATAAATGAAACCATTTGTCTTCCGAGAGTACTTAGAGGTGGCGGAGTGGGCAAGTCGGGTTGGTTCTATAACGAGTCAAATGAGCTATTGACAAAAATGGGTCGGGTCGGCTTACTCATTAACCATACTATACAACCCAATTTTATACCTTTTTCCATATGATTAAATTGGAATTGACACATCTATCCACGGATCGATGGTGATCAACATGAGTCCAATGGTTAATCCATGACGATTACAAACCGAATACTTAAGCTACCAATGTGAAATATGATTTTGTAAAACCATCAACCCCTGTCAACAAACTAAATGTGGAAAGGAAATAACCATTTACTATCAAAATGTCAAGGAAACCATCTACTATTATAAGCTGAATATAATAGACCACCTATCTTGGACTTGTGGCCCAAGATAATTACTCAAACATTAATTATAGGACTTTGAAAAGGTTGAAGCTTAATCATTTTGTCTATTAATTAATACCATTTAAAATCTTAAGTCAAAATATCTATTGATTGTAGATTTGTTTTTTAATCATGATACTTGAACTTTGTCCAGAAAAGTTCTCAGAGGCTTTAGTTTTCGTAAAATTAATCAACCATTAATGGAAGATTTTAGCGATTAACAAACACTAATTGATAGCCTAAACGAATAGACTTTTTTTTTTGCGAAATGATATAAACTTGAATTACATTTGAGAAAGAAAAAGTAACTTTTCCAATCTATTTATTACAATAATAAGGCCTTTGAACTTTTGAAAACTTCTTGAAACCTTCAATTTTGAACTATCCGACTTGAACATCATCGTGAACTCATGAACTTGAATACTTGAACCTCTTCAACATCTTAAATTTTTTTTTAATTTGAAACATCATAAACGGAGAATCAAATCCCGTTACAATTAGAAAATAAAGTGTCATCTAAGAGTCTTCTTCATCTTTTGTTGGAACTCTTTTCTCTACCTCAAACGTTCAATCAACCGGTTTAGACAAAGTAGGACAAGTCATCATCTTTTCTTGTTTGGGTTAGTAACAACCCCTCGAAAGACAGAAAAATAATCGACTTTTAGTCGGATTGAAAAACCTTTTCCAATCCTGTTCCCAGGACAGCGCTCAGGAGAAAACCTATAAATACCTATATTCCAGCGCTCAGGAAGCCCTTTTTAAGCTGATAGGAGAACTTCACTTACTAAATTTCTTTTCTAGACTCTTGACTTTTTATAAATGAATAAAATATTTTATCTATTTTTTTATTTAAATAAATACGTCAAATATTTAAGGGGTCAAAAGTGCAATTATACGAAAGAAGTTAAGATCGTTGGATCGCAAATGGTAAAAAACATTGAAGGACTCAAATTCCTCCATTGTATCCTCGTTTTGTGTTCCATTCCCTTCGTTACACTCGACTTAAACCACCCACAAACTCACCCATAAGAAAACCTATAAATATCTATATTTTATAATGTTTGCGTTGTGCTGAAGATTTATGTTAGATGCAGTATGTTATTGTTCTCTTTTCATCTTCGTGACAATGTCAATTGTTTCCTTCATAACCAATGGACTTTATGCTTTATTTGAGATTTAATATTAAACTAATGTAGTATAATTTATATTAGCCTATCATATTATAAATATATACGTTTGTTATTTTAGTTGACTGCTACAATTTGTTTAACAACTTAATAATATATTTTTTTGATTCTTGATCTTTAATGGGTATAATTAAGATGTTGCTAATCGATAGTTATGAACTTTGAATTGTTCATGTTTGAATATGACAACTTATTAATTGTGGTGTAATTTATTTAAGTTCTCACTATTATTTTTGTTGCTGTTAAATTTGAAGCTGTTTTGTTGTTGTTTATTACACTTTACTACAATTTTTATGCAAATTTATGGTTATTTTGGTGTTGTTTTTTAAAAAATTTAGCTGTTTTTTTTTCTTTTTGCGCAGTTATTTATAGTTTTTAGCTACTCTTTGAAGGTTGTTTCTATTGCAGTAGTACATAATTACGAAACATTTTTTTTTTTAAACCTTTTTAATCCCCCGTAATATAAAGTTTTAGATTCGTCACTGCCTACAACCATCCTTTTGCTAAAAACGACTAACTCATTTCATATCCCAAAATTTGATTAAAACAGGGAGTTGAGACTTGAGAGGGCTTGGGGATCCTTGACTAACTTGCTCGAATGCCCAACTTGACCCAAAATCAGCACCAAATATAAAAGAAACCAAATTATAATTATTTGAACCGAATCCGGAAGCCATACTAACACTAACACATCTCGTTTTGACCACAAAAAGGGCGAAACACTACAAAATTTGAGACACTAACCCGCAAAAATGCAACAACATCACTATCGTTCCCGACTGTCAAATTCGGGGATTCTTGAAACCGTATGAGAACATCCCTGAAGAAGAATGGTTTATTGGAAAAGTAGAAATAAGTATTGATGAATGGCATCGATATTGAAAACTAATATCGATGAACTACATATTTGTAGTGGTAGTTAAACGAAAGTGAAGAAGAGAGGCTCCAAAGAAGGCCAAATAGCCATTTGCAAAAACTATTTGGAACATATCTAATAATTTAAAGATGGGAGACTTTAATGCCAAATAGCCAAAATTAAAAGATACGTATATAATGTAAGTTTCCCATCATTTTGTCAATATAACAGAAAAAAGAAACTCAACCCATGTATCATGTATTTGGGCGACTCATCTTAATCAAACACATCTACCATCTCATAATCCCCACAGGCCGCCATCGCTGCAGCCACAACCACCGCCGCTACCGCCAAAACCACTGCCGCTACCGCCACCACCGCCGCCACCCATCTCTCTCACTCTAAGAACCCAAAAATTAACATAAAAATACAAAATGAAGAAATCTCTCTCTTCATTTCAATCCTTTTTTCATCTTTTAATAATCTCTTTTTTCATCATCATCACGATTACTTCATTCACCACCACCGTCGGCGCCGCTGTAGAAACCTCTGTCACCTCTTACTATCCTTACCGCCGCCACCAGTATCATGATCATATTTCTTGCACCACCATCTACAATCAAAAATACCCATCCTGTTTATGTAATTCACATTGTCACCCACGGCAACACCACCATCCGCCACCACCACCAATTGACAACGAAATCGATCCAAGATACGGTGTTTCGAAAAGATTAGTCCCTTCGGGACCCAACCCACTTCATAATTGACAAAACCCAATTCATTCCACCATTCAAAATTCTATCTTTTTAGTTCTTACATATTTTCTTGAACCCCATGATCAAAGGCGTTATTACAGTTAGTTTGCTTTTCCGGTAACCGAATTTGTTCTTTTCGGGATTTATTACTATTATCAGTCCTTGTTTCCTATTGGCGGTCCATTGATGAAGTAGAATAGATGGAAAGATGGATTAAGTTGATATACTGCTATGACATTGTTGGTCTGGAAGAAGCAAAAACAAGTACGGAAATAGTGATTTGTATTGTAGTAGCACTATTAGCTAAATAGTTGTACCTTTCATTTTGTGAGTAGGGGTTTAAAGTACATGGTATCAAGAGAAGTCCATGAGTTGCATTCAAGTTTGAAGCTTTCATGAGGAAGGTGGTAATGCCAATATTGCAAAAATAGAGTACACTTTGATGAGGGTAAAATGGTCTTTTGATATGGCTATTGATCAAAACTATGTTTAAATTTGCTCGTGTAAATAGTTAGTATGCCGATGAATGAAGAGTTTGATGATTTTTGACTTGATTTCTCATTTTTGCCCTTTAAAATATATCTTGGTTATTTTTATGCCAATTAATGTACGTATGGCCGTATGGATGAATTTATTGAGAGCTCATGAAGTCCATGATCCTTCTTATGTCACAATTTTAGTAATTCTCTGGCATCAAAAGAATGAAAAATCGAAATAGAAGGTTTATCTAGCAGTTTGGTAATATATGTGTATAATTACGAAAATTCTGCTGTATTTTTGTAAGAAATTTGTAATTGAGATACTATCCCGATTTATAAGAATAGATGCTCTCATGGACCCACAATTGAATTAATGTCATGTTAAAAGTCATTTTGTATCATCTCGTGAATTGAATAATCAAGTATAGCAAATACCATGGTGTTTGGGTGAAAGCTCACTTTGATTAGCTTAAAGATTGTTACTTATTAATCGGCTATATGTTAATAAGCTCATTTAATGCGTTTGGCTAAGAATTGAGAGCGTTTGGCTAAGAATTGAGATACATTCATGTTGTGAGAAAGTTAGATATTACTTGGAGAATAAATTGAGGAAGTTTAGATTCGGAATACAAGTAATGAACCAAAGTTAATAGTGTGGAGATAACTAATAACAATTACAAATTAATATAATCAAGAGATCGACTATGAAAAAAAAGTAATGAAAAAACGTGATTATGACAAAGTATATATGCCTTGTGGTGAGGCAGAGCGAATCGAAACTTGACTTTATGAATTAACATGTTACTCGACCCCTAAGATGACATTTCTTGGGGAATAAGATGATACTTGAAATCAAGTTGTTCGAAGAATTCATCTGACTACGAGTTTGATAATCTGTTGCATTTGTCTTCACAAGTTTATTGTGAAAGTTACGTAGAGGCTCATTTTCATCTGTTCACATCCTGAATCTCCCTAACCTTAGATGGGCCTTGGACGCCAAAATTCAGGTTTTCCATCTATGTATCTGAGATTTCAAATGACAATATTATATTACATGTATCAAAAGCTTGCCTCAAGATCATCTTAATTGGTTTGGTCTTTGGACTACATTGATACACATATAATTAAAGCTACATTCATATCTTAGTTCGCAGTGATTAAGGTGCTCAAGTAGAAGCTGATAAATACCATAATAAGAGATAGATATAGAAGTAGAGTTGATATAATGTTGAATTCTAGCTGTTAGAACTTGGATTATCTCTTCTGAAGTGCAAACATCCAAATCAAAGTCCATGCAATCGCTCATGTCGGGGCTTTGGTTGAAATTGCTGGAGTTTTTTTGTTGTTGTAAAAGTAGAGGTCTTTTTGAAAAAGTTTGGTTAAAATGAGGGTGTTTTAAAACCCTTTGTAAAAATGAGGGTGTTTGGAGTGAGACCCACTAAACCTTAAATGTTTTGAAGACTTACATTTTACCCCCAAGTTCCATAAATAGTCTCTATTGCTTTTCTCCTACCATGCCATGCCTTTCAATAAGAAACATCTACATTCAGACTATTTTTAATATTTACTTGTATTTGTTTCATCGGATACTCAACATCTTTTTAAATTGAGTGGAGGATATACGAGGCAATGTTGCAGAATTCAAATTTCTGTTAATATTGCTAATGAAGGACCCGAAACAATTGTGTGCATCCACCCAACGTGTAATCCTCCACATGTGATGACTTTTCTTCCTAATTGCACAAACATACCATGCACAACGTTGTATATAGTGTACAATACTAGAGCTTTCTCCACCATCTACTAGAGCCTTACACTTGGCTAACATGAGCTATTTTTACTTTCATGTATCTTGAATTCTCTATTTTTTCTTATCATCCAAAGTGTTATTGCCCTTTTTACATGTGCCTTACTTTCAAATTGCATTCCCAACCTTATTCATTTTCTAATTCACTCCAAACATCTATATGAATGTTTTTTTCTAGATCGGCTATGTCATCATTTCCTACATCTCCAACATTATTCATAAAGTTGGGTTCATCAAAGCCAAAGTCGTTATCTGCTCAAACGTATTGTCATTTGGCAAACGAAATGGTAAATTTGAGGGGTTAGGATCAAAATTACGAAGAACATCCACAAAACTAGTACTTGTAGGCTGATCACCCAAATTCATAATGATAAGTATATTGGATGAAGAAAGGAAGGATGATGAATTAACTTGATTAAAGAAATGAAGGATGTTATATATAATTTTATCTAGTTGAAGAAGATAAAAGGAAATGGAGTTTACTTAACCAAATTTATAATACAAAAAAGTAATTGATTAGACAATTCATTTAATCACTTTTTTAAAATTTTCATGAATAGTGACGAGTGTAAGATGCTTTTACATACAATTATTTTTGCAGATAATTGAATGGAAAGTGACAAGTAAGTAATCAACCAAATTTATAATACAAAAACTAATCGATTGGACAATTAATTTGTTTTTGCTTTTGAAGACAATTAAATTAAGTTCAAATGAGAATGAGATTTTTGGTGAGAATAGAGGAATCAATCTCAACCATCCATTTCATCAAGATAATAATACCCCTAACATTATTAAAAATTGAATATCTCACAAACGGCTAGTCAACAAAATATAAAAATTGCACCATAAAAAAATCAGCATTTTTTTCTCATCGATTAGACATCTCAGAAGGTACACTTGCAACGAACTTTTTTGTTTTTCATTTTCTGATGGGTTTCGAAAACTGGTAACACATGTGTTAGTCGCTAGTAACACATGTGTTACCAACCACTAACACATATGTTACCGGTTGTCAACCCAAAAAAAAAAAAAAATTCATCGAAAGTATATCATAAGGGATGTCTAATCGTAAAGAAAATAACGCTGATTTTGATGGTGCAATTTTAACTTTGGGGGAAAATTGGGTTTTACAAAATGGATGGCTATTATTCATTCTTTCATTCTCACTAAAATTTTCATTTTCATTTGAACTCAACCCTTAATGGCAATTGAGTAAGATACTTTTATAGACAGTTATTTTCATGAATAGTGTAAGATACTTTTATTTTGCTAACAATTGCTTTAATCATAGTTTAACTTTTCCTCTTCAAATGACAATCCATAGTAAAATTATATAAATTTGTAATTTAATTATTATATAACTTGTTGAACATAACATACAGATTTTAAGATATTAAATGTTTATAGGAGTTAAATATTAATATAGAAGTTTCATATTAAAAGAGCTGAAAAAAAATAAATTAATACTTAATATATTATAAGATTAAATAAATAAAAGTGATATCATAATTGGTTATATCTGTAAATAAAATATAAATATAATTATAAGTTAAAAAGTTAAATATATAAAATCTAAAAGGGTAAAATATAAGTCTTTCAAATCTAATCTTTCAAAATATAGTGGGTCTCACTCCAAACTACCATATTTCTACCAAACTTTTTCCAAAAACACCAACTTTTTCAAAGAAAACTCGAAATTGCTGATGGGTTTTGTAGACAAAACTGAATTCGGGTAGAAAATCTTTTCATTGTCGTATCTAAGTACGATGGTTCTCATAATGTCTAAAGCAGAACTATGTCTGTCTAGGTTAGTGTGAAGAGGTGCGCCTGGGATCGTTTCAAGTAGGTTGGGTCAAGTGAGTTTACCTGCGGACCATCAATGACACGGTGATCACCAATGTCGAAAGGGTGTTTCACAAACACAAATATTATGGAATTGAATTTTGACTTGGCAGTCGCCCCAAATGTGAAAACTGCAAGTAAGAATTGAGAAGAGATGAAAAGCAACACTTCTGTTGTAGCAATAATGGTGATAATTAACTAGACGATAATGAGCACAAATACTGTAACCACACTAACAAACTTGTGTAGCTCCTTTACGGCTGATTTTGTGTCAATTAGAGAACACTTGAGACGAACATGATTCTCATGCAAATTCATTACCCAATTTTTAAAGGACTTTTTAGTAATTCTTCCGATTCCCTCTGCTCCTTCTATCATTTGAAGCACTTCCTTCACTTCATCTTCGAGCATAAAGCACAATAAATCCTCCTCCTCGATGTACCTAGTTCATATATACATAGACAATGACTATTAAACAACATAACAGATGAATCAATTAGATACTGCATGGACTGAAAAATCAAGAAACGGGATTAAGATTAATCTTACTTCTTCCCAAGTCTAGCGACATTTTTTAATGCAGAAAGACCAGTACGTTTTGCAACCCATCTACTATTGATATCACTATGAAATTCGGAATCCATTACAGCTTTAATTAACTCTCTCATGGTCCAAACAGATACATTGTCAGGATTTGATTTTCTGACCTTTAGCCTATCAAAATAGCCTTTTCTTCTTTTTTTCTTCCCCTTCCTTTGTAGCATCACTTTCATATCCACTATTGCTTTCTGATCCCCTAATTAATGGAGGCGTTAAAAGGGTCTGAAGAATGCCGTAACCATACATGTGCTCTTGAATTCTATTAAAGTATCGACTAACATAAACAGAAGAATTTATGATTTTTACAAACAGAGTTCTTAGTATCCAAATATCAGAAACAAAAAGTGTAGAGGCAATCCCCTAGTAATACTTTAGAACCTTGGGTTTGTGTCTTGATCTATCAACACCTTTGTTGATCGAAAGGCACCATGTTAGTAGAATTAAATCCAACCAGATGCAAACCCGAAGGCTCATTTGCAGACTATGAGTAAAGTATCGGACTTTCTTTTTAAGCAAGAATGCTTTTCAATCTACAAAAGTATGGCACTTATAAACCAACCTGAAATAAAACGACCGCATAAAATTGCCAACATGGAAAATGCACCATTTCCATAAATCCAAACTCAAAATATCGATATTCTCCAGTTTATCTATAGTTTTGCTTAGAATTAAAACTAGTGTGGTTACGATAGATAAACTAAACTTGATAGAAAATAAAATCTTGACTTTCTTACATAGTTTTCTTGTTTTTTTAACTTCAGTAACTTGTGTACAATTTATATGATCATCATCATCTTCATCTTCATGATGCTCTAAACTTGGTGTTATCATAGGGGTGACTTTGGGAGACTTGGCCTCATCGACCTGCTGTGACGTAGGAAATTGATTATTGTTTGGTATTTCGGTATTTGTAGATCTGAGACCCTGGTCTTGATCCAATTGAACATCATGAATATTATCAGTTGCTATTATCAGTTGGAATCGGTCACTAGAGTTGGACTTGTATTCACCACCCTGAATCTCTACTGTGACTTGATCACCATCCAACTTTTTTTCCATGAATTGTTATTATTATTACCTGAACCTCAAATTTACCAATTAAACAACCACAAGCTTGAAGTCTCGAATAGAAATAAATATGTGACGGTAATTTCCATACACTGCAAAACCCTAAAACGAGACGGTAATTTCTCAACTTCATATTACATGTTCCTATTGTGACTCATAATTATATATGTTATTGTGTATGTATACCCTAGAATCTAGATCCATAAGATACGACAATTTATTTCACAATTGTTTATATTTGTATTTATTGAATTTAGAGCAGATTGTTTGTGATTTTGTTAGTTAAATCTGTTTATTTATCTTTAATTGCTCTTAGATCTCACTATATTAGGCAAATTAGCTGACTATTTAATCTAATCGTACATAATTAGGGCTTAAACCATTATAGAAAGTGGAAAATGCTGGTGTTATATAGGTTTTCCTTAATATTTTGATAAAAGTATTCATTTATTGTGTGCAGTAAAAGCTCTCAATGAAATTAAAGCATCACTTGGACGGAGAGTGGTGTATGCATGGGTTGGAGATGATCCATGTGGAGACGCTGATTTACCGGCTTGGTCTGGCGTCAAATGCTACATGCTAGGTGATTATAGAGTTGTTACAGAACTGTGAGTGTTAAGCACCTTGCATGTTTTGCATGTATGTGTCATTAACTTTTGGCATTGTACAATGGATCTTGCATATTAGATTGTGTATATTGGATTCGATTGCGTTGGAGGGAAGTGTATGCGGGTCTCAATTGTTGGCCCTTTTCCTACTGCTGTAACCAACCTGCTGGATCTTACTAGGCTGTACGACTCTCAGTCCCTTATAAATTTACATATCTTTATTTTTTTTGTATGGTTCCCAGTGAAGTTAATAAACGGAAGTCAGCGCTATGTTCTTGGTTGGTGATGTGGCTTGCATATGCATTCTTATATTACTTTTTTTTTATTGGCATCGATCTCCATAACAACAAGTTGACTGGACCAATTCCACCTCAAATCGGCCGTTTAAAGTGGCTTAAAGTATTGTATCATGCTTCACCTTAATACCTTATATCAGTCATTTGTGGTGCTTCTGCATATTGTCAATGAATGAACCATCGTATCAATTGGTGTTGTTTCTATACAGTAAATTGAGGTGGAATAAGCTGCAGGATGTGATTCCTCCTGAAATAGGGGAACTAAAGAAATTGACTCACCTGTAAGTGTTTTTTGCTATATTGATCTGGATGAATACTTTTAGACTATTTATGAGATGAACATCTGATTGTTTGACTTACTCATATGGCTACAGCTACTTGAGTCTCAATAGCTTCAAAGGGGAAATACCCAGGGAGCTTGCTAATCTTCCAAGTTGCAGTATCTTCATATCCACCAAAATAAGTTCGTTGGGCGTATTCCAGCAGAATTGGGCTCCTTACAGAATCTTCGCCATATGTACTGTTTATTTAATCACTGCTAGTTTATCTGTTAAATTTTTTACAATGAATCTGACTGATGTCTGAATGAGATACTGGGTTTATAATTATTAGGGTTGGGGGTGATAATCATTTGGTTGGACCTATTATGTAACTGATAGGTATAGAAGGATGTTTTCTAGCTCTGTGCAACCTATATGACCATTTTTTTTTGCTACTAGAAAGTTATCCCACCCCAACCCCTAGTTTCATATAGAGGTAGCAAAATGTTTGGATTGGGTAATGGATCAGAATGGTTTTGGCTGACGCTAATAATCGTTGCTCAAAATGCTCAATGTCCTTTTATTAAATAATTAGTGTACCAAATGTGATTACAAAATCTTCAATATTTCAATAACAATCTACTCTTTTATACCCAATAAAATAATTATTTTGGGTCATTTTTTACTTTTTTTTCCTTTTTAAACTTGTTTGACCCATTAGATGTTTGAAATTGGCACCTGATTTGGAGATTTTTTTTACCTTTGTAATGGGATTTGCAGTTATCTAAATAACAATTATCTGACAGGAGGTATTCCGGCGCAGGTTGCAAACTTGAAAAATCTGGAGATTTTGTGAGTATTAAATATGAAGTATATCTATGGATATTGACTTTTCATTGGAAGCTAGTATCTTAAAACTGATACTAATGTATATTTTGGTGGTTTCAGGCATTTATCGTACAATAAAATGTCTGGGATAGTACCATCTGGACTTGCTCATCTTCCCAAATTAACTTCCTTGTAAGTTTGCTTATTCCTTGCATTCTATCAACCCATGTTTGAAGTACCAATTTTGTTGTGTTTTCTGTAAGGATTTATTTCAATTACTTCCATCAAGTTCATCATCCTAGAAATTAGTCACATACTTTGGCAACATAAATGATCAAATTCAACCTATATTAAGCAGATTATGCCAAACTTGTTATCAAAAATTACATCCCTAGCTAATGTAATATTGATGCTGGTACAAAATTTCAGGTACCTGGATCATAATCAATTTAGCCGCAGGATTCCTGATGCCTTCTACAAGCATCCTCATTTGAAAGAATTGTAAGCTTACTCTTCTCATTCACTTCTTCCAACATTACATTTATAAGATATGCACATAGTTTTCTTAAGTGGTTAATGTAGGCTTAAGATAACCTTTGCATTTGAATCCAAGCCCGACACCCGTGGGTTGCCTTAGTGGTGGAAATTTCAATCAATTCACTTACAAATGGTTCGATTTAGATTATTTTATCTCTAATGGATCAGGTGTGATAACTAACAAGGACATCGCTCGAAAGACTCCTTAAGTGTATGTTTTATGTATATGGCCTCCTAAATCGTCTTATTCTAAAAATATAGATTTTTGTTGTGATAATGTAGCCTTTCTAATCATGTTTAAGACACTTCTTTATAGAAAAAGTTATCAATTCTGGGAAAACCTGGTTTGGTCGACCAAGCCTGGCCCGTTCAGTAATCACCTGTTACCCAAGTACCCAACATAGCTATTAACCTATACTTCATTACTCGCCTGGCCTAAATAGTAATCCCCACGGCTGGAAAAAAATGTCGCCCCTGCTTGCCTTCTTTTTAGGTTCCCATTTTCAAATTTAACGTGTTTTGTTTGTCACATGGAATTTTATATTACAGGTACGTTGAAGAGAATGCATTTAAGCCACTTGTGAACCCGATTGGTATTCACAAAGTACTTGAACTCTCGGACTCCGATTTCCTATGTTAATCAGCCTCATTGCTGGATTTGTGTCTAGTGAATAGTGAGTTCACAATTTGCCTCCACGAAAACAAGCATTAATCGGTGACTCTCCTTGATACAAGAATTCTAGTCATATTGTTGCAATCTTTTGTAGCTCAATGTTGAATACTAAACTTCCAAAGGAATTTAATTGTATAGCATATAGTTTCAATGGCCTTTCAAGCTTAGGGATAGCGTTAATAATGTTTGATTATCAAACTTTTAATTTTTATTTTTTATTTTAACCCTTCAATTATATTTTTAATATTTAAACGCCTTAAGTTATAAGTTGATTAAAATTTAACGCATTTAGTTTGTTTGACCGTTTACAATTTCCCTTTAGGTAACCGGTATCGATTGACTAAGTAACGTGGAAATAATTGACAAACGGTTAATAATAGTTTAATCCTCAAACTTAAAAAAAAAAAATCGTTTTCCCTTCAACTTCATTTTTAATGTTTTAAAACCTTAACCTATAGGTTGACCAAAATATAAACCCTTTGATTATGTATGTTTTAACTGTTTGAGTATTTACTAAAATTTTATTGGAACAAATACTTCTAACAAGAAAGGTTTACAAGAATGTACCATTGTGGATGCCCTAAAGCATAATATATCGTATATATAATGTTACATCATATATTATTTTGGAAATATACACATATAAAATATAAATGCTTATAAACTAAGTGCAATAGGTACTGACAATTACTTTTATAGTGTTCTACTTTCACAACAAATATATTTTTATAATGTTGACATGTATAATATAATATTTCTAGTTATATGAAAAGTTATTTATAAGTAATGGAGGTATGTTATTATTTTATATAAAAGCTCTTAGAGGAATTTATTTTTTAATATATGACATAATTATTATTTGTATTAAATGTGGTTTGCATAAATATTATAATACGTTTTGGTTTAAAATATATACAAGAGTTTGAGGGTAAAATCATTATTTAAATGAAACTTTAGAGATTAAATTAGTTTTTTGGTAAATCTTTAAAATATTAATATGTGATAATAGGTTATAATGGTTTTTTAACATGTCACATAAAGTTAAGCTGTTAAAATGTTAAAAATAAAGTTAAAGGGGTTAAAAGGAAAATTTTTTTGAAAATTTGAAGATTAAACCATTATTAATCGTTAAGAATATTATCATCGCAATATATTATGACATTTCTACATTTTAATAATTTGTTACAATCATCTATGTTCTTCAAACCATTAGGCCTTGTTTAGATGTAGAAAATTCTCTTAATTTACTATAATTCTTTATAAAAAATTAAATGTTCAAATTAGGTATTTGCTAGAAAACTTTTCTAAGGAAAGAGAAAAGTGAGTTTTTTAATTTATAATATAACTTTAGAAAATTGGTATCCACGTTTTCTTACACTTTTCCTTTATAACAAAAATGACTCTTTTCTACACTTTTTTCATCACCACACACCAAAATAACTCTTTCCCAATTTATAGCATTAAAAAGCATTTTCCACAATTTTAAAAAGTAATTAAGTCAATACATTGGAAAAGAGTTATTTTGGAACATGCGTTTATAAAAAATTGTAAGCATATTGATATATTTATATGTTTCTACAAAGAATAAAACTTGTACTTCCAGTTGTAAGCTTCGAGTTTTATAATAGCTTTCTGGTTCATCAAAATATCAAATATGTACTTCCATTAACTTTTGAAAATCATGCATACTCATTTCTGGTGGCAGGGAGCTAATGTCAACAACAAGATGTCTGAGGCTACTAGAAAAATGCACAAACATGAAACAACTAACACAAGTTCATGGTCAGTCAATCACATGTGGCCTTTCACAAAATCACTACACTTTAAGCAGATTACTAGCTTTCTGCTCACAACCCCATCATCATCATAACATTAGTTCCTTATCACATGGCTTAAATATATTACATCATGCACAACAGCCGTCTAATATCTTGTATAACACCATGATTAAAGCTTGTTTACTTCAAAAAGAATTGAAAATGTTGTTTCAGTTGTACAAAAATTTGCTTGAAAACTGTTTGTATCCTGATAATTATACACTTCCATATGTATTGAAAGGTTGTGTGTATATCGAAAGTTTGAGTCTTGGAGAGATGATTCATGGACATTGTGTGAAATTAGGGTTTGTGTTTGATAGGTTTGTGGGAAATACATTGATGATGATGTATTGTTTTTGTGGGAAAATGGTGGATGCACGGTACGTGTTCGATGAAATGCCTAAGCATTGTGTTGTATCCTGGACTGTTTTGATATCTGGGTATGCTAAAGTTGGGGATGTTGAGGTGGCGAGATTAGCGTTTGATGAAGCACCAGTGAAGGATCGGGGAGTTTGGGGTGCTATGGTTTCCGGGTATGTTCAGAATAATTGTTTTAAAGAGGGGTTAGAGATGTTTAGGTTAATGCAATCGACGAGCCTTATTCCTGATGAGGCGATACTTGTGAGTGTACTTGGTGCTTGTGCTTATCTCGGAACGCTCGAGATTGGAATCTGGATTCATAAACTTGTCAAAGAGATGAAATTGAAATGTAGTTTGAAATTAGGTACTGCGTTCATGGATATGTATTGTAAATGCGGGAAGTTGGATGTAGCTAAGAAAGTGTTTGATGAAATGTCTGAAAGAGATACTATCTGCTGGAATGTTATGATCTCGGGTCTAGCTATTCATGGGGAGGGATTATGCTCTCTTAGATTATTTACAGAAATGGAAATGACTGGAGGTAAACCGGATGATGTCACTTTCATTGCTGTTTTTACTGCTTGTAGTTATTCAGGTATGGAACATGAAGGTCTAAGATTATTCAACAAAATGTGTGTGGAATACGATATCAACCCAAAAACCGAACATTATATTTGTATCATTGATCTGCTTTCCAGAGCTGGTTTATTTATAGAAGCGAAAAGTATAATCGAAAGAATGCCAAATTCTTGTAGCCCCAAAGAAAAAGCAGTGGCATGGCGAGCTTTACTAAGTGCTTGCCAGAGTTATAAACAGATAGAACTTGCACGTATCGCAGCAGAAAGATTGATGGAATTGGAGAACGATAGTGGGGTTTATGTACTTATGTCTAATTTGTATTCGAGTACAGATGATCTTGATGGCCTGCAACGGACTAGAAAGTTGATGAAAAAACGAGGACTGGATAAAGTGCCAGGGTGCAGTTCAATTGAGGTTGGTGGTATTGTTAACGAGTTTGTTGCTGGTGAGAAAACGAATCATCATATAGAAGAGATTCACATACTTTTGGAGAATTTGAATAGGCAGTTGGATTGATTCCTGCAGAAGTTTACTGATAAGCTGTGAGCTCTGTTTGACAATACTATGGTCATGCATTTGATAAAAAAAATAAAATGAATTTTCTTTTTTTTTTTTTTTAGTTTCTTTTTAAGATGAAAGTTTATAGGAACTTTGTGATTTCTCAAACAAGGATCTTTTTTTCATTAAGTTTCCATTGTTTACATGAGTTCAAAGATTTTAATTTCATTGATGATATAAAATGTTCTAATTAAACTCAAGTGAATTTATATAAGGAAAAATATTATGTGCTGACAGCACTTAATTTTAGGTGTTGTAAGTGTAAAATGAAGGATTAAACATGTACACATAGAAATGTTAAAAGATATGAAATGTAAAATCAATTCAACATGATTAGTCAACTGCATATAGAGTATGTGTAGTTGACTGCACTTTTGTCATCTCCAATCTCCAATAATTATGAAATGGAAATTGATTCAAGAATTAGTAATAGCATCGAAAAACTTGTTTAGTTGCATCTATGTTTTATTTTTATTTTGACATGGAGTATATATTTAAGGATATCGTACAAGTAAATGGACTGAACATTCAGTGAACCAATTGTAAATACCTGGCGATAGTTTGATTATAAAAAAAATATGTTTATTTAATTAAATAAATGAACATGAATTCATTATAGTCGTGAACTTTGTTAAAATGTTCATTTATGTTCGTTTGATTATGTTTGTTCCTTTTAGTTATAAACTTTCATTTATAGTAATATAATTAAGTCCATATACATTTGGCATTAAAAATAGGTTTATATACATTTGTATATCATCTATATCTTAAATAAAGTTTCAGTAAATAAAAATAGAAAAAATAAAATGATGTTGCTAACAACACGTACTATTAGTTAAAAATAGAGACTGAACTTATCTATTTGAAAAGGTTAAGGGGCTTAAAGTGTAAAATAAAAAAAAATTATTTGATAATTAATTGTTCAGCTACAATTTCAATTATAATGTCAATAATATAATTGATATCCTCATAAAAATATATATTTAGTCTTTTTACTAATGTAAACCTAAATATATTTTTAATCGGTCACACCTTTAATCTTCCATCTTTCAAGTTTAGCATAAGTATGTGTGCTTGTTTATGTTGAATTGTATTTGTGTGTTTTCTTTTGTGTCAGTTTATGTTTATTTGACATATTGATGAACGAATTTAAATAAATATGAACAATCTAATTTTTTTAAGAATGAATACGAATACGATCTTTGTTCGATTGTTCGTTCATAAATTGTTCACTAAGCGTAAAATTAAACGAATGAACGTGAACACAATTATTTTTAGTTCAATTGTTTAAAGAGATAAAATGGATCGGAGGTAAAAAAAAAAAAGAAAAGATGAAGGGTTATCATAACAACATAAATAAGTCACAGTCGAATGTGAAACCATACAAGGACAATGAAGATGGAGTTGGTTTTATTTTTCATTTTTAATTTATTTAAAAATTATGTTTGGTAATTAGTAATTACACACAACGCAGGTCCAGCCAATAATTTGTCAATTTCTCTCTCTCCCCGTAAACATCCCCAAATCTCTCACCGATCACCAGGTATGTATCTATCTCTCTATATGTATCAATATATGTATATATCAATTTCAGCTTATTGATACATCTTAACATATATATGTGTTTAATTCTGCTATTATTAGAACCACAAAAGCTTCTCAATTTCTGCTTGTTTGTTCATATACAATTTCGTACGATCACAATACGTGGCTAGAATCAATCCATCTCATTTAATTATTTAACCTTAAATATTAAACTTCGAATTCAAATTGAAAAATGCTGCAATTACTAGCGATTAAGGTTTCTGTTTTTGATGTACGTTTTCAGTTTTGCATTTAAGTTGATTAATTATGATTGTCATTCTGCAGTTTGCTTAAAACCCTAATTTTCCTAAATTATAAACTTGTTAGGGCTTAAAAGCTTGTAATGTAAGTTTTCTTTAACTTACATGAGTTTGAGTGAGAAAATTGAGATAATAATTGTTGCTATTGTTTTTTTGGTGGAGGGAAGAGGGTGGTGGAGATTTGATAGGAAATAAATGTACAACCGGCATATGGCATCAGCGGCAATTGTTACTCGCGGCGGACAACCAAGTGATAGTGGTGATGCAGTGGTGACTCTTGATCAAGTTCCTAAATGGAGTGATGGAGATTTTAGATATTCTTATGAGATTGAAGATCCTAATTTTCCAAACATGTATTTTCCTGATCCATTAACGTCGTCTTCTGGGGCAGAAAGTAGTGGGAAAGTTTCTAGGTTTCCAGTTGACCATGAAGTTAATTCGAAGATTTATCTTTGGAGAGGTAATCCCTGGAATCTTGAGGTAGATGCTGTTGTCAACTCTACAAATGAGGTAACCAGTTAATAAGGCTGAAGGTTAAAGAAGATCATTAAATTTCCAATTTATATTTGCTATTTTAAAACTTAAGTTTATATTCAAATGCATAGTCAAATGAATTGATGTTATCGACTAAAATATATTTTTGTAATTACAGAACTTGGATGAAGCGCATTGCAGTCCTGGTTTGCATGCTACAGCTGGGCCGGGTCTTGCTGAAGAATGTGCGACATTGGTAACATGACCTTTCTGTTTATAGTAAAAGAACTTGAATGAAAAGGCATTTTTCTATAACATATTGTTGATTTTTGAAAGAATTAAAGAAGTTGATACAACTTTTTTGCTTCACAGGGTGGTTGCAGAACAGGAATGGCAAAAGTTACTAATGCATATGATCTTCCTGCAAGGTGAGTTTTGGTTTATTTTTTTTGTCAAAACAATTTCTTTCTAGCATGTGGAAAATAGAAGCTACTACTTCAAACTTTATTTAAAGGGATCACTTAACAGTAAGAGACTGAAAGATAGTGAATTCATATAGCAATGTCTATCCACCTAAGAAGATAAATAACATCATTTCAGGTAACAAATGCATAATGAGAAAGTACGTTTGCAATTTTGCATATCCATGCACCCACTATATGGTATTCATAAAAACAATGTATTTCTCCAAATTACATTTTTTTCACTTTTCCGCAGGAGAGTTATACATACAGTTGGGCCTAAGTACGCTGTGAAATATCATACTGCAGCTGAAAATGCTTTGAGTCACTGCTATCGCTCTTGTCTAGAACTCCTCATTGAGAATGGGCTTCAAAGGTTGATTCAAATTCATAGACTGCATATATGATTTTATCTATATCATGTAACTTTTGATCTAATCATACCCTGAAATCTGTGAATGCAGCATTGCTATGGGTTGTATATACACAGAGGCAAAACATTACCCTCGGGAACCAGCAGCCCACGTGGCAATAAGTAAGTAGTTTTGATGAACATATTGCAGATAAAATCATAAAAACATGTAAATGTGAATATGCGTATAGAAGTTTTATTGATTAGACATTATTTTGTATATTTGCTTGTATGATACATGTACTCTATTGCTACTTCATTATACAGTACTAATATTAAGTTTATTAGGAACTGTGCGCCGGTTTCTTGAGAAACAAAAGAGTGAAATCTCAGGTGTAGTCTTTTGCTTAACGACAACAAATGATACTGAAATATATAAGAGGTAAGCTGGTGGATGTGTTTCTTTTCCATGTATAGTACATGTGCAATTTCAAATACTTATGAAGCGGACAATTTGGGTTGTGTTTTTATCTAAAACGTCTTGAAACTTGAAATCGCCCAAAGTCGTAGTTATTAGCATACAACTTCCTAAGTCGTTTTAACCAATTAATTAGATTATTATCGAAGAAATACTGTTTCTCGTCATCATAATTAAAGCAGTATTTATCAATAAAAAATGGCTCACAAAGTGTTTGCTGGTAAATCTATTATTGATATGATACTGATGTGAACACATGCACCCTTAATTGCTTTACAAATGTAGATTGCTTCCTCTCTACTTTCCCCGAGATAATAAGGAGGAAGAGATTGCCATTTCCAAGCTTCCTGCTGATGTTGGAGATGAAAATGGTGAAACGGTAATAGACGAACGAAAAATCAGAATAAAACCATTACCAAATATCAAGAAAACTATTCCTAAACCTCCCCGAGCTTCACTAGATGTTCCTGTTAGTGATCAAGGATTGACTAGACGGTGAGTGACCTTAAAACTCAACTTTTTAGCACTTTCAGAATTACAGGGTGTTTGGATTATCATTTCTGACTGATTATCTGAATCAGTTTATGTTTGGCTTAACAAAGTCTCTTCTGATTATGTGATCATAAAAGGGTCAAATGATCAGTTTCATGCCAGCTGCAACACAACTGATTATTTAAGAGTAAAATCAACTTGCCTATTCACCGCTGCTTCTAACATAACTTGCGATAGTTTTCCTCCAAATTCGCAAGAAGTCTACCTTTTGAAAAAATGTCATCTTTGGTCGTTTTATCTATACATTCTTCAAAAGATCAGAGATTGATCATTACTAATGAACATAGTATAAGATAATCAGTCTTAGAAATCACATCCAAACACCCCTTTAACCCATCCATAATGTAGTTTCTACTTCTTGCGAGATACAATTGAGTGAGAATCCCAAAATAAGATATAAAGAATTTAGAAATATAACTTTGTTCATTTGTCTAATCGCCATGTTCTAATGTTCAGATTTATTCTGATGACAGGAACTCTTCATATTTGGAATCATATTTGGATCCCGCTTTCATGTCCATAATTAAAGATCCTGATCAACGACGCACGGAACAATGGGAAAGAACTGCTCGAGCACAAAATGGGTTCAACTTTGCTAAAATGTTAGGGTTTGGTGACCTTGGGGGCCCAGCTCTTTCTGCCGCTGAAGAGTATTCGCTACATTCTAGATACCTCGTAAAAGCAAATTCTCTTAGTCTTTCCGAAATAGCAGAAATGAAGATTCTGTAAGTAGCTCTTGACTTTCAATTGAAGGCGCTTTGTTTTTATGTATTACGTAGTTCTTTGTGAAGACCCACAAAACCTCGCCCATGTTAACTTACGTGGCAACTTTGAACACTTTATGGGTGAATGTATCAGTTTTGATTATGTTCTTTCTCAAACGGGTCAGATGGGTAAACTTAGAGAAGTTGACCAAAATGAAAACAGGGTGAAAGCTGACTGGAGTGCACTCAAACTGTAAAGTATTTTGTTCAATAATTATAATAATTTAGTTCTTGTGATGATATTTATCAGATTAATCATTTATAAAATTCAATAAAGATAAGACAAAAATGCTTGTGGGTCAGCTCAACCTGAGCTAAAATCCGACCCTTCCTTATACACACCCGTTTTAACCCATTACCCAACTCGTCCGCCCTGCCCCGCCCAAAGAACCTCCTCTACTTGAGTACTTATACGCTGTACTTATATTTCAGGTATCGGGGAGGAGTAGACAGTGAAGGTCGCCCAGTAATGGTTGTCGTTGGAGCACATTTTCTCCTCCGATGCCTTGATCTTGAAAGATTTGTTCTTCATGTAGTAAAGGTATAAACAGTTCTTGGCACATGTTCTTCACGTACTTTGACATTTTTGGAGTGTATATAGAACATGAATCATCACTTGGATTTGCAAAATCTCAGGAGTTTGAACCCTTGATCCAGAAACCCTATAGCATTGTTTACTTCCACTCTGCTGCATCTTTACAAGTGTGAGTTCTCTTTTCTCTAGCTCATTTTAATCTGTAAAATGGTTCTTTTCTTTATTTTTTTATTTTTTTAATATAATATATTGGATCATTCACTTTTGGATTCACTTTGTAAATATGTTCTTATGGAGTTACAGGCAGCCAGATCTGGGATTTATGAGGAGATTACAGCAAATACTTGGTAGAAAAAGCCAGCGGAATCTTCATGTAAGCTAAATACCTGGTCTCCTACATCAAAAAACATATATTCCGAGATGAATAAAGTAATATTGTGCACCCAAATCAAAGCTATCAAGTTTAGTTGCAATGCTAATACTTGAGGTGGCAAAGATGAGTTGGTTGGGTAACAGTTCAAAACAGGTTCTGTTGAAAAGCGCTGGGCTGAGCAAACACTTATTTGTTCTTTTCTTTTTAATTAGTCACGAACAATTAGTAGTTTAACTTGCAATCTTTCCAAAAAAAGATGTCAATTGCGGAATGTAGCAGTTCACTTGGGATTGAAGGTGTATCTTAATAATAGATATTGTTTTCAGTAAATTATAGACTTATTGTTTGACTACCTATGTGTCTATTTTCCACACATGCAGGAAATATATATCCTACACCCGACCTTTGGACTGAAGGCTGCCATACTTGCATTGCAACTATTAGTGGATGGCATGGTATGTTGTATACACAAATGTGCTTGAATCTCCATAGCATTTAATTATTTTTTTATTAAAAAAATGAATATTGATTGACAGGTGTGGAAAAAGGCTGTATATGTTGATCGACTTCTTCAGCTTTTCAGATACGTTCCTCGTGAGCAGCTAACAATCCCCGACTTTGTGTTCCAGTTGAGTCCTAATCTCTCCTCGAAATATACTTGTTCTTAAATAGCGTAAGATAAGACCCTGAACTATTGTTTACCATGACAAACACATTTGAAGTTTTGAACACTCTGTAGTGTCGTTTATTACTCTTTTGAACAAGAATAGAACCCTTAAATGAGCAGGTTGGGTAACAGGTCAATTTATCAGTTCAGGTTGGGTTGAAACGCACATACTTTAGTGTCCACTAAAAAAACATTTTAATTGAAGCGTCGTGTCTAAAAACTTATTAATCTAGATAACCGATTTAGAAGGCTGTGTGCATTAAAACATGCTTTTGCACGACTTCAGGCTTTCAGTTCATTTGACACGTTCGCTTTTATAATTTTGTAAGTTCGTAATTATTTGGTTCGAAAGTGCTACATCAATTGGCTATGTGTTTTTGTATTTAGGCACGACTTGGAAGTGAACGGAGGAAAAGGGCTAATTGTGGATCCAAGAACGAAATACGTATACCATCGACCATAGACATTACGTTGTCCTTGCAAGCTCTGGAGAACAGTTCATTAAGACTTCAATTTCACAACGATTGAAAAGAGAAGCCTTTGTGCAGTCTTTCTTTTGCATATCTGCAAAGAAGCTGTTATCACTCGAACATGTGACCTGATAACGGCAATACTAGTTGCCACAAGATTCGCACACGCTCTGTAGCAAAGTTTCTGTTAGATTTCTTCCAAGTTTCGTTCCTTTACAAATGTGAGTTGTGATGTATTTAATTTTTGTGATTTCTTTCTTTCTTCTCCCTGTAAAGTTTTGACATTTAGCTGTATGCAGATCCTTATGATAAATTTGTTATTGTTGGGAACCATGTTGAATAAATTCCAATGGTAATGTAGTAATGTTGTTTTGTTCATTTATACTTATTTTATGTATTTATGGACATACAGTAGGATAAAATCAATAAATAATAAGGTCTAAACTAAGAAACATACACTGGATGTGACTTCCAAACTTCTATTGACTATTGACTATCTGTAACAAGACTTTGGAGAAAATATGGAACTCCGATTTTTGGATGAAATGATTTATTTTAGTTTGTAAAGTTGAATTAAGAAGAAAAGGAAAGACTGATATAGTATCTTTCAACTAATCCGTAAAGCTAGAGATTATATATAATGATAAAACTTTAAGATTTAATCATCAAAATGAAATATCATTTGCCTTGCATACTAATATCATTAGTATTTATTAAGAAAATTATCATTAACTTAAGTATTCCATCAGTAGCTATGTTTTGAGGTGAAAATTACTCTACACACTTTGCAAATTATTATTCCCCTTAACTTCTTTAACAATAGATAATGAAATTTGGCAAATCTATTTGCAAAATAAAATGTTTAGATCGTTTTATGCAAACTATGATTATTTTTTGTGATTTTTAATTTTTAAGTGTGGTTTATTCATCCATAAGTTGACCTTTTGATATTGGACCTTTAAGAGATGTTTTAGTTTTAATTTAAATTTTAACTATTTTGTGAAAACGTCTATATTTATAGGTATTTTTAATGGGATATCATACAAGTATTTCGTACATCATCAATTTTTATACGTACACTATTAGTTGTGTTTATAATGTTGTGTACTATAATATCACAAAATACAATAAGTTATAAATAGATAAAATTTAGTGGTGTACGAAACATCAATCATACACTTTACATTCGATACTGTTAACATAAAGAGTAACAAAATATTTACATAAGTATCTCCCTAATTTTTGTATTCAACATATAATCTCTCTATTGCATTTGAATACAAAACTTATTTGCTCTAATGCCACACATAATTTAACCATTATGTTTTTATATTTTTAAACAAATTTATGATATCAGGTAAAAGAAAATTTTGAAAATATTTATTACTTTTTGTTAGAGTATTTAAATAACTTTTCATTGTTAGATAATAACAATGTATTTTCCTCTTTTCAACGTGTAGATATCGGGTAAAATCATTTTAAGGATATATAAGGATACTTATATAATTGTTTTTTATAAGAAAAAGATTGATACATCTGAA
Organism: Logfia minima; assembly: GCA_963921325.1. Lineage (NCBI taxonomy): Eukaryota > Viridiplantae > Streptophyta > Magnoliopsida > Asterales > Asteraceae > Logfia > Logfia minima. The sequence continues at coordinate 24,520,317 of OY992766.1, forward strand.
CTTATAAATTTAAAAATTTAATTGGTACAAAATGATTAATAAATACATGAAAAAGTAATAAGTAGAATTCACGTGTCAAATTATGTTTATGTTTTTAGTCTTATTTATTATTATTACTCTTTTTATAAATCATAATATCGATATCGATGTAACTAGCTATTTTATTGTTACGCGGAAAATTAGTTCCCCAAATTGTAGTAAGATCTCTAGTCCACACAGCAGTTCGATATACACCAGTTAATTTCTGAGGCTCAAACTCAAACTCAAACACAAATCAAACCCCCAATACTTTTTAGGGTTCCATTCTTCGGTATTCAAATTTAATCAATTTCAGTTTCCTGTTTTCTCATAGGTATTCGCACTTCTCTCCTATCTAAATTAACAGTTACCTGCATCTTTTAATACGGAGCATTTGATTTCATTTTTTATGTATTAATTACACTAATATAAATCAAATTTGCTCCAGGTTCATATATATACGTACAACTATACATACAACAGGGCAAATCGTAGTTATCTTTAAGCAAAGTAACAAAAGTTATAATTTTTAGTATGTCAGTGACTACCATAACAGCATCTACAAATAGTAGTGTGTGTGGGTCTGCTAATGCTACAAGAAAATGTTTGAGACTGAGGAGAAGTCACATACTCTTTGGGACCAAAAAACGATACCTTTCGAATCAAAGTGTACAAAACTTTTGGTTTGCGAGCCCCTCAAATGAATGTGGACAACGATGTATACGTGTTGAAGCGGGTTGGCTTTTTAAAGGAGGAGGTGAGCAGGGTTCAGATGCGAGATTAGAGCGTAGCGAGAGTGCTAACGAAGATATATTGATTTTTTTTTACCAGTTGGATTTGGCTACTAGAGTGCAGGTAGTCACACTGACACACTTCATTCATTGTAATCATTGTTGTTGTATGGTTAGGTACTAGGGTTTGTCTAAAGGTGGCATGTTGGACGTGTTGGGCTGGTTGGGTAATTGGTTGAAATGGTTTGGGTTGAGAGCGGTCAGTTTTTGAGTACCGGTCGGTTGGGTTGACCCGCAAACACTTACTTTTTCCATTTTAAAACTAGTTATGTAAATATGAAACTGTTTATTATGATCATATTAACAATCTTCTTATAATAAGAATCTAAATCTTTAAAATAGACCTGAGGTAACTTTTAACTTGTTTTCCTTTTGGCTAAAGTTTTTGATTTGACACGTTTGAGATACACACAACCCCAATCGACCATTTCCTTAAGTAAATGGGTTGTAATGGTCACATGACATTTAATGCATTGTATTTTTCTTGTTGTTGTCGTTGTAAAGATTAGATGTCTTTTAAGTAGATTCGTTCACTCAAAACTGTGAATTTGCTTATCAAGTTCTATGTTATCTTTTATTTGCAGTATGCATTGAATTTGGAAGAGTATGATATTGCAAAACAATTGAGAAACAAGCTCAATGAGGTTTGATTGTCTAATTATAATCTTGTTTCTCTCTTCTTCCCATATTTGTTGGAACATATTATTTGGCATGTAGTTTAACAAGTTGTTTGACTACTTATTAGATATAACCAAAAAATTACACTCATAAAAAAACAGATATAAACAGAAATTTTGGACCCAAATTAGCATTTATCAATTTGCATGTAAATATGGCAACAGTAAACTGGTAATTCACATAGCCATATAAGTTTTCTATGCTATGGTTTTATAAGGTTGAAGTGGAAGTTATCAAGCAGCGAGAAATGAAGAGGGGATCGTCTTCAAAGAGTGAAGCTCAAGACAAGGGTATAAGCTTACTGCGTTTGCGGTGAGTTTGACACATGTTTTTTGTAGCTTAGTTGGTGTTTGAGGTTTTTATAGTTCAATGTCACAAACTGTGGTAATTTTGGTGGTATTCTTTTCATTTGCTTATATTAATTCTTTTGCAGAGCAGACCTGCAGAATGCAATAGAAAATGAAAACTATTCAATGGCGGCTGAAATACGTGATCAGATTTCTGAGCTGGAGGCAGATTCATTGGCTGCAACAATAAAGGCCCAAGCCTTTGAAAACGCTCAATTTGAGTTTCGTTTAGGCCAGAAAGTGAGGCACAAAAAGTTTGGTATGCATTTCTCATATCTTCTGCTCTTTTTTCTTTTTCCCTTCAGATGCTATTAGTATTTTAGTATAACTATATGTGGCAAAATGGGTGGGTCAGGGAACTGATCAAAACAATCATTTAGATGCAGCTCTAGCCAGGTTGGATAAGTATTTCTTGTCCAAAATGTTCTTATTTTTTTCATAAATAAACAGTGTTAAAAATGATTTCAAACTATAATATTGCAATGTCAATCTAATATATTGTATAAAGCAATTGAAGTGGTTGTATGCATTTAAATTTCACGTTGGGCGACTTTCGACTCGTTAGTCCCATTTAACCTACTACAGTACTTTTTTGACAAAATTAATACATTGCCCAATATTAACCCTTGCATAAGTCAATGTGAGGAACTGTGACCTTAATAACATTAAAGTTAACCTTCTTTCCTCTATTTCGGATTGTGAAGGACATGGTTGCTAACATAAAAGTCCCATTTAACCTACTACAGTACTTTTTTTGACAAAATTAATACATTGCCCAATATCAACCCTTGCATAAGTAAATGTGAGGAACTGTGACCTTAACAACATAAAAGTTAACCTTCTTTCCTCTATTTTGGATTGTAAAGGCATGGTTGCTAACATAATTTTGTTACTGGTTGATGAGAAAGCATTACCAGAAATGCCCGTTTATTAACCATTTGGCCACACTTTTCATTATTCTTTTCCTGTGCCATCTTTGTCCCTTTTATTTATTTTTGCTGGGTAAATTTGGTCAGATTAATTATGTTGGATATGTCTTTCTCCAGTTTTTAACTTCAGCAAAAGCTCATTAAGTAATGGTAATTATTTCTTATTAAATATGTAAAGTAAGCTGGGAGCCTTTTCTTCTAGCATTTATCAAATGCATGAATTCCCCTCTTAAATCCAAAATCCCAAATAAGTTGCTCAACTATTTTCTAAAACTTAGTCTTGTGATCATAGGGTACAGAGCCGTGGTTTGTGGAATGGATCCAGTGTGCTGTGAAACAAGCTCATGGATGGAAAATGCACTTGTTGACCAGTTGACCCGTGGTGCTGATCAGCCGTATTATCAGGTCCAGAACTCCTCCCTGTATCTCTTGGTTTTCATTCCAGATCTCATCCATTTCGTTTTTATTTTTATTTTTTCAACTTCTCAAATGGGTTGTCTACATGGAAGTTCCAAGTTTGTGTTTGTTACTTTTTGTGTATCATCTATTTTTATGAACAAAGAGAGGGTTTTTAGTCTTTCTTCACCTACTTTATTGCAGGTTTTGGTTGATGTACATGAAGACCCCAATCTGTTGGTAGCATATGGTAAGTAGCTGATTCTTGATAATATTTTTCCTCACATAATTATATAAACTATCTGCATTGTTCGAACTAAACTTTATACGATTTCTTTTAGTTCTTTCATGTCATTGTCCTCATGGATGAACTTTATCCTTGTACTATCTACTAACTTAGTTGGTACAACATTAACTTGGAAAAGAATATTTTTTTTCAAGAAATACTCCGAGTTTTTTATTCCTCGTGCTTGACTTTTGGTTGCAAAGTAACCATGATCTGTGAAAAGGAGCAAGTTAAATGTATAAAAATAAAAGAAAAAACGTATGTCTTTCAATGTGTGCATTTCCAAATTTTATTTGAAATTGAGAATTTGCGCAAACTGCAGTGTTCTATTTTTAACAATTTCATCAGAAAATGATGACTAATATACTTTTTCAAGTTAACTTATGATGTATCTTGCATTTTATTAGTTCCAGAAGAAAATTTACTGGCCCCAGAAGAACTGGATAAGGTAACTGTTTCTAACTTCCTATTTTGATTCTATGAAAGCACAACATGATAATCTAAGGACCTTGGAATAATGCTGACAAAGGATGTCTAGTTGTCGAATATGTTAACTATATGTGGCAAAATCAAGATGCTTTGGTCAGCGGGCTGGGTAATGGGTCAAAACGGACTTTTTTAGTTTGGATTGACCAACAAACCCTTCCTTACCAAATTTATTGGAATCTTACAAATAATTAGAGTTCTAAATATGGTTACATAGACTATATGATTCCAAACATAATCATTACATGTGGTAAAGTGAGTTATGAAGTTTTTTATGCATTTCTATACACTTCATGACTTTCAACCCTTTTGAACCCCGTCTCCTTCAGCTTAACCCATTTGAGCCATTAGACATAAAACATAACCCAAATGAACCCATTTATAGATAAATGAGTCAAAATTGCCTCTTATAATCTTAATGTTTACAACTTGATTAACTGTGGTGCAGGCCAGGTTTGATCACCCGTATGCTTCCTTCTTATTCTATGGTATGGATTCAGCTGGAGACTTTATTCCAGTGAAGCAGTTGCGTGAGAAGTACAATAGACCAAGACACGAGGTGCCATATGATCCACAAGATGAGGGTACCGGGGATGATGCTTGAACAGATGAAATCCAAGCTGTCGATGTGGACACAACTTCATGGATTGTATAAATACCATGTATATAGCTTTTCAAGATTAACAAGTCGAATGTTGGAATTTATTATCCAAATAATGATTTTGGCAAGATAACCCAAAAGATGACAAGTTCAACCTTTGATATCTTGTTGTGGAGTCAAACTATATTATAGTAAAAGTTTTTACAGTATTTGGTGTTGGCTCCTCTTAAGATTGCTTATGCATTCAACAACACACTAGATTACGGTCAAGTGTATTCTTCAACATCTCAAGGGTACCTCCTCTAATTGCTTGACTATTCGACGTTCTTCTGATCTTGCCTTACATGCCTATGAGGAAGTTAATATGGCAACCGATGTGGGCTGGTTGCTGTAATGATCGTCGATCTACTACTAGCTATTATGTTTTTCTTGTACCCAACATTGTTAGATGGAATTCCACAAAACTTAAATGTTGCTAGATGCAACACTAACTTCTTTTTTCAGAAAAAACACGCACAGTAATGAAAAACAAATTTCATTTTAAAAATAAAAAATATAACATGAAACAGAACTTACACCCATATATTAACAAACAAATCTTTGTCCAATTACTCAGTTTTTCTCAACCTATTCGGAAAAAGCACTACTGATTCTAATGGTAAAAGATCTTTAATTTGGAAGACTTAATTTTTTCTAAAAAAAAAACTAGCATCAGAAATACTCCTAAGCATGAATTTTATACATAACTAAGTTTCATTAATAAGATAAAAATTCAAATAAAATGATAAAAAAAACTTAATGAATGGAAGAACCAATAGAATTGTTTCATTTCAAATATCCACTTTCAACATTTTTGTTTTTGAAATTAAATATCTCATAAACCGTAAGTCAATAAATTATTAAAATTACACCTTTAGAATCAGCATCATTTTATCTTTAATTAGAGATCTCACATGATATACTGTTGGCCCTTTTTTGTCAAAATAATAAAGTTAACTATTAACAACATATGTAAGTGAACAATAAATTCAAGTTTAAAGTTTTTCTTTTATTGATTTAAGTCAAATAATACTTTACAAAGTTTACTGGGGAAATAGACAAGACAAACTAGTCTAAGTAAACTAACTTGTGAAAAATTTGACCCCGACAGATCAGCAGCGAATAGATCGCTGCTGATGATCAGTGATCAACACTTAAATAAGTGAGGCACTTGGTTAGCTGACAGACAGGAAGATGCTTGAATAAAAGGTCGAAGGTGAATACAAAATTCAGGCAGAATACAAAATTTTGAACATTAAATATGGTAATTGAATATAGTATTTATAGTCACATAAGAGCGACTAAAACCTACACGTGTCAATACCATATTCGTTGGGTACATAATGAAACTTTTAATGTAATGGATGTGACATTACATCCTAGGAATAAAGTTTACTGTTTATTTTATTACTAGGTTACAGAAAAGGTACAATGAATTAAATGCATAGTACAATAAGTGAGCGTACATATCTTTTGAAAGATTTGCACGCCTTATTTTATACTCCATATAAGTTGACCTTCTTTGTACATTGGGAATTTGTCAAACCCAATGTACTTAACAGATTCAGGCTTGATCCACCGGTTAATAGAGTAGTCTTTATTTCCACTTCAGCGAACTACTCTCTGTCTCTGTCTTTAGTCTTCGACTTCAACAGATGCTTCAAGTTCTTGACAGCATCATGCATGTGTAACTTCTTCAGGTGACTAAGTATTTATCAGTGAGTGATATATACTCTATTAAATCCTAAGTTACAAAGAGAGAGAGTCACTGCTAACAAATGCAGTGACTTGAATAGACCATAGATATATTCTAAGTATTGAAGAGCGCACTGTCCAGGTTAAACAATGAACATTTTTCTAAGTCTATTTTAGTGTTACTGCTAACAGATGCAGCGACATATACAACACTTAGTATATTTTATCATCTATTAATTACATGAGTGGGGTCATTGACCCAACATATACTTTCCACGATTTGTTTTCTTTCTATTTCTAATGGTTTTAAAATTTTGTAATGTTAAATCACAATACTAAATAATAATAATAATAATCACATGCGATTATATCTCCAATCAAATTTTAAATTCAAATCATTGATGATTTTAAAAAATTAAATATACAAAACTAAGTTGTAATCGCATGCTATTGAACATTAAAGTATCAATCACATGTGATTAAAGAGTAATCAAATACACAATCACATGTGACTATATGCCAAATCATATATGATTAAATATCAAACTAGCAATCACATGCGATTTTTGTTGAAAATAAATGTAATTTTTAAAATTTTATTTATAATATTCATTCACGTGTTAATTTAAAATATACCATAAATAAATAATCGTGTACCAATTTTAACTTTTTATCATAAATCATATGAGATTATATTTTTAAGACCTGGCAAAACAAACCTTCGTCGGAAGTATAGGTTGTGGGATCTCTTATTAAAGATACAAAAGTGCTAATTCCAAATATGTAATCTTTATAATTTATTGATATACTGTTTGTGAGATATTTAATTTAAAAGTTAAAGTGAAAATAAATTTTGTAATGAAATAAAGCAATAATTCTTTTATTGTCTACTTTTTTCACATTTTTATTTGAATCCATCTCTCACTAATAAATTCCTTCATCATTTCTATTTTTTTACAATGATTGTGACAGATATTATTAATAGAAATAATAAAAGCAAGATTCATGCATGTATTTGTAGTTTGTTTTTAAAGTCGGTCGGTCAACTACTAAGAATGAAACGCAGAAAAACAATTCAGCTGCCGCCTTTTATCAAAGTCAACTAAAGTTGATCAAAAATTCTCTGCAAGAAAATTCCAAAATTCCAATAGTGATGGGGACATCTTATCGACGAGGGTGCGGGTGCCGTATGTCGTCACAGAATCGTTAAACTTTCATTTTAGTTGATAAAAATAAATTTTGTTATTATTGTTTATCGATCAACTTCACTTAATAAGATTAGGTTTGTAAATAAAAGTATATATATTTACATAAGACTGTGTAGAATTTAATACATAAAACAATCAAATAATCATGAAAAAACTATTTTCTTTCCAGTGAAAAAAATCTTTCAAAAACTTTCAACACATATATATACAATCTCATGAAAAGGCTTTCAGACAATAACTAAATGTAATAGAAAGAAATTTCAAACAGACCTTTTTTAACATGAAAAACCTCCTAAAAAATTCGCATTCGAATTGTTATCATTGTAACTTATATGATTTTAATTCTTTTCTTGTCTATCTAATAGGTCTTTCACAATTTTCCAAAGCCACACCCCTTAAACAAACACCTTATATAATTTTTACTTATTCCTATTGGCATTCCCACATATTAACAATATAAATAAAATTAATTACTTATCATCTATATATCATTTATCTATTTTAAATTATACTATAAAAATACATAAAAAAAAGGCAAACTATGATGAGCAATATTAATTAATAAATATAAATAAAATTAATTACTAGAGTATATATTATTATGTACTTTGAATTATACATGTATAAGGAATAAGTTATAGTAGGGTTAAGAAGTAAAATAAAATAGAACATCGATTATACTATTTATGTACCTTCAAATTTATATATATAGGGGAAGGATCCATAGAGAAACTTCAAAATTTGGGGAAGGAGGGAAGTAAATCTTAGCCCTTGATTTTTTTTATTAAAAAAAGTTTTTAACATTCATTGGTGATGAATGTTAAATTTTGAAATTTTTTTGTAATTTTTAAAATTCATTTATGATGAAATCAATGGTTGAGATTTGCTTCCCTCCTTCCCTAATTTTTTGCTTCCCTATTGATCCGCACCCTATATATATACCCATATGAGAAAAATTCAAATAAGAATGTTAAAAAAGTATAGAATAGAAGAACCAATAAGATTGCTCTATTTCAAATACTCACTTCCACATTTTTCTTTAAAATTAAATATCTCACAAACGTACGTCAATAAATTATAAAAATTACATATTCGGAATCAGCGTCATTTTATCTTCAATTAGAGATTCCACAAGCTATACTTTTGACGAATTTATTTTTTTTCTATTTTTTAATGGTTTTTAAAAATTCGTAATGTTAAATCACATGATTTAAGCACTAAATAATAATCACACGCGATAAATCTTCAATCACATGTGATTTTAAATAATAATCATATATGAATTATCACATACTGGTAAGCTAATCATCAACAATTTTTAATTGAAAATCACATGTGATTTAACATTACCAATTTTAATTTTTTTTATTATAAATCACATGTGATTATATTTTTAAGACTCGCAAAAAAAAAAAAAAAAGTTCGTCGGAAGTATAGCTTGTGGGATCTCTAATTAAAGATAAAATAACGCTGATTCCGAATATGTAATTTTTATAATTTATTGATGTACGGTTTGTGAGATATTTAATTTTAAAGAAAAAGATGGAAATGAGTTTTGTAATAAAATGGAGCAATTCTATTGGTTCTCTCATTCTCTACTTATTTAGCATTTTTTATTTGAACCACCCAATATACATATCTATATATATATATATATACTAAAGGAGAATAGAAGCTTGCTCTAGAATTTGCCACGTTGGCAAAATGCCACGTGACGGCTTCTCATAATTTTAATATAAATAATTATTTAACTTTAAAAAATAATCTAAAAAATAGATTTAGATAATGTTATATAATATTTGAATATAATATTAATTAATTAAAAAATTTATGAATCCTGCTCAAACACTAAATGGAAAATAGTATTAAAATATTAAATTTATAAAAATTACGAGTATAAAAATTGTTTAACTTAAATTGCCACAGGTTTAAATCTAGTTATATATATACAACACCGTAGTGTTTTTAATGTATGATTATTTTATAAATAATAATAATAATATCGGTGAAAATCAATCTCACATGTTGAAAAAAAAATATATATATCCATATAAATTCACTATTTTACAGGTTAAACTCTCTATTATCAATTATTTTTTGAATAAAATCTAATCTAAAACTTATATGTAATATCGATCATTTATACTCAAAAGTCAAAACTTAAAAGGTTAATAACATCTAAGAAACCGTTACAAACTTTTCAAGTTCATAAGCATCTATTGTCGTTCGAAGTTTCAAACCAAACATTTTTCAACAAAAAATAATAATAATAATAATAATAATAATAATAATACTTACATATGAAAACTCGAAAGTTAGTATCATTCATTTCCTTCTACTTGGTACGTAACAGCAATCATCAGCTCCTTCTAAACTTTCTTGCTTAAATTATTACCCTTTTTTGTTCCAGATTTACATCACAATTAAATAAAATAAAAAAATCATGTCTTCCATAGTTCATATTTCTCTCCAAGAATTGTCCTTGGCAACTAACAACTTTGCCAAAGAAACAGCTATTGCAAACGGCGGATTTGGGAAGGTTTATAAAGGTGAGTCTGAAAAGCACGGTATCATCGCCATAAAGCGGTTGGATCGTGGGCAAGGCCAAGGTGACCATGAATTTAAAACAGAGATTACTCTGCTTTCAGAATATAAACATAAAAACATCGTTTCTCTTATTGGATATTGCGATGAAGATGGCGAGAAGATACTTGTTTATAAGTATGAAAGCAAAGGGAGCCTCAACAAACATTTAAAAAGCAAAGATCTAACTTGGATCCAACGACTTCAAATATGTATAGACGCTGCTCGAGGGTTAAAGTACCTTCACGATGATGTGGGACCACAAAAGAGAGTTCTTCACCGCGACGTAAAGAGTGCAAACATCCTACTGGATGAAAATTGGAATGCCAAAATTTCTGATTTTGGATTGTCAAGAATAGGCCCTGCCGATAAGCGGTCTACTTTTCTGTTCTCTAATGCTTGTGGCACAGTTGGATATATTGATCCCGAATATTTAATTACCGGTTATTTGTCGAAAGAATCTGATGTTTATTCTTTTGGAGTTGTATTGTTTGAAGTTCTGTGTGGAAGGCCTGCAGTTGTTACAGCCTACAAGGACGAGCGTCAATTTTTAACTATTTTGGTCGAAAAACATTACAGAAGACGATCATTAAATGAGATTGTTCTTTCAGATATACGAGATCAAATTGATGCAGCGTCATTACTTACGTTTTCAACTGTTGCCTATCAATGTTTAAAGAATGGAAAAGGCGAACGTCCGACGATGAAGAAAGTGGTCGAGAAGCTAGAGAAAGCTCTTAATAGTCAACAAGTAAGGTTTTTATGTTATATACTCCCTTTTTTTTTTAACGTCAAAGACATTATTAATTACTTTTATTACAATTAATAATTAATTATGCTTATAGACAATTAGATATCAACCTTTTCTTTTACTATCTGACCATAATTTTTACCCCCAACCCCTAATTATTGCATTAACCACAAACCTTTTCTTTGCCTGATTTCTAGAATACGTTTGGTTATTTGTAATAGGAATCAAGTGCATCACTGTATTTTGATGTGTACGATGATTTTAGTCAAGAGGATGATGACAACTTTGGTGCTCTTTATCAAGGACAATCAGGGTAATTATTCTGAAACCGATGTTATCACTTACCCATGAAAAATGACAAATTAAGATGCTCAATTTTTGACAAAAACGACGAGGACTACAAAATATATTGACAGTTGGTATGTCATGTAACGCCCCTAAAGCTTAAAACAATGTACTAGTCAGATATTTTCATGTTTCAATTAAAAATCATGATAAAAGGTATTGGTTAATTTCAACTTTAAGCGTATAAGAGGCTCAAAGTTCTCTTTTCATAATGATGTGTGACAAATTGTTACATGTCAGCCGCAAATTATGAAAAAGTACAAGTTAGATACAAATTTCACGGAATAGTAAATTTCTTACATAGATAATGACCTTGGCGATATATATGTTAATATCACATGGAAAGGAAATCTCTCTGCCTTTTCTTATAAAAATAATTTTATCAATCAATTATTTACATCATTTCATTTATAATGGAGGTACAAAAGTTATACATTTGTCTTTTTGAAATTCATTAACAGATATAGTTGTATAATAAATTGTTTCTATACTAACTCCGATATAACGTACTGAGTCAACAGGTCATTGGCATCTTCTTCTCAATCGTTCATTCCTGCCTCTTCCTCTACGTCGTGGAATCATGATGTGTATATCAGTTATGGACAAAATGATACCCGCTATAGCTTTGCGGATCATCTCTACTTGGCTCTTGTACGACGAGAAATTCACACATTGTTGAGTGAAAACCCACTCTTCAGGGACGAAGAGATTTCTCCGGCCAGCTCAAAGGCGATCAAAGAATCACGGATAGCCATTGTCATATTCTCACCAAGTTATGCTCGTTCTTCTTGGTGCTTGGATGAACTTGCACTTATTATGAAAAATAGAGATGAGAGAGGCCAAATAGTTATGCCGATATATTTTCACGTCAAATCATCACAAGTGAGGGATCAAACACATGAATACGCAGAAGCATTTGCCTGGCATGAGTTGAAGAACAACAAAAAAGTTAAATCTTGGAGAGAAGCACTTGCGGATGCAGCTAACCTTCCTACTGGTTGGGACATGGACTTCAGGTGATTTTTTTCTTATATTTCTCATGATTTATATTCATATATAACATCCATCATTATGCAATGTGCAGGCATGAATCAGAAGTCTTCAGAGAAATTGTTGAAATAATTTCATATAGATTGCTTAGCTTAATGCCAAGTGCTGAAGAAAGTCGTGGAACAAGTGCCAATACAGATTTAATTGGAATAGAGACCCGAATGGAAGATTTTAAACCACTTCTAGAAGTTGAGTCAGGTGGTGTTCGCATGGTTGGAATATATGGGATGTGGGGTAGTGGTAAATCTACTCTCGCATCTTCAATTTATGACGAAATAAGTCATGAGTTTGAAGGTTGCTGCTTTGTCAACAATATTCAAGGCGAATCAAGAATGCATGGCTTGAAAACATTACAAGAGATAATTCTCTCAAAAGTTTTGAAGTCAAAAGTGACATTGAAGAGCATTAAACAAGGGATATACATGATGGACAGAAGATTACGCCATAACAGTTTTCTAATTGTCCTTGATGACGTTGACCACATTGACCAGCTAAAGATGTTAGCTGGATCACTCAACTGGTTTGGTGAAGGAAGTCGAATAATAATCACCACTAGAAACCAAGATCTATTGACTGCTCACAATGTCAATATTACACGTGAAGTCAGGATGTTAGATGTTAAAGAGTCTATCAAGCTCTTTAGAAAGCATGCATTTGGATCAGCTGGTAGACCCACAAAAATTTCTCGGAAGGTTATACGGAATATGGTTTCTAAATTCAGTGGGCATCCGTCAGCACTTATAAGTTTGGGCTCTTTTCTACATGGCAAAGACATGAGCGAGTGGATGAGTATTTTGGCTAGATTAGAAGGTATCCCAGATGACGAAATTCTGAAAAAGTTCAAAAGTGGTGATGATGGAGTAAAGCTTATGTTTTCAGAATTAAGGCCTTTGGAACAAAGACGTGGCAACGAAGATAAGCGATTGTTTTCATTTTTCTGTAGCTGTTGGTGAATATCCCACAATATGTCTGGGAATTAAGTTCACTTTATATCATGTGATATTGGAATGCATGTATTTCTTGTAACAATTTCTAATTTTTGTGCTTCTGGCGATATCTTAAGGAAGGTCCAAATGTGTTGCTGATCATGGCTAGGTTTCATTTTTCAGTACGTTTTTGCTTTTGTAGCTGAAAAGTATAATTTGTTGCAGATTTTGCATTTATTCATGTCATTTCTAGAGAACATATATGCATATGGCTTCTTCTCTGGGTAAAATCCAATTAGGATCATCCAATGCACACTTACCTAACTTTTATCATGTTTTTGAATGTTTCTCATGATAACTTACTTTGCTACACTTGATAACTTTTATCCATTTTTTGTATTTGTTTTTTAATGTTTCTCATGATAAATTATGGTCTAACAATCTTGTAGTTCTCATGTGTTTATCAATAAATCTTTTGATCATTCTAATTTGATCAACATCCTTGTGTGGTGTGGAAAAGTTTTCTTGGTTATACTACAGTACAGATCGAATACAAGTATTGAATTCGTATGTGGGACCGGGTAGAAGACAAAGAATTGGGTCAAAAGAAGTAAAGATTGAGTTCTCAAAAATGTTAATTCAAGAATGCATGGCTTGAAAAAGTTACAAGAAAAAATTATCTCAACTGTTTTGAAGAGAAAACTGATGTTCAGGGAACACAGAACATGGAATAGAAGATTATGTTATAACACTGTTTTAATTGTCCTTGATGACGTTGACCACTTAAAGATGTTAGTTGGATCGTCTAACTGGTTTAATGACGGGACGTCCAACATTGTACTTAAACGCCTCAACAGATAAACATATAAGACGGGCGATTATTGTTGTTCAAATAAGAAGACAATTATTATTTTCTTCAAATTGTATTCTTTTTATCCTCAACTTTAACTTGATTATCTAAAAGAATATAGTTCTATTTTTAATTTTATTTTATAAATAATTCCTAATTAAATTCAATAAAATGTAAAAGAAGATGCACACTTTTTTAATATAATTATTTGATATTTGATTCTACTATAGAAAAATAAAAGAAAAACTATTTGATGCAACTAAAACAAACATAAATTAGTTTGATGCCTTTTGAGTAAAAGAAAAAAAGGAAAAAAAAGAATTTATTTGATGCAAATAACAAAAACTAAATATTTTATTAATTCGATCAAGTTATTTATTGATTAAAAAAAATTAATAACAATTTAATTATCACACGTTCAATTTTTATTTATTTTTTCATTTCAACTTACTTTTACATGTTTTAATCCTTTATTTTTATGTGACCAATTAAAAAAAATTATTATGACATATTATCACATGTTGATAATTTTAAAATTATCAAAAATCAATTTAATCTCTAGAGTTTCATTTAAGTAATTATTTTACTCTCAAACCCTTATATATATATATATATATTTCAAACCAATTTATTATAATATTTTTGCATTCCAGTTTAACATTAATAATTGTTATCTCACATACTAAAAATGCATATCTTTAAGACATCTCATATATAATAGTGTACCTTCATTATAAATATTTTATTGTAAAATTAGGATATTATACAAGAAAAAGTTATAAATTATATTTTTGTCAAAATAAAACATTATAAAAGTATTGAAATGACAATGCACTTAATTTATAAGCATTTATATTATATACACCTAAATATCCAAAACGATATATGACATAATATAACATAGATCTAGGTTCAAATAAGAAACCTAAATATCGTAGGAACGTAGGAAATGACTGTAACTTCATTTTTAAATATTTAAAACATGTTATTTCACAAAATTTTCTTCATAGATCCTTATTCAAATAACTTTTAGAAGCTATTTTTAAAATAGAAAAAGTTTTCGACCTTTTTTCTTTTTTTAATTATTTTTTTTTAATTTTTTTATTCATAATAATCACATTTATAACTGGATAATCATATGAAAAATATGTGATTATCAAAACCCTGTTTTGTGATTATCTCGAACACATAATAATCACATTATATTAGAGAATAATCACATGTGATTATCAAGTTATATTTTGTGATTATCTTGAATAATCACAACAGTAACGACTGTAAAAAAAGTTCGAAAAAAAAAGTTAATATATTTTATTAAATTTTTTATCATAGCTTGCAAAAGTTATTTTAATAATAATCATTGAAAAATTTTTAAACAAAAATGTGTTTTGGATATTTAAAAAGTGATTTCAAAGTCATTCTTACATTCTCACGATATTTATGTTTTTTATTTGAACCCTCCCCATATCACATATATATATATATATTAATTTACAATGTATTTGAGTTTATAACAATATTCATATTTATTATTTTGATTAAAACATACAGTCAATACAAATATTGTCTAAAAAAACCTTTTGTTAAAATAGCCAATCATTTAACATGTAAATAACCAAGTAACTAATGATACTTTTTTTCTGAAATACATAACTTTAAATTTAGTATATTAAAGTAATAAATAATAAAATAAAACGAAGTTAAAGGGTTAAATAAAAAAAGAAGTTCAAGAGTAACACCGATAAGTCAATGAAAGTTTGGATTGATTAAGCTTTCATTTGGATTGATTAAGGTTCTGTACCGAGGTTCCTGGCAGGGCCTCATAATGCTCAGCTATGACAAGACTTGTAAGTTGTAAAACCTTCTGCTAAACGGTTGCGACTTTTCCTGCCACGGGAAGACCCTATCGCTGATGTATCTGTTCAGCGGTCAATCTTCGAGGACCCAAGCTTATGAGGATAATCAGTGCAGGGGTATTTCATTAGAATATGTGGGATGTGGGGTAGTGGTAAGCCTACTCTCGTATCTTCATGTTATGACGAAATAAAACATGAATTTGAAGGTTGATGCTTCGTCAAAAATATTCGAGCCGAAACAAGAATGCATGGCTTGAAAACGTTACAAGATAAAATTCTTACAAATGTTTTGAAGTCAAAAGTGACGTCAGAGAGCATTCAACAAGGAATGCACATGATGGAGAGAAGAATGCGTCTTAATAATTTTCTAATCGTCCTTGATGACGTTGACCACATTGATCACCTACAGATGTTAGCTGGATCGCCCAACTGGTCTGGTGATGGAAGTCGCATAATAGTCACAACAAGAAACCAAAATCTTTTAAATGTTCACAATGTCAATATGACACATATTGTCAGGATGCTAGATGTTGAAGAGGGTGTTAAGGTCTTAAGTAAGCATGCATTGAGAACAGGTAGACTTGTAAATGGTTATGAAGAGGTTTCACGAAATATGGTTTCTAAGTTTTGCGGGCATCCGCTAGACCTAATAAATTTGGGTTGTTTTCTAAAAGGCAGAAACATGAATGAGTGGATGAGTATCTTGGCTACATTAGAGGATATCCTAGTTAATGAAATTCTGGAAAAATTCAAACCTCAAGGTGACGATGGAGTAACGAGAGATTTTATGTCTTGGATGGTTACTGAGTTGCTTTCAAGAATGCAAATAGATTGACAGCAGTTATTAAAAAGAGGGCTAGTTTTTCATCTTTAAGAAATGGGGTTGTCGCATATAACAATTGTGGATTGTATTATAGTCAAATTTTAATGCAATTTTCAATTTGCCATTTAAACAATTACACCCTCTGGCTAGTGTTTATATATATAACCCATATAGGCCATGCGGTACACCAGCTTCGTAAGTAAAAATGTATGATATGTATGTGAAGCATTGAATCTTAGAACACACGACATTCATCCATCTTTTGTTTAGTCATATGGAAATTTATCAGATCACAAGTTTTACGAAACGTTAAGCACAATACTCTGGGACATTGAACTTGAACAATCTTAAACGCCTAAACACCTAAATCCATAAGACAGGGCAAGTATTGTTGTTAGCCTAAAACTAAGGGCTGAATGTGTATGTTAAAAAAAAAGAAAAATAAATTGTTGGAAACTAATCTTTCCCTTTCTATATCCGAGAAATGGTTAATAGGAAGCAGATGCATTTGGGCTGTCAAATTAACTGTACACAACTACAAATTATATTATAGGAACGACAAATAACACCCAAAATGACACAATACATGCCTTTATTTCGATCATGTTCCAGTATACGAACACTCACACAACTTCATGCTCATCTTCTTGTCACAGGCCAACATACAAGCCAACTTGCTTCCACAAAACTCATCGAATCATACGCCCAAATGAACTCTTTACATTCCGCAAACCTTGTATTTCAATCCTTCCATACACCAGACTCCTTCATGTACGGTGTACTAATCAAACACTACGTTTGGTACGGATTATATAAACAAGCTATTACGTTATACTGTAACATGTTACAAAAACTAACCCTCATTAGTAGCTTCATATTTCCATCTGTTTTAAGAGCTTGTTCCAGTTTTGGTGATCTGGTTCTTGGGAAAAGTGTTCATGGGAGGATAATTAAACACGGGCTTGAGTCAGATCGTGTGATTCGGACGTCGTTGTTGAGTATGTATGGTGAAGCGTCGTGCTTGGATTACGCACGTAAAGTGTTTGATGAAATGCCTGAACAAGATGTTGTGTCTTGGAGTTGTGTGATTTCGATGTATGTGCGTAATGGGAAGGCTAGTGATGGGTTTAAGTTGTTTTGTGAAATGGTGAGAGATGGATACGAACCAGATTACGTGACTTTGCTTAGTGTAGCGGAAGCATGTGGTGATTTAGGTTTGGGGATACAATCGAAGTCAGTTCATGGTTATGTAGTGACGCGAAATATTGAAATTGGTGATCATAGCATGCTAAATAACTCGCTTATTGCGATGTATGGAAATTGTGGAGACTTATACAGTGCAAAGAGGCTTTTCGACCGTGTTTCTAATCATTGCACATCATCATGGACCACGATGATCACTTGTTACAATCACAATGGTTACTATTTAGAAGCATTAGACTTTTTTAACAAAATGCTCGAATCGAAAATAGAACCAAATGCAATCACTATGATGACAATTCTTTGTTCTTGTGCTAGACTAAGTTGGCTAAAAGAAGGCAAGTCGATTCATGGTTTCGTTATAAGGAAGCATCTTGACCCTGATAATGATATTCTGGGGCCTGCATTGATTGATTTGTATGCTAATTGTGGAAAGTTGAAAATTTGTCACGAGATTTTCGATACAGCTAGGGATAAACATGTTATCTCATGGAATATGCTCATATCGGGTTATACTCGAGAGGGAATGCCAGCGGAAGCGTTAAATCTGTTTAAGCAAATGCGAACGCAAAAGTTATCACCAGACGAATTCACTGTCGCAAGTGTTGTGTCGGCTTGTGGAAACGTAGGTTTTATTAATCTTGGAACTCAGATTCATTGCTATATTATTAAAACATGTGTTTTGAATGAATTCGTTCTGAATTCATTAATCGACATATATGCCAATTTTGGTTTTGTAGACTTAGCATATAATATATTCGATAAGCAGCATAATAAGAGTGTTGTCACATGGAATTCGATGATGTGGGGGTTTTGTAATAACGGTAACTGCGTTGAGGCCATGAATCTGTTTGACAAAATGTATTTGGATGGTCGAGAAATGGACAATGTAACTTTCTTGAGTGCAATTCAAGCGTGTTCAGATTTGAGAGATCTCGAAAAGGGAAAATGGATTCATCATAAGCTTATTACAAATGGTGTGATGAATGATGCATATGTATATACAGCTCTACTTGATATGTATGCCAAATGCGGTGAATTACAGATGGCTCAAAATGTTTTTGATCTTATGCCATACAAGAGTGTCGTGTCATGGAGTGCAATGATCGATGCTTATGGGATGCATGGTTTGGTTGATATGTCTATCTCGGTTTTCGAGAGAATGACAGAATCGAATATGAAACCAAATGAAATTACCTTTATGAACATGTTATCTGCTTGTAGTCATGCTGGATATGTTGAAATGGGTAAGTATTATTTCGACTCGATGAAGAAAGATTATGGGATTGAACCGAAATTAGAACATTATTCTTGTTTAATTGATCTTTTGAGTCGAGCTGGTCATCTTGATGATGCGTACAGTATCGTCAATTCCATGTCGTTTCCACCTAATTCTGGAATTTGGGGTTCTTTGTTAAGTGGTTGTCGAATTCATAGGAGACTCGATATAATCCAATTGATTCAGGAAAATATTGAAAAGATCGATGACACGGGATATTACACTCTGTTGTCTAATATATCAGCTGAAGGTGAAGATTGGAAACAATTTCAGATTGTGAGATCAATGATGAAAACTACTGGTCTCAATAAGCTTCAGGGATCCAGCATGGTTCGGACTAGATGATGCATTATGCAGTTGTACAGTACAACTATCCTTGCTGATAAGGCTGCTACCAGGCAACTTACTTAAAACCTTCAGCCTCATCAACTCCCTTACATGAGAAACCTGATTCCATCTTCCATCAGAAGCATATAAATTCGACACGAGCACATAATAGGAAGCATCAACAGGATGCTGGTCAAACATCCATTTCACTGCCATTTGACCAAGGTCAAACCTTGAGTGCATACTGCACCCATGGAGAAATGATCCCAAAAGGCTCACGTCAGGTTGAACCGGAAGTTTCTTGATGAAGTCAAATGCTTCTTCGAGCCTGCCAGAACGAGCCAAAAGGTCAACCAAACAACCATAGTGATGCATTTTTGGAACAAAGTCAAATTCTTGACACATTAAGTCAAAGAATTTCCATCCTTCAATTGCTCCTGTGTGACTACAAGCAGATAGAATTGATGTGAATGTTGCATCAGTAGGACCCAAATTTTCCTTCACCATATTATTAAAAACCGCAATGGTACCTTTACAATCACCTTGCATTCCGTAAGCGTTAACTAACGCATTCCATGAAATTGTGTTCTTTTTCCCCATACCGTTAAAAATGCGACGAGCAGTTCTTAATTCACCACATTTGGCATAAAAATTCAGAAGAGTTGTGTTGATATATACATTATCACATGCAAGTGATTTTTTAATAGAATACGCGTGAAGAGAAGAACCGACTTGTAGGTCAGCGACAGAAGCAAAACATGAAAGGAGCGTCACTATTGTAAATTCATCTGGGTGAAAACCTTCTGACCTCATTTGATGAAATAATCTTGTAACCTCGTAAGTACATCCAATTTGTGCGTACCCGTTGATAATTGAGTTCCATGTAACCAAATCTTTGTTTGAAAAACTGTCGCATAAGTAACGAGCATCTTTAATCATCTCACATTTCGAATACATGTCCACGAGAGCGTTTATTACGTTACCATCTTCTAATCCTAGCTTAATCTCATGGCAATGTATAGCTGTACCTAGTTTTGAATTCCCCATTTGCGCACAAGCGGATATCACGCTTGAAACGGTGACCGAGTTAGGTAATATATCCAAATACTTGTTGCTAAACAATGTGATTGCTTCATTGGGGTAGCCATTTTGACTGTACCCAACCATCATGGTTGTCCAAGTAACAAGATCAACACTAGAAAGCTCGTTAAAAGCAGATTGAGCGTCACAAATAGCTCCACATTTCACATACATGTCTAATAACGAACTAACTAAATGTGAATTGAGATCGACCCCATTCTTTATAGCGTACCCGTGAACCCATCTCCCTTGATGTAAAGCTCGTAACTTTGTACAAGCTGAAACAATGCTACCAAACGTATGTTGATTTCCTTCAACTAATCCACTTCTCATTCTATTAAACAACGCTAATGCTTCCTCAGCACAACCATTCTGCACGTATGCAACTATCATAGAAGTCCAAGACACAACATCTCTATCAACAATACCATCAAAAACACTCCGCGAAGATATAAGATCACCACATTTAGCATACATGTCTACAAGACTAGTCAAAACAAAACCATCACGACTTCTAGCCTTTACAATATCACAATGCACTTTCTTCCCTTCATTAATATCTCGCAATTCTGTACACGCCTTCACTACAATCGAAAACACAACGTTATCATGTTCGTTTAGACTTTTCTTCATAAACTTGTAGAACCCAATAGTGTCAAAATGTAGATCATTTATAAAATACCATCTAATCATTACTTTACATGAAAACATATCTGGATTTGGCATTTGATCGAACACCAAGCGTGCACTTTTCGTGTCCCCAAGTGAGCCGTATAAACTTACGAGTTTGGTTTGCAAATTGAGTTGAGTTGATTGGCCATCTACTATAAGCAACGAATGTAATACCTTGAGTGAGTTCAAGTTTCTGCATGAACCCAAGAGGAAATATAGTGGGTCTGATGAGACTGAATTGATGTAAGCTATGGTGGGATCAAGATTTTGATGAGTTGTTGATGAAGTTAGGGCTCTGTAATGAATCACGGGTTGGCGTAATCTTGAAGGATGGAAGCATATTTGAAGTAAAGTTTTAAACTTTATCATAGCAAAGGTTAGTTTGATTGCTTTTTTCCGGTTGGCGGGTACCTAACAGTCCACGATGTCTCTTGAATTCAAAGAAAATGAAATTTGGTTAAAGATAGTACTCCTTATTAAGGAGTACGCCTAAATATACATTTTATTTTTACTAACTAAACACTAATGATAATATAATAATTTATAGGACTCTAATTATTAGATTTTTCCTAAATATACATTTTAATTTTACTATTTGAATACTCATGATGATATAATCATTTAGTAGGACTCTTTTACTTTTTCATTAAATTTTTCAAATGATTATTTCAATCATTACTTACATTAATTGTTTTACTTATCCAAATATATATATATATAAACAAATATATAAACATAAAATTCGAAATTAAATATTACAACTTTTATTAAGTAATTTTCACTTACTTTTTCAATCACAAAAGTGTTGTAAAATTACATTAAGTTAGATCATGACTTTCGGGAGCACGATAATAATATTCGCGAAAATCATTTTGACGAGTAACATATTTGTCTTCCCACCCGGATGCAATATCACTTCTATATGTGATCCAAAGTGGATGAGTTAACGGTAAAGGGAAACATTCCCGTAATGCAACTCTAATATAATGGTTACGATTCACATGGGCAATCACTATGGTCTCATGTGAGTCTGATTGCGGTGGATTGGACCAAAGAGGAAAACTCGTAGTACAACATCCATCGTCGGAAAGATTTACAACTACTTTATTATAGGCCGAAGCAATAACCAAGCCCGTGTTTGGCATTTCCATCCATTTTCCAGCAAATTTCACGGTACTATAGATTTCTTCATAACCGATAGTTCCAAATATATACTTGTATTGTTGATGTCGGGACTCTAACTCGCGCACCAAATCGGACCGAATTCTAGGCCACTGATCCTCAGGGAGACCAAGACCGAGAGCGACTGATCTAAATCCACAATTTCCATCCGGTAAGACATTTTGTATACCCGAGTCCGAAATATAAGGATGAACAACTTTCGGAATTTGTTTACGAAGTCTTTCTGTCTCACTTAGTAGGTCCATAGATGAATCATGCCACGTAGACGTTTGACTCACAAATGAGCTATGTCTTGGCGGTTCTTCATTTAAGTCTGGGATTAAGTTATGCGTCCGACCTGTTTGAGAGTTCGAAAATGAACTATGCCTTGTAGGTTGCATATTCGGATCTATCTCGAAAAACCTGCATGAATAACTACGCTTACCAAGATCTTGAATTTTCGGGTCAACACGCTTCTTTTCTTGTTGTTTCTTCAAGCTTGGCCGTCCACGGGTATTTTTTCTAATCGATGGTTCTTTAATCACGGTTTTACTCGGATTAATTATATCCACAAGCTTTCTTAAGAGACTCTTTTTTACAACGTCTGACTGCTCATTGAACTTTTCTTTGAAACGGTGTAATTCATCGTCGCATCGAATATCTTCATTTTCCACCGTTTCTGACCATGAAACGTTTAGCGTCCTCCAAAAGATATCAATCGAATCCAAGGGAATGTACTCTCCTGTAACAAAATAAAAATAGTTGTTCTAAAGTTGTTGAAAACAAAAGATCTTAATCAAGCAATTGATGTTAAATATATTGACCAAAATTTAAGTACGTTGAAAGTACGCAAGCGCATGGTAACCCACAACTATTACGAAGTCGACAACCACACTTTGAATAGTCTAACTCAAGATCATTCAACCGAAGAAGTTCTTTTAAAATCATATCAAGAGCTTCTTTTGAAACATGACCCTGTAATAAAGTTAAAATCGGTTGGTTATGCTGATGATAACGATAAGTTGTACTTCTTCCAAAGCTTGCGTTGATTTCCGTAACTTGAGACTGCACGATTTGATTAATACAACCCACAAATTGATCCAAGGTATATTTTTTAGATTTCAAGTACAATTTTAACTTGGCATGTTGGCTCTCAACTTTATTGCTCGTGTTGTTACCAAAGTTGAGAGACTGATCAGTCCATGCAGACACAAACATTTCTTTATGTTTGTTCAACCACTGCTCATCAACATAATGTTAAACACTTGAAAAGACAAAAAAAAAAAATGTATATCAAATAAATATATACATATATATAAGTGATTAAAATGTATATTAAATGTGAAATTTAGAGAAATATACGTGGATATTTTCTCAATACTAAATGAAGTTGCTTATAGTTTTCCAAGTACGATATCCACGTCAGAGAATCTTCTAGTAGCTTCCACGTTGAATAAAATGAGTCCCAATCACGTTGTGTCTTGATCATTGGCCTACAATGCTTAATAATATTTTGATGAATGTGCCATCTACAAAGTAATCGAGTAGCATCTGGAAAAACTTTTTTGTATGCACTTATGAGAGCTAACTCTCTATCCATGATTATAACACGTGGGTGCATGCACCCATCTAATGTCAACTTTAAACACTCTAACACCCACTTATAGTTTTTCTCCTTTTCTTCACTTATAAATGCAAAAGCTATGCAAAATGTCTTGCTTGTTGAAGTTACGCCAACAATTTCAACAAAAAGGCATTTTGTATATGTTCATCTTGTATGTAGCATCTATAATCAACACGTGTGGGAATGCACGCCATATCTTAAAAGATGTTGGATGTACAAAAAATAAAGCTTCCAACTCATTTGTAACAGGATGTGTGTCATACTCGTGAACATAACCATTGGAATGTAAAAGTGACATAAGAACCTGCATCGTAGTTTTTCCGACTTTTTCGGCCTTGCGAATTTTAGATTGGGCATTGTATATGTCTTTAATTGTTGACACATTATCTTTATTTTGCTCTTTTATTATCGACAGAATGTTTCGTGCCTCTACATTCTTCTTTGTCAAATCCTCCACCAATCGATATTCACGTGTTGTTAATCGCCTCGCGTAGGGATGCGCCTCCATATGTTGTGCTGGAGGATGATTATGTTCATCGCATATCACACTTAATGTCCAACCACTGTATACCCATGAATATTTCCCTACTAACAGGAATGGGCAGTTAGTTTTTCTAGTGGTCGTATCTTTACTTGTTTCCTTCTCTTTATATTTACCATTACGATCACACATAAGATAGACTTCCTTCGTAAAGCCGCTTGTGTTGGCCTTTGATCTTTTAGTTATGATGACATAACCAAAAGGGTGTGCCTTGTTTTGTGCCCAATTTTTTAATTCTTCATGAGAGTTAAACACCTAAAATTATGAACTTTTTATTAATAGTAATGTCCACTAATAAATTATCAGTAAAAATGCTAAAAAAATAATTCCATAAATATAAATCAAATAAATATTATTATTGTACCTGATCGGTGAAAAATGATGATATTTGCGTGGTATATTTAACATCTTCAAATGAGTTGTTTTCACTAAAGAATGACATTTTTATGCAAACAAAATAATACCTGCAAATAAATAAAATCATAATTATATGACTATTCTTAACGTAAGAAAAGTTAGAAACGAAGAGCATATATTATTTCACATATTACTGTTTTAATTAAAAACAACAAAGGCACGTCTCCTAAATATTTTCTGGATTTTGTTCAAAATATGATAAAAAATTGTGGATAATGTTAAATCATATTTATAGTACTATTATTGTTTTATTAAACATCAATCGTTATTCCTTAGTATATATTTACAGGTTCACTTGCTATTGAAATGTTAAAATTTTAATGACTAAAAACTAAAATATAATTTTATATATCAAGTGGATGCACTTTTTATCCATATAGAGAGTATCAAATTAAGCATGTAGCTCCCATCTTTTAGTGGCAGTTGAAACGGAGTTTTATACATCAAGTGGAAGTACTACTTTTTACTCAAAACTTAAATTCAACAAACATCAATATAGTGGCTTAAAGATAGACACAAGCACAAAACAACCAGTTCCAATAAAAAAAAACTAAGAACATAAAAATAAATCAATTACGTACAAACTATCTTTTTGTCATACCTCTAAATTGCTGCCAACCACCACCTGCTGCTGCAACTAGCCACCCACCTTTTGTCGACCGAACCGCCGCTGCCTGCACTCGATTAGTGTTTGTTTGTATTTGTATATTCTGACACTTGTTTATTTTGACACTCTAACAAATCTAGTTTAAATAGTAATTAGTAATTAGTTAAGTAATTAATTAGTTGGTTAGATGTTAAATTCTTTTAGTAATTTCAATGTAAAAATTCTACAAAAGGCAGTTGATATTTCCAATGGCTTTGACCATTAATTAGCATTGTATATTTTCAATAAAGTAAAAAGTAATATTGGTGTCTATTTAGTGTATTTAGTGTTCATTTAGTAGCACCCCTTATTAAATATATAAATCTATATATATACATTTATATTTAAGATATAAACAAAAGAAAAAAAAAACTAATAATGGATCAATTTTCTGATGTTATTTTGCATTTTTAGTCGAATAGGTTAAACATTGCCTGAATTCTATAATTTACAAACGTTCCATTTTTAATATTTTAATTTGAATAAATGTTAAGCCCAACAAACTGTATGCAGAAAGAACATATATGTTTTAAACAGGGTGAAGATTTCTGTTTATTTAATAAACTTGGAGCACCAATTGATTTTAACACGTCAATCAACTCTTTTGAGTCATTCATACGCCACCATAACTATGGTTGAGAATAAATTAGAACTTTATTTCAAAATAACAAATTGAACTTAATAATTACCTATACAAAATAACAAATTGATTATAGTCAACAATGTTAATGCAACTTGATGGTTTGTTTTATTTAAGTATCAATAGGCATTAATATTTTATCTATCTAAAGCCTTCTCAGTTCCAACTTACATACCAAAAAGTGTACGAGGTTGTGTTTTTTAGAATCCCCGACGCTGGATCAGCTTGCCCGAAACAATAACCAGTCATGGTCAATGAGTTGCGTGTACCACAAGTTCTAAGTATAAACACTCTTCGTGGTCTTTGTAACAAAATAAAATTAACCTTAGACAATGGTGAAGCGTAACAAATTAATCATCACATCTTTTCATCATATAGGCATGACATGAGGTCTCCTTTTCTCTATTTTATGCAACTGAATTATTTTTTCATCATATGATAAGTTTTTAAAAATATACTATAAATAAACAGGTCCTTAATGCCGTTATTATTATTTTCATAATGAAATATGTTTCATGTGACTAAAATGATATTGTATCCAAAGATTTGATAACACAACTAATAGTTTTAGTGTTTTACCGAACAACGGATATTGCAAGGTATCAACTTTTTTACCTGATCGAATATATATAGGCCCCAAAGATTTGAAGGCCTGTGCGATTAAACCATACGACAAACAGACATGTGCAATGGCAAATCCCAACAATTTCACTCCCAACAAGCCATAAATCAGCTTCCCTAAACTTGATTTACCTCCCTCTGTATAATTCAGAGTTCATGTAGATATAATGTGAAGAAAAAAAAATGCACAAAAATTACGTTAACTGGACAGTCACAGAGCTGCTACCTGCAGCACATCGTTGTCTTCGAGGTCGTCTAGTCGTCTTCCCCCACCCTGTTAGGCTTCTTTCCTCCAATCCCACCACCTCCGATAACGGTGGTGGTGGCGGTGGCGGTGGTGGCGGCAGCGGCGGTGGAGTGGTGGCAGTAGGCAGCTCAACAGACACTGCAACAGATTTCCGTCTTCCCCGTATTCCATTCCTCCTAGTCACTCCTACATTCCAAGAATGCCCTGTAGCTCTCATTAACCCCCCGAATATTTGAATATCTTCGGTTACCTCGTGCCTCGAAAGCGAAACCAGCCCGGGAAGGATGTCCCTTTGGAAGTCCCTCCTGGGCCTACCACGCCTCGCTTGACCTCTTCTTGGTCGGGTCGGGCCTGTCGACGGGCCCACTTCTTCGGGTTCGCGGAAATCAGGACCCAAAGGCTTTGGCATGTAATCTTCTTCTTTAGTCAACTCTAGTTGCAATGTCAACTGTTCATATTCGTCCAACTCGGTAGTAACTGAACCCCCATTTTCAATTGCCCCGACTAATAATAAGAGGCGGTCATCATCAAGATTGTCAGAACAAACCGCCACCTCAGAGGTGGACCCCGCTTGATCTTGCTGACAGGATATCCCAGTCATCACAACTATTGCTTCAGCTGCCATCTTGGCAAGTGATTCATTGTCAAAATCATCAGTTTTCCTGACCTCAGCGGCGGATTCTTCTTCCTCAGTGACAGCTGGAGCTTCTAAATTGATGTCGATTGTTTTCTTCTTTGTGTTCTCACTTGAACTTTTAACAGACTCGGGTAGTAGAACATCTTCCTCCTCAGTCAAACAGGAATTTAAGTCAAAATGATTCTTGATTTTCTCAATTTCTGTATCGGTTTCTTTCTCAACATTACAAGCCTCCACATAAGCCACATTGATGTCAAATCCTTTGTGTTTCATTTCTGTTTTTATTTTTCCATTTTCAGGACAAAGAAGGGATGCTGAAGTGGATACCAGTGACGACGAATCGTTTTTCACAACACAAGAATTTCCAAAAGCTGGAAACCCTGGAATCTTTCCATTATTACCCAAATATTCATTTTTACAGATTGCTGGCTTGGCTTGAAGCCATGAGGGTACTGTTTGACCGCATTTTCTTGCACTATTGTTGTCGTTATTCAAGTCAATGCCTTTGGTAGTATCAGTCAAATCGATAAAGTTTGCGACTTTGAAGATCTTTTGTGACCCACCAGAAGGCAGATTACTGCAGTGTCGGTTATCAAACCCACCAGAAGGCAGACGGGCATATGGATCTTTTGACCCAGATGATGATGACCCACGGTAAATTCCATTTGGTGTAGAAAATCCATTTGTACACCATTTATCTCCGAAAACCGGATGACTTTGTGGAGACGGTACAAAAGAGGGTTGTTTCTGAAATGAGGTCAACTTATGAGTCAAACTACCATTCGGTTTTCCCCAAGAATTTCCCATATCTGTGTACGGGTATGAACTAGGTGTACGTGAAGTCGGAAACGCTAAAGGGGCTTGGTTAAAACGGGGATGATCCTGAATTCTTGTAGGAATTTCGGAATGCGTTCCTGGCGTGAAGTTCATGTTGCTTCTATTATTTCCTGTTAAGAGAAGAATTATCCCATTTAATTCAGCATAAAAAATAAAAAGAAATTCCTCACTACTTAGGACAATATAAACCGAAGCTAAAAAGTAGTAGCTTTCCACATGATATTCTCCCTCCGCCCTATCAACATTAGTGACACTGTGCACATAGTAAATAAAGGGTTTAAACCATATTATAGCAACGTACTTCCAAAAGTACTAATATGAACAAACTAACTTTTATTGCCTAGATACCCGTCGAGCATTTCTACTTTGTTCCACTATTCCCATTCCGCGAATTGTTTACTGAATAAACGAGATTTATATTACTTGGGCTTAAGTGGCGTACAAAAATTTGAAAGTTTAATGGGTATGTAGGTAATAAAAAGTAGGTTGTTCTTACTGGTACTTTTCGGAAAGTACATTGCTATTATATGGCTTACATAGTATAAAAGAATATTAGAAGTCTTTAGCTGTAACTCAAATTCATATTTACGTAAAAGCTAAAAGGGGTCAACCTGGTTATTCCAAACCCAAATGTAAATAAATAAATAGAGTGTAAGGATGTGAAAAAATGAAACTCATCTTAAACTTCATATCCAACAGCAAAAAATGTCAAATGAATAAAACAACAATTAACTAGAAGAAAAGGTCAATTGGGTTAAAAGTCGCTCAAAGTGTATTTTAAGCTTATGAACTCCTAAACTATTATAATAAACAAATAGAATCTTTACATTATTTTTTAGTAAAATCATTTCTGAAATCGTGTTTAATACAATAACTTTTAGACGCAAGTTCATATCTAGCTCTTTTTCAGATACCGCTCCTTCAACTAGTTATTATGAAAAACTGTACAGTTCATTTTTTATTTTAGCGGATTCTTAACCCTATTTTCCAGCTTTTGACACTATTTATACAAACTTGGATCGTATAAAATATGAAAATAAAAAAAAGACAGAATAAACCTTACCTTGTTCACGAGCATTTGATAACCAATCTCTTCCATTGCTTTTTCCCTCGAGCAGTAAATGGTTAAAAGCACCACTAGGCCGTCCACTTTGAGTGAGATTATGCACCGGGCCAAGAAATGGTGACCCACTGGGTTTTGCTGAGGGACCAAAACCATCAACCAACCCATGAGCCATTGCTTCTTCAACGTGAACGGGTTCATTAAGATCAGTCACTCCATTAGAACCCCTAAAACATTGACCCGATGAAGTATCTTTATAACTCGATTCTGCAGAAGCCTGTTTATATTGAATTTCCTCGTGTTCCTCATGATCCATGTTTTCATCAGGTGGGAGTTCAAGATCAAATAACTTTTTTCTAACTTTTGAAGGTCTACTACATTCCATGATTTCATAATCTTTTGAACTATTATTATTATCATTTCCTTTTGAACAACTTAAAGGTGAATTATGTATCTCTGCTCCAAAAATAGATGGTCTAGCGGAACTGGAGTTGGTCAACGGAAAGCCCGGTATTTGCCATTTGTGACCATCTTCGTAAGGCTTTTGTGACGGCAAGAGACTTGAAGATGATGATGTGTCAATAGAAATCCGATGCTTATGGTACTCGCTTCTTTTAACTTCTTCCATCATGTCTCTTTGTCTTCTATAAAGACGATGAAGTTCATAAACCTGTTTGTTTTATTGCAATAGATTAGAACTAGATGAAAGAAATAACTTTGACTCCAAAGTTTGAAGCTTTGTAGTTGTCTTCTACTCTATTAAACTTCATATATTTAGGGGGTAATCGGGTAATTATAATTTACCATTTTAGTCACTTTTGTTGCAACTGGTATGAATCTGATGACAGAAACCTTATTATTCAATGCCTAAATAGTCAAGCAATCATAAGCTAGATCCGTTTTGTTCAAACACTAAATCTGATTATTGCAACTTGTCAAGTTGCAATTATCAGATTATCAGTTTCAAATGCAAATCCAAGCATGCCTTCAAAATTTAACCTCGGTTTTGTATATTCAAACAAGACAAGTCTTGCCAATTGTCCAATGTGTAAAAATAACATTTTTGACACTCAAAGGTCAAAAGGTCAACTGTTATTACCTGATTCTTGAAGATGGCTTCATGCTCAAGCATTTTTTGCTTTAATGCATCCTTTTCACACCCTGGATATGCATCTGAAATGGTCCTTGGTATGAAACCGTTGTAATAATGACCGCCATTAGGCGTCAAAGGTTTGTCTCCATAAAAAAGAGGCCAGCTGCTACTATTGGAATCCTCATTAACATCCCTCATGGAGTGATACCCTTCAAAAGAGCTTTTGCAGTGTACTTCTGTTCCCATTCCTGTTGACCATTAATATAACAAAAGAAGTCAAGATTGTTGCTACTAAAAACTTCACAACATTATAAAAATATGTGGAGAAAAGTTCAAAATTGATTAAGAACAAATAGGCAACCTAAATTGGTTACTAAAAGTTATCATTAGCTTGTAGTTCAACAAAAGGAATACGCACACCTATACGTGAACCATTATCTAAAACAAGTATTACAAAATTTCCCTAATCTTTTAAGACGTCTAAAGAGAACACAGATTTGAATGTTAAAGCAGCAAGTCTCATGGTAATCTTAATGCTTATAGTCAAATAAGTACGTAATCATCACCGACTAATAAGAGGTGTGCAATTAATTCCCAGAAGAATTTCATTGCATTCCATCGATATATTTACGAACGAACGACTAAAAAGATCAAACAAATTATTTATAGAATCCCAATAAAGAACAACAAAGCTTACCAATTTGAGTGAAACACGGCTTGTAACAACAAACACCAATATCTAACAAGTTTGGTTAGACTATAATGCTTCTTATATTAGCTATATTACATTACATGATCAATTGTCGCGAAACCTTCACTAGTAGTTGATTAATACCCGAAAAAGAGAGTCAACTCTACAATCTTTTTGTCACAGACAAAAAGAGTCCTATTTCAAATTTCAACATAAAGATAAAAATAAATATGCTGAAGTAATCAAGTACATAATTCCCTCAAATTTTGCTTTCAATTGATTTTAATTAAAGAATATTAAATGCATCAGTCAGTCACATTTTACAGATATTTAACAACACTTAAAATCTCACCAGGTTGAACAAAAATTACAATACCTAAGAATTAGGGATCCACAGTTCCAGATATCTAGATAAAGCTATGAAACAAATATCAATCGATTAAATCTATAGCAAAATTCAATCAATTTATGACTGTATGCTCTTATTAACATCTCAATAACCCTATCCATCTGCAAGGAAATTTGTAAAAAAAAAAATCCCCCTTTTGCAACTTAAAATCAATACAGAATCTAAAATTAGAATAATAAACTAAAGATAACAGATCCCAAATAACAATAATCATTCGTATCAAATGCTTAATCTCAATTAACAAACACCCAAATCAAGAAACACAAAAATTAACTAAGAAAGAAAAATCAAAAATAATAAATAAAAATCAAACCCCAAAACCCAATAAATCTAAAAACTTGGAGATAGTAAGTAAAATTTACCTTAGACCCACATCCTTATTTGCCTTGTACTTCAATAATTCAAGATTTACTGAAATATTGAACAATTTCTACTGACAGCGCAAGAATCTTGAAGCAGAAATTAAACAGGTGGTAAAAATAATAATATTAATTCCAATTTCTATTTTTCTATAAATAATAATTAAATAAATAGAAAGAAAGATACAAAAACCACCATTGAAGGAGGTTAGATCATGACTTCATATAAGTAAAAAAAAGTTAAAGATTTTTGATCTGCTGGGCCACTGTCTCTCTCTCTCTCTGTGAAAGAAAAAGAAAAGAAAAATGAAGGTTTTTTTAGTGAGAGAAAGTAATGGGTATTTCTTTAGAGAGAGAAAGTAGTATGTGGGTTTTTTGAAGAGAGAGAGAGAGAGAGAAAGAAAGAGAGATCCCAGATAAGAAATCAATCTTCACACAAACAAAACAAACGACCTTCTAAGAACAGTGACATGAAATTTGTCAACATCCGGTCTCCTTTTTATTCTCTGCTTTTTTTTCCTCAATTCCTATTTATTTTACTGAATAAAAATAAATAAATAAATATAAATTTATTCTGGGGTTTTTCAGGAAATGATAAGAAATGGGAGCATTTCTAGATTCTCTCTACCTTGCTTTTGGTACAGATATTAATGATAAAGTTATTATCATAATACTATAACTGTCCAACATGTTATTTAAATATTATTTATTATTTTATGTATTTTTTATTTGTAACGTTTAACCTTATGTAATAATTGATTGTTTAAATTATTCCTTTTAAGAATACTTACATCTTATGTTAATTGGCTAGTTTTTAAAGACTATTTAATTTAATTGGTCAAAGTTTTAATTATTACTTATAATTTGGGTGCAATGAATCCGCAATATCTATATCTATCTATTTGTAAAATAAAGTGTACATGATTTTTAGTGATATTGTATGAATGCATATCTTGATTTGGACGTTATTTGTATTCTTGCATCCATGAATTCTCGTGGTTACACTCCCGAAATTTAAAGATATTTACCTTTTTATCTACAATATGATATGATTATGTATTACTAGACAAATAATAATAATGATAATAATAATAAATAATAAATAATAATAGCAATAATGATGATGATAGAATAAAGCTGGAAAATAGTAAAGATAAAATGAAGGTAAGCAGCAAAGGTAAAACATGATTGTGAGCAAGAGTAACAAATTGAGCTTAAAAAACACATGCAGCAAGAGATAAAATTTTGTTCGACTGATTCAAGATTCTAGCTTTTATTTTTACCATTTTTAACCAGTTGTATATGCATACGTTATAGGACACACTGATATATCAATTGGTCCTCCCACATGTACTTATGTATATATGTTGTGGGTTAATTTATACTGATGTTCATTATTGTTAAAATAGCTTTAATATATATATAAATAAAATAATATCTCGGTCTTTTGACGATGATCGGTCTAATCACTTCAGATTTTTTATGCACGTTAATAAACAGCTTCAAGCTAAATATCTATTAAAATAAAAATGACAATGATTTAATATTTAAATTTTTTAATGAACAACTTCAAATTATATTATTTTTTTAATGTACGATGGTTGTTATCATATTTATATCTTCTTAAAAGCTACTTTAAATATAATATTTTTTATAATTTAATTTTCCAATAAATTTCAAAAAATTAAGCTATCAAGGAAAGCTTTTAACTTAAATCTTTAAACAATATATTATATATGGAGCAATTAACAAATAAACTATTTATATTCTCTACTCTTATCTTCACCCTCACAATTTTCATATTAATCATTCAAATTTTTAGACCTACAATCAGACAAACATTTTAAATGTTTGTGTCAATTTTCTTTATAAAGAGCACAAAATAATAAATAAATAAATTATAAATTATTAAAGTGAAAATAAATCCGAAACGACAAGTAGGTTCTGTTATCTAAAACTAACTTCATGTCTAATTGATTGTAGCTTCATCATACCCATCTACACGTATGACATATCTCTATCTATAAGTCTATAGCCCCTTTGGAAACTAAAAGTCAGGACTAATACGTGTATTATCTAACGCAAACTACAACATAAAATCAATCAAATTTGGCTACCACATGAAAATCACGAAGTTCATATAAAACAAATAAATGCGATGACAATAAATTTATTATGTACAGTTTATATTTATATTTACTATTTATAATGTAACACTCGTATTTTAAAAATAAAGTCTAGTAAATCATTAAAATAAAAGTTGATTAATCTCTTTTAAATATATAAAAAGGAACAACATATATGAATATATGAGTTTTGCATTAAGTTTCTTCCTATTAATAAGACAACCGTGATTACTTCTTTGATCAAATTTTAATTTTTTAGAAAATACCTTAAACTTTGTACAATAGCTCATTTTAGTCATTTATTTTACATACAAATCATTTAAGTTTAAGTTATATTACATTTTCTAACATGAAATCTATAATTAAACTCTTTTATCTTTCAAGCATTAGACTTTAATGGTACTTAATTAACATAACATCATTTACGTTCACTAATACTACGGTTTTTGAGTTATGAAATCTTTAAAGTCATTGAATGTACCAGAAAACTTATATTAATCCTCTTAAGATATCAATTTTTTAGGTTTAAGTTGGATGACATTTTATAACATAAAAGTTATAATTAAACCATTTTATCTTTACGCATTTGACTTTAAAGTTACTTAATTAACATGACGTCCTTTACATTCACTAATAATACGTTTTGTTGGGTTCTAAAATCTTTAAAGTCATTGAAAGCACCAGAAAAATTGTATTAATTATTGAGTTGTTACAAGGACTAAATATTATTAAGTGTAGATTCTTAATAAAATGATTTATTCTTTATGTATGTTTTCATAGTATTTTTAACTAAAGTTGTTTGTTGCAAGTATAAGTTAATTGAAATCATGTCATAATAATATTTCATAACTTAGATAGTGAAGATATGAGTTTTATATTATTTTTCTTATTATTTAGTTTCATATTACCAAATGTTATAATTCGTCGTGAACACTTATAAATACCTTTGAACGCATAGAGCTATCGCTTTTGTATCCACTAAGTTGTACCTTTTAATTTTTATTATAGTACGGCATTTATATATTACATATATGGACATGATTTATATTTTAAAAATAAATTATTGTCCTTAATTTTAATTACTATATACAACTATTTATATTTATACTAATAATAAATTGTCTATAATCACTAAACTTTAAAGTCTTTATATAAATGACTTTATTATTTAAAAATTTCATATGCGATCTCATATAGGCACAAATAAATAAGCTAGTAGTATTATACTATAAATAAAAAGATACCAAAGGGTTTTGAGAAGAGGTGAAAGAGACTCGTTTATTGGAGATGCATTGCGATAATAATTGTGAGTTGAGAATTGAGAGGCATTGTGCTAGTAGCAGGTACGCTTAATTAATATATTTATATTATATTACAACAAAATAAGTTTTTTTGTAAATGTTTCTTCATAATATTTAACAGTATGATTTTACTCCTAATATAAAAACCTGGATGAAACACGTAACTTAATAGTTACAGAAACATCAATCAATATCAATATTATACAATATTAAAGAAACCCATTCAATATGTTTACAATAATGTCATTGTCATAATTGTTTCTAATATTGATTTGAGACTGAACGTGACAACTATAAATTTAGTACAAGTAATTACTCTTATCATCAGTTCACAAAATAAATGTTCTATTTATCCTTTATCATGAGATATATTATAGAATATTTAGGTAATTTCACCATAAAACTTGAGATATATTAAACTCCCATATAACAATTTGTTTAGCCATATAGGGGCACATATGTCTTTTGAATCCACTTTTTGTGTCGACCATAATTTCTCTATATAAAGTGTTTTTCTTACTCTCTTAATTTATATATAATTTATATAAAGGTAAAGTAATACTTAATACGTTTAGAAATATAAGGCCTAAATGTATTCATAATAATCATATAATTTTGTATGTATATATTTTATTTATTCATCTTTTAGTGTTCATCAAATATTTTTGATTATGTATCAATCAAATTTTCAAACCTATTTTTAGATCTCTGTTTTTAACCATATCAAGTCATTTTAATAAAATTATATTTGTGAACAAACAATTTAGCTTCATAAACATCTTATATGCTTCATAAATGTTTGGATGTGTAATGTATCCAACTTTATATATAAATGTTGAGCTTATTTCAGGTTACGATTTTGATTAGAAAGATGAAATATGTTGGAGGTTGAAAATCATAGATCGAAGGTGACACCAAAGATGGTGGAGACGCCATAGATGGTCGCAATTTTCGGAAATTGTAGTGAGTTGACGATGGAAAAAATGGTGGTGATGTTCGGAGATGGTTGTAAGGTGAAGATGATAGGTTTAGTGGTTAAGGTAGTGTAAAATATGTATTATGGAGTCGCCGGAAAAAAGTCAGAGATGGTAGTGATGTCCAAAGACGTTGATGAGATGGAGATAACAGGGGTTGATAGGTTTTTTTTTTTTTTCTTTTTTTTTTTTTTTTTTTTTTTTGAACGGCACAAAATGTTATAAGTCTTGACTTCTTCTAGGTAAGATACTAGTAAAATTGAATAGTTACAAATATATGTACTAGACACATTTTGGATTACACATCCAATCTATCCGATTAATATTTGACTTCTTCTAGGTGTTTGAGCTTATGTTAGGTTATGATTTTGATTGGGAAGATGATATGTGTTGGAGGTTGAAAATTGAAGATCAGAGGTGGGGAAGCTTTAGATGGTTGGGATGTTTTGAGATGGTAGTGAGTGGAGGATGGTGGTGACGCTAGAAAAAATGATGGTGATGTCCGGAGATGATAGTAGGATGAAGATGATAGGAGTTAGTAGTTAAGGTGGTGTAAATAGTGGGTGTGGTTGTATTGCTGAAAAAAAAAAAAAAAAAGTTAAGGAGATTGCGATAATACATGAAGATAGTGATGAAATGAAAATGATAGAAGTTACAGTAACCACTATTCAATCCCTATTCTCTACGATTCCGCCTATCAATCTGTAATATCACCTTCCATCAAAAACAGCTTTCACCCTTCACCTTTTTAGTTATGCTTCCAATAAATTATTTTAATTTGCACTATTGCTAATCGAGAGTGATAAGATTTACTTATAAAGAGTTGATGCTGAACGTAATGTTAAAATGTTTCAAGCTAAAATGTATGCGAGTCATAGTTAAAGCATATTTAAAGAAAAATATGTTTGAGATATAAGTTTTTCAATAAGTGTGTATTTATAGCTTTAGATATATGCTTGGATAATATTAAAATGTCTTGATGAATTAGTGAAAGATGATGGACACTTTATGAATTAGTCGAATTAGGAAATATAAGGGGCTAGAGGTGTCAAAAATGAATTTAGTATGACTGATATTGAAATAAGAAATATGATTTTATCCTCACTTTCTCCAAATAATCTTGAGACTACTCAGCTCTGAGTGTGCGCTTATGTGTGTGTTCTTGGTGCAAATGGAGAAGAATCAAGAGTGCAGGTGATTGAAGGTCAAAACAAGAAGCAAAATAGTGTTGTCAAGTTAGTACGTATGACCAAAAATTATGAGGTAATAATCCTAACTCATTCTTATGTTAGGATTTATGCTGAATTTGGGTTTAAACTTTAATGATGGAGTTTTATATATGATTAATAGATTGTAGTAGTTTTACATCAAATAAAAAATTAATTTTAACTTTTTTTAATCAAGTTGGTGATTGCATGGGTGGTTAGGTCAAGAAACCCGCATGGCCAAATGAACACATGACTTAAAATTGGTTTAAAATTAAAGGTTGTGAGTTGTTGTGCTAAAATGATTTTAGAAGAGTTTAAAGATAGTGCTAGAACATTAATTACTTGACATGTTGCAATTTGTGTTAGAAACTTTCGTGTATATTGTAGAAATGGGTCAAGTTTCATGGGTTTGGTCACTTTGATCTAAATTTAACACGTTGCTAATGTTGGGGGTTAATTCGTGTTATAAAAATTTAAGTTAGTAACAAAGAATGATGTAAAATTTTTTGGAAAGGTTTCAGATATGTTTGAGCAAAACTTTGTTATTTTTGCATGTTGTAAATTATATTGTGGCTAACTTATTGTGGTTGATCGCTATCTCATCTCATATCAAGAAATTTGAGATGTTATGTAGAAATGATCATATAAAATCAATCGTAACTTGGATTAAGACGTGTTATATGTCGTTTTAAAGTTTTAATGAGATACTTTATCATTAAAAAGGATTGAGAAGTTAACTCGACGTTTTACTTAGTAAAGTTAATGAAATGGCACAAAATGTCCACCGGAAATGTTGATGTAAGACAATTTAGTTGTATAGAGTAGTTTAAGAGGTTAGAGTCAATGTCACTCCTACCATTGATGTTTCTAACCAGTTTAGGTACATAATAGAGTGGCGAAATTATAGAGGTATTGTTACAATAGTAGTATTAGGCTGTATGACACCAAATATGAATGAATGCGAAGTAGGTGGACAAGAAGTTGTGAAGACTATCAAATGAAGAGTGTTGCTTCTGGCTAATGAGCTGTCGTGAATCGGGAAGAAATCGTAGTCGAGTACCTGGAATTTTCCCAAACTATGAACATATACTAAAATGTAGATTCTTTATTTCTTATTTTTATTATGGCGTGCACTTGATGATAGTCATGTGGCCATGTGGGCAACGATAGTCGAGTGGGCGTTTGAGTGGTATTACAAGCTCATTGGTATCTAGTATGGATTCATAGATTAGGTGCGTGTGCAATGGTGGCGCATGTGTTAAGTAGGTTGCGAGCACAATAGTAAGACTCGGGTGATTGACTTGTGATAGGTTGTTTTATATTCTTTGAGTTCTGGACTTGTAGTTTCAGAATCTGTGTTAACTGAACTCTCATAGCTTATGTGTGTCTGTCGGTATATATATGCTTAGGTGTTGGCGAACATTTATGAGCTGACAAACGCAAAGCTCTAAGTATTGGTGATGTAGTGGCAAACTTCTTGAACCAAGGAATAATATGGAATTGTTACAAGATCTTTTTCTAATTTTATAAAAATGAGTATGGATGTACCCATGTAAAATATCATGTATGAAAAAATGATATGAATAATGATACTTATAGCAATAAAATCCACATCTATTTGCAACAATATACAATCATTTGTTAGCCATGACAAATCTCATCCTAAGGCTAAACTAAAGTTTGTTAAACTCATCAATCTTATAAACTCTTAATATAGTAATCTTCATTAATTACATCTCAATGCTGTCTCTTAATTGGCTAATATGCTTAGACAAGGGACCACCATGGGCCCACACCCTTTTTCAGATATAGGGATGAGGTTCTTCTTGAGGGTTTTAATTTATTATTTCTAGGCCCACTTTCCTACTTTATTTAATTTAATTTAATAAAATTAATTTTAATATATACACATATATATTTCATATCCCAAATCCCAAGTGCCATTTCTATTGCACAATGTACCATTAGTTATAAAAAAAAGTTTCATATATTCAATATTCAATTCAATGTTGTTATATATTTAAGAGGAATGTTTAATAAGTAATGAAACTTTTAACAAATGTGTCGTTCAAAATCACATTAGTTTTCATACATTAAATATATAACAAAGATACACATTAACACAAACGAATCGTTACATAAGCCATAAACTCATCAGAATTTTGGAATAGTTACAAATACATGTGACACTAATAGACAATGATATAAGAAACGATGGGTTATGTTTCGATGGATCTTGGATCTTGGAAGTTGCTTTCTAAAGGAAAATTTGCAACAAAAATGTATTTCAATATGTGTTTGAATTTTGTGAAAGGTTTACTAACAGGTTTTTTTTAGCGATTTGAACATTATACGTGTCAAATTTAATGTGTAAAATAGGATTAAAAAATGAATTAACCAACAAACAAATTATTTTGTTTTTATGTCTATTTATTATATTTATATATTATCATTCGTTCATCAAATACTCTTCAATTTAGTGATATTTACAAATTGAAACAGTTATACTTTATTAGGGGTCCTTTTCCATGAATGTGTTTAACCTCCTTTTCAATAATAGTAATAAAAGTTTATAGATGGTAACTGTATTTTTTTCATGCTTTTTAGTGAACAAATAAATTTAGTCATAATTGACATAAACCTACAAAACATAACATAATTTTATATATTTTTAATACATAGATAACATACATTATTGGGAAAATATGACTTTTCCATTAAAGTGTATTATTCATTATTCATTGTTCCGGTTATAATATGAACTTTTCACAAGGTATATGAATTGATCAACGTATTACATCATATTTTATGTATTAATTATCGTTTAGTAACTTATTAGTATTTGAATTAAATAATAAATAAGTATATAATTTGTTAAATTTATAATAAAAAGTAATAATTGTTTTGCATAAAAAAGTTTGTTTTACATCAATCTAATTATGTACACATACCACATATTGTTTAAAAATATAAAAAAGCGAAAACTGAAAAGTAAATGATGACCCTTGAATTTGGTGATAATTACATGTATGAGCGTACTTGTGTATGTCTGATTGATGGATGGATTGATACTCTGTCACCAACAAAGAGTCCATAATTTGTGTTGAGAAGGGTACTATATTTGAAGGTATATTATGGATTTGCAGAAGTTCTGACACGTGGCCTCATGCTTTCTTTCCCTTATTTAATGGGGTCCAACATAAAGATACCATGTTCCATACACATTTTCTTTGTGTTAAAATACGGTTCACGTTATATCAATAACCATATAAATATACTAAATTTATTTTGACGATAATATAATGATGAATATTTTTTAATTTTATCTTTCTTCATATTACCTAATTTAGAGAAAATATTCACGTAATACCAAAATACGCATAACTATACATAACTTAAAAAACGTATTCAAGTTCAAGTTTTAAAGAAATTTTTTTAAGAAAAATAAAATTGACGATTTATGATTTTTCGATTTTTTTTTTCAAAATAAAAATTGATAACTTTTATCATTATTTATTTTTGGGAGGCAGATTTTGAAAGGGAATTATATTTAAATTTTAT
Organism: Logfia minima; assembly: GCA_963921325.1. Classification (NCBI taxonomy): domain Eukaryota; kingdom Viridiplantae; phylum Streptophyta; class Magnoliopsida; order Asterales; family Asteraceae; genus Logfia; species Logfia minima. The sequence goes on from OY992766.1 coordinate 24,561,689, forward strand.
TTTACCCTATTTTTTATATCCTAATAAATTTGAGAATACAATATTTTTAATCTATTTACTTTATGACTGTTTGTACCCTCTTCATCAACCAAAAATTGACACATTTCACGAAATTATTTTTTATTTTAACCCCTTCCACTTTTCAAATATTCTACATTTTATCTCTAACCTTTTCCTTTTTTTTTTTTTACCCTTTTTCCGTTTTTGACGTTTTACTTTACGTTTTATTAACGTGTTTTCAAGTTTTTACGGTTTTTATTCGTTTTTTCATTTTCTTTTCGTTTTTTTTACATTTTTTCAATTTCTATTTGTTTTTATGTTTTTTTTACGTTATCGTTCGTTTTTTCATTTTTTTACGTTTTTTCATTTTCTTTTCGTTTGTTTACGTTTTTATTCCTTTTTTCATTTTCTTTTCGTTTGTTTTCATTCGTTTTTTCATTTTCATGTCGCTTTTTTACGTTTTTTCAAAAAAAAATTCGTTTTTTTACGTTTTCATTCGATTTTTCGTTTTGTTTTCGTTTTTTACGTTTTCATTCGTTTTTTCATTTTCTTTTCATTTTTCTTTTCGTTTTATATACGTTTTAATTCGTTCTTTTATTTTCTTTTCGTTTTTTAACCCTTATTTTTACGTTTTTTAATTTATTTAATTCATTTTTTTTATTTATTATTTACGTCTTTTGATGCATTTTATAAACATTGCATGTTAGTTTGATGTTTGTTGCTGCAGTTTGTAAATATTGCATGTCATTTTAATGTTTGTTACTGCATTTTATAAACATTGCATGTTAGTTTGATGTTTGTTGCTGCATTTTATAAACATTGCATGTTACTTTAATGTTTGTTGCTGCATTTTATAAACATTGCATGTTACTTTAATGTTTGTTGCTGCATTTTATAAATACTGCATGTTATTTTGATGTTTGTTACTGCATGTTATACATATTGCATGTCATTTTAATGTTTGTTACTGCATTTTATACATATTGCATATAGTTTGATGTTTGTTGCTGCATTTTATACATATTGCATTTCATTTGGATGTTTGTGTTGCACGTTGAATATACTACATGTTATTTTGATGTTTGTTGCTGCATTTAATACATACCGGATGTTATTTTGATGTTTTCTTGCTGCATGTTCTGTATTTTATATATAACATGCAGCAACAAACATCCAAATGACATGCAATATGTATAAAATGCAGCAACAAAACATTAAAATAACATGCAGTATGTATAAAATGCAGCAATAAAACGTAACAAAAAACAAAAAAACAAGTAAAAAAACGTAAAAAGAAAAACAAAAATAATATGAAAAACGTACATAAATATCAAAAAAACGTAAAAAAGAAAAGAAAAGAAAACGAAAAACGTTAAAAAAATTAAAATCAAAAATAAATTGAAAAAACGAATAAAAATGTAAGAAAAATGTAAAAAACGAAAAGAAAATGAAAAAACGAATAAAAACATAAAGAAAACGAATAAAAACAAGAAAACGTAAAAAACGAATAAAAATGAGGAAACGTAAAAACGAATTAAAACGTTAATTAAACGAAAGTACGATAAAAACGTTAAAAAACGTAAAAAAACGTAAAAAAAAAAGTTTTTGAAAAAATAAATAAATTATGACGGCAGCCAGTAGCTGCTGGTTGTTGTTGGCAGCAAGTGGTGGAGGGAGGGTGATGTAGGTGGAGAAGTTGAAGGGGAGAAAAAGAAAATTGGATAAAGGTGGAAGGAGTGTATATGAAAAATTTATGTTATGTTTTTTTTCTCTTAACTTTAACCTAATAGTTGTAGCTAACTGCAAAAATGACACAATTATTAACCATTGATCAAAAAATAGATGGCTAGAATGACTTGCTCACTCTACTCTCCCTAATATCCTTTCTCTCTTGACCCAATTTCTTACTTTATTTCTTTATTATTTAAAGCCGACTTGGCGAATATAAACTTGAGAACACAATATTTTCAATCTATTTATTTTGTTTCTTTACTCTCTAAAATCGACTCGAGAATAGAGTGTTATGCAGCTCAAAGCTCAACAACATCATATTTTTAATGGGTTAAAATTATAAATTGCAAATGCATTATTATTTTTATTTCGAAATAAATAATGTATCTATTTTATTACTAATCTAGAATACAAACTCTTTAAGTTATGTGCTAATGTTAATAATATGGTCACCGGTAACATTTCACAATCTGGCACATTCTTTTACTTACGTGGAAATTAAAATGATGCTGTGGAATTTTCGTTTAATGTTTTTAATGCATTTCACAATTTGGGATATCTTTTTTTTTTCTTTGACCAGTTGTTAAGGCCGCACACAGTTTATAAATATTCATCTTGTACCAATCTAAGTTCACTTCCAATCAAGTTGGTGAAAGGAGATAGATTTATTCTAGAATACAACAATGTACAAGTAGAATTTCAGAATTAAGGCAATAATAATTAAGTGGTTGCAAGTGGATTGCAACTGTATCGTTGAATCAGGGTACACAAGAAAGCGTCTAGCAGGGTTTCTTGATGTCCACAGCGCGCATTTTTCAAAGGTAGTGGTTTATAACAATTGCAATCAATGGAAAAATCCGGGAAATGCCTTGAATTGTATGAAGAAGTTAACATGTCGATATTGATAAATGAGAGAAAATATCGAAAGTAAGAAAAGGATAGGGTTCCAAATAAAGTTCACCAACAAAGAAAGTCTATGTACATGAAATTATGTCCGACACGTCACCTGTGAGGTCCATTTTTTTTTTATTATTTTTTTTTTACACAACCATAACCAAGGTCGTAATTTCATTTACCAAAACATTATATAGTTAATAAAACTTTGTTGAAAATGCAACGTTGCTTGTTTTACATACTATATCAAAACAAAACAACTCATTTTGACAACTTGATAAAACATGGGCATTTTATACAAGTTTAGTAGCCACAACTGTGTTTAAGACAATTAGACTCGCTTCATTCATAAGCGAGTATATCTCCACTGCAAGTCTAAGCCAAACTCTTCCCCCGATCATCCTTTTTACCCGAATCACTTGAACCTACAATATAATTCAACTTAAAATAATAAGATTACACTTAGTGAGCATATAAAATATTAAATGGTTAACAATAATAAAATGACACTTAGACTTAGCTAGTCAAGAACTCCTAAGGGTTAAGCAAAGTCGACTGAGTAACTCAACAAGTTGTTAACAACTTATAACCTCCAACGCTTGTCACAATCAACAATCTCATTCATTAACAACTGAAGCAAGTAACAAGTGGTCCGGGTCAAAAACCTCAATTATATGTCACGAATCCGTGTTTACCTCCCTTATTCACATAATAACTGAATTAGCACGAGGCTAACACATCTCCACTAAAAAAATTACAAAATGTGGCAAACCGCCACGAGTGACTACATTATACAACAAATTTGCTAGCATAAGGCTATCATATATATTTACAATTAGATAAATGATAATAAAATCAACATTCTCATCTAACAACATGTGTCCACATAGTCAACATAATTGAATCATATATCCACCATCCTATTAATCAACATATAACCGTACAGTGCAATTAAACATTTACATCATTTAACCACATGAATCCTCTTACACTTGTGAAATCCGAATTCATGCGTTAAACGTAACAATTTAACTCCTATATACTCGACTCTTTATTTAGATGATGATAATTCCCCAATAGGAATCCCACTTCCTTAGCACCTATCAATAATTATAATAGTCAACTCATTAGGAATGCAGAAATCACATCATACTACTCTTCTTATCACTAAATGCACTACCCAATTCTATAATGTGTCCAGTTTGGCTTTCAAAAGTCAAGCAAGGCACACTACCATCAATTAAGCCTTTGATTCATCCTATAGGTTAATGGTCTTAGCATTACTTCAAATCATTCACAATATCATCAAAACAACATCATTAAACAGTTAATTAAGTGAATTATCAACCATTTATAAAGGTCATCCTCTTTAGGTTGGTAATTCAACCTTTAAGTGAAGTGATATAATATCAACACCCATAAATTATAAACACATATAAGCATCAATGAACCTAACCTTAGGTCTACATTCATCAATTTATCATATATACCCCCAATTATCCACCTCCCAACATTTATAGGTTAAACAATAAGAATTCATACTTGGTATTAATGGTGATGGATGATACCAAGTTGATCTTAAGAAATCAATTACACAAGTTTCTCCTTGCTCAAGAGTGCTCTGAAGATGTGGTGGAGTGTAAGAGTGTTTGGATACGTGTAAGATTGAGGGAGTGTGCAAGTGTAAAACATCTAAGAGTCAAACCCAATATCTGCTGGAAAATGGACTAACCCGGACAGGCAAGGCATCACCCGGACGGGTGAACCCCCATTGGCTCCCGTTCTGATCAACATCACCCGGCCGGCACAACTACTACTCCACCTTCACCCGGACGGGTGATTTAACCCATCCAACTTTCTATGACCCTTTTACCCGGTCGAACCACCCACCACTCGGCCAAAACACCATTCATCTAGACGGTTGACCCATCACCCGTACGGGTAAGGAGTATTTTCATCAGTTTTTGACAGTTTAAAATTTGAAGTGTTATAACTCACGTCATGCTATTAAAAATTTAATAGTTAACGTCATATTAGCAATGATGATTAAAAAATAATTACTAAAACATGATGTTACTTATGGTAACACATAATTCAGGAGTATATAGCCTACATTAGTAATAAAATAAACCGATTACTCACTTTGAAACAAAAGGTGGAATATGTTGCTAATTTCTAGCTTTAACCTTAAAAATATTTATTTGCTATTTCGAACTTGTTTATTGTTAGGAGGACTTAGAACTTGAAGAATACTAAGATGTGTAGCTCCACATTACCATTTTTTAAGTGCATTTAACATCAGTTTTACTCATCCGTGTTGACTAAGGGACTGGCCGGTGGAAGTTCTGGAGGGTCGATTATTTTTTGTTTTTTCTTCATATCTCACGGGTTACTAACTTTGCATCATCGACTTTTGCCCGTGTTATTAAACAAATATAATTTGAAAATTGTTCTATCACTAATTTCCTGCATAATTATTCACTTTTTCATTGTAGTTTTCAATTGTTAGATTATGTCCTTGCAACTCTTCCAAAGGGAAAAAGATGTGTATTTGTATAAGAAATAAATAATTATCTAGATGCATGATATTTGATTAATTACAACTTTACAAGTCAAATTATGCTTAATTTGAGAATATGATCACAATCCGTAGATATCATGTGTTCCATTGTTTAGTAATTTGTCTTTAATAGGTTATCCATAATACTCATTTTTCATATTTTCTCTTTTCTCTGTACAAGTAGATTTATCCATATTTTCAGATAACCTATTTTATGTTGATCGCAAAATTTCTTGTGTCGAAAGTCTTCTTAATAATGAGATGATTAGGTGGTGTGTTCCGATAGTAAGTCGGCGGCAAGAAGATAACAAGATGATAGATCAAACTCATTAGCGTAGAAATATGAGATTCACATAACAGAGAGAAAGATGGAGGGATGAATTCGAATCAAGGGAAGATTTGTTAGGATTCGGATTCAGTTTCCTAAATTAGTGTTAAACGAATTAGGAGAATTGTGATGATCAAGTTAACTTGGGGGGGAAGCTAACTTGATGAACAAGTTGAGGGTTGCCTATATATATAAGGGTGATGTTAGAGAGATGCATGAGGAGGTTGAGAGAAAAAGAGTGGGTCTATGAGGATTGTCTCATTCGTCCCATGTGGTAAGTTTTCGGTGATTTAATAACGACATGAACAGATTTCATTATCGTAATCTAACTTTGAGAAGGGTGTGAGGACATTCAAGAATGTTAAGAGGATCGTCAAGTTTTGTCCTATCTTTCATATTTAGTGGATGTCAAGTGATCGACGAGTCCTTTAAATTTTATCTCCTTTAAGAGTTTTTTCACATAAAATTTGTGCGTGTATGCTTTTTCTGTTACGTATACATTCAATTATTTGCTTATACATTATTTTGTGATTTGTTATAGTAGCGATCGATCCCAACAAATAATATATGAGCGAGATCGTTCCCAACATTTTTATTTCTTATCAAGTAAATATAATTCATAATTAAATGTTCGTAACAAATGTTTTAATTCAAAAATAAATACTATCGGTCTATCAGTGTCATTAACTCATATTTATAGGAAAGTCATACCTATTTTCTTTTTTATCTCGGCCAAAAATATCCGTGTTCTTCTTCAAATCAATCTCGTTCCTACCAAATTCAAAATCAGATTACATGTATTTCATATACCAGAGAGATTGTATCTGCAATTTTTTTAGATCGAACAAATTTTTTGACAGGACCAATTCTATTTTTACGTGAAGAAACGGTGAATCAGTTTACTATAACTATCATATTCTACAATCTGGACTATAAATTTCTTTGAGTTAGGTTTTAATTTTGCAAATGTGTTGGGCATAAAATCTAGGAGTCTAACATAAAAATGCTAAGTAAAAAGAAACTTCTTGTTATTTGAAAGTTACATAAATGTCAATTATGGTGTTCAGTGTAATTTATGGTGTTGATAATTAATTTGCAGTGGTTTTTTATAGAGAAAAAGATGGACAAAAAGTAGGAAAGCTTGACTATCCTATAAAAAATGGATTATTGGCAATGATAATATTTTATTTTTGAATTATTTTTATTCATTAGAAATGATCTTATGTCCCTAAGGGCTTCATAATCTCGGTGCCAATATATTTCTATTTTAATATTTTGGTCTTCAGTTCTTTATTTTTATCTTTTTCTAAAAGGTGTACATATAAAAGCACAATATATACGATAAAATACATTAAAGTCTGCAAAAAATAATATTTATATTGAGAGGATGCAAACAAAATTAAACTATTTTTCTGATTTACGATATGATGAAACCCATATGAACATCATCTATCTATCTTCTATCTATATATAATGGGCAAACAAAGTTTTGCGCGGAACATGACTTTCACAAATGATAAAATGAGATGGCAATCTGTTTACTCACAATGAAAAAAAATCCGAATTAAATATTAAAACATGATAAATCATATGAAGGTCGATCGTCATAATTGTAACTGTAAATTTGGGGTTGATCGGGATTCATGGTTCTATTAATGTTGATGTAATTTCTAACGTCTTGTTAAAAAATTTTAATGGTATTTAATCTGTATCTTTTTAAAAAAATTAAATATATTAGATATTATAAATTATAAATGCTTTATTTTGATTTTTAATGGAATTTTATTTCATTAAATCTAGTTTATCGTGTATCAGAGGACATACGGTAGCAAACTTTACAAAACAATGTATATAAAGGTCATTCAAACACGATATAATTTAAATATGCTACATAATTATTCTCTTATTTTGAAAATTTTCTTTTAGTGAGCTCTTCAACTTAATGTTCGTACTTATTTTTATTTTATTTTATCTTATCACCTGAAATTATCAAATATAATTTCCCTACACACCTTCTTTTTTTTCCTGTAGTTGTTGTTGTCGTAGTCATTGTTCGACATTTACAATGGTCAGAAATCTTCGATTATACGTTATAACATTTATAATTTATGGTTAAGTTTTAATTATGTGAAGTTGAAGACATAAATAATGTGGTCCCTGTATATTAATCCAGAGTAGCCATCATGGGGAAATGTGTGAAACTTTCCAACTAGTGGAAGATTTGGGTAAATTGATGTGTTGTAAGTATAGTTTTCGCAGTCCTGTGGTCTCGTCAATCTTTGATGAAAATTCAGATAGGATCGGTAGTTGATGGTTTGACCAGACTAAACCGCAAAACATGATATTTTTTAAAAAGACGAATTCAATAATTAATTATATATATTATTAAGAGCATATAGAGTGATAACCCTCATGTCACAGTGTTCAATTAAGACATGTCACAATGTTCAGTTAAGACAAAACGTAAGTTGGATTGTCAACTAGTAGACTTTCATGATAGGTGGATTATATACGTACATAATTGTTATACGGTTCGATCCGGTTTAACTTGTCAATTACTTATCAAAATTGTAATCGACTGGATAATCCAGTTTTTTAATTTTTACTGGACCATTAGAAACTAAACCCGACATAACCAACTAAATTGATACAACCTGGCTGATTTTTGTGGTTTGAAACTTCTGTGAAGACATGCGAATAGACCTACATGTGAATTCCAATTTCAAACTAAATTTCCGCGAAGACTCCGATTGGTCCATACAATTCTATGATGGAACTAAAATCTGAATTTTATATCATATACTGTTTGGTTGGTAGAAGGTTCAGATCATAGTACATTGTATTTGTTTTACAAAATTGCAAGAAAATTAAATCCTTCGAATTATATCACAGATAAATGAATTCAAATTCCATAACATTTTGAATGGAATGTCTACTATTTCATTTGAATTCATAATTTTAATAAAAAAGATTAAATTTGTAATATTCTTCTATTACTACTACTATTATTATTAATACTATTAAATAATATTACTTTCTATGTTATATTTATATTTATATTTATATTTTATATTAAATAAAATATAAAATACATATGTCTAATATAATAATAACTTTTAAAAAAAAATTATACTGTGACCTTTTAATACTAATACGTGTTGCTACTGTCATAATTGTATATATAATTAATTGATTGATTATAGATCTAAAGTAATTTAACATTTAGTTTTATTTTAATATTAATAGTAATAATCATTTAACAGATATGTGAAAACATTAACTATTTATTTTATTATAGTAACTAATTCTTAATCGTTATTTTATTATATAATATAATTAATATTATATTGAAATGAAACCTATTTTACAAAACTTTTTATTTATATTATTATCATTAATTCGAATTTCATTTTATTTTATGTGAATCAAACATGACAGATTGCGGTTCATTCATATTTCAATGTTTTTCAAATTGCAATATTTTCACATTCCATTTCTTTTACAGATTTTAATTTCTTCAAAAATATTATGTTAGCCCAACAAGATCTAATTTTTGTACATTCTATCGTGTAATTAAAAGGTTTAGATTTATTGATTGTTGCTTGATTAATTATTTATTATCTCATAAATACATTATTTTCAACCTTTGGTGTATAGGTTATGTTAGAAATTAGTATGGCCCAATATGATTTTATAAATGAGTTAAGGTTCATTAGAATTCTAGTATTTCATGTAACTATTATAAATGGTCGACCTATAAACTTAATACCCGTAGAGTGTTAATGTCTAATCCATGCCTTCTTTTATTTATTAAAAGAAAAAAGAAAAAAAGTTGTTTGCTACCATAAATCTTCATGACCAATTGCAGCCGTCATCGTTGAACCGTCACATTCAAAGCTCTATATCGTTGTCATCTAGTCGTCAGACCTTTTACTGCTTATTTTACTTACTTTTACATTTATTTTTCTATGTTTTATGTATATACGTTTCAGTTTTTAGTGTTCATTTTTCTACTACTACAACTACGAGGGAATATTAAAGCATAGGTTATTAGTATATCCCGACCCGATTATATAGATGGGTTAGGATTTATTAGATCTCTGAAGTGTCATGTAACCATTATAAATAGTCGATCAATAAACTTAATATCTTATGGGGGTTTTAATGTTTAATACAACCCACTCATAAATCAAATAAATTATATGATTAATTATTTGTTAGGTATACAAATATAAAAAAACAAAAAACTGTAAAACAATGAAAGATGAAGTTTTATTGATCGAATATCACGACTTACAAAATTCTATATTTACAGTAAAAACAAACTCGATAAATAAATTATTTAATAATAATTAAAATTAAATCAAACCAATCCAAATAAATATCACATAAAAATAATTATTAATAAATTCTAACGGATCTAAATAATATATCCTAATAGAAACTTCGAACCCATATCAATTTTCTTGTAGAGTCATAAGGGACAAAAAAACGAAGTTATGGCTATTTTCACTGCCTTTAAAAACTCATTTCTGTACTAGTGGAAGTTACTAAACATGATCTTATTGTTCAAATTAAATGACATTTATTTTAATGGAATATCACAAAACTGATAAACGTAGTAAGTTAGTTACTTTGAATCCTAATAGAGTGTCGACTATGCAATAATCTTTTGGATGGAAAAATGAAACTTATTAACCGTTAATAATTCAAATTACGAAGTAGAGTATTATCTTTGGCACTATGTAAAGCATTTAGAATATTTCAAGTCATGACAATAATTTCTTGTATATTGATGTGTATTTTTGAAAGCACAATTATTTCCTTAATTTACGTTGTATTTGGGCATAGTTTAGGCCTAGTAGTGTCATTCGGATGGATTATGCAGATTTCGGATTATTCGGTTCGGATTATTCGGATTTTGGACAATCACAAGTTAATCCGTAATCCTAACCGAATAAAAAACGGATTAATCGAATACAGGTTCAACAGATTCGGATTAGTGTTCGGAATATACGGTTTCATCCTAATTAGCTATAGTTTAAACGTTACTCACGTACCCAACCTTTTTTGACGAAAAACGATAAAAATGTAAGTATAAAAACCTCACATTCTTCAAACGTTAGAAGATAGCCTTACACAAATTGAACTAAAATTAAACTATTCACACAAAAGAAATGGTAGTTATCCAACATAAAGCCTACTAAAACTCGATAACACAAGTAATTGGAAGTGGAATAAGAAAACATATGCACTTGCCCTCCTTTTGAAATGTCCATTCAATGCTTTGATGTCCAAAAAAACATATTCGTAATTTGTAAATCAAACAAACATCACCTCTTGTATAATTTAAAGAAAGGTCCTTTTGTATCCCAAATAATTTTTTGGATATAAAATGACCTTTTTATTTGAATGTATCATCTTTTATTATATAAGATTTATTTTTATTGATTTTTTATATGGTAAACATTAATATATTAGTAAAAATATAATTATTTAATTACTCAAATCTTATACGGATTATTCGGATATATCCAAAATATTTAACTTTGGTCCTTTATCCGATCCGTGTAATCCGTTTAAGAAATCCGTAATCCGTTTAAGTGATCCGTAATCCGAATAATCGGTCCATTTAACTTAACTTGAATTGAATCAGATGAATTTTTCGAATTTCGGATAAAAGTGACACCTCTAAATTTAGCTTTATTTCTATCCAAAAGTGATTCTTTCGAAAGGAAAAAGGATGCATATTTTTCTTAAATGCAAGGTTTTTTTATCTCACACATTAAAGTTTCACTAAACATAGATTTGTAAATTGATAACAAATAAAAATTGAAGGGTCAGTTTGACACTAAACCTTTTAAAACTTTTAACTTTTAATTTTTAAACATCCTCTTAAGATAAAGTTTTATTTGGATATAAAAGTTATAAGCTTTTAAAAAAACTTCACTTTATAACGCTCTAAAAATAACGCTCGAAAATACTAGAAGCTTTTTATTTGCTAGATTATCTATGTACCCTCCAACAAAATAACATATTACTCTGTTAATTTATTTATTTCTCGCTAACCCTTCGAGTTATAATCCAAACATTCTTTTGTCGTTTGCATAAGCACACCAAACTCTTGTATATGATCTCATGGGTTCTATCAATCAAACAAATATATAAATCCTTTGTTTCACAAACTAATGAGGCAATCAAACGTTGGCATATTTTTATTGTCTTTGATTCATATTTCATGTATGCAAATATGTTACACCAATATATGCAAACTATGTAATGTCTATACAACTATAAAATTTATTAAAATTAACGTCTAATTAGATGAAACAAATCCGTAATAATATCATTAATATGGAATGCACATAGACAATAATTTATTATGAACATAGTCGATTCACGAGTTAAAAATCGAAATTCTGAGTCACGAGTAAACAACTATGCTTCTCTCAAAGACAATATGGAGTACATTATTAGAAGATAAATTAGGGTTTGATTATTATGGGCTAGCCCAGTTGTCTAAATGGGCTAGGATCCGTTAGGTTTAGGATTGCTTAACTTTCAAATCTATAAATAGGGTTGCATGTAAACCACTTTAATCAATAAATAATACTACAATTGTCGTTTATATATTTTTTACACGGTATCAGAGCCAAATATCTAGACAGAAAGTCAAAGATATTAACCCTCAGTCGCCGGCTAATTGTCATTGATTCGGAGGGATTCCGTTGTATTGTTTTAATTTTTTCTTCTTTTGTATCAAATAAGTGGTTTAATTCCACTAGTTTTGTATTTTCTATAGCCTTTTCAACTAGATCACATGCAACAACAATCCTATAACCCTAATGTTCACCTTCAATCTTGATTGGTTACAGACCCTAATCATCTGAAGAAAAAGAAAAAAACAACATCTGCAACGTTAGTCGCTAAACATCTATAGTCGTTGTTAATCTTTATCACAAAACTTCTTCTTCAAATCTAGTTGCTAAATTTATGCTTCAGTGTCAATCGAGGGCACCCTCATTTCTAGAGAGAGAATTAGAAAAAGGAATAAATATAGAGATAATTTGATTCTTCGTCGCCGTAGTAAATAGGAGAGAAAATAGAATTTCTCTCCTACTACTGAAAGAGCCGTTTTTGCAACAGTTGAGTTCTCTATGCAAGACGAAGAGTTAAAAAAAAAACAAAGAAGTTTGGATCCGAAAAAGTATGCTCGGGCAGTTCTTTCGCTGAACACAAGATTTTATCATTTCAAGTCGATCACATTTCCTCGCTGACCCATCATGCAAAAGGTACGCCGTTAGAGTGAGTGCACAAATGCCTGTATTTTTGAGTTACATCCTTATTAGTAGAACTTTCTCGTATAGTTTGATCACTCCTTCTAGCATCCTCATTTTTATTACAATTTCCACTTTCAGCACAAATGGAACTAGAAATGTAATTGTTATTGGAATTGTCACTACCGCTTACAATGTAACTATCAAGACAAATTTGAGACCCTTTCTAATGCAATATCTTCAATCAGATATGTACTAGTGGCAGGAAGAAGTCAGTTAGTTTTCATCTGCTCTCTCCGAATTTCCGGTCAATGATTGAGTCCGAACTCACCTAAAACGAGATAGAAGGGCAAATGTACCTTTTTGGTGGCTTCAATTATAACCCCAGCTCTCTTCTTGCTACTATATAGATGTTGTTGATGTTATAGCTAATCAGTTGTAGCTATTTCTTATTCTATGAAACTGTTTATATGGCTGAGACAAGTTAGTAATAAGATCACAGCTTATCCCGCTACAAAGCGATTCAAATCTCTTTTTCCATAGGCCCCAACTCTTACTTAAACAGCTTCGCTTCCTTCCCCAGATGCATGAGATGAAGGAAAGCGAGAGAGAAAGGAAGGATTTGACTAACTCCTTCTATGGTGTAATTCCAAGCTCTCACACTACTAGTGACTGGCTAAAAAACAGATAAAACACTCTTTCCTACTCCAAGCAAGTAGTACGGTACAGATACGGACTCTAACTCCCCCTGAATGATCGGTGCAACGGTTAAGCATTCTTAGAAGAGTTCACAACGCCCTTGACTAAACTAATCTAATAGAAAGTTAAGGGGCTTCTAACTTTCTACTTTTGTCGCTAAACTGCACTTTTTCAAACGGTTATCCGACTTCCGTACTCTTTCTACATTATGCCACCTCTTTCTTGCTATCATATCACATATATCTTTTATTCTTTTTTGTTTCTCAACCACATCCGAAGTTTCAAGAATTTTTTTTTCCTGTTTTTGTTCTTTCTAAATGTGGTACATCTCATAAATCCAACCTTTTCTTTTAATTACGAGTACCATTTGATATTTACAATCTTTCTTTTTTATAAACAATTCACATATCTCATATATATCATCAATTTAAATTTTTCCCTTCTCTCCGCGACCTTCGTATCCTTCTACTTGATCCATTTACTCTTTAAGATTTCAAGTCATTATTATCTTCAACTATTTAAAAAAAGAAAAAAAAAACGTGATCAAAGAGCCACCATTGCTCATCAAGACAAGAGTTGCATTAAAGTTGTCGTAGTAAAAGTAGTCAAAAATCAAAACGGTAAAAAATTCTCGGCCAAATAACATATGTGAGACGGAATGGCAATGCCGTCAAAGTTGCCAAACAAAAATACGTTGCTACCAAGGTATATCTCTTCAACTCTTCAACAAACTTTGCTCAAGTTTGAACGTTCGTCTTTCTCCCACTCAATCTTCGAAGAAAAAGTAAAGGATAAATTAGGATTAAATTAGTATGAGCTAGCCTGATTGTCAACAGATTAGGATCCATTAGAATTTAGGATTACTTAACTATCAAGTCTGTAAATAGAATTGCATGTAAGTCATTTTAATCAACCAATAATATTACAATTATCACTTTAATCAACCAATAATACTAAAATTGTCGTTTCTATCGTTTTACATATATATAAGAGTAACCAATCGTTTTATGTACGTATCTTTTTACGTATGCTTTTTGACATATTTGTATAATATTATTAGTAATAAACTTGTACTAGCTATTTTGTGAGTTGGTTGGTGCTCACATGGGGTTCGTAAAGGCTATAATCACTAAGAAAATGATGTGCACCGCATCCTACCGAACTGTTCTCTATATACTATATTTATATTCTGATGATATTAAAAGAAATGAAATAATCCAAAGTCTAAACCAATGTACTCATTTAAAGGCATATAGTACAAACATAGAAAATCCTACAGCTATGGTGCTGATAGATTCACTACTTCAGCGCCTTTAACGGACATTTCATGCTGAGTAAGTGAGTATCTATTTCCAGTATATCGCTTCAAACCGAGAAGAGCGATGCATACCTATAGCAACAACAAGATGGAACTATAGACTTCTATACTAATGCATTTCGAGTTGCAATTTTATTTGAGTCACCGTAAAATCAACGTTAGATTCAAGATGGATGTTTTTTATGGGTAATAAATGAATAATTTTGCATTTCTAGATTAACAATTTCCTACTATTCTTTTGACCACAAAATAAGTCTTCCGTCCAGTAAATTTTTTCTAACAATAAACATATAGACTACTAATCTACAACCACACATATACATAACTTTATTTCATTTTAAATGAGACCTGAACCTACTAATTCTCAGATTAGGAATCCACCTCCTACATTTTCTTTTATATATGTTCGACTCTTGATTTAGCGATTCAATTTCGTTATTTGGAATTTGGATATGCATCTTCTCAACACAAATTGTACATGTTTCTTTGATAAGCATCTTATCTCTATAGGTGGTCGATATTCATATTTAGAGTTTATTGTTTCGTTATATATTTAATTTTACCTCTTTTACTATAGTATGTAATCACTTTTAAACTTTCTATTGTATGCGTGAAACTTTTAAAAATATCTATCGTAAGTAACATATCACCTGAAAAGCAGGTATCTGAAAATGTCTATTATATGTATTGAAACTAGTACCACATAAGGACTTAACCAGTTTCAAATCATCTATTACATACAATAGGCATAATTATAAAGTACGATCCATACAATATGACGTTTAAAAAATAGTTATATATTAATAAAAGATGTAAACTTAAATACAAAATCCAACAATTAACTCTCGTATTTAAGTGAAGGTCATTTGTTTCGATTTGAATACATTCAATAAAATACCAAAATATACTAATACAAAAAGCGCACGATATTCGTGCTCTTGACAACACCAATGGTAGGTGCTATTACCAACGGAGGGGAGCAAATAGATGTTGATATTTTATATTTCGCACCTTTAGCTTTCACAATTAGACAAATTTATAATTTTAACGGTACACAAGTCGCTTGTTGTTAAATAGAATAGTTGACTTTTCCTATGCAAATACACATTTGAATGTCAACGTTGTAAGCAAAATAGTCATGTTTTCAAATTCGTTACGGAAGATGGTCTATGGTATATTGAGAGAAATGATACGAGATCAGTTTATAAAATAGAAGGTAAATACAAGTATACAACCAACAAGTTTCTTTAACGTCTCACTTCACAAATGTAGAAGTATAATCATTTTTATAAATCAAATTTCATGTTATTTACTCTAGCTTTTTTCTATCAAGACTCAAACAACTATGTAATAAGGGTTGAGTAAAGAGGGAAATGAAGTTATAATGTTGTTAAATTTATAAGCATAAAATGTAATGTTGTTATGATGCAATATACATTTACAATGCAGTATACTAATGATGTAGTGAATTTAAATCGTAAATTACAAAACGAAAGGTTAAGATTTTATGCCGCTTTTGCGCTCCAATAATGCTCCGATAATGATCCCCATATTAATTCATCATGCTAATACGCATCTTCATATTGACATTTATTAGACAAGCCCAATCCCAATGGGAGCCCAACTTTTATAATAAAATCTCGCAATTTAATTTTGTTTTTGACGTGTGCATTTTTAAATTGTTGGTTGCGTACTAGTAATGTTAGTCTAAATATGGTTAGAATCCCTAACATTATCGAACCAAATCTAAAATGAAAAGGAAAAAAATAGTGATTAACATAACTATATGTAGATGACAAATGATTGATGTTGTCTACTAAAAGATCCAACAAAAACAAATGCCTTTTACATTATGCATTTCCATTATTAGAAACTAATGGGACATTGTTTTTGCACCTTATATTTCGATACACAAATGGAAATATTTTACCATCGTCTTCACTCTTTGTCCCTTTTATGTTATTGTCCCAACTATAAATGAAGAATGAAAATAAATAGAATTAGGTGGAAATCAAATAAGTTAGGTTAGATTTGATGATCACTTTATATAAGCAAACAACTAGGAAATATGTTGTTTTTAGAATAAAAGGAAGAAGATCTCACTAGCAGAAAAGCTTAGGCTTATGCTTGGTATATAAGCTACATATATGACTTTAATATAAGTGCAATTTTAAAGTAAAAGAAATCATAAAATTTAGCAGGACGTCTTAATTTTCTTTCCAAGATTACGCTCATACAAGCTACTCACCGATAATAACTTACATAATCCTACGAGTTGGTTAAGTGGTTATTTGAGAGCATGATAACTCTCACACACAGCTGAAGAAGTCCAAAATTTATATTTCACTATGTACATACATTTTATAAGTGGTACACCAGTCTTCTTTGAGCGAGCTTATATAGATGATAGATCGCGACTCTGTGATGGTGGACTTTGTGTCTGTAGATTGTAGTCCAATATAGGTACTTGAAAAGAAATAGAACTAAACTCTAATGAAATCGATTTGTAACAAAGAAGTAAAACTGATTCATTCAATTAGCGGACTTTAGTTATGTTGTCGTTTACTCCTTTATTTGTGAATTGAACCAGGACATCGTAAATGCCCTTCGATCACTTTAGGCTAACCAATGTGATCACCATATGAATCGACGAATGAGCTAAACTTAGATAAAAGTATTTTACTTACCCAATGGATTAAAATTTCTAATTGTTTTTCACCAAGTTCCTAAAAAGGACTCTTTAGCGACATCATGAATTCTAAGAGGGCTAAATTTGTTAAATTCTATAATTGAGTGGACAGTAGTGTTAAGTGTCCGTACAAAAAAAGGGGACCAGAATTTATTATTGCGATGTGCCTGTCAAAATCCCCGGTTCCATGAATCTCGGGTTTTAATTAACGTCACTTTTCTAATTAAACCCCAAGTCTCACTAAGAAATAACTAGAATGCCATTCTAATTTACGCCTTTTTCCATGTTTCTATTTACATATGCAAATGAATCGTATGAAACTATTTTCACATTGATGTTCATTTATTTTTCTTCATGCTCATTCATGTTCATTTATTTATCTTTATTCACATTCATATCAGAAAATGCTAACTATAGCCCTTAGAGTTATGGTTAAGCATACCATATTTACATAACTTCTAAAATTATAACTCTTTATTTCCATGAATATTAAATATTTATATATGTATCTATAGAAAGTGAATATAAATATAGAATATAATCACTTGTAATTATTGTGAACTAAGTTTGTAATGTTATTTAAAGCAAGCTTAACTATAGCCCTAAGGGCTATAGTTAGCATTCTCCTTTATTTATTTTTAAGATGAGTCGTTCATGTCTATACCTATGAGATGAAGTGGACTAACGAATATCCACTGGATATTAATGTATATATATATATATATATATATCTTTTGGTTAAAAACGTCTAAACATTATGATAATCGTAACATAGATTGCAACAAATAATAGTCTTTAAATTTTAAAACACTTTTATTGATATCTTAGATAGACACGTTCCGATCAATAATTTTTATAGATTAGTGAGTTTTGTTATATAACTGAGTGATATTCTTTTTGCTATATATAAGAAAAGTAGGGAATTTAATTTACTAGAAATATATAATGGAAAATAAAAAGAGAATATAAAATATTTTATAGGAACTTAATATAAAGAAATTTGTGATCATATGAAATAACTAGAATTATTAACATTTCATTCACTTTACACAAATATATGGCACAAGTAGATTTATATCTAAATTTATACACGTGTATATATGAATTTCAGGTGGTAATGGGTGAATCTATGGATGACAATTTTCATTCACGTTCATACTCATATCCAGTATACATCCATTTAGATCATTCATATTCACCAATGATGAATCGGATGTCCATTGTCATCTCTAATTCCAGTCCATCTGATCAAACGACAATTTTAACGGGAAAATTAATTGAAAAATATCCAGAATTATATTTGTTTGTTACCTATACTTAGTAATCATCTACATGCATATGTTGAAGATACAATATAAAAGCTGTAGTATGTACTTTCACACTAAGCAGATGGAGACAAATGAGATCTACTCGGAGATTTTGGAACCTTACGCAATCCAAATTACCAGGTAGATTATGAATAACAGTAAACTATCATTTTATTATTGATTGCTTAATAGATATACTTGATGAAAGTATTAATTGATAAAAGAAATCATCTAAATTAAATATTTAATGATACTTGATGGGAACAACATAAATACAAGTGTAAGTTGGTCAAATGTCCAACCTGATAATTAGTGAAATGCAAAAGTAAAGCATCACTGATAAACATTTCGACCCATAACTAAAAGAACTATCATTTGACTAGAAGATTTGAGATTGAAAAACTTATGGTAGTATTAACAAACAGGGGATCTAATTCATTACCATATTACTATTAAGTCTATTAAGTTGAAATCAAGCAGTCTATCTAGTCCCTTGAAGCATAGTTAATACAACACTGAGTTCTTTGTACTTTTTGTTCATGTAGGCATGTAGTCCTTTGTCAACAGTCGTGAATATTATTTTAAGTATTTCGATTTTACATATGAATACATTCATAAAAATTTGGCTGAAATTCATAAGAAATCTATTATTTGCAGATGAGCAGTTTTACCCCAGCATCCCATGTTTCTCGTCAACTAACGAATTATAAGCATTTTCTATTTGGCTCCAAAAACTTGATTCCGTTTGCAGAAATTTCTTTACACACAATTTTGAAAAGCGTCGACCTATCGTTCGGACAATATTTTGCGTTCGTTATTTGTCCATTCTACTTGTTTTCTTTTTTATTTGGGGTTAGCATCGACCTCGTCTCCGCCTTCATCTTCCTCGACTTCGTGTTGTGGTGTTTCTATATTTTGAAATTGATGTTGGCTAAGGGGGGTTTGTTGGTATTGGTATCGTGGGTGTTGTTGGTTTTGGTATTGTGAGTATTGATTGTATTGGTATTGTGGGTGTTGTTGGTTTTGGTATTACGGGAATTGTTGGTTTTGGTATTGTGCAAAACCGAAGTTAGTTGGTGAATTGCTAGATTGAGGTGTCGAAAACGAATGAGCCGGTGAATTTGGATACGACATATCCGTGTTGAGTAAGTTTTAAAAAAAATTATCAGATCTCGGTTGGGAATTATTGTGGTGTTGTTTAGGTATTTTTGTGAATTATAGTGTAAAAAGGAAAAGTTTGTGAACTATATAGAATAGTTAGGTGGAATAATGTATTTAAATGTAATAAAAAGATGATGAAAAGTGTGTTTGAATTGAAATTTAGTTGTATGTATATTTATAGTGTGTTTGGGGTAGGATAAATGGGTTAAAAAAATTATATGTTTTTTTACAAAAAGTGGACATATGTCTATTATATAACGGATATAATATTTTTTTCTATATCCGAATGGTCAATATTAGAAAAAGAATATAAAAAAATAACATCAAAACATTCATGGGCCCCACCTCTGCGTCTCTCCTCTCGTCGGTAAACCGACACAATTCAATCGACGCTGCGGTGCCAGCGCCGTTAATCGGCCGACGCACGTCGGTTCCCCAACCGATACCGGTGTTGGGAGTGGTCTAACAATATTTGTATAGTTACAAAACTAAACATGTCTGTGTAGCGGTAAATAACTGAATCCACATAAGAAGTGAGGAATAGTACATTGAGCACATGATCTTAAACTGAGGCCAAGGACACCAATAAAAACATCTTGACCCGTGTTCAAAAATAGTATCTAAACTTGAATACAACAAGAGACGTAAATTATCAAGATAACTACAACTACAGATCCTAGAAAACATTCAATCTATACTTCGCTTCATGTCTGCTTCTGTTTGTTTAAATAATATAAATGAGTTTGGAAGTCCAAAATAGCCTTAACCAGGTGCCGAAAGCCAATCTCTGGCCACAAAATAGATGGTGAATACAAGAGGCAGTTAGCGCTCTGCCACAAAAGAAAATTGCTTAAACGGGTCTCACCAGATGTCCGGATTATAATATCAGGGTCAGGTGCGACCCCCATATACATATGCTTCTCAATATCTAACAACTCAATGATACTATTTTCCTGTTTTACATCATTCCCGCCAAATTCATTTAACTCGTTTTTCCTTTCATCCCATTTTTCTTCACAAGATTCTTGAACAGCATGGAAAATCTCATCAGTAGATGTATATGCAAGACAAATCGACAACACTGCTTTTGAGTTCTTTGCAGTTGCACCCATAGCCCGCTCTGCAGCCAACCTCACAGGTTTGCTTAAAAGTTTAAGGTTTCCTATAAAATATACCCTAACTCCATATTGGTTAACCAAACTCTCTTCTTTTATCAATCCCTCGATCTTTTCCTCCATTAAGTCCATCAAAGATTGGACTTCTTCAGGACTACGTTTGAAATTCTCTATACTAAACGCATATATCGTCACATACTTCACCCCTAGCTCGTAACAGTATCTAAGCATCGACATTAATGACGAAAACCCAACTCGGTGTCCTGCACCATCAATCAAATTGTGCTGCTTCGAGTATCTTCTATTACCGTCCATTATAAAGGCAATGTGATTAGGTAATGCAGCTACCGATAATATACCAAATATACATTTCCTTGCAAAACCACCTAAACTCTCGTATATTCGATTTCTTTGTTTAACATCCATACCAAAATTTCAATAACTCCAAAATCGTGGTAGCCTATTAGACCTGCTAGTTTACAAATAATGCTCTAGTTATACCTAGCCACAAGCCAAACACAAAATATACAACAATCATATAAAATAAAACAGAGAATTTTTTGTGTGCAAAGAGATAGTTATATTTATGTACTAAATGAATATAATTTATCTATTTGCATTTCATTGCCATATAGACTTTACTATACTTTCTTTTTTATTATTACCTTTTTTCCGCAGCAAATAAGGCGAATCTACCAAAAGAAACCAAAGGGCTATTAGCCTAGCATACTAGCGGTATCGTGGTGCCCTTCCGTTTCCAACCAACCATGAGGTTGAGGGTTCAAAAACCGGAATTGGACAAATGTATATATTCGTGGTATGGGATTTGTATGTATTTGACTTTCTAAAAATAATAATAATACAGTAAAATCATATTCAGATTTCATTGTAAGATCAAAATCCAAACTTGTTAGGTATATAGTTAATTCTAAGTAGCAGCTAAAGCATTTAAAGTAAATCCAACACTAATTATGTAAACTACACAATCAAACAAGTATTCAAATTAATGATCACACGAATTAACATAGTGTATTGAAGTAAATCAACTAATATCATGAAAAATATATTAAAACCTAACTAACCAGTGCATAATTCTTATCGATACAAATCAATTGTTAAATAAGAGAAACAATTCTGCAACAAAGTTAACGAATGAAACCTATTCCGCGGGGAGATCGTCAACGACGGTCGACGGAGATTGCGTATCGGCGGTTGACGACGATCAAATTCTGAAGACGATCTGTGCAGCGAAATTTGGGGCTTTTATTTATTTATTGCATAATCAAGACATGGGTACAATAATTACAGTGTTTATTCCACTTAATTTAATTTATTGAATTGATAGTGATGACTAGCCCGATATGTTAGTGCAGTAATCACTATCACTTCTTATCTAAACTGTTTAAAAATATATTTCAGTTCCAACTTTAAAAAGTAAAAACAATAACCAACAAAATAACCAATTTTGTCAAGTCATTGATATGAGAAAGTGAATAAACAATTATACCTCGACCAGAGAGTCTACTTTTTAAAAGAACCCCAATCAATATTAATATAAATATTTTATGCATATATATAAGTGCAAATAGAATAGTAGTAGATGGCTACTTATATTACTTATACGCTACAATAAGTATATAATATGCAAGTATGTATAAGAAATAAAAGCATAAATAAAATATATAAGATTAAGATATATAATTATAGTAAAAATGTAAATATAATATTTGGATACGTAAGATTTAAGTTCAAATAAGAAACCTAAATATCATAGAACGTAAGAATAATTTTAGAATCACTTTTTAAATATTCAAAACATGTTGTTTTACAAATTTTTATTCGTAGCTCCTTATTCAAATAAATTCTAGAAGCTATTCTTCAAATAAAAATTTGTTTGACCTTTTTTTCTTTTTCTAATTATTTTTATTTATAATAATCACATTTTATAATTAAATAATCACATAAATAATACGTGATTAGCAAGCCCTATTTTGTGATTATCTCGAACACATGATAATCACATTATATTAGATAATAATAACATTTGATTATCATATTATATTTTGTGATTATCTTAAATAATCACGATAGTAGCGATTATAAAAATAGTTTGAAAAAAAAAAGTTAATATTTTTCAATTATAATTTTATCATAACTTCTAAAAGTTATTTTAATAATAGAAGTGAATTCATTAAAGTATGAGTTTTTAAAAAAAAATTGGAGTACCAATAAGAATGTCATTTGGCAAAAACCTCACTTTCTCCCACTTTTTTTTTAAAAATTTAAATATCTCAAAAACCATTGGTCAAAAAGTTATAAAAATTGCACCATAAAAATCAGAGTTTTTTCTTCTTCGATTTAAGATCCCGCATGCATACTTTCGACGATTTTTTTCCCTTTTTTGGTGGGTTTTGAAAATTGGTAACACATGTATTATAAACAAATAACACATGTGTTAGTACCGACTATCGTTTGTAACAAATGTGATAGTCCTTGGTAACACATGTGATAGTCGCGGGTAATACTTTTGTTAGTCATCGAAACACATGTTAACCCAAAAATAAAAAAAATAAAAAAAATAAAATTCGTTGAAAGTATACCTTGTGGGATTTTAAATCGAAGAGGAAAAAACGTTGATTTTTATGGTGCAACTTTTATAATTTTTTGACTAACGGTTTTTGAAATATTTAAATTTAGAAAAAGATGGAGGAAACTGAGATTTTTGTCAAAGGCGAATTCTTATTGGTAATTTTTTCTTTCAAAAGAATTTATACTTTAATGAACTCACCTCTATATTTTGAATATTTAAAAAGTGATTTTAAAGTCATATTTCCTATAATATTTAGTCTTCTTATTTGAATCCTCCTATGAATAAATATATATGTAAATATAATACATGTATAGATATAATATCAATAGGTACATAAAGAAAAGATAGACTAAAGTACTTACATGTATCTATAATACGATACTTTATAAATATTTAGAAAGTATAACAATAATATAGAAATAGATGTCGTACATAATATGAGAATACACGTAATATAACTAAATATAAATAAGTAATAAATGAATATATGTGTACACTATAACAAAACTACGTATACATGATGAATGTCTATAATATATGTAGAAATGTAATATTAATGTAAATAGATACAAATAAATAGTTATATTCCCTTTTAACTTTAAAAATAAACCAGTTATATTTCATTATCTATATTAATATATAAAACATCTTAGTGTTTTATATATAAAATTTTTTAAAATTAAAACTCAACATTAAGCCTCTTTCGGTCAAGTTGCTTGTACATATTGTTACCTACCGTAGGACCTCTAATTATAACTTATGTAATTTAGATTTAAATTTAAATTGTATCATATGGATAAGACTCACCATTGTATCTTGAATATTAACTTTATATACGAGTAAACTACAATTAGATAATTCGTGAAGAACAGACATACTATAAGACTATCATTGAATCACAATTTATAATAAAATATTATATTTCGCTGCATAGCACGAATATTACGTTATACTTTTAAAAGATCTTAGTAAATCTGATAAGAACAGCTTCACACTTATTTATTTTTAAGTACTAAAAATATATATATGATAGAGTGATATAAAGGTTGAATGAGTATGATACCACTTTTGGATGATCGTTGAACATTATGAACTTTTTAATATCGATCCGAGTTTATAAAAGTATATTAAAGTAACAAATTTACTTAATCAAGTGATATGTAGAGTGTTAATATTATCTCACAAATCATATAATGTCTCATTGTGCGAGTGAATACTTTGTCATTAAGAAAGGTAAAAGTTTTTAAAAAATCAATTCAACCTGTGTAGTAGCTTTATATGAGATTGTACATTGAATTATGATTTGCCATGTTAGGAATCAACATGGGTCAATATGGGTCATTTTCCCTCACAAAAGTAAAAGCAAATAAATCAAAAACTCATTTAAATTTAAACTATGAAGACCACGAAGACCCATTTATTGTAATTGTAATATAGTATGACCTTTTTCATGTTGAATTCAACATAAAAATGTAATATTTGTCATTTAAAAAAGAAGTTTCAATTATTTAAAAAAAAAACTATTATAAGAAACTCAAATTTACATAAACACTTATGACACAACAAGTTAAGGGTATCTAGAAGTAAAATTTAACATTCATTTGTTTAACAACATGTAGCTCAGTTAGTAATTAGGAGAGACATTTTTGTCACAAAAAGCACATGGTGGTGCGCTCGAACCCTGACACCCCCACAGTCACAACTGCTAAGTGAGTTAGATATGCCCTCCACATTATGAATAGGCAGTCGATTATGAGTCGGTCTGAGTTACTAGTTATCAATCTTTTACCACAAAAGAATGTTATAACTATACATAACTTTCTTGTACCTTAACTTTTTTTTTATTTGATAAATTTAGCAACCGTGAACTATTATTTGACATTGTCTATCTATGATTCATATATTATTGTTTCAAAATAAATGGATAATATATGGACGGACCTTCATAACTATCGAAAAGGTTACACTAAAATCATACAAACTTTAAATTAGATATGTTGTTCATTTATTCATGTACCTTAATGGTTATACTAGTCATTAACATGACCATCATATACAATAATTCAAGCCAATTTTTAGTAGGAATTATGGTAAATAACAAACTGAGAGTTCTTTAATATGATTTCTGTAGAACTTCTGAAATCATAACGTTCTGCAACTCAACGGTGTAGTTGCCAAATGCATTGTTGCGGTCAATATAATCTTTGAATTTACTGGCTTTGTAACGTGGCGGTTCTGATTTGTTCACCAAGATCTTTGCTGGTTCAATGATAGTATGGTAAGACGGGTTCAGAAAGGTTGCAATGCTTATTCTGGCTTGGTCTTTAGTAGGCACTACTCGATGCTCAATACTTCTCAACTTGCCGTTGCTAATAATCTGCAATCAAGAAAACAAACTCACACCAACATTCTGTTATGATAATAATTTGAAACTTCTTTCACGTATGGAAGTAACTGTCCCAAAATGGGTTGTCAGGAACAGGTCAAAACAGGTTCAGATTGAAACAAGTTGCTTTTTAGTACCAGTGGAAATGGGTCAGCTCTGGTTAGGTTAAGTCAACAAAAATAGGTCCATTTTCTATTTATAGTTAATTCTTTTAATATGATTACACAAATAATTTGTTCCAATAACTATATCTAACTTGGTATATAAAAAGATTAGGAGGTAATAAGTCAACTTTCATCCAGTTTGACCCTTTTTTCTTTGAGCAAATTATTTTGATTTGACCCATTTGACCCATTAAGGGTAAACCACAGCCCAGATTTACCCATTCAGAAATAAATGGATCTAAATTGCCACCTCTTAACAAAAGATTTTTGGTGGCATTTGGGTGAATTACACATATGATTCAAACTAATTAACTTATGGAACAAGCATACCTCAAGTTGGTTACCAATGTTAACAACAAACGAATTAGGAACGGCTCCAACTTTGATCCATTTACCATCTTTCAAGAACTGGAGACCGGTTGCATCACCTTGATACACAAGGGTTATAAAGCTAGGATCTTTATGTGCTAATATTCCCAAGGTTAGACTCGGGTCTGGGCAAGGTGGATAGAAATTTGATGACAATAACTGAACTTCACTCATATCATTAAAGTATCCTGGCTCGAGTCCTAGCCCATCACATATCATCTCTATAATCCTCAAACCTAACTTTTGCATTTCTTGCAAGTAAGCTGCAATTACTTCCCTGTATGCAATTTTCGCTTAGAAAAATTTGATAAAAGTAAAACTTTATGCGTATGTAGTTATATGATGAAAATCTGAAAATGAAATATCGAAACTTACTTATATCTGGTTGGGTTATCAGGCCACAGTTGCATGCATTCATCCAAAAGATGACAGAGATGCTTAAGATTTTTCCTCCATAAATGCACACCATCTTTCGTATAATCATCACTTGTGTAAATGTAACCCTTATTATGTGGGATGTAAGCGGTTGCTTCTTTTGATGGCATGTCAAAGAATTCCTTAAGAACACTCATTGCATCGATCATTGTCTTTTCAGGGACTCTGTGATTAACCACCTTTATATAACAATTTTTCAGAAGAAGACAGTTCACAATATTTAGAAGCCCAATTAGAGATCACTAGAAAAGCATGAGTTTTTGTGCGTAAAGTACCTGAAAGAAACCAAATTCTTGAGAGGCTGTTAGGATTTCTTCGATTGGTTGGATATTTTTAGAAAGATCTATAACAGGAAAGGTATCACAAACAGGAACTTCAAGATTTTGTGCTCTATCTTCATGCGAAAATATGTACAATTCTTAGGTACAGACTCAACGTTAAACCATCTTGAATCTTCACGTTTCTTGATCTCCATATCTATGGACCTCAAGTCAAGAGTCTCTAGTGTCACAGCTATATATACACACAGGGAGAAAAGGATATATAGATATGTGTATACGTATGCATATGCTGACTGTAAGATATTGCCCTCGTGGCCTCGTCACCAAATCGAATAAAAAATCCATCTTGAGTTTTAAGTTACAATTACTTGCCATACCTGAGTTCCCAACTTGTATATGAATAGCAAGAATGTAACTTTCAGCCTATTAGTGGTCAGGTAGCTAATTTATATTTGGGTAGTCAAGGTTTTCTATTAAAACAGACAACAATAATATAATACATATATATATGAATTGTTATTGTTAATGTTAATTGTATAATTAGTACATAACCTACATGGTTAAGAACTGTACTAGATTAAGAATTAACCCACATCGCAAAAGGTGGTCACATGCTAATGGTGGAGAGTCTAAGTGCATGCTGAGATCAAAGTTCCAATATTAGTGTCTTATTTATATATATAATAATCTAAATTCACGCCAATACATCGTCACAGATAATACCTTTATTATACTTTTATATTAATGCATAATAATGCATAATAAACTACTAATAGCAAATTAGTGTAAAGATTCAAGATGGGTGAAAAGTGACACAAACAGAGTAGCACTTCTGTTTAGAATATTGATTGATACGCCTTTTTATTAGAAATGGAAATAGTACAGGAAAGTTGAAGAACACCATCTAATAAACAATGGTTTCAAATAAAGAACTTTTAGACACTTTAACATTCGCGTTTGGAGCGAATTGATAAGCTGTAAGATGAAAAAAATAACAGGTTAGGTTGTGCATATATTATGTCCACTATAAGATAACAGTTCAACCTCAAAAGTAAAAGAAGCAACAAGTTACAAAATGCTTACACAAAATGCAAGTATAATGCCTATATCACCTTTCATCAGTTCTGTATTGGGTTCAAGCCCAATCCAACATTGTAAATTGCAAAAAAAAAACTGAAAAAAATAGACTGTGCACGTAAGCTCATTGGCTACTCTCACCATTACCAATTGATTTACTAGAATCTCACTGGACTTGTACGTTGTGTATGTTGTTGAGCTAAGTTTTGATCCTAACAAGTGGTGACTGAATGCTTTTTATTTGTTAAAGTATATTTTACACAACAAGCTTTTGTTAACGGTATGCATGCACATATCCCCCCAGCTTCCATATAGGTCGACCTATGCCCCAATGCCTAACTAGTTAGGAATTAACGACTTGTTTATGTCGAGTTAAACATGTTTCTAAGGAACAAAGCTAAATGTCACCTGGATCAAAACAATTACCATACTTAATTCTCATAGATTGCATTTCCATCAAAATTGAAGATATTGCAAGTACTTAAGGATCAATAACTTAAATTACTCCTGTTAAAAGAAGTTGTTTGTTAAACAAAATACTACTTTTTTTAAAGGAGATTTTCTCTGTTCAGATTACACGGGAAGGGCGAGTATAAAATATTTAGTATATTTTTTATTGAAACTATCACAATGTTTAAACAATGATGCGCTTAGAGCACTAATCGAGCAAAAACATTTAGGCCCTATCAACTGCATATATATATATATATATATCTTACGCTCCCTCCTTTCCAACTATTTATCTATATTACTATTTTTATTTGTTCCAAAATACTTGTTCACTTTTTAAAATAAATATGCATTGGTGATTAGATTTCCTAGTATATTACTCTTAAATTTTAAACTACACAAACCTCCAAGAAGACATTTAATTAATGGTTGAGAGTTAAAACTATCATTATACTAAAGTCAAAATTACAATTAACGTGTTTTTTTTAAAATGTGTGTTTTCAATTTAGTGACAAATAATTTGGAACAAAGAGAGTATAATTTAAACGGTTAAACAAACTAGTTAATAGTTATACCTTTTAAACACTAGCTTTATATTGACTCATAATTAATTGGTAGTGTTAAATCAACTAATTATAGTATTGAGGTAATGTTAAATGAAGCTTTTTATGGACACTAAATACAAAATTGTTATTTAAGTCACCGTTTGAAGGTTGAACCGGGTGCCGTTACATCGAACACGCTAGATACACAAATATCTCATGCATGCTAAGTCAAGTTTTGACTTGTCAAATGCATTAATATTAATAAATGTATGATATGTTGATTATGGCTGACATCGTCAAATTTGACCTGCACTTGCTTTCTATCCTTCACTCATTCAACTTGTCGACTAAAACATCATTAATAAAACTTGCATAATCTCATCTTTCCTTCCTACTCTCCTTACAAAATCAAAGTTATGTTAAACAAAACTAGCCAAATACAAGCTCTGTAGAAGCAGTATTAGGAAAAATAATGATTAAACTCAAATTATAAATCTGATAAGTTAAAAGTATGAGTCTAAAAAACTTAGTGAATTATAAATTAAGTATAGTTGAGTGTGTGTGTGCTCAGTATGAGTCTGTGGCACAGAGTCAGACTAAGACTAGATATAGTTTAGTTTATAATATGTGCTCAGTCTGAGTCTGTGGTATAGACTCAGACTAAGACAGACTGAAATGGAGTATGTGGAGGACATACTCAAACTAAGCAAACTCAGAAGAAAGTGGAGAACAAGATTTGAAGAATTGAAGATATCTTATTAAGATAGATTGATATGAATTCCATATGTAGTTATCTTGTTTCCATAAAACATGTAGATGTTAGGTAGATATTTATTAGTTAGAGATACGGTACGATTTTATTTCTTAACCGACTACTTAGTGTATATATAGTTTCTATGTGATTCATAGAAACTAAGACAACGGATGATATTATGAATTAATCATACAGTCTACATAATCTGTGTGATTATTATTGTTTATAATTCCGCAATATTCAATAATTCATAGTTAATTGTTATTTACTTGATGTTAAAGGTTGAATGTTTAATTTGTATTGATTAATTCATTGTGATTAATTGATAGTTTGATTAACAAGTTTTGCGAGAGCTTACTTTAAGACCTAACAACCAGTTTGATGCTCTTGTCAGACTGTCCACTTGCATTTGTCATACTTCTAAAGAGTTTAAAGAACACAATGATCTGATCAAAATGATCCAGTTTCTGATGGGGTTAGATGACATATGAGTATATTAGAAATAATATCTTGTCAAGGGATCCTCTCCCAAGTATAAAATTCGATTTTGCTATTATTTTCAAAGAAAAATCTCATAGAGGTTTTTTTTTTTGAAAATAATACAACCAAATCTCAGAATTCCTCCTTTCGTGTTTATAAGACTTTTGATAATAATAAAAAAATTGACACGAGGACCTAATCCTATTTTGAAATGTACTAAGTGCAATAGGTTGGAGCATACAATTGAGAGATGCTATGAGATAGTGGGCTACCCTCCAGGTTGGGTTAAAAGTAGTGTAATAACACTAGGAGAAATGCTTCCAGTAATGGTTCTATGTTTGATTATGGTGGTTCTAGTTCTAACAATCTTCTTTTTCCTACCGATCAAATTTTAAAGTTAATGAGTCTTATTAGTGAGAAGTCGAGTGTTAGTTATGGAAATGTACAAGCTAATATGGCATGTACAATTGCGAACTGTAATGTATTTTTTAACATGAACTTAGCAAGGTTTTATTATTTAAATGTATTAAAACGCACTGATAATCTAACTACAGTTGGATTATTGATTCTGGAGCTTCTCAGCATATGACCACGTCTTCTAAAGATCTAATTAATGTCATTGATGGGCCATCCAAATAGTACCCACGAAAAAATAGTTAAAGTTAGTGATTTAAGATTAACAAGTCAAATTGTTTTGTTAAATGTTCTAGTAGTTCCGAAATAATGTGTTAGCCTTTTGTTTGTTCTAAAATTGTCAAAGGACAATAAAATGTTTATAAGTTTTGATGAATCTACTTGTTATATTCTCGATTGGGGTCTAAGGAAGATTATCAGGACTGGTAGGGAGTCTGATGACTTATATTTGTTCAATGAAATAAAAGGTAATAAACAAGTTGGTGTATTTAGGTTTAATGTTTCTAGTAGTCTATGGCACTGTAGACTTGAACATCCAAAAAGTCATGTGCTTGATATTCTCAAACACATACTTGTTATGGATGAAAAGTCTAATAGTTAGTGATGTTTGTGAGTGTGCCATAGAGCCAAGTAGACTAGGGAACCTTTTACCTTATCTGATATAAGTCCAGTGTTCTAGGTGAACTAACCTATTTGGACTTGTAGGGTCCTTATAGGATTACTAGTAGAAATGATTTAAATATTTTTTTTTACTATGATTGATGATTATACTAGGAGTGTATGAGTTTATTTGCTTAGCTTTAAAGAAGAAGTGTTTGATAGTTTTGAGTCTTTTGTGAATATTGTGCAAAAACAATTTAATAAAAGGGTTAAAACTATACATCATAAAGCAATAAGTTGCTAATTCTCAAAACTTACTAACTCTCAGATCCCCAATTACGAACCTTTCCATCATTATTTTCGTCTTACTCCCTACCATAGTCGGAATAGCTTTGATCACCTATAGCACAAACCAAGCCATCCATAATAAACCTCTCACCTTTTCCTCCACTTTCAAATCGCTTTTATGTTCATACATCCATCTTTTTTCCACAATTATCGCAGGATCGATAAAACTAATTGTTATCTCTCTTTTATTTACACTTTCTCCAATAGCCATTACCCATGCTATTAAAGCGTTAGGGTTCCATTTCGATCTACTCATAATTTCATTAATCACAAACATACTCGCATCATATGGGTTACTGTGTACTGCATGCTTCTACATGGAAATATGGGGATCAGCTGCATCAATCGCGTTATTGGAATCAAAATCAGGATTTGAACCACTAACACAAAGTGCAAATCAATTAAACGAGTTTCAATCCCGCTCGTTTTTCAGAATGTTGCTGTTCACATGATTTTTAATCGTCCCATCATTACCATATTTTTTGCTAATGTGTACACAATCGTATCAAAAACAACAAAATGGATCTTGATCTTGCAAGTATGTGCTATTTGCTTGCAGTCTTCATTGCTGATTTAGTATATTGTGGTGGCGAACACGGTGGAGTATGTACAATGTAAGGTAGCTCGTGGAGAAGAATCCGAAAAGACAACGGTGGGTGGGGAAGTTTCCGACAAGTATGCTCGTGTAGTTGTGAGTGAGAAAGATGATGAAGTTTCAAATGAACTAACTATAGGGGATACTAGTGGAGGTTTTAACTATGTCATGTATTTGTTATGCATAGTTTGGGTAGTTTTGATATATTCTATGTTGTTCAACATTATATTTTTTTAGCAAATAATATAGCATTTGCACGTATTATAAATGAAAGTTTTTACTTATGTGAACTTTTATTATCATCAGACATGTATGTTTGATACCTTATTAAACGAACTATACTTCAATCAATCTACTAAATAAATCACTATAGAAGTTCATATTACGAAGGGTCTGTTTGAATAAATAAACATAGTTCAGGGTGTAGAAGTAAAGTAAAAGCTGGCTTGACTACACTACTTGAGGTATACGACGTCGTAGCAGGCAAAATTTGGAAGTAGCTGTAACAGTAAACGGGAGTCAAAGTTTGAGCACCTGAATTATATCAATTCTTTTGGGGAACAAACCCTAAATTCCCAATCGAAGAAACTGAAATTGAAAAATGGCGATTTCTGGTGATTTTAGAGTTTCTGCTGCTTTAGGTCCTTCACCTACGAATCTCCTTCGCATCAATTTACCACCTAAGGTAACCACTCTCTATTTGTTGTATTCAAATTTGTGAATGTATCTTCCAAGTCTGGTAATGCTTACATTACGTGCTGATAGTTGGATTCTTGGTTTATTATTATTAATTTTTATGTTGCTTATGGTATATTATTGTGTTAAGTTGGGCAGTATATAGTGTAATTGAAGCATGATTATGGCTCTCAAAATTTGGGTTTTAGTTTGGGGATTTGAGTGTATGCGTTCTATCGTAAATGTCCTCATTTTGATTAATTCATAGATAGTTTGATTTTTTCACTTCTATGTGGAAGGTATGAGCATTGAGCAACACCTCATAAATGGTAGATTTGTGAAATGAGTAGAATGAATTTTTAATTTCTGTGAACCGAAATAACGATGACTTTCTTGAAACTGATCAGCTTCAAGTTATGTTGTTTTTTTTTATCAGCTTCAAGTTCTTGAAATAATTTTGACTAATGTGAGATGAACTAATGAAGTTAAATGAGGTCAGACCTTCTGAAATACAACCAAAACCATAGAACCAGTTATGCATAAAATTGGACGAAATATTGTTATTGATTTTGAGTAATGATTGAATTAGTTTTGGTTTACCCAAAAAATATTGTTAGTGTAAACCTACCTTAATGATGAAAATTACTGCAACTTATTGTTACAAGATTAAACTTGACTTTTAGCTAAACTTTTAAATTCAAATCACATTTCAAAAGTGAGCTATTACCTATTTTTGCGATGACATAATTTTTAGCCACATGTTTCTTTTTTGATACTATTTTCGTAAATACACCGATTAGTACGGTTTTGATTAAAATCACAAACTGGAACTAACAGGTATACAGTCTGTTTACTTTTTATTTTTTTTTCCGACTGGATTGAGTCTATTGGCTCTGAAGATTGAAGAACTGATCCAAACCAAGGTTTTCCAATTAATTCAACCATATTAGTTGATTTATGCTGGTTCAGGTTTGTTAATCGCACCCCATTTTTGCTGTAATAGAGCCATCTTCATCTCCTAAGTACTAACACATCTACGTGCTTATATAATGTATCTCTTTCCATTCATTTTAGCACATTTGTTCATGTATTTCTCAAACATACACCTCTCTTGAATACAGATCGATTCCGTTAATTTCCTAAATGGACGGTCGAGTGTTTCTGAAAGTATGCCTAAATGGTCAGCTCAGATAGCACACATGCAGGGCATACGGTGCCATGCTAAGCGATCTCTAGGGATGATCAGCGATTATGAAATGTCGACAAGCTCCTTTAGCCAAGATGCAGAAAGCTTCTTGTTGAATGCAATAAACATGAATTTCTTTGAGCGTTTAAGTTTGGCGTGGAAGATCATCTTCCCATCACCATCAATGATAAGGAACTCAAATGCAAATGTTGCCAAACAACGACTGAAAATGATTCTCTTTGCTGACCGATGTGCAGTCAGTGAGGAGGCAAAACAGAAGATAGTCAGCAATGTAGTCAACGCCCTTTCGGATTTTGTGGTAATTGAATCTCAAGATAAAGTCCAGCTCAATGTGTCGACAGACCCTGCACTTGGGACAATCTACTCAGTCACTGTGCCTGTTCGACGTGTGAAATCAGAATATCAAGAAGAAGACGGGGAGGGTACGATAATGAATGCTGAATACAAGGACAAAGGTGTGACTTCTGGTTCGATGGATGTGACCTTTGATTTTTATGTTCCGGGTGAATGATTTTACGTGTGTTTTTGGTGATCGGAGATTGTAACCTGAAAAAAAGAAAACCGCAAAATTTGTTTGGTCAAGATGCTTGAAATTTGTTATAATTGATAGCAAATGTTGTAAATATTTCATATTATTTTTTAGATGCTTTGAATTCAACAGTCTGATCTTTACACTTGAGTTCTTTATAAACTACGATAATTGGATCTAAACGCATGCGGCCGCCAAAACATATATTCTTATACTAACAGTGATAGTTTTAACTGTTTAAAAAACAAGTCTATCATGTTAACCTTTGTAGTTCATCAGTTGCAGAAAATGGAACCCTTGACTTGAATCTGGACTGGAAGTCTGGAATAGATTGAAAAACTGGAAAGCGGAAAGCTAATGGAATACAACAATGATTTTGTAACAGAACAAAAAGTGAAGCTAATGTTGAACTGGAATTGAAATGTGGCACGACTTGTTTCTAATCGAGTAACATATATGCACTTTTTGATTTACACGTAACCATTGATTCGCTTGTGGATGGTTCATGGTTGCGTACGAGTCAAAAAATAATATTGGCCGTGGTATATAGTGGTTTCAATTATCAACATTAGATATATAAATTCAAGTCTTAAATATGGGAAAATATTTTGTGCAGTACGGAAAATTGCATGCATCAAGTATATTTTAAGAGATCAATTATGAACATTTATAATAGTTAAAGGATTAACTTATAAAAGTTTTAGTAGAAGGTCGAAATACGTGAAAATAGTACTCCGTAATAAGAGCATCTAATGCTTAAGTAGAATAGTGGTGTAAAAGAGTTTTTAAAAGTCTCTCATCTCCGATGTTTGAATTGCACTGCACAAAACTGGTTTGGACCGGTTTTTAAAGGGAAAAATTCAAATCGAGTTATACCGGTTTATGTAGTCCGGTTTACGTCTATTCGGCAGAAAGGATCTTTCTGATTAACAAATGTTGATGAGAAACGTAGATAAAAATAAGCACGTCACAATGCGAAAAAACTTTTCACAAAATAATTCGTAAGAGAAAATATTTTAAAAGTTATAAGATAAAAACAAAATATGTTTAAAAAAATTAGTAATAATTTTTTTTAGAAAATACATTATTTTTTACCCGATTCAGTTTTAAATAAAATTTACATCGAAAACGTAAATAAAAACAAGCATGTTATAAAAGTATATTTGAATTTTATAAAAAATTATATTTTAAAAAATATAAGAGAAAAATTAAATATATTTAAAATTAATTTTAATAATAAAATAATAAAATAGCTGTAATATGACGGGTGTATAAATCGCAAAATGGGTGAATGAATTACACAGTCATACTGGAACAGAACAGGTCAACAGGTAGGGTCGTAGCGGGAAACTCTCAATTTCAAAATTCCAATCGCGTTTCTTTGCATCACCAACAGCAGGCGCCTATAATCACATCCGACTTCCGTTATATCTCCGGTACCGTCGATTACCGTCGTTACGAAGCTTGGCCAAGCAGCGGTTTGAGCTACACTTCAAAGTTCAAACCCCAGGTCAGTGAACAATCTTTTATATCTACCACATACCTCATAACTTTTTCTCCTGTCTTAGGGTTTCTAATTTCAGTTTATTAATTTTGGAATTCAAAATACACTAGAGCAATAGAATTTTCAAAAGCACAATATTAATTCTAACTTCAATTGTTTCCAGTTTATAAAGATGAATACAACTTGTTTAAGGTTCGAAAATAATCCAATTGAAGATGCCATTTCCAGAATTCGCTTCGCTTCAGCATCCAATAATCTCCTCATCTCTTCCTGGGATGCTGTAAGTAATTGTCAGTCGTTACACGTTTGTTTGCGTGTGCAACTATTTATAGTTTTCTATTATATAGTAAATAATTATGGAATATGAAATACTGTAAGTACAGAATCTTCGATTATATGATGTCGGTGGATCTAAGCTGATATTTGAAGCTTCTGGGGAAGCTGCGCTTATGGATTGTTGTTTCCAGGGAGAGACAGCTGCATTTAGTACAGGTTCTGATTGTTCCGTTACTAGGTTTGTTTTGCACTTTTCAGGTGTACACTGTCTATCTACTACATACAATTTAGTTGATAATATGAACTTCATAATCGAAATCTAGAATTATATTTGTTTTCAGGCTTACATTTGAACGCAAGTAAGTTGCTTTTTAGATTTTTAATATTGGATTTGTTATATGTTGGTTCAAGTGTCTGTGTTCTACAGAAAGTAGTGAATCTTGTTGCAGTTTCATAAATTTGATATATAAGTTGAGTAATACATGTGTTTCTGTATGATATATTTTGAACACAAGACATCTTATAATCTGTATTGTGTAACTTCTATCAGTACTTCGATTTTATATCTTCACTAATAAAATATAATGGTTCATACTTCATGTGCTTTTCCTTGTATTCTTGGTCAATACTGAACAGTGAATCTTGAGTATATGTATTAGGTGTTAATCTGCATAGTTTGTAGTGATCAAGTACTTTTTTTGTTAGTTTTCATGCATCCTCTATTTATCTTTCTTCATACCACATTTGATTAAATCATAACACAATGTCTGTGAATATTTTTTCATCTTAACTTTTTTGTTCTGTGCACGATCCCTCATTTTCTTGTAGGTATGATTTACATTCAGGAGTCAGCGAAAATTTTGGAAATCATGATGATTTAGCAACTTGTGTTGAATATTCTGATGAAACAGGTGAACTGTAATGGCTGTTACTTTCCAGCTTCTAACTGTACATGGGTACCAATTTAACATATCATATCACACAGTTTAAATATGGTTAATGCCTATAATAATGATAAACATATTTACCATTATACTGAGTATATACTTGCCCCTTATTTGCCTTTTGTATCTTAATTTCCCAAAATTGGTCTTCTTTTTTGCAGGTCAAGTTATTTCTGCTGGTTGGGATAAAAAGATAAAGTGTTGGGATTCACGTTCAATAAATGCTCTTACTTATGTAAATACTGTTAATGTGAGGGTTGAATCGATATCCGTCTGTGGCTTTATTGCATTGGTTGCTGTTGGCTCATCAGTGAACATGTATGATTTACGCAAGTTCAACAGTTCATTTTATAGCAAATGTGTGGACATCCAAATTAAGTGTGTCCGGCCATATCTTGATCAAGGTAATTCAGTAATAAATTTTTATGACCCTTATAGTACATGTATTGGTGTCAAACATTATTTATTAATTTCTAAATTTAGTACGTTGACTTAGTATTAGTCTTTTTAAATTTGATTTGTTTCATTAAGACATAATTTTAGAATATTTTACGATTGAATAATTACTACATGACCGTATCAGTTTATGTAATGCTAAATCTAAGCCTCTTGTTTGGAAATGTATTCATAAATTAGTTGTTCTATGCCTTTTAGTGTACTTATGGTTCTCTGCATGTTAAGAATTTGAGGTGGGTTTATTTTTAGAGGTGGCAAGAAGGGTGTGTTAGGGAGGTTGTGGAATAGGGCAAAACTCTGTTCGGACTGAAACAGATCATTTTTGTACGGGCCAAACCTGGCCTTGTTGGGTTGAACCACAAACATTTTTGGTCCATTTATAATTCTTTTTATAACTAATTAATGCGTTAAGTGTGATTACACAAACACAATATTATTTCAGTGATAAGTTAAACCTTTGAATAAAAGAATCAGAAGGTTGTACGCGTTGCAAGTAGACTTTGGGCAACTTTTAACTAGTTCCGCCTGTTTACCTTACCTGATTTTTTTTGTTTAAACCTTTTTGAGATAAAATACAAACCTAAATTTATCCTTTCATAAGTAAGATGGTCAATATTGCCACTGCTAGTTTATTTATTTATTTTAATTATTGCAGGATTTGCTGCTGGATCGGTTGAGGGACGTGTAGCGTTGAAATATTTTAATCCATCCAACCAAAACAACGATGGGTATGTTTTTGCAACTCAACATGCCTTAAAGTCTACGTTCAGGAGATGATACTTTATCGAAACATCAAAATAACATACATTTCCCGTATTGAATACTCTTATCATGTTAATATATATCAAACTGTAACTTTATATTGCAGATATGCATTTCGATGCATTCCAAATGCAAAGGAGAAAAGGCAGAGTCTTGCTGCTGTGAATGATATTGTGTTTAGTCCATCGTACGTTTTTCTTTGACTACTCATTAATCATGAAAAATTATAGAAGTATCCACTGATATTCTATGTGTCTAGGGCTTTTGGTGCCTTTATCACGGGTGATAATGACGGTTATGTCACCATGTGGAATGCTCAAAGTAAAAAGAGAGTCTTTGAGGTATCTTTCCTAATACAATGATCATTATATACTCTTATGAAATAAAGCCAAATTTTTGGTGGTGTTAAAGTAGCTCTAAATAAGCAGATTTTAACATGAACTGTTTTCTCTTTAAGTAAATTGTTAATGGGACTTGACACAGTTTCAATTGCTATCATCTCAGATGCCAAAGTTCGAAAATAGTATTGCCTCATTATCATACAACTTTGGAGGACAACTGCTGGCTGTTGCTACAAGCTACACATACCAAGAAGCAAATGAATTGTTAGTATATCTTTTCATAGCTCTATCTGTAGGCATTACTCTTTCATGTTGGTTGTTGAAACTGTCATACACATGATATGTACCAACATAAATGTTAAGATTCTTATCGTATCCAAATAATGTAAGCAGCATTCTTTTATGATAAATAGTGGAAATGTTTCTAGTAAGTATCGCACCTTGATTTAAATTTCAATAGACTTGGTGGCTATTGAGCCACGCGAAGACTTGGGTTTGTCTGGCCACTGTATCTTATTTCGCTTCTTCTGAAATATTAGAGGTGACAAAATTGGTGGGTCAGGCAACTGGTCCAAAACGGGTTGGGTCAATGTGGCCACCTTTTTTTCTTTCTTAATTTAATAAATAAATTGTATATCCTATGATTGCAAACAGCCAAAAACTGCTATTGATGTAATACTTTTTATAATAAGGTGATTTAGGAGGTTTTTGAGCATTATAATACACATTAGATGACTTTCGGCTCGTTTGTACCGTTCAATTTTGACCCGTTGTTTTTTGGCCAAGTCTTTAACTTTACCCGTTTAACCACTTGGAGATAAAATGTAATCAAATCGACCAGTTTATTGAATAAATAGCCAATCGGTTGAAATTGCTACATCTATGAATTACAAGTCATCAAACTTGACCGCTCTGCTTTTGGTTTGCTTGCTTGACTCATCTTGAGATTATTATTTTTTTGTTTCTTTTCACCTTTTTTTTGGTTAATTAATATCAATGGATTTTGAACTTGAAGTATTTATCAGTATACTTCCGTTATTTATTACTGCTATCTGATATTTAATTTTTTTACAGGGAAATACCTCCAAGGATATACATACATGAGATGGATGACCAATACAACGGTTCCTTTTCAGCTGGAAGTTCAAAATAGTTTAATTTTACACAAACACAAAGGTTAAAGTTTTATGACATGAATGTCTTTACCATCATATTATCCTTTTGTTTTCAACTTTTGATTTTCCTTAATTGTTCGACATATATTTATCTTTTTAGGCATGCAAAAATATTTCATGTCTGTTACGCTTGATTAAAGAGTACCTTTAGATTTTTAGGGTGTTAACAATGTATATTGTTCTAAGCAACTACTTTTAATTGGTGCAGGTTCTTGGTCACTCACTTCTCAGTAACAGAGGATGTGTTGTTTTATACAACTCTAGAGTCCATGCTGTTTGTTGTAGTAGGTTTCAAAGCTCAATACCTGCATCTAAATCAGGTTTTGTTGTAACTCTAACCCAGAAGGCGGTGGTTGATCAACTGATCAATACATTCATGTAATGCAAGTTAAAGAAAACAAGACTTGGCAGTTTGTATTCGTTCTTTGTATTTGTTGGTGGCAAGTGAGATATTCTAGACTCTTGTAGGAGATGTGTAAAAAACTTGATAATTTAAACTATGAAGTTTTGAGAGGTCTTCGCTTTATATTGTAAGAAACAACTGACAAATCTACAAATGATCAAAACTTCAAAAGGGTCCCATTTGTTGTCATTTAATTGATTGAATAACTTGGTTCCAACCAATAGTTTGTTGGAAATAAATTGTGGTCACACTAGTTGTATGTATATATTATTCATCTATAGGTTAAGTATGGGGTTATTACACTAAAACTCACTGGTTTTTATTAATAACCAAATGTTTTTTTGTTGAATCTTGATGGGTGATTTTACTATGATTAGGTACAATATACGTATAAGCTTTTTAATCTACACAAATTTTACCATGTCATTATTTCATCGTAGATATTTCTCTCATTAAGATCGAGTTAAAACACTTAAAGACACAGCGATATCGATTATATCACATCGATAAGATACGAGTGATCCCAAGTAATGTACGAGGTGTAGATGAAGCAAAAGAACAAAACTCAAAAGAATAGGGTGTAATATCGTTTAGAGTCATAAGTGAGGGGACTTCAATTAATCAATTCAAAAAGTACAAGGCGCTTATCATGATAAAAAGCTATGTAATCTAATCTGACGGCCAGGATTTAATCTCAATAAAACCATACAGTAGTATCTTTAACACTCTATGTACGGCTGTTATTAAAAACCCTAATTTACCAAATCCCTATCCAATTCAACAGACCATACTCTTCGTCATTTCCACTTTTGTTATCAATTTGAAAAAAATGTCTGACGAAGAGCATCAATTCGAGTCAAAGGCTGATGCCGGTGCATCAAAAA
This sequence comes from Logfia minima, assembly GCA_963921325.1. Classification (NCBI taxonomy): domain Eukaryota; kingdom Viridiplantae; phylum Streptophyta; class Magnoliopsida; order Asterales; family Asteraceae; genus Logfia; species Logfia minima. Next base: position 24,603,412 of record OY992766.1, read on the forward strand.
CGTTCCCTCAACAAGCTGGTGCTATCAGGAAAAGTGGTTACATCGTTATCAAGAATCGTGCTTGCAAGGTATTCATCAGTCATTATTTGTTATTGTTATTTCATTTTATTGCTCTAATTTTAGATCTGATTGAATACTTTTAGCTTTTATAGTATAGTTTTAATACTGTATCGTAGCTGAATATGTTTCTAATTAGCTCCATTTTTTGCGAGTTTGTTAAATATGTTACTATATATATAAATATCTTAATGATTATAATTGTATAAATACATGTGCATATGTGGTAGATTTATGTGAATTTTGGTATGAAAATTTAAATTTATCACTTGCTTTTATCACTCTAATTGCCAGAGTGTTGTTGCTACGATACAGATTTCCAAGCAATGTTTTAATTAAGTGTTTCTGTTGCTTTTTTAAGATTTTGAAGATGAAAGAAGTTGATGTCATTTCAGTTTGTGTATTTTAATAAGCATCAAGTGTTTATTGTTTATTTTGTTTTATGTGTTGTTTTTGCAGGTTGTGGAAGTGTCAACTTCGAAGACGGGCAAGCATGGGCATGCTAAATGTCACTTTGTTGCAATTGATATCTTCAATGGAAAGAAACTTGAGGATATTGTTCCTTCTTCCCATAATTGTGATGTATGTTTCATGTATCTATTTGATCCAATTAATGACATTTATTTGTTTTGCACGTTGTTGCTTTATTATGTATATATATGTTAAATGATATTCTCCTCGATTACAGGTTCCACATGTTAATCGTACTGACTACCAGCTTATCGATATCTCCGAAGATGGATTTGTATGTACCTCTTGTTGTTCGTTGATTCTCTTATCTGTTTGAGTATATATTGTGTATTTCGATGTTGTACTTTGTGGTTGTATAGGTGAGTTTGTTGACTGAGAGTGGTGGTACTAAGGATGATCTTAAGCTTCCAACCGATGACGCTCTCCTTTCACAGGTGGGTGTAAATAGCTTGTTTATCTTGTTTTCGTTCCCTTTTATAAAATTATTATTACATTTATCCCATGAAAGTTGTAAGGCTTATTACTTGACATTTGGTTTAAAAGAGTTTGATTATTGGTTAAAATTTGCAAAGCATTTTAATAAGACAGTTTTATCAATTTAAACCAATAACATCAATCAATTTGTGTAAAACGATGATCATATTCAAATAAGTAAAATCAACGTAGAAGATTCTATCGGGATCTTGCTAATATATGTGGAAGATTATCTTGTTTTGTAATTATTGTCGATTAATAAATATTTCAAAAAGATGTCTCCTTTGCATGTTAATTTATTAATATCATGTTCAATTGTGTGCAGATTAAGGAAGGTTTCAATGATGGCAAAGACCTTGTTGTGACGGTCATGTCTGCCATGGGAGAGGAGCAGATCTGTGCTCTTAAGGATATTGGTCCCAAGTAAAACTTTTTGAGTTTCTGGGACATCACTTGCTTTAAAAGATCGATAGTTATTAGTAGATTTACTATAAATGTTTTTGTGTGCACAATGGCCTATTTAGAACCGTATGGAAGAATTATGTTGGTTATTCGAAGATGTCTATTAGGTTTTTGTTTTCTACAATTTTTGTTGTCTTTTTTCAATTCAATTGATGTTTTCAAGTTTTTGACATTTGGGTTGTTGGGAGAGAGTTATATGTGAGCATCTCATTGTTAGGAGGTGATTTGTGTGAAATTATCAAGTGATCGTTTTGTTCCCTTAATGTGTTAGTTGCACTGTATTTTCCTTATGTTCTTCTTATCATGGGGACTCATCGTGTATAGTTTATCATTTCTTGTATTTACAGCATAGAAACGTTACAAGATAGCGATAATACAAAACAATACAAATATTGTTCGTAGTTTTTGTTATTTTAAGATTTATAACACAACTAATAGGTCATGATAGTGCACAGTATGTATATTATTATTAATTATTACGCTTTAACAAATCTTTTTAGAGTAAGATGGAACTATACCCTACATCTATATTTTATTTGTTCTTAGGTAGATGGATGTTGCTAATGTAACAAGCTTATTGTTGACAACAATTGCAATTTGATCATGGACCGCATATCGAACCTTTTTGTTTATCTTGTTTTTGCTTTTAGTATTGTCCTCTTTGATTTCCATTCATCTCTAACACAAGCAAGCTTCTTGACTAGGTAGGATCGAGAATACAAAGTGACAAAAGCAGCCATGATAAGTTGTCTTAAACATGATGAGGATAAATTGAGTATTCAAATACAAATAATAATTAGTTCAGATCGATCATTTAAAACGCTCACGTGAAATTCTAATGTAATTCATCTGAATTAAAACACAATGAATCTAAATACAACTCTGGAAATGATTAGTGCATTATTAGTTTTTACATTTCTTAATTATATTTGAGTTCTTTTTAGAACCATTCCCTTGTTAAAAATATCTTAAACACAAGTTCATATCTTTTAGATCATCAAAAACATGTAGAGATATTATCCTACACATTATTTTTTGGTCACAAATGACGAATCAATTTTCGTGTTATAGTTTAACTTAGCCAAAATGCCACATTAATGTGAGTCGAGCAAGACTTTTGACCAATAAATATGGACTTTTTTTATAACATCCAAAAGAAAGGTGTTTTAAACCAAGGTACGACTTACAAACATTACCGACCAAATACAATCTCTTAACGTTTACGTATAATATTTGTTTGTATGGACTTTACTATGTTTCCTTTTGTTTCATGTGTGGTTTTACTTAGTTGGAAAATCCATATGATGATGAGTACTTTGTTACATTTTAAAACCCAGATAGTGAATATGAAATACTCGACTAACTAATTATTGATTTCTTAATACATTCTTTTATCAATCGCATTTGTAAGAATTCACACATTTTGTTTAAAACTCTTAACTTATATAAGTATGTATATTTCGTTTGTAGGTGGTGATTTGTACACCACCAAAATTACATCAGACTAAAAACAAAAACTTAAATAAATCTCTTGAACCTTAAATTTAAAATAATACGTAGATCTAAATAAAAACAGAAACCAAAAGGGAGAGAGGGAGAAAGAGAAAGAGAAACAAATGGCAGCAATGTGGAAAGGTTGAGGGGTTGATGGTAACAGGAGCAGACGGAAACGAAAAAAGAACTTTTTGCAAGGACAGCTTGATCACTACACCAAACAGCTTGCTTTGTTACCTCTCCCACCATACAAACTATAAAGCATCTTCAACTTTCTCACTGTTCATCGCTTACAGTGATTTACCTTCCCATAAATATTAATATAGGATATGGATTATGCGCATCTTAGAACATGCCGAATGTCACTAGATGAGAAGCAATAGTTCTATATTCTCACCTGTTACCTAGTAATTGTATATGAATTTGTTTCTATACTAACACAAAGATACTATACTTTAAGATAACACCAACTGTTTATATCAGATAATCATATTCCAGTTTGTTACAGAAAAACAGCTTAGTAAAATCAGATTAACCCATTCGACCCTTTACCAAAAATTCAACTAAATGCCCAACGTTGAGCATTCATTCAAGTCACGACGGTTCAATGCCAGGAAGTGTTCTCCCTTGTGAATGAGTAAAAAAGAATTGCTATACATGTTTGTGGATTGTTCAGCAGCTGATGATTGTAGATTCTATAGGTCAATGAAATGTGCATATATAATTTAAATACAAGCAACTTCTTGATGAATGCTTATGCAATCAAGTATGTATTAAGGTAAGTGAGGTAAACCATAATGTTACTGTTATACATGTTTGACTGTAAGTGAGGTAAACCAACAAGTGGGGGACCAAAATATTTAACCATCCAAAAACCAAATACGGACAGCTTTTTGGGGCCATAGAACGATGTATACCAGGCTCGGTTTCGATTTTAGGCCAAACCCAAACAACCTATGTTCATCCCTATTTGTTTGAACAAAATGTTCAGCCCTATTCAAAAGATACTAATTTACGTTCAAAATAAATAAAAAGCCAACCAACCTTGTATATAATGCAGTTTTGGGTAACCGAACTTGGACCACAAACTTTAAAATCGTTTTATCAAAAGGGCTGATCCAGCCTTGTCCATAAAAGGTATTTGGAATACATTAAAATCGTTTTATAAGGAATTTTAAATAGTTATAATTGACATAAGTAAAAAAATTCAACCACATAAATAAACATAAACTAAAGCTTGTAGAAACAAGAGGCAGCATAATACTGAAAATGAAACAACTCATTTCTATTACAGTAGGAATAAATACTAAAGAACTCTTCTGAATGTATCTTAGGTCAAAGTAATATTGCTGGCTGAAACATGAAAAGTACAACAATATAACTGCTATTAATTCATCAAAAACAAGTAAAAATCACTCAGAGTCGTCCAAAGACTGACATACAGGAAGATAGTATGTATCTAACTGCCAATATTTGTGTTTCACACCTTCCCATACTTCTTCTCCCAAACAATCCTTAACAGGTAAGGGTATGAGTTGTGTTGAATAGCCCAAACTCTCAAGTTCTAAGGATACTAATTGACAATAAACGACATGAAAGAAGGCATTACCTCCACAAAGCCCATTGAAGAACGAGTAAATTCCTTCAGGCTTTAATAGAGAAGGAAGATGCAGGTGGAATTCTCTTAAATCCTCATAGTATTCCCCATAAGTATCAAAGAAAATACCTACATATTTGAAACCAGATATTCAAATTGTATAATGGTAATTGGTCCCATAGTGACATATATTAAGTTATCTACTAGCACAATCTAATAAAAGAGGAGAGAAACTTGAAGTATGTACCACAATTTCATTTACGTTCCCAAAGCTTCGTCTTGGGCTTATTGCATAAAGATTTAACATAGTTTAAAGTAATTTCTGTTTTGGTTTTCCATGTTTATTTTCATCCAAAAGAAACCCTTAATGTTTCAAACTTTTTGACACCAGGTTAAAATGATGTCATGGCAGATGAAGTGGAGTTTTTGACCATGTCTTTATTCTTTTCTTTTGACGTGGTGTCCACAGATCAGTTTCTTGCTATGACAAGGTCAAAGATTACTCCAAATCAATCTCTTTTGAAAATCAGCTTCCTTTATATGGGTCAAAATAAAGATGGTACCCAAAACAGAATCAGACCAAACTTGGTTACCTTTTCATGCAATACCATATTTTATTAGTTTCAAAAATTATTTTTGTGAACACACTCAAAGTTTACAAGTACAGTGAAATGTATAAATAATGTAACAAAAGAGAAGGGACAAAAAAAAAAAATATACCATCGTAAGAATCAAGTTGATTAAGAACATCCTGCCATCGACCAAACACAATCTTGACATTTTTCTTGTCACCCCAACCCGAAGCAAGCATTCGTTTATAAACCTCAGGGTGTGCCTCAACAATTGTATGCGTAACAACCCCATACTGCTGTATAGCAGTATCCACAAGACCCATACCAAATCCAATATTCAAAATACTCCCACCTCTCGAACACACTGCTTTAGCATGAGCTTCCATCAGCGGTTTCTCCCACTCCATCATAACCGCCTTACTATCAGCATCCATTATCTTATCCTCACTAAAACTAACCCTATCTTCTAAATAGTCCTTATCCAGATCACCCACTTTATTTTCTTTTCTTGCAATTGTACCAAGTATTAATTCAGCTTGTATTCCTATCATTACACATAAGCTCACACGAGTTATTTTCTACTCAAAATGTATGAAATGGGCGATTTTGCGATTGATCTTTTGAGGACTATTATTTGCCATTAAAGAATGTTATAAGGGAAAATATACCATCCAAAACATATTAATAAGATATTAATCTTATTCAGTCCAATTTTCGGTTAAATGGGAGAAGCATCAATATTTTTTTACTAAACTAAACAGAATCTCAAAAATAACTATAAACATATTTCACTAAATAATTAGGCACTCCCAAACCTTGCATTTGTAAATCTAGAAACAAAAATACACATTACATATTATTATAATTTATGATTATAATATACGTGGCACACTCTAATCTGTATTTGCTCTTTTAACATATTTTGGATGACAAATTTGCTCTTTTAACCAAGAAATAACATGAATCTACCTTTAATTAAATAAATGAATTTTAATTTGTTATATAATGATAAAATCAAGGGTAACTAGCACTTCTCATGGTGGTTTTTAAATGTATAACACCTGAAAGCAAGCATTAAATATAAACGAAATCAGGTAAATAACAGTTTTAACTGGTTATATATGTAAGATTTCGCATAATGTCTGCGAATATATCAGCCCAACTCATAAAATGAAAATTTTGCGAAAAAAATAAATTCGCAAACTCTCCTGTTTTTGCGAAATGTTATCTGAAATTTTTTGTCCTCATAAAATCGTAGATTTTGTCTATGAATCTGGATAAAGCTCGTAAAAATGCGAATATGTTGGAACGACCTGAGCTGGACCCAAATTGATCCTTATGCGAAAGTAAGTATCGGGGGTGCAAAAGTGTTAAAATAAAGCTTATATGATGATGAGGGAAGTGTTAATTTACCAGTATTAAGAAGGATGTCGAAGGCGGCTTGGTGACCGGAATCCATGGCGAAGTCTCCGGCGGAGAGATTGGAAGAAGAGAGGGCGTTCCATGGAGCACCGGCGTCGATTAGGGTTTTGACGATATCGGCATGGCCGTTTTTAGCGGCGAGCATTAGAGGTGTGTAACCGTCTTCATTGAAGTATGTGACATCAGCTCCGGCGTTGACTAGGGTTTTTACTTTTTCAATCTCACCTTTACTCGCCGCCTCGCAGAGTTCATATTCCGCCATTTTTCAGTCAGTTACAACCTCATTTACCTCCTTTTAACTGCACGGGGAATTCTTTTTATAATGTTAATAAAATTAATATTTATCTTATTAATTATTTTTCCATGTATGTTGTATTTTATTAATTCCCTTTTTTGCTCTATTAAATTTGATTATTCTTATTTTTTTTAATTTGTTTAAACATTTTTGAGAAAGGACTTGAAATGGAATATATTGAAAATCAATACGACCAAAACAACCAAATTTAAATGAATCTATTAACCTTAAATATAAATATAAATATAAGAGTTGTAGTAGCAAATTACAACCGTATCCAAAGCTGGTGATAGATATTGTCCAAAAAAAATTCTCAACATTCCACAAGGAATTATTATTTCTAACAAGTCGAATTGCATGATACAACAACAAAGAGTCTGGCATGCTAAGGCTTCAGACTCTATTTGTAAAAGAACAATGTTGCGGAATGCATAATGACGATCACATGTTTTATGAAACATAACGGATAACAGTTCCAAGCCAATCTTCAGGGATTTTGTGTCTCAATTTGCCGCTTAGGGCTGTCATCGAGTGTTCTGTTGCTGCCTGTAATGGAGAAAATTCTCAAATTGAAGTTAGTTAAGTAACTATATATCAAAATTATTTACGTAATGGATGAAAGTGTAGATTATATGTACCTTCACGATGTAAACATCGATACCAAGCTTTGCAATCATTGCAGCTTCTGATATTTTGGTTACCATCCCTCCCGTTGTATCGTGGGATGCTACAGTAATCTCAACTGTTTCACGAGAAATCGTATATTACGTATAGCACGTTTTTCATCCCATAAGAATACAATAGAATATATTCTGGGACGTCTCCCATTATCTCTTTTGAAATGGTAAAGAGTATTATGAAGCTAAAAGACTAATGCATACTGAGAGTCGGAGACAATATAAGCAACCAAATAACACAACTGAAAAATGTAACAGATCACAACTAACCAACTTGAATAAGTAACAGAAAACTAGCGATAACTGCCCTGAATCTTAACTTATGTACATGACCCAAGAACAAAACCAGATAAAAATCTTTGCACCAATAACAAGAACATTACGTAAAACTGAAAGATGTTTGGTAGGGAGAAATGAGAACTAAGAGAAATGGCTTCCCCGGACATGCAATTTCATGTATTACAATTTCTATAATTTTCTTAAAAGAAAGGCTGGATTTTTTGGCTTTTAAAATGAAAACACATTGAGAGATGACTTCTCCGGATTTGTCACTTTGGGGAAAAACAAAAAACAATTTTGTTCATCTACTTCGCATCATTTCCTTACATTCATGCTATAAAATAATTGTATCATCTCTTAGTTGTCATATTTTTAGACTAGATGTAGCAATTTGCCCATTGTCTATCATCATTAGAGAGACATAAAATTCCGAATTTTGTCATCACTGAAAGATATCTAAGATATCACCAATGCTCAAGAGCTTCTATGAACACTACTTTTATAGTGAATGCTACTAACCTTGTTTATCTGTGCCTTCAAATGTCGGATTCACAACAGACCAACTGCCATCTTCACGTACAGCTGTCATGGCCATCATTCAATCAAGTCAAATACTAATGTAAACATAAATTTATACAGAATAAAATGTTTGCTCACCAATCTCCCTAAGGAGTACGGCATTAGGTTCTGAAGGAGGGCGGTCATATACCCCATGAACATCTGTCTTCACCGCTCATTATATAGGAAGTTGTAAACAATATGACAACAATAACAAGCATACATTCTGGAACACTACTTCTAGCTGAAAATGATTAATCATGTAACCTATCATTTGTTAAAGAGACGATACCATTTTTAACATCTGAAGTATATTCACCTTTTACAGAAACAGCATTGCGCAAATCGATATATAACGTGTGTTCTTTCTAATTACTTTGGTTTCAGGATATTGATATTGCAACATGATAATGCAAGGGGTGGAGAAGGATACAAGGAAAACAACAAATTGAGGTTTCAAATGTGCTGCCAGATGACTTATGATTACATCTCCACTTAATATAGTGCAGCCCTAAAACAATTTGAAATCACATGTATTAAATGCCTAATCATTTATAATCATCAGCAGATAAAAACTGTTTTGTTAGATACGGCATACCAGTGACTCATCAAGAACCGCATCCCCATGCAAAACCTAAAAAGCAATTATTGAATCAGAATTGTAAATTAGTCTCCCTTAAATATTGCATGAAATGGTGGAAACCCAAAACTTACTGGAACAAAACCAGAGTCGATAGCCTCAACCACTGTCGAGACATCAGCAGAAGCTATCTGTAGAAACAGAAGACTTCCAAGCATTATATTTTTCATGTTTAAAAAGTGCAATAAAAGATGGTTTCTAAGTGCACACTGACATTTCTATCATGGGTTGACCATCCACATGAAAATGGAGACATTGCCACTGACGGAATACCCTCTGCAACAAATCATTAAACAAAAGTCAAAGATAAAGTCAACCACATGAATTTGATAGTAATTAGTCAGCATAATATTGTATATATCAAACAAAGAAAAGTAGAACGATCAGCAAGCGTAGAGTGGTAACTTAGAAGTTAACCTCTTGCAAGTGCTCTGACTATTTCAAGATTGAGGGAAGTCACCTAATAAAACAAGAAACATTAAACATTGGAGACATAAACTTAGCACTCAATGTAGATTCTCTTCCACATCACAATGAAAAAGAAGAGACATATCATCCATAAGACATACTCCGTTATATAAAGACAACGAAGACAAAGTTTATGGAAGTTGAGCTTACAGAAATACGAGTAGCAACAAAACCAGCTTTCACTAGAGGTTTATTCAATCCCCCTTTATGAACACTGGATTTGCTAGCCTGAAAATGACCAAATGAACCTGACAAACAGAAATAATAATTGAAAATTAAATCCCTTTATCGGTGTAAATATCAATAGGTATATTCAGAAGGAATGAAGAATTAGCAAAAGATTGTATACTGACCTGCTCCATGAATAACAACGAAACTGTTGTAGTCTAAAGCTTGTTGTCCCTTAAAATCATCAACTCTATTTAAAGTTTCTGAATATCCAGGGCGTTTGCTCCAATCCATATCAAGCACTGGCCCAGATGAAGAAGATCCTGACATCATCATCGACTCCCGCAACTGTGAAGAAACGGTAACAAGATTCTCTTCATTTATCTTTTCAAAGTCATTTTTACATGTGATTGCTGCACCTCCTATAAATTCAAACATAACCGCCAATCAGTAGCCAATGTAACAAATTTAAAGACGAATGCAGCGGAGTTAGGCATCACAAAACTCTGAGTTAACAAGTATATGAGTCGATGAATGATAACTTGTTGCGTCACAATTAATAATTTTATATTTACTAAAAATAAATAAAACGGTCGAAGTTCTACTTTTCTGAAAGTCAAATGTAGTAGCCGTAGTACTTAACTACATAAAGAAGTAGAAACACAGAATCAATATGAGTTTATATTCATTAAACCTAGCTTCTCGGTTTTATTTATTCCATAGATTCGATATGTATGTAACATTTACTTCAAAATTGAATCTCAAATTGATGATAAAAGCTACCAATCAATTTCAATTTAAGTTTAAAATCTCAGAAACAAGATTGACAATAAACCAATTTGAAAAACAGTGTTAATTGTTACTATCACTACTAGAACAACAAGAATTAACCAATTGGAAGAAATTAAGCTCATCAGATCCACCACTAACTAATTGATAAATTAGGATGATTAATTGAGATTACTTTAACATTAGTTGAACGATTTATTTATAATAGTGTAAAAAGAAAGGATGTGTAACGACCGAGTTTGACGATGCAACAAATTGGAGTTTTGAGCTTGACGATACGATCTGTTTGCTTCGTTTCCATTCTCCTTCAGTCTCTCTATTTCTCTGCTTATTTTATTTTATTCGCTTACGTTTTCTGTTACCGTCAGAATGAGTTGAAGAATTTTGATGCTTTGTATACAAAAGTTTTACACATAGAAGAGGGAGATAGTAACAAATCATTTTGTAAATCATAGCATTGCTTTTTGTTATTTTGGTATCCAGTAGTTTTTGGGCCCCCTATCTTTCACATTTTTTGTTAGTTTTTGGTTTTGTTCGAGGTGTGTTTGATTTAATGGCATAGGAAAGGATATAAAAGAAATAAGTGGTGTTTGCTTGGTAGATAAGGGTATCAAACTCATGAGATGGGTTTCTCAAATCCATCATAAGTGATGGGTTTAGATTTTCGTTCATTCATGTTCTTAAACTTTTACACTATCAGACAGACATACACTTATAGCAAAATTCAAATGCAAACAAAATACACTTTAAGATTTCAACTATTTTTAATTTTGCGGTAAATAAAGTAACAATTAATTCAAGTTGATCAACTTTTTTATTTCGTGTACACAATTTATTTTCCATCCATCTAAAGTATTCGATTGTTTTTTTTTTTTTTTCTCTACCGCTTAAAAAAGTTTTATTTTATAAGTATCCCAAGTATAAAATATATATTTATACGGATATGTGACTAGACTTTATTTATATGGGTATGTGACTAGACTTTTATGTTAAGTCTTTTTTCCGGTTTATATACTACATTACAATAACAAATCTTTATCTTTATATCTTCTTTATATATAATTAAAAGATGATACGATGGAAAAATTTGAGTCCTTCATTATTTTTTACCCTTTACGATCTTTATATCTTCTTTATATATAATTAAAAGAGGATACGATGGAGAAATTTGAGTCTTTCATTATTTTTTACCCTTTACGATTTTATATCTTCTTTATATATAATTAAAAGAGGATACGATGGAGAAATTTGAGTCTTTCATTATTTTTTACCCTTTACGATCTAACGATCTTAATTTCTTTAATATAATTACACTATTAGTCCCTTAAATATTTGATATATTTATTTATTAAAAAATTAGATCAAATATTTTATTCATTTATAAAAATTAAAGAATCTATAAACTATATAAGAAAATCGATCACAATATTTTATTCATTTTATTAAAATTAAATTTGTCCCGCATTATAATGAGTCTATAAACTATATAATAAAATCGAAAAAATAAAAATTAAATTCGACGCACGTTCATAGCGAGTCTATAAACTATATAAAAATTTTGTTACAATCATTTTATTCATTTATAAAACGCGAGTCTATAAATTATATAAAAAAATTGACCAAATAAAAATTAAATTCGACTCGCGTTATTGCAGATTTATAACCTAGTAACAAATAATAATAAAATATAAATTTATGTGAAATGTTGTCTTACAAAATTTGTTGCAAAAATATGAATCAATGTTTGGAGGGGACGTGAAGTTGTGTAAATTCATGATTGAATTGTTAACATTCTGGGATCGCAAATAGTGTATATGATATAAATAGTTGGATATATACTTGCGAATCATGATTGGAAATTATTTTTCAAAAATAATGTTTCCAATGGAGATCGGAGTAAATTTCTTGGGGTGGGGATGAGTTGAAAGTAAAAACTTGTCGCGGGTTGAATGAGAAAATGTGTGTTAAATATCGGGAGTTTAAATTGAAAAAATTGAACCTTGGTAGGGAATTTAAAGTGGCGATTTAGGTTAAAAGAGATGCGCTACAAATTAGGGTAATTAAAAGTACTTTAAAACCATTTTATATCATCTATTCGTTCTTAGTCTTTAATGTCACTTCACTCTCGTTCTCCGTCTTCATCATAGGTACGGTCTCATCCTAGAACTATCTATGATGATTCGTGCTAGTCAGAACGGAACGAGAACGAAGGTAATGGTAGGATCAGGGCCAACGGTTAAATGCAACCCCTCCAAAAAAAAAAATGAATACTTTTTTAATATCTCAAACAACTTATATATATATATATACATACAATTATTCCACTCTTTTTTCACACACAATTCTTATCATTTCTACTTATTTACACACAAATCGTATCAAACAATTACCACACGCAATTCTCACCATTTCTACTTATTTTAAAACCTATATAATTTAAACACTTTTTTTATCAAATCGTTAAATGGATCCCTTCCAAAATACGGACGAAGATTCCGTTCTACAAGATCTCAATGCAAGTATTGGTTGTTACAATCTGCATGCTACGCTCGATATTCTTGAAACGTTAGAAGAAAACGAAGTTGAAAGTTCTCGGCCAAAATTACGTAGAAGGTGATTACATAAAGATCGTCTCGTGCCGGCGATCGTTTGTAACGCAACTACTTTTCCAAAAATCCAACATTCCCGGAAGATTACTTTCGAAGACGATTTCGGATGAGCAAGTCTTTGTTTCTCCGTATATGTCAAGGTATAACGTCTTACTCTCAACTACTGCTACCTATGTATTTTAGTTTTTTTCATCAAGTGCGTGATTGTACAGGTACACTTGGGTTTAACGTTTACAAAAAGTGCACTTCTGCCATACGACAATTGGCATACAGTTGTGCCGTCGATGCCTTTAATGAATACTTACACATGGAACAACAAACTTCATACGATTGTTTGAACAACTTCTATAAATTTGTATTTCATCTATACTCAACCGAGTACTTAAAAAAACTTACACTACAATATGTCCAACGTTTACATGCTAAACATGTGGAGTTGCATGGTTTTCCGGGGATGCTCGGAAGCATCGGTTATATGCATTAGCCTTGATAAAATTGTCCAGTATCATGAAAAGGTTAATACACACGAGGTGATCACAGGCATCCAACAATCATGCTCGAAGCGATGGCCTCGTACTATTTGTGGATTCAACAAATCAAAACAAGGTTGTAATTAGTACACGATCATATGTGTTGATAAATATTCAATTCCCTGATAACGAGTCACGAACCGAGTTAATCCGGGTTGACCCGGACCCGATCACTATGTCGGGTGGTTTTGAAACCTGGGTTTTAAAACATTGAGTATAACACAAATAATATCAAAGGGGATCACACGAATATCAAATAGGCCGCAAAGTTATGAACAAATCATATCAAGATGACGTTGAAAGAAGAGTACATACATCCATACATGAATAAGTATATAAAGCTCTCAAGATTGAAAGGATGCTCTACAATCCTCCACAAAGTCTACTTAAAAATAAGGGTTAATGCAATAATGATGCAACGTAGTGCCACCAAATATTCCACATATACAAGTTACCCTTTTTATTGACTATGTACGCAACAAACTGGAAGATTTTGTATTGTTGTATATGACATGGTAATCGGTTACCCGTTGCCCCGGTAAATATGAATATTTGCCATTTTCTATTTAACAGTATAGCTTACGTGACTTTTTTTTTTCTAACGGGGCAAATGCAATAAATATGGAATGTACTGTCACACTTTGTTCCATTGACATAACCTACCCTAAAAATTTCCAACCAACAATGGCCAGAGCAAACCCTTATTCCGATCATGTCTTTGCAGTTCTCGATAAAACCTCCAATTTCAATACATGACCCAGATACAAAGTCATACTCCGATTTACGCGAATCAAAATTATGATTAAAATTAATGATTAATTCCTTACCCCCTAAACTTTCCACCCCACTTTAAACCCAAGTCACGGTTAACAAGCGAAAAGGGTCCTCTGGTTAGTCGTTGAGGAAAGAGAATCGGAACCCGATATTGCTGCCAACGGTGGCAGAAAAGTATGCGACATCATCGGCCAAAGGTTTTCGAGTCAGCAATTTCAAATAAACAAATCAATACAAAAAAATTAATAAAAAAAATATATATTAAAAATGAGTGCTGATGTGGTTGCCATCTGTACAGACGACGTGGCCAAAAAGGACCATATAACATCATACGTGGTTGCCTAGTCAACAAATTGCATATTGCAGCAGGTAAAAATCTAGTATGTAAAGATATAAAAACGGTTCCTTCCAATTTGATACATACCTAGATAATAAAAAAAGTAGCTTGTTTAGATAGAACATTTGTTACATTAACCCTAAAAACAATTTAACTAAATTTGAAATCTTAATCCCAATCTCCCAACTTTGGTTTAGACACGGTAATTTTATAAACTATCTCATTCTTTTAAGCAATATGTCCTAATAATACATGGTATATATATAGATATTAAATGTTATCATCAGTTCGTACTAACAAGATTACTTTAGGGTTTGTGTTTTGTTTCTTAAAGAACTTTACAAATTAATGAAACATGATGTTATGTATATGGACTATATTTTAGGAAGACTACTCAAGTGTATTAAACGGGTAATTGTAAAAATATTTAGATTTAAGATTTAATTTAAGTACCATTTGCCTTTTTAAAATAATAAAAATTATGTAACATCTTTATGGCTAGTCAAACAATACGCGATTTATTCTAATTAATTTTTAGAACACGGTCTTATAAAACTAGAGGACCAAAAGTGTGCAAACCGAGTTGTTTTGGTTTGATTATGAAAGTGTGAATGTACTCTAGGGACACAAATGCAATTATATACTAATTTCTCATAAAGAGCTTATTATTGTTTCTCACAACATACGTACGAACATGCCATCTTAATTTTTCGATTATTTTTCATCATTTCATTCTAATAATTAATAACACAGATACTTAAGTATAACATTACTAAACGATTACTACAATTTTTAGGTTCCGATTCGAGTAATAAGTTACCGATTTAAGCCTTGAAACTTTGCGAAACTATGATCGTAAACGGTAGTTGAAACTACTAATTTCAGTTCAGTTTATCACTAATCAATACGTACATCATGAGTTAACTAATAGAAACTACTATAATATAAATACTCTGAGTTTGGTCTAACGATTTACCTTTAGGGATTAACTCCAAATTTAAATTTGCAGAACGTTCGTCGTCTCCTTCACTCTGTTTTCTCTCTAATAGGCTTCTTAGTTTTATATTTATAGTTTGTGTGTGATTATGGTGAATGAAGAATATGGAGAACAAAAAGATCACATATAAACGAGTATTGCCAGTAAAACGGGATACAATTGATATAATTGGTCATGTTTTCTTATTTGTGTGTTGGACTTCTGTATTCTACAACTAAATGATATCTTGATTTCTTTTATTTGTATTTTATTACTATTAAACGTTTTATAATTGAACACCTAGTTTTTGTTGATTAATTTTATTTCATTTCATTATTACCATTACAGTTGTTATTATTACTTTATAATTGGTGTACATATGTTAACTATCTTTTTCGTGTCAATATAACAACAGAATTACTAGTACCAGTAGCAAGGTCGCCATAAAATCTTGATAGAAGAGTCTGATTGACGTTGGATGGTAAATGTCTTTCCATATTCACGTTCCTCGTCATAAAATGCTGAGCAATCTGCTGCCGCTTTTGTTGTTTGCACCTGATCATCTTTACCTTCTTTAGGAACAAGTTCAGCTACAAACCTACTCTCACCTTCATAAGAAGTCTCATACTTTTTATCTACGGAAAAAGAAATCACATTGTACGCTGAATTCAACCGCGCCCCCTGCCTTACTAGTGTACTAAAGGAAACATATCCTACATAGGTTGAATTAAAATAAGACTCGGGTACTTCTTCATTAGACTCCGGCCTAACCTCACGCTGAGAATCTTTGTCCACCAGTTCTTGCTTGATACTTATCGTAAAAGATAGAGCGTAGTAGTTGTTAACGTTGCATACTAAGAACCCAGAATAGTCATTATACCAATTATTTGGAAGCAACAATTTAAATGTCTTTCCCCTAACCAACTTATCTACAAACCTCCTTGGAATGTGATGCCTTGCAGAATGGGTGAAATTGATGAAGTGATCTTTGATAGAGTTCCCCTGAAGCCACCAATATATGATTGGTTGAGTACACATGTTTGGGCGTAATGATATAATTAAAGTTTAAAAAGTAAAAGCTAGAGCCTAACCTGGAGCATGGAATCTAGTAAATCGTTGCCATCATCCAGACTTAGTCCACTATTCCGCCCGAAAAATGAAACATTCCACAACCATTTACAGTGTGATACATCTTCAAGATTTTCAAGTGAGTCACACCAATCTGCTCTGAGAGTGGCTATACTTGATGGAAGCCCTGACAATTCTACAAGGCTTTTGCATTCTGCTACATCGAGCCATTTTAGCCCTGGAAGTTTCAATGTACAAAAACTCAATCGAGAAAACATGTTTACCGATAGATCGAGTTCTTGTAAATTAGGTAAGTCCCAAACATCAGAGTTGATGTTTTCATCTCCCAATTGGCATTGTCTGAGAATCAACTTTCTTAAGCCACTGCTAATAAACTGCAACCCTGTATGGTTCAAGCCATTGTGAAGTAAAAAAGGTTCTGACTGTTGATCATCATATTCATTGCCGAAACAAGGCAAACAAGTAACAGATATATTTGTACAATACTGGTCAAAGGATGCAACTTTTTTCCCACTCTTGGAAAGTTTCTTGCAGCTTGAGATTGTAAGAGTCTCGAGTTTTTCTATCAGGTTCATGGGTGGAAACATCTTAAAGTTGTCACAATATTCTACACTTAAGTAAACAAGCCTTTCCAAGCGTCCAATCGATGGATGAATCTCTTCTAATTGCGGACAATCATTGAGCATGACTTTTTCAAGATTTGGAAGTCCGCCAAAATCTGGTGTCGTGATTAGGTTCTCAAAAATATGAAGCTTGATCATTCTCAAATTTGGTAGCCACTGTTGCAAATAAGTGCAGACAAGTCAAAAGTTTGCCAACATATTCATCAATATGATAAAAGGTTCATGGAAATCAGGGTGCATAATTGCATATGCATAGATAGATCTAATATGCTCGTGACACATACACACTGCTAGTCGGATCATAACAACTTTACTCTTTAAATTAGTAGGATTTATAGTTTACCATCTATTTTGCGAACATCTATTTCTAAGTAAACAATAAGAGTTCCGTACCTTACAACCTTTCCAAAGTCGTCTTTGCAGACCGCCTGTTAATATTAGACACGAAAGCTCCCCAGGTGGGAAATTTGTTGGCAATGAACTCACATTTCGAATTCCCCAATCAATCCACCGGAGTTTTTTCATGTTTACAACAACATGATGATTATAATGTTGTAATGAATTAAACATATAGGAATCAATTCTTATTGCTTCAATCTTGTCAATTTCCTGTAATAGAGGAACAAAATGGAATCAGGATTTAGTACTAAACTTGAGCACTCCATTTAAATACATTTCAGTAAAAAGTGAGCTGAAGTATTACCTGGGTTGCGCCAGCCCATATCTTTCGAACATCATCTGCCTCCCAAACTCTACTATGATTTTCAGGAGTGTCAAGGTCCCCTTTAACAATGAAGTGTCCCATTTTTTGTATCAAATCATGCATATCAAAACAACCTTCTGAGACAGTTATGAGAGCCTTTTGTATCAACACTCTTACACCTATAATAGGGTAAAGACCACAAGCATCAAAGATCTCCATAGCAGAATTTTTATATCTTCCCCTGAAAAAACATGCAATATCAAGAAACAACTTTTTTTCTACCTGTTCAAGTCCATCATAGCTAATTTTTAGTATTTCCATAATATCATCATTTTGGAGTTCTTTCAATCTAGCCAATGTGTTTCTCCACTCATTCGTATCTTTGTCACATAGAAGGGACCCTAGAACTATAAGCGCTAACGGGAGCCCACGAGCATAAGAAACCACACTACGTGAAAGCGTCTCATAATCTTGTAGATTAGTCCTATTATTCCACGGTGCACGCTTGCAAAAGAGCTTAATTGCCTCATCATTATTTAACAAGCTAACATGGTGTATAACATTTACTTTATGAGCATTCAATAAATTCTCATTTCTAGTTGTGATCATTATTCGGCTTCCTCGACCAAACCAATCATGTGATCCAACTAACGCCTCTAGTTGCCTACGGTCATCGACATCATCAAGAACAATCAAGACCTTTCTATGACATAAGTGACTCTTTATCAAGCTTCTTCCTTTATCGACTCTCTCAATTCTCACTTTTTTATGATTCAACACACCATAGATTATTTTTTCTTGCAACTTTTCCAAACCATCCTTACTTGACTTCTCCCGGGTATTTTCTAAAAAACAACAACCATCAAACTTTTCGGAGATGTCATCATAAACGGAAGATGCAAGAGTAGTCTTACCACTGCCGCCAAGCCCCCATATTCCAACCATGAGCACACCATCTGACCCTATTTCTAACTTTGATTTGAAATCTTGCACGCGAGTCTCCATTCCAATGAGCTGTTCATTCGCACTTGAAATTAATGGACACAACCTATCTGCAATTTCTTTAATAATTTCTTCTATCAACTTTGACTCGTGCCTGCACATTGGATACACAAGGCTAACCAACATAAGATATCTTACATTGACAAAACAGGTGGCATATTTCATGTTCCATGAAATAAGGTAAATGAATCTTAATTGTGTAGCTCTTTGATTTCACTAGTAAGTAGTAACAAAAGACCTCAGTCCAAAAGGCAATAGGAAGCCCATTTTATATGGGCCAAGTTAAAGGGATTTAGTTTAATATGGAACCTACTAAACGAGCCTGATCACAATTATCACTTGGGCCCAAACAATCAAAGATGCAGTGAACAGTGAAGGAAATGGACATACACATACCTATTGTAAAATCCTGGGGAGATTTGAAACAGCAGTGAATTATTTTTGGATTTTGCAGGATGTGTACTTAATGTACATATTTGGTTTTTTAGTATACAAGAACGAATACTACATGACATACCTAAAACATAAATTCCAAATTTATAAATGAGGGAATCAAAATTTTGATTCAATTATGAAAAATGCTAATAGGAAGTCTGAAGGGAGCATCTGAATCTCATACTGTTATGCTAACAACTGAATTACAACTACAGATCTACTATAGTATATATATGTTTTATTAGATTACTTGTTTAATTTGTAAATTAAATATGTGTATTATGATAAATGTTGTGGCTTTGAGTTCTGATAATTGTTCTAATGTATCTTAAAAATACAAACATAAAAGCTTAAAACGCGAGAAAGGAAATTACCCATTAGCAGTTTCCGCAGGTACCCAACCAGAAAGATTACCAGCATCTAAAAGTGCTTTTCTCCAAGATGCTATTTTTTTGTTGTTCTCCAACTCATATTTTGCAAACGCCTCACCATACTTCCCGTTTTGTTTTCTAATATCAGATGGATCGACATGATAGAATACGGGGATCACGATTTGTCCTCTCTCATCCCTGCATTTCATAATAAAGTCAAGTTCGTCCAAACACCATGAAGAATTTGCATAGTTTTCCGAGAATATGATGACAGCAATCCGTGATTCTTGGATCGCTTTCAAGAGGGCCGAACCAATAGATTCACCTCGAGGAAGTGCTTCATCGTCCTTGTAAGTATTGATTCCTTTTTGTACAAGATTTGTGTACAAATGATCCACAAAGTTCTTGCGAGTGTCTTCGCCTCGAAAACTAAGGAAAACATGATATGTCCATAACTGAGAGGAAGATGCCATTGATTTGGAATTAGTCAAAACATGTATTTGTAAATCAGGTTATAATTGAAAAGATTTGTATGTGGCTGGAGTACATGCTCAATGAGATCATGAAGAGAGATGTTTTCCATCACCCTCACCATTACATCACATTTAAATAAACAGAAAAAAGAAAAATACATCTTTTAATAATGCTGGCTGGTAAACTATCTTGTTGTAATTGTCACATAGTTGACAACTTGACATTAATTCTATATGATGAACCACCAAGTAAGATATATTTTAGTGTTGTCACGCATCAATTGTGTATGAGTTATCTTGTGCAGAGTCTATTAAATTAAAGACATAGGAAGTTTCATAATTATACTTTGATTAATATTCACTATCAACATTTATCCACTAGTTTAAATTTTTTATGATATCATAATACAAATGTATACCGAAGATTAGAACTAACGATATGATATTTTGAAGAAATGACAAAACTATCGGTGAAAATCAGTAAAGAAAAGAAGTAATAGACATATGTTTTGTATGGATTAAGCATACAATTTAGACTTACATAAGATAATTTATCACTCACATTATTATTTTTATTTATTACGAAAAAGTTGTCAACTGTCGATATGTTTGGTTTTGTTAACTACTTTTCTATTTTACTCTCAGTAATTACTGTAAAACTCAAGTTGTGATAAAATAGAGGGCCAATCTCTCTATCAAATAAAAGAGAAAACTTAAAGAAGCTCTCGCCTTCCATTTCTCCAAAATTGAATGATCCAACGGATGATATGAAACTGATTAGCTAATCATGAGTCTTTATTTGCTAATGCATCGTTGATCCTTCATCAAAATCTCCTAAGAGCATCACTGAAGACTTTTTTCAAAGCTTTTCATGTTAAAAAATAAAAAAAGTCTTTAGAAAAATTTTCTTCGTCGGAGGAAAAACTTGTTTAATCAAAAGTTCGAGATTTTTCAAGACTTTTATGAAAGACTTTTTTCCTTAAAAATTTACATTTTAAGCCTTATTTTAGTGCAAAAAAAACTTTTACAAAGCTTTTTAACATTGAAGTAAAAACTTTTAAATAAAGCGTTTTTACTAGAAGCATATGAAATGTAAAAAAAAAAATTTAAAAACATTTTAGCATTGAACATATTCTAAGGTAGATATACAATATAGGCGATTGTTTGATAAAATTGTACTTTATACTGACTGATTATGTTTGGTTTTACAAAACTTCTCTTTTGATGAAATTAAATTGATATTTAGTGTTAAAATGCTTAATATGTGTCTTTTAGTGATTAGCTTATAGATTAAATTAATGTAGAAGACTTGGTGAAAATAATGAATCGTTAAGGACACTTTTAAATGATTATTATTGTTTGTAATGTAATTTATTTTGTGTGTTTGGTGTGATAGTAGCTACATGTATTCTTATGGATTTAAGCATGATATTAATACTATTAGTTGTTAAACAGTTTACTTTATTTTCAATTTTTGTTCATTTGTTTTGCAATTTAAAAAAGGCTACAGTGCAGCTTGTTGCTCGTTTGCCTTCTAAGTTCTACCTCTATGTAATGTTATAGAATGCGTCAACGTTGGATTATAAATGAACGAATAATACTTTTGGCTGGTAAAAACGTAGAATGGAATGAAGAGTTATTGTAACTCATGGTGAAGAGTTACTGGCAATGGGCAGATGTTCTACTTTTTGCCAATGGTAATGTTATGCCTCTCAGAGTCAAGTTAATTAGATCTTAACTTCTTTTATATAGCTCTTTAAGACTTTACATGATACTATTAACGTGAAGCTTTTCTTTTTTTGGTTGAGCCATTTAAATATTTGATTCCGATATAAAGCTATATTGTTATTATTTCCCATTTCAAGTGTGATCGTTTTTGAGTGTCCTATAAACTCTTATAATACCAAGGCTATCAAAATAATTGTGCTTTGAATTTTTGTCTTCTGCTCTATAACGTTTTTCTTCATTGTTGCAGGGCAGGTGCCAAATATAGAAAGGAAAAAGTTTACAAGCACTAAATTTACTGAGGGTTCTTTCAATAAAACATTTTAATTTATTTCTCGAAAGTTATCTTCTGATGTTGTAATATCCGAAATACACATCAACATTCACAAAAGCAGGATAGTTCGGTGCATGCTTATTATTATTATTATTATTATTATTATTATTATTATTATTATTATTATTATCTTATCTTAACTATATATAAATCATCTTCATCTATTTTTTTAAAATTAAACTTAACAATGATTAATGTCTAAATTACCTTTAAAAATCATTAATTACTTTCCAAATGAACTACTAATTTATAAATTGCAACCCTTAAGTTTTAAACTTTACATATCCATAAATTAAACTTTTAACAATATAATGTAAACAATAAAATCTGTGAATGTCAACATGACTATTTGTTCCCGCAGCTATGCGTGGGCACACTGCTAATTATTATAGATATATGTAGAGTTTACCCCATACTGAACTATTTATAAGGTTTATTTCTTCGGGAAATTAAATAATAGTATGATATTGAATCCATAAATTCGATATACTTTACTTCTTTAAATTTTTCAGAAATTTCTTAACTCCCAATTTCGGATAGGACAAAGAATTAAAGATTGCTATTTAAAGTATCCAACTATCACACCTAAAGATATTTTCCTGCTTACCATTCCATGCAATTGGGAAAATCTTAATATATTACTATTTCTTTCCCAACAAATAGAAAAGAATTCCAAAGACATTGGCAAAGTGACATTCATTTGAGAAACGTCATCGTTATTAGAACAGTTCTTAAATGAATGGAGGCAAGTTTTAAAAGATGATTCCTCACTTACAGCAGAAAGAAAAGATTTTCTTCAATAATGATATCTCCTACAAAAATCACACCTAATGCAACCTCAAATTTTATGAAAGGAAAAATAAATTTGATAAATACAAGGAAATTTAAGATCAAGCCCATAGGCCCAGGCGATGATTTGTCAATTCAGACAACATGAAAGGGGAACGTGTCCATCATGCTTTCCACATAAAGAAAAATAAGAAGATACAAGTGTTCTTTTAGCATCTTCAGAGGATGATGATTAAGCGGATAAAATGATACGTGTGATTTGTATTTAAAGAGATAGTAGTCTTCGTGAAATCTACGTGAGGATATTTTTAATACTACAAACAAAAGAGGATATCACCTTAAGTGAAGCCCATGTGTCGTGTAAACTTGAAGTTATATGGTGGTCCAATAAAATAAAATATAAAAGGAAAGTCTCGTGAAGGCAAAGCTAGGGAGTAGATGGTTTTGAAACTTGTTGTAATATAAAACTAGCGAGTACATATCTAGTTCTCCTTATACCGTTTAGGTATTTGCATGTTGAGCAATAGTTGAATTAAAGGGTCTTAAAAATTATTTGCATTTTAGATATTATTGTTATTATTATTATTATTATTATTATTATTATTATTATATTATTGTATTATTGCGATTGAAATAGTGATATTACTTGCAGGTTGGCGAGTAATCTCACACCAAAGTGTCCAGCAGAATGCATAAGGTTTTTGTCCAGGGTAAAGAGGTTAGTATGGCCAAATCGTTTAAGGGGTATGACATCCACGACATCTGCTAAAGTTGCTTGACAACAAAATTGGATTCATCGAAGTGGCCAGCATTGGGACCTTAGCAGTCAATGAAAAAGTTAACGAACTTGATCACAAACTTCAGGTTCCGGAGAGAGCCAGTGTTCACTACTAGAAGAAAGGCTTTTGTGACATCTTCAGCGACAGGTTAATGACGGGTTTTAAGCTTGCTACACATTTAAAGAAATCAAACTATGTGTCGGTATAAAAAAGTCTCAGATTTTCTAGACGCCTCTAACTTTGTCGCTACAATCAACTACAATGACAGTGACGACTTTAGTGCGACGCAGATATTTAGACGTTTTTTACTACATCGCTATTCGTGTCGTTGATCTTCCAGCAAGTAACTACTCTTAAAGAATGTCGCCTTTATGTCGCTAGTTAAGTCGCCAGTCTCTAAAGACATTGTTATCCGCATCTCTATAGGTGTCGTCAATCTTAATCTATATCACTATTCCCGTTGTAATTTTTTTGAAAAAGGCAAGAATTTATTAATATTACCCAAAGATTACATGCATAGATATATACCATCAGCTCAAACAATTTAATCTAGAACTACTCATCAACTCAAACTATATAAAACCCCAACTATTATATACCATCTCGAAATGTGCCCAATCTCAGATCATTTCGCTTGCTTCTGATATCTTTGTGTACCCTTCTGAAATTCCCGTTGTAATATAGGCAGTATTTTCCGATTATTGACATTTTTAACAAAATCATTCATAGATTAAAGAAAACCACAAACAGTTGAAAATATTATATATCAAACAAAACCAGCATCTAACTTTTTTTCTTCATTAAATATAACTGCGAATCATAACCAAACAAAAAAAAAAATTGCACAATTTCAAACTGCACATCAGAAACTTCTAAAATTGACGAGACAGTTTTTTTTTAAACCTAAGATCTGTTTTCGAAGTTTGAAGTGCGTCTTGAACTAGTTTTCTCCACTTCTTGAGAAACTTCAAATGTATACCTTCTTTAAGCGGTTGCCTGCACAAATAAAAAAAGTAACAACTAATTATCGTCGAGTACAATATCTATTGTCAAACAAAAACTGGTTTTAGGTTACTGAATTGTTATTTGACATTGCCATCAAGGTTTTGGTCATTATTTAGAAAACTAACCATGAATCTTGAAAGTTGATCTTAAAGAAACAAAGGCTCTGTAAGTAATAACGACGACGACAACAACAACATTATTATTATTAATAATAATAATAATAATAATAATAATAATCAAAAAGTAAAATAATGATATCATATTGTCGTATATGTTAAACTTAGACAACAAGAAATCAAAAGATCCGTCTCAAAATGCAAACCAAGGGAGATCCACCCTCTGACCTCCATTATACAACAAATTAAAAAGGTTAGATCATAAAATCTACAATTTAATACTTTAATGGACTTGAGAGGCAATATTACATTTTCTAATCGGATAGGAATTCTCCAATGTTGAATATATAGATATTAAATAGACTATTTTAATTTTTTTAATTTAACCTTGAAATTTTAGAACTGACCATTACGTATGAGTGCAATTGAAATTTTATAGAAATCTAGCTAGTGCTTTTTGACACAAAAATTCACGTTTTAGCACCCTAGTTAAATCGAATTCCAAGCGCATTGCTTACCAAACCACGTTAATTGATACGGTATTCGGTGCTCACATTTGGGCAAAAAAAGAAAAGCGGAACCAACCGGTTCGGTACCTGTTCTGTACCATGATCATCCCTACCATAAACTAATTAATATATGACATTTAATTTTAACTTAAACTTCTCTACTTTATATATATATATAGACTATTATATTATATGATGCATTTGAGATGTTTTTAAAAATATCATTTAATGTAGATAATATTAATATCAAAATACAAAAAACAAACTAAAAATAAAAATTTAGTGAAAATTAAATCTCTAGACTCAACAAACGACTCCACAACTTGCAACATGTCCATTAAAAACTCAAAACCTGACACTCACAACTCGCAACCCGATTGAGTTTGTAATGACATATTATGATATATTCAATTTTTGGTTATTTTGTTACAATTTTTTTTTTTTTGAAGATTTGTTAAAAAGTGATTTTCCCACTTACAAAACTTATTTATTATATATATATATTATTATTATATTGTATGATGGATTTGAGAGGTTTTTAGAATATCATTTAATTTAGATAATATTAATATCAAAATAAAAAAAGTTAGTGAAAATTAAACCTCTAGACTCAACAAACGACTCCACAACTCGCAACCCGATCGATTTTGCAATGACATAATATGATATATTTAATTTTTAGTTATTTTGTTACAATTTTTTTGAAAATTTGTTAAAAAGTGATTTTTTTTCACTTACAAATAGTATTCTTTGTGTATTGTAAAGTAATTTTTAAAAAATATTTTAACAAATATAATACTATATATTGAATTAATATGATATTAATAAATTTTTTCTTTCACATTGCGCGAGTATTCTTCTATATTGATTAAAGACTTCATATGTTATGGACTTATATAGAGTGGTAACAAATTGGAAAGATGAGAGTATTTGGCGTGTGCAGATTGGAACATGTCGTGGACACAATAACGTAAGAGAGTGGGCGTTTGTTTCCTTAGATTTTATTTAACAATTGCCAATTGGCAATTTGGATTTTCTTGTGAAATTTATTTTCTTTTTTTCACATTTACTCCCTTGTGGTTTTCCGTCTTTTCATATTCGACCGGCACTTATGATCAATATGCCGTATAACCTCCTTAAAACTTTTTTAGCCTTCATGAAATTGAAATCTGGAGGCAAGATTACAATCATAAAATAAAACTGTGAGTTCAATATTTGTTCGAGATAAATGTATTTATTCATAAAAAATGTTTATGATCATACTAGTCATATATAAATACTTGCATTTTGCAAAAAGAAAGTTATTAACTAAAAATATAATTGATGTTGTTATTGTTTTGTATTTATCTATGATAGGTAGATCTCAATACATAGATGTTATACGTCATACTTTACTTTTCAACTACTTTTAAAGTGATACAAAGATTTTTTAGAAGCTACAGGCGATTAAAGATTAGACGGATTGTTTGTCATTTTAGATGTCGACTAGCATGGTCATTGTCTAACATTACGATAACTAAGTAAAATTAGCTTTAGCTCCCGATCATCTTCAACATACACTACACTTATCATTCTTCATTTAGATTTCTGAACGCTTTTACTAGACTCAACAAAAGTCCCCCTCCTCAGGGACTCCACAAGATGCGTGATTCAATGATATCCTGAATTTCATTAACTTAAATGGTTTTAATGTATACTCTGTATCATCTAATCCGTTTTCAATTTTATTCTAAAATCTTGTAATTATATAACTAAAAGTACTAACATCCGGAATAATTATCTAATTAGTAGTAACCAAGGGTGTAAAAACTAAAATGCACTAAACATGTGGGGAGCACAAAAAATACCCCCAAAATGGAAAGATGTTCAGAAAGCCTTTTTTTCGTATCTACTCCGTGGACTTTTTGCAGATCCTCTAAATACAAAACACCATAAAACATATACATCGGAAAACTTTCATCGCCGGCGTCCAGCTTAACTTAACCTGAAATGTTTAATCACAACTTCAATTAATCACACACAATCTCAATTATTACTATAATTACATTCATTCATTAAATATGGGTGAAAAAAGGGGAGTATCGCTATCAGTACCGTCAACACGGCCGTCGATTACACTTCCGGCACGTTCAACCGTCGAGAATTTATTCACCGGAAGTGGTGGTGGTGGTACGGATGCAAGTCCCGGACCGATGACTTTAGTTGCGAACTTCTTCTCGGAGAACGATCCGGAATCCGATTGTCGGTCGTTTTCTCAGCTGTTGTCCGGTGCTGTGTTGTCGCCGGCGGAGGTACCTGACCGGAGACCGACGAGTGGTTTGCATTTGTATTCTGATCATAAGGAGTCTGGTGGTGGTGGTGGTGGAAGCGTTGACTTTAAGTTTGGTAATAATGGACTGCCGGTGAGTTTGGCGGTTAGTCAACCGGCGATGTTTACTATACCGCCGGGAATGAGTCCGGCTAGTTTGCTTGATTCTCCTGGTTTTTTTCCTCAAATTCAGGTACAATTTTTTTGTTTTCGTAAATAGTGTTATTTGTGTTCTAAATGACTATTAATTAAAAAAAATTATTTATTGAGGAGATAAATTAGTTGTTTAGTATTAATGAGTAGCACATGTGAATGTTTGTTGTATTATCTATATTTGGATATTAACTCTTGTTGATGTTATATGGAAAATATGGATTTGAAGTAGCATGCTGTACAATAAAAGTTTAATTGCCATGGGTTAACTTTATAGATGAGTGCTATAATTTATGAATAGCAGCATGTAATTGTACTTTTTTTTTTCAAATGATGATCATGTGGTAATTGAATGAGAAGTGAGCTTTGTTTATAATGGCTGATATGTGGTAATTTTGATAAGTTTATAATGGCTGATATGTATGTGTAGCTTCTTGATTTAAAAATAATCTTTATGGTTGAAATGAAGAACTTTCTTTCTATTTGATGTCAATTAAAAATGTAACATTGTTTATGAAGTATAATATCCATATTGGCAACTGACTCTTGGTTTTGTAAATAGGCCTCTATTGGACTGTCCCACCAGCAAGCATTAGCTCAGATTACATCACAGGCTGCACAAGTGCATACTCAATCACATACCCAAATGCCGCAAATTCATTCTTTTAATTCTAATTTGACCACATACCAACGCCTTCCGCCTGCAATCCCAGACCATAATACTGCAAAAGAATCGTCTTCTGACAACCGTTACCAATCTTCCACTATAGCAGTTGATAAGCCTGCTGATGATGGATATAACTGGAGAAAATACGGGCAGAAACAGGTAAAGGGAAGTGAATACCCTCGAAGTTATTACAAATGCACTCATCCAAATTGTCCCGTGAAAAAGCAAGTTGAACGGTCTGTTGAGGGTCTAGTGACAGAAATTATCTATAAAGGCCAACACAATCACCAACCACCTCAACCTAAACGTGGAAAAGATGGTAATACTGTTACCTCAAGCCAATATGAACAAGGATTCCATGGTCAAACTAGTAATTATAGCCATTCAAGAGACGGGAGGTCAATGCATTTGACCATGAAGGATGAATCTAGTCAAGCTACATATGAACATTCGGGATCAAGTGACAGTGAGGAAGTTGGTAATGATGTAACTAGAGGTGATGAAAGACATGAAGATGAACCTCAAGCAAAAAGGAGGTACCTTTTTTTTTTTTTTTTAACTATTGAGGAGTTTAAAATGTGATGACGGTTTATGTAGAATGTGAAATATTTGTTATACTAAGGTGTTGTACATTTGGTGTGTACTGTGTAGGAATACAGAGGTAAGGGGTTCGGACCCAGTTGCGTCCCACCGAACAGTTACCGAACCGCGAATCATAGTTCAAACAACTAGCGAAGTTGATCTTCTAGATGATGGTTATAGATGGCGCAAGTATGGACAGAAAGTTGTTAAAGGAAATCCTTATCCAAGGTTTTTTTTTCTCTTTATAATCAAGTATCAAAGTATGTCATGAACTTGTTTTGGTAGCATGAATATCCTTTTCTGTTTAACAGGCGAATAGACCACCATACAATCATATTTTTATGTGCAGATTCAACAAAAATCTCTCCATCCAAACCCAAATGATTTGTGAAAAACTTTTAGTTTTGATGTATGCCGTCCTGTATGTTATATGTAAGTGAATCTATAGGAAAAATGTTTGTTGACCTGCTTAAACATTGAATCTCAACACAACCTAGTGATTCAAAACAAAGTTTCAGGCTTAGTATTATATTTGGTTGCTATTTATATCATTATTTTGAATCTTATAGTGTAACTGATTACGCTCACTAGTCTGTCTTCAGTCCACATATTTTGAATCCGTAAGCATGGTTAAGGACCGTTCTTGATGAAAGCAAATATGATGTCTTAATAACTAATAATAGTATAATGCATCTATCTTTACATATTACATGCTATAAATTTTTATCCTAATTCATTCTGAATTGTTCAGTTATTTATTTTTGTTAATTAGAGAATATCCAAATCTGTGTAGTCAAATTTATGTCAAACTGATGAATTAAAACTTCACTATGTAGAGTGCAAATATAAGTCTGTAGGGAATATGCACATATAGTCATATGGACATCAGTAATTAGCTATAAATTAATTACTAAAAAGCATACAATATCTGTAATATTAATAACAGATTGAACAGGCCAGGCTTTAACCGGTCATATCTTTTGCGCCTAAACATGGCCAACTTATTTGGATCTCTAACTTGTTAAGATAGGGACCAGGCCATCAGATTCATTAGTGTAACTCAAGCTAAATGGTGTACATCTAAATGCAGGAGTTATTACAAGTGCACCAGCCAAGGGTGCAATGTCCGAAAGCATGTTGAAAGAGCTGCAAGTGACCCAAAAGCCGTGATAACGACATATGAGGGGAAACACACCCATGATGTGCCAGCAGCTAAAAACAGCAGCCATAATACGGTCAACGCCACTTCTCAACTTCAGCCACCCAATCATGCATCTACAGGTGTACATTCTCTAACCCGAAGACCCGAATATCCAAACCGTCAACAACCACCAACCACCGGACTTCTACAGTTTAAAGAAGAACAAATAACATAGTGCTACTATCAAGTTCATTACAATGAAAGTTTCTCATTATTTGTTGTTACCGTTTCTATTTGGTTTAAATACATCATACAACATACAGAAAAAGTAGAAGTTAGTTTAAAGTTCATATTGCGTACACTACCTGAAAGAACTATCATAAATTGTTGTACATTATACAAAAGCTACTGTGTCCCAAATGGTTGGGCTAGCATTGTTTTGAATCATTAAGTTTTAGTTTTATGTAACCTTCAAGACCTTTTTATCAATGTTGTGTTGTACCATGAATTGACAAAGTTATTACACGGAAGGTTCAGTTTTACTGAATCTAGTTGTAGATTATATATATATGGAGGGGTTTTTGTAGTTTAGTTTCTTATGGTGGTAATGATAGAAATTTTTTTTTTTTGTTTTGTTTTTTTTTTTTCTATTTTAACATTAATTATTTTTTTTTGATTAAAAAACTATATCAAAATTATTAGAATTTTATATTATTTAATATGAAATAAATTTTTTAAATATATATATATATATGATATACAAGTTAAATTTGTGTATCATAACTTTTATAATTTTTATGTGTGATACACAAAAAAATTTATAAAGTTGTGATACACAAATTTAATTTGTATATCAAAACTTTCCCATATATTTATTTATTTATTTATTTGTGCATCTAAATTGGGTAATGGTCAGCATAAAGACCATCGTATGTGATTGTATGATATAGAATTAGAATGTTATCTTGATTCCGACCAGGTCTCTGTTAAACACAAAGACTTGAACACACGCTACATACACTACATATATATCAACTGAGACTTAAATTCATAAGCTTTATTAGCTATCGAATCAAACCTTGGATTTTAAATCATTCTGGAGATTGGTTAGTGGTTACTCTACATATGTCTAATAAAATGACAATGAGGCTAAGACTTCAAAATGAAGGGTAAACTGGTAATAAAACTAAAGTAGTTTCGTACTTTTACTAGACATAATTGAAGGGTGGCAAAAAGAGCATGATGGTGAGAGTAAATAACATGGTCATGGTTATAATTAAAAGAGTTATGTGGTTGACTAAAGTCACATAATTATGAAACACACCAACCTCCTCACTACTATTTTATCATGATTAATTAGTTACATTAGACCCCATCCTTTTTTGATATTAGAATAGCGGACCCACTACTCCTTTGGTATGGCCCCATTAAAGAATTATTTTTAAAATTTAAGTGGTAGATTTTGTGTTCCATTGAATAGGAGTGGTTTACTCTAGGCCTTTTTTGTTTAAAATGCAAAGCAAGTTTATTAGTTATTAGTTTTGTATGATCAATAAAGTTTTATAAGGAGGTTAAACTAAAAACTTACAATTCAACTGGTTATGATATGATGTTGCTATCAAGTAATTAATCAATTGAACTAGGTTAATTTGTTAATGAATATACATTTGTGGTACACACTTGATAACTTTATGTTAAAAACCCTCCAAATGGTATCACAAAGTTTAACAGTTTACCTTTTCTTGATTTAAATGAAAGGGGAGATTATAATCTCATTAAGTGACAACAGGTAAAGAAGTTAAAATTATCAAACATATAATTGGATATAAATACAATTTTATTTTAATATTATCTTTGTAATTCGTTATATAGTAGATATGAGTAGTTAATGTCTATACTTCGTAAAAAGTAGTCAACCACTATGCACACATTTAACAAAATCTGACCAGTTTATTACAAAAAGTCCAAAGGAAAGTAGGCCTGAAATGGTATTTTCAAGGTTTTTGAATATTGAAGGTTAACAATTTATAGTACTTAAAAGAAGTGGGTCATTGGCTTCAATCACATGCATAGATGAAACACCAAATAGCATACCAACAACACTAAAGATAAGAACAACTGCTCCATCAAAATATATCACAAGGATACTACAAGTATAAGGCATTATTTTGAGTAGTTTTATAAATATATGATTTCTAAGTAGTTCAAATTATGCCACTTTTATTTTTAAAAATAAAACATTCAGTGCAATATATATGTACTTCGTATTTCTTTAAGGAAAAGGCAAACTTTATATATAAGTATATAACACAAATATTTACCAGATACATCCAACTATATACATCATTTCTAATATGTTGGCCTATACACAACTTACAACACACGTGTTTGTCGTTCATATTCGATATAGTCTACCACGTTAAGACGTAATAGACAATCGTCAGTGCGATATGTATAGACTAGTATTGCATTCACATGACAATTTAAAAGGAAAAATATAATGTTTAATAATGCCACAGCTAAAATTTAACAATTAATAATCTGTTCTATACTTAGAATTATATCACGAACATGAAAAATTCCCTTGTATATGGAAGATAAAGAAGTTTATTAGTTGTTTTACATTCAGGGTATGCTTAGCCATCAGTCAGCAAAATAAGAATTTGTTTACCCATTATAATGAAGCATAACCATGTCAATAATTGTTTTGTTCGATTTAAATATATGTTTTACTACTTTGTAATTACATAGGCATGTGTCAACATTTGTAGCTATAACTAACACGCGTATTAGGAATTGTCATCACATACGACTTTCTTGACAAGAAATATGTAATTTAACCAACAGAAACAAGAGATAATAATACTAACATTTTACTTATTTAATTGAAAACATACTAAAACAAATGATAATTTAAATGAGTGGTTTAACGAGCCAAAAAATTTAACAAAACATTCTTATTTAAAATACTACTTCCAAAGAAAATTAACAAAAATCCAAGTAAAAGGAGCCAAAAAAAGATTGAATATAAAATTACACATTTGACCTTGGGATGGTTGCCCTTTGGTTTTTGCCCAATACATTCTGACACATATTCACAGGCTTTTTGGGAAGAAAAGCAAAATTGTCATGGATATCAGGATATGTATAGTTGTAGACAGATTCCCCATATGTACACTAAAATACAAAACTCCACATAACACTACAAAACATTCTTCTTCCCTAACCAACTCATTTATATAAAGTTTCTCTTCTCAAAAATACCAAAATTTATTTTTTAAACAGTTCATTTTTAAGTGATATAAAAAGTTTATAAATGCTGAATTTTTTAATAAAAAAAACTAATACAAAAACTAAGAAACATAACATTGTTCTTTATGAAGATACATGACACCATAGATTTCTTTTCTTCTTATATTTATAATGAAGTAAAATACTAAGATACATTAGAAAAGCTTTTATGGTTATATATTGAGAAGGCACTTAACTAAAACGGAATAAGTATCCCTCAAGGATTATATCATTTTCAAATCGTAATGATCCATGCTCATATGAGTCAATATGGGTTTGTTTGGACTTGTGTATATCTCAACCTCAAACTAATCTATCAACATCATTAAATTAGGACAGCAAGATAGTATTATTCCTTAATTATGTATCTTATTGTCATTCTTATTAGCATCGCTTACGTTCTTCACAAATATCATACGAAACAATTATTATACACGCGTTTATTTTGAACTAGGACAATAATTGTATTAGCAAAATGACAAATATTGGTTGCTTTAAGATCGACTTTTTAATGATCATAGACTGATTCAGAATAATAGATTTCATTCAAGTACTTGTTCTAGTACCCTAAAAAAGATAAGAAAAAAAAACTTACTCTGATTCGATGTGAACGATACATACTAAATATATGGCTTAACATTGTACTTGATCATTTGTCTTTTACTTTAAAAATCTTAGGTTTATTTCTTTTTTAAGGTTACCATTTAATGTAGTTGTGATTAGGGGATACCTTATTAATGAGCATGTTTGTTTTAATGAAGTTAATCTAGTATTTATGGTTTTTAAATTCAAGAGGGAAAAATAAACAAAAAATGTTAAAAAAGACAAAACATAGAAAGATGATATAGAAGAAAATGAAAGGAGTAAAAGAGGTGATAAAGAAATCTTTAAATACAAGTTGTACATAGTGAATCCAAAAGCAGAAATGTACAACTGGCCTTGCTACTGACCTGTTGTAACACATGATTTGCCCATGAAAAAAGGGGAACAATGCCAACAAAACTGAAAATGAAACAAGTTAGGGGGGTACTGTTGTCATTTCACTATCTTGAAAAAGAAAAAAACACAGTCCCTTATTACTGTCAATTTGCACTCCCTTCTCTCTCTCACCAAGAATCAAGAAAAGACCCATATATCTCTCTTCACTATGATTGAGTAAATCAAACATTTTTTGAAGCAAAATTCATCTTTCAAGAACACCAACATCCCACAAAACAAAGATATGTAGTTAAGTACATGTACCCACTATCCATAATTTGTGTGTGATTCTATTTTTTATTTATTTTTTCATTTTCTTTCACTAAATCTTTGGTTCTCTGATGAACCATTGATGAAATGAGGGAAATTGAAAGAAAAGGACTTTAACCAAACTGAAAAAATATTAAAATAAACCATGAAGTTCTAATCTTTTTGCAAATTACTCTCATATCCAGAAAGAACTATTTTAAAATTTCAACATTACTGCAAAAATGAGGAAACATGGATGGCAACTTCCCTATCATCCTCTCCAGGTGTGTATTAATTTTATCTTTTTTTCTGGTCTTTTGAAATTTAGCTATTGGTTACCTTATTTGTCATAAATCTTTGCAGGTGGTAGCTGTTTCTGTGTTTTTGGCATTGGGTTTTGGTTTCTATGTGTTTTTTGCTCCTTTTGTTGGTAAAAAGATGTATCAGTATATTGTAATGGGGATCTACACTCCACTTGTAAGTTTTCAATTATTAATCTTTGTTATGTTCTCTAATTTGCTAGCTGCTAAATGTCATAGATCTGTGTCTCGTTTTTTGTTTGTAAATTGATTTTACTTGTTTAATTCAACTGATTAGATGTCATTTTAAATGGTTGTTTCTATTTTGGGTCATAATATCACCAGAGATCCATTTGTTAATATTATGTGCTTTTAATGGTAAAGTACAACTAATTGGGAATGAATTTGTTAGATTATATCTGCATTTGGTCTGTATATATGGTGTGCGGGTGCGGATCCAGCAGATCCGGGTGTTTTCAAGTCGAAAAAGTATGTTAAAACTCCGAAAAACAAAATGGCTGGTAGAGTTAAAGAATCTAAACTTGGTGGAGAATCAACATCATCGATACAAGATGCAAATGCTGCAAGTGTTGGTGAGAAAGCTTCAATTAAGAACTCAAAGAATCAAGGTTCAAGAACAGAGGATAATGTGTCTGGAACTGAAAAGGACATGTCACCGCCGTCTTGCTTGATGGCGGTTTTGGCTCTGGTTCCTTGTGCTGCAATGTGCCATTGCTCGAATTCAAATGAGGAATCTTCTGAGCTTCAAACAAGTGAAGATGGCATGTTCTACTGTAGTTTATGTGAAGTTGAGGTAACTTTTTGCTACAGAAGGACTTAAAGAATCCTGTCCTGCAATGTTTGGCATTGATAATGAAAGTGAATATGATTATTGTGTTAAAAGGGGGTGTCAATAATCAATTTCTAGTGTTTGGTTTGGGTCAAATAATGAGTCTTGGATAATCATAGTTGGAGTAGTTGCACAAAATTGACTATTTGACTATCTTAATTAATTAGGAGTCATCTTGCATGTAAATCCTCAAATGATCTGAATTTGTCCAACACTAGAAGGCTGATTAGCACAATATCCTGCAACTTGTTTGTTATGATGGAGTATCTACTTCAGATTCTTCTATATCACATAATCACTTTCAAGATACAATGACAAACACTTTCTAAAAGAAAATAGATACTGACTGAATTTTATGGTCATAAACCAGTTTTCTACTTTAAATGTAATATAATGTCTTCAGTTTCTAATAAAGATGTTAAATGTGTAATACATAAAAGACAAATTAACTTGACAGAAAAAAGTTGCTCCCTGGAGGAGGTGCACTAATGCTACATAAGAAAATAAAAATGTTCGCGGGGTTTAGCATCTAATACATATAAGTGATTTGTTATTTGCAGGTTTTCAAGTACAGCAAACATTGTAGAGTTTGTGACAAATGTGTCAATCGATTTGATCATCATTGCAGGGTATGTAAGAACTATAATTATGTGTGAGCACTTTTTTGCTTCTTGGAGAAGACATTTGATAATATTTTATCTTCAATGTTTTCCAGTGGCTGAATAACTGTGTTGGCAAGAGGAACTACAGAAAATTCTTTACTCTTATGGTCTCTGCTCTTCTCCTGGTAAGAAAAAGTCTTGATTTTATTGCTGTCTTGATTTTTCAGTCGTTTTTCCAAATAGTCAAACATTGAAATGTGTTATTCTTTCTTATTGCAGCTTATACTTCAGTGGTCAACTGGGATTGTGGTGTTGATATGCTGTTTTCTCGATCACAAAAAATTCAGTGTAGACATTGCTACCAAGCTGGGAAGCAGTTTCTCTTTGGTGCCTTATGTTATAGTGGTGGTGTGTATTCCACCTCTACTTGAACTTTGAAGTCAACCATATTACTTCTGTAATCAAATCTATGCACCTTAAGCTTTCAGCATGAGTGCTGCTAGTAGCATACGGTTAGCCCTTAAGTTTTTAGGATAGGTGTTGCTAGTAGGACCCATCTTGAAACTTAATGAAGTCGCATTGAATTCCAAGTTTAAATGCCGCTGTTTAACCCTTAAAAGTAAAGACTGTTAATGCATAAGTCCAAGTTTAAACTTTTTAAAGAAAGCATGGCAAAATTTGAAAAAAAAAAATGTTAAATTTGTCATTTGACGGATTAACCTAACAAGACCTAACTCCAAATGTGACAGGTGGTGTGCACTATTTTGGCTATGATCGCAACACTACCACTTGTTCAACTTTTCTTCTTCCACATTCTTCTCATCAAGAAGGTGAGCTGCATATTGTCAATTAAAGTTTTTATGAGACATATTAGTCTCTACAAAGTAAAAAGAAAAACCATAACCAAGACCATTATTTAAATTTAAATATAAATCTATCATGCGACAGGGAATCAGCACGTATGATTATATCATAGCATTGAGAGAGCAAGAACAGCAAGGAGTCGGTGGTCAGCAAAGTCCTCAAATGTCTCCAGCAAGCTCTATCACCGGTTTAAGCAGTGCCAGCTCATTCAATACTTTCCGTCAAGGAGCTTGGTGTACACCCCCTCGTTTGTTCGTTGAAGATCAGGTATGTCATTTTTGACAAATTATTATTAAAGAAACTACATATCTGATTTCACCCGTTTGACCTCTGGGACTGATCTGCTCAAAAGTAAAACTAGTTTATTGATACCATATGAATCTTTTTGCAGTATGATGTGGTTCCAACTGACACTGGTTCTGTTAGCTCACTGGGGAAGAAAACAGTAGACGAGCCCATGAAGAAAAAGAACCCAACAGCTGTTAAGATCAGCCCATGGACGCTGGCCCGTTTGAATGCAGAGGAGGTATCCAAAGCTGCAGCAGAAGCTCGAAAGAAGTCCAAAATCCTAGTGCCTGTTTCGAGAAGAGAAGACCACCATATGGGCCCAGGCCCGGGCCCGTATGGCCTCGAAAGAGACAGCAGTCTTGGAAGCAGTGAACGGCGATTATTCTCAAGGCTTGACAATAACCGAAGACGAGGAAGCAAACGGATCCGTCTTCCAGAACATTCGCAACCCATAGAACATCCACCGTCAAACCATATTATAAGAAATGATAGAATGGCAGGTGGGGATTTGTCAAGTTTGGTTCCTTTGCAGCTTGAGGCCCGTAGTGTTTTTCGACCCATGACTTCAACAGGTATCATGGGGTCATCCCCAGATAGTAGTAGCTTGGACTCACCCGACATTCACCCGGTTAGGATATCTTCTGGAGCGGAAGAATCTAGGAAACTCACGGGGTTCCCTCTTGTTGGGAGGCATGAGAAACCGGGAGTCATGCCGTTGTCTAGATCGACTAGTGACGGTTATGATGCATCGGGTGGGGAAGATAGTGACCAAGTTCCATCTCGGTTAGTCCAAAGGTCGGGAAACTGGAGTGCAAGTCTTTTTGGGGGTGAACAAGATGAAAGGAATGCGAGATTCATGAAGGCATCTTCTTCAACATCTACTTATCCAAACGAAAGAAAGATCTAAATCAATGGGTAAAGACTAGTTTTTTGCTATTTTTTCATTTGTTAGCCCAAGAGTTACTGGAAAGATGGAGTAAACAGGGGGTCTTGCAAACTGGTTGTTGGATTGTGAAGTTGGATTCAGAACCAGTTGGTTGAAATTCTGGAAATGCAGATGGAACGGAGAAATGACTAAACTGAGAAAAGGTTTGTTCATGTAAACAAGATTGCAGGCTATTTCTCAAGTGATTGGCCATGATTTTGTGAATATATTTGCTCAAACGGCAGCGTTTCTAATTGATATGTGAAGCTTAAATTGAATTATGATTTGTTTTAAGTTCCAGAAAAAGCAATCTTTACTACTTAGACTGCATAGTCCATATCAATTTTAAGATTTGCTTTTACTTTTAATGTAAATCGACGAGTGCACTTTGATCCAATATAATAATCAACCTGTGACGAAAGTACCTACATGAGGGACCTTCTCACCATAAGGACTTAAGGAGGCATATTAATGTAGTCGTGACCAAACCCCACGATTGTCAGTTCACAATGCAAAGCCATGCAATACATATACAACACAGTATTGGCAACAGTGCTTAGCAGCAAAAACGACATCAAGATGCTTGAATATCCAAAATACAATAACGATCAGGGGTGTTCTTCAGTTCGGTTTTTAGTTTTCTCGGTTTAGTTTATTCGGTTTTGAAATTTTTGAGAGCAAAACTGAAAACTGAACCGAACACCGAATTCAGATTTGGAAACCGAATTCGAATTCGGTTCGGGTTCAGTTAAAACCGAAAAATCATAAAATATCATAATTTAACCAAATTAACCATTACCAAACAAAACTCAAAATATGTAAGATTACATCATAAAAAGTAAATACATTTAAGCATTAACAAGTAGAATTTAAAGTGCAACAAATCAGAAAAGAATTGTGTTTTCACATTCACATGACCAAGATATATGTATACTAATTTGAATCCGGTTTTCGGTTAAACTCAATTCAAAAATTTCAAATCCGTAAACCGAATTTGGAATTCGGTTTCGGTTTTCATCGATCCGAAAACCGTTTTTTAAATTCGGTTTGGTTTTTTATCGGTTTTTATTCAGTTCGGTATTTGGATTAAACGGTTTCAAACCGAATATTGAATACCTCTGATAACGATAACAACAAAACTGATCTCGTCCCCTTCACTAACCTGCACCAAATCTGCAATCCCCTATTTTGATTCAGTGATAATGACCACAAACGCCAAAGACAAATTCACTTGGAAATAAATCATGACTGCAATTAACGTTGACCCAACTATGGCCGAAAACCACATGAGTTGGTCTCATTAACCGACTTTGGGTCTGGGTACTTGATAGTTATATTGTAGGGAAACAAGGAACTTATATTATTTAGTCCCAAAATGAAAAACAAGCATTTCAGATCATTTATATTTCCTTCTATTGTTGTCCGTTTCATGTATAAATGGAAACCTTTATTTTTTGGATTGAGCGATGATTGTGTTTCCTTCCAGTAAAAATATATTCTGCAATTCTGCTATATATGTTGAAGGTGAAAATGAAACCGGTGAGAATGGGTTTTTTAAACATGGTTAGATGTATGTTTCACATTAGAAATAAAAAGGTTAAAAAGATGGTTAATACTTAATAGTTTTGTATCAAAATGAATTATTTGAGCTTTTTCTTTTTAAGTAAGCTTAGAGCACAAGGAGTGGGGAGGAACGTGCACGTTTCCTGACTGGAACGCCGTCGAGAACGCCGTTCCTCCACTCCGGGACAGCGTTCCGGCCAAAGTTCCGACCGGAGTTTCGGGCACAACGTCCCCCTGCAGACGTTGTGTTCGGGATTTTGTATTTTTTTTCTTTTTTCTTCTCTTTTCTTCTTGTTTTTCTTCTCTTTTTCTTGTTTTATATTCTTGTTGTGTGTGTTGTGTGTGTGTGCTGCGTGAGTGTGATTTGTGTGTGTTGTGTGTGTGTGCTACTGTAGCTGGAGCCAAAGAGAAGAAGCACAAACATTATATTAGGTTTAGGTTATAATTGGGTCATATTTAGTTAAATGGGCTTATTTTTTAAATGAGCTCATTTTTAAATGAGCTCATTTTTAAATGAACTATTTTTTAATTTAGGTTATAATTGGGCTCATATTTATTTAAATTGACTTATTTTTTAAATGGGCTCATTTTTAAAGTTATTCTAATTGAATTAAATCCATTAAAATTAAAATAGATTAGATTAAAAATATTTATTTGTTAAATTATTTGAATTTTCTAACAAATAAAAAAATCAAAAAGAAATTCCTGAATACTGTTCCCACTCCCACCATTTTCAGCAACAGTGTTCCGGCCCGGAACACTGTTGCTGAACACTGTGACACAAGGTCACGACTCCTTATGCTCTTAGATATAGGATTATCACACTCACCTTTTTGGCAAGATTCAAACTCCGTATAAGCAAAGTCTTGATCTGTTTTAATAGTAATCAACTAGCCTAATCGAATCAAGTTTACAACCCTATTAACTTTAGAGCAACTTCATTATGATGATTAAACTCGATAGTTCAAAACATAATTTGCTCAAGATGTAACACTTACAATCTCACTCAGCATTGCTGCTTCCACTTCAAATCTTCAAATATCAATTCACAAGGGAATATAACACAACCAAATCCGTATATAATATGAAATTAGTCTTCTGACAAAGTTGCAATTTCCATTGAACAAGGATCAGATGCTATCATCCAAGACAAAAACTTTAACACTTTAGATTATTATAGAAGTACAGCCAATACGTCTTTACATAATTCTATGCATCAGCTACCCAAAATTACACTTAACTTAACTTACATACATACACCACATTACGCAGAACTAAACCATATTGAACAATAGACATACGTTTTAAAGAACCGCTGACCTTGATCATCAAGGTGTGGCAACAGTAACAATACGTGGTACCTTCTCATCATCAGCAGGCAAATTATTGTACTCATAAGCAAACCCTTCACCAACCTCAATTGCCAATTCACCGTGTAAAGCCTTACAGTAATTATACAACACAGTATTTGCAGCAGTACTCTGAAGCAACAACATCATCAAGAAACTCGACCCAAATAACATAAAAAACACACCCCATCCATTCACCCCATAAGTTAGCAAACTACGCGAATACACATATACCAAAAGCCCACCTAAAACCCCATAAAACAACAGCAACGACAATGAAACCGATCTCATTCCTTTCACTAAATACGCGCTTCTCATCAAAGGCGAAAATCCCCATTTCGACTCAACCACAACAACCACAAAAGCCAGTGACCAATTCACATGGTAATATATCATAATTGCTAATAAACCCGCACCTACGAATGCAGAAAACCACATGAAGTAAATCGAATTGTAATCGATTACAAATACAAAGCCTAGGGTTTGTAAAAGCAGAAGACCTAATCCAATTAACATAAGGAAACTGAACGATATTAAAAATAGAAGAGTATTAGCTACAATTGCGGTCGCTACGAGCGGGAAGAACGATACAATTAACGATTTGATTGCGGTGACGAAATCAATTGGATTATTGAAGAAACCGTGGTGTGCGCTGTAAGTGATTGTGGCTGTGGCGGTTAGGGCGAGAGTGGAGACAGTTAGGATGTAGATGATGTGGTTAATTGCGGTTTTTTGGTGGTATTGGGGGTGTTGATCGTCGGTGAAGTGGTGGTGATCGGCGATATGGAGACTAGGGTTTATGATAAGATATATTGACATAGGGAGAAAAAAGAGTGATAAAGTGAGGAAGTGAGCGTAGTTTGATCTGATGATTCGTTTTGATTCGGAGAGGACGCCGGGTAAGGTCAGGGTTTGTACTGGTGTTGTTTCCATGGCGGATTACGGTGGGGGAACGGTGGTTTTATGGAGGGAAGTGTAATTAAGTTGTATTGATATTTTTATGGTAGGTTTACATGTAAGGTATTTGTATCGAATGAGCATCCGACACGTGGAATGTGGTCCCGTGAAATGATTGGTCCTTGAAAACTAGTCAAAAAATTGATAATTTATTTAACGGTAGGTCTCACCGCACCCCCTTCCGAATTGTCAGAGACACATGCGATTTGACATTTATTTTATTTATATAATGTTTCTTTATGTTACACTTTATACTCTTTTTTCTTTAATATTTTTTATTTTAAATAAATAATAATTTAATTAATATTTATTTATTATTTTTTAATAATTACATAAATTTACTTAATTATTATAAAACAAACAACTACAACAATAATAATTATATATAATTTTCTAATCATCGAGATTTACATGATCAGATTTATAACTAGATCGTCTAAGCTCATTATATAAATTTTGTTGATTCTTATATGGACGTTCCCATTCCGAGTCAGATTTAAATATAGTCCATGACGGATGCGTTGCAGGTACCGGATAATATCCTTGTAAATCCACTTTTACAAAGTGGTTACCATTTACCCGAGCAATTGCACATACGTAATGTGGTTGTGACTCGTGTGGACTGGACCAAAGTGGAAAACACGTCGAATTGCCATCATTGCTCAAAAATAGCAAAACCAAGTTGTACCTTGAAGCAATTAGCAGACCCGTTGTCGGCATATCCATCCAATACTCATACTCTGCAGGTGTATTTGGTGGAAGGTTTATTGCTTGAAAAAGTTGTAGCAATTCTACACCTCCAATCATATTAGTGTATGTTGCTTCATGCATTCTTATCTCATAAAGTAACTCCATTCTAATTTGCGGCCAACATTCTTCATTAAGACCTAGACATGAAGCTACTGATCTAAATCCGCAATTCCCATCACCGATTACATCATGTATGTTCGTTACATACGGCTGAAATATAGCTGGAATTTGATTCAATAATGGATGCGAGAAAACAGTTCGATGAACATAAGAACTATGCCTGGCAGGCTCTTTGTTCAAGTCCGGTAAATCAAACCCATCGAGATTTGACGTGTTGGAATAACTATGTCTAGGAGGATCGTGAGGCGGCGTGTGAAACGAAAAATTCGCCTTTTGTTTCTGTACCTTCACACTTGGACGTCCACGAGTATTTATGTGAACGGCGGGTTCTTGAATCCAAGATAGCATGTCCAACTCAGCGTCACAACGAAGATCACCATCTTGTGCCGATATACAAGGCGAAAAATCAAGCGTCTTCCAAAAAATGTCAATTGACTCTAGTGGAATAAGTAGACCTGCATTTAAATAACTTGCAAGTTCGTGCGCACATGGTAACCCAAAACATGACCTCAGTTGACAACCACAATTCTCATTTGTTATTTCAAGTCGGTTGGAACGACAAAGTTCAGCGTGGATTTTTTTTATAGCATAAAGGAAAACCCAACCCCATAATAATTGGAAACTTGGATGGTCATATTTTGGCCATCGAAAAATTCTGCTTCGCTCAAAGCTTTCTTTGATAATAGTAACTTGCGTCTCCACAACTTTATCTATAATAGGCACAAATGTGTCTAATCTTGATTGCGAGGAACCCAAATTTAGTTTCACCTTTGCGTGCTGACTTTCAACCCTGTTTGTGGTTGAATTTCCAAAGTTAAGTGATTTATCAGTCGCCACTGATACAAACATGTGGGCGTATTTGTTTAACCATACCTCATTGAGGTATGTTAAAACATCTGAAAATTCAAAAACATATTTGTTTCAAAGGTTGTTGATATATTTACTAAAATGATTGCTAAAATGATTGTTAAAAAATAATACCTGGATAATTGATCAACTTGATTTGAAGCCGGCTACAGAAGTGCGTATATAATGTCATTGTAGGAGCTTTAACTAATGAAAGCCATGTATGATGAAAAGAATTCCATTCGTCTTCTAACTTAAAATATTTTTTGCAATTCTTAAAAATATTTTGCCAGATATGCCATCTACAAAGTAATTTATTAGCTCTTGGAAATATTGTTTCGCATGCACTTATTAGAGTCAAATCTCTATCTGTCACAATAACTC
The DNA here is from genome assembly GCA_963921325.1 of Logfia minima. NCBI lineage: Eukaryota > Viridiplantae > Streptophyta > Magnoliopsida > Asterales > Asteraceae > Logfia > Logfia minima. The sequence goes on from OY992766.1 coordinate 24,648,180, forward strand.
GCGGTTCATACGTTTCGCCAAGGGCCCGCTTTAGACACTTTAATGCCCACAGAAAGTTGCTAGTCTTTTCTCTATCTATCAAGACAAATGCTATAGAAAATGTTTTGTTGGTAGAAGTAACACCAACGATTTCAAGAAAAGGCAACTTATAAATATTTGTATTGTACGTAGCATCCATCATCAAAATATGCGGAAATGCACACAATATTTCATATGAAGCTGGATGGATCCAGAATAATTCTTCTAATTGATTAGTAGAATCATTTGTACGATACTGAAAGTCATATCCTTTTACCTTCAAAAATGACATTACAACCTGTATAGGAGTCAGATTTGATTGGCAGATTGTGCGAAGTTTTGCTTTTGCATTGTATACCGTTTTGTTTGAAGAAACATTTTCTGGATTCCGCTCCTTCAACGTGGCAAGAATTTCACGAGGCTTTACATTATTTCTTGACAAATCTGCAACTAAACGAAATTCATCATCAGTTAGTCGCATAGCATATGCATGACCTTCCATATACATTATACTTTGATGATTGTGTGTTGGATTTATCATCGTTATCGACCAAACACCTTTTGTCTTTGAAAATTTTGCTACCATTTCGAATTTACACTCAATTTTTTTACATGGAATACTTTTTTCAGGCGTTGATTTACTTCTGGATACACCGCCACGCTCACACATAAATATAATCTTGGCTAAGTAACCATTTTTGGTTTTTGATCTTTTGATGACAATAACTTGTCTATGAGATAGTGCCTCATTTTTCACCCATTCCATTAGTTCTTCACGATTATTGAACACCTGAAATTGAGAATGTATTTAGTCAAAATATGATAACATAATATGATTTAGAGTACCATTATATGAAATATTATACCTTATCGGTGGAAAAATCTGACACACTCGACATATCTTCTTATAAGAATTGTAATGTATGAGATTGTTTATAAGGTTATGAATCGATATAGATTTTGAATGTTATGAAAATATGAATCGATATAGGTTCGTTTATATAGGAATTTGATTTTTCACTTTAGTCGCGTCAAATAATTTAACCTTTTGCTTTAGTCGCGTCAAATAATTTAACCTTTTGCTTTAGTCGCGTCAAATAATTTAAAATTTTTCTTTAGTCGCATCAAATAATTTAAGCTTTTGCTTTAGTCGCGTCAAATTATTTAAGCTTTTGCTTTAGTCGCGTCAAATTATTTAAGCTTTTGCTTTAGTCGCGTCAAATTATTTAAGCTTTTGCTTTGGTCGCATCAAATAATTTAAGCTTTTACTTTAATCGCGTCAAATAATTTTAACTTATATTATTATAATATATATTTTTAATATATAAAAAATTAAAAAGTAGATTTATGAGAATCTTTTGTGATGAAAAGCTTACTATGAATTATGGATACACATTAAATTGCAGGAATTGCAGGATCATATAATGATTGGAGGGGTTCGCGTAGCAACACCTTTTATTTAATTAAAATTAAAATTTTATAATTTAATTATAATTCATCTTCAGAAATCTAAAATTAAATTTTTAAATTTAAACTTAATAAAATTATTGATGTAAATGTAAAATTAATGAGTGGATGTGAGCATGGATAGTTAATGAAATTCACTTATCAAACAATTTAGACACAGTCTTAAATTTATATCGTTCTTATTATCTTAATAATTAAAATTAAATATAATATAAAAATCTTGTTGACAATATTATTAATTAAAAACTTTCAATTTATCAATTAAGCTCTTTGATTTTATTTGTTTTTAAAAATTCAATTATCAATGTCTCAATTTTTAACATCAACCTACTATTTTTACTTCATACGTAAATATCTATTAAAACATCTTAATTTAATTTCTACGTGAATATTTTTCCAAACATAGTCATACCAAATGATTTTTCTATGAAATTTTGATACCGTAAAACAATCAATATGCAAATAATTATTATCATTAAATAAAGTTGTATACTCCAATTTATTATTGTTATTTGTTGAAAAATAAATAACATATTATTTTAAATTACTTAGAAAAATATTACGCGTAGAATACAAAAAGTGTGTTTATGTATACAAACACCACACCCACACCCACACATGTATATAATAACATTAATGAATAAGTTAAGAGAAATGATAGAGTCACTAAAATTTTACAAAAAGTTATTTACAATATGAGTTGGTCCAATTAAATGAAGAAAGAGAATGATGAGAGAAAAATAAAAAGTGAATTTGATTGGTCCAACACTTATGTCATGTCATGTTCTAAGAGTTTATTTGTAAATTGTTAGTTGATGTAGCATTCCTCGTAAGTTAATTTTAAAGTCAACATAATTATATGTCTGCTATTTTCTGTGTAGTTAGTTTCATATGTGTTATATTCTATTTGTCAAATAAATAGTGGAATATAATGTAGTAACCTAAACATATATATCATTAGAAAATCACATGAAATGCGAGTAAGATCACATGATAGAAACATTTAATTAAATTTGTTGTATACAACATAAGTAGCTTAGTATGATAATTACTTTGTCCCCTGCTTTTGCAAGAATGTTTTACTTCGAATAGAAGAAACGCTCTGCATTAGTCATCCAAAGGAGCACAATATGCATACAACCAATCAATATATCTAACTCAAATTATCAATTACGTAGTTTTTAATATACAGTCGGCAATCTTCATTGAACAAGGAGTAATTATCATCCGAGTCGTAAAATTCATCACAAGATTGAATTCTTCATAAAGAATAGAAAGTTTGGATGCCTAAGATTAATATGTCAATACATTATGTATCGACTACAAAAATTTCAAGATTTTATACATACAAATACCAAAAGAACTTAATTAGATTGCATAAACCAATACTATAAACTTGCACCATAAAGAGCTAACCTTGATCATCAAGCAGTTGCGACAAAAGTGACAACATGAGGAACCTTCTCAAGATAGGAAGGCAAGTTAACGTACTCGTGATTAAACCCCCCATCATTCTCAATTACCAATTCACCATGCAAAGCCTTGCAGTAATTATACAACACGGTATTTGCAGCTGTGATCCTAAGCAAAAACATCATCATGAAGAACGAACTAAGTGTCGTTAACACAATAAAAACCGTCCAACTACCCATCATTATTTGATAATTGTGAGAATACAACCACACCAAAGCCACACCACAAATCCCAAAATATAGCATTACTAACAAAGAAACAGATCTCCTCCCTTTAACTAAATATGAGCTTCTCTTCAAAGGCGCATACCCCCATTTGGACTCAACCACAACTACCACTAAAGCCAATGACCAATTCACATATAAATACATCAATATTACAGATAAAGTCACACATACAACGAATGAAAGTATTATGAAGTAAATCGGGTTGTAATTGATAACAACAAACCCTAAGGTTTGTGCCAACACAACTATTACTCCAACGCATATTAAAAAGATTAACGAGATCAAGAATAGGAGAAAATGAGCTACAATTGTTGTCCAAATGAGTGGGATGAAAGAGTAGGATAAGGACTTGAGGGCGGCTAAAAAGTTGACTGGCTCACCGAAGAAAGCGTGGTATGTGCTATAGGTGATTGTGGCTGTGGCACAAAGAGCGAGTGTGTAGACGATTAAGATGTAAATGATATAAGAGATTAAACGTTTATGATGGTTTAAAGGATACTTGTGCAAATTGTCAACGGTGGGGGTGATGAGGAGATAAAAGGAGATAGGTAAGAAGAAAAGGGCTAAGGTGACAAAGTGATAGTAGTTGGCCTTGATGATTCGTTTCGATTCGGACAGTACTCAGGTTAGGTTCAGGGAATGAACAGGTGGTGGTGTTGGTGTTGCCATGGTGGCTAGCTGCAGATGACGGTGTTTAATTATTGAACGATAATAAAGAGAATACATGAGTTTTTTGTTATATAGTAGGTGTATGTTTAATGTTTTTGCCAATGAGTGTGTGACAAGTGGAATGTTGACTAAATGAAGGAGCTGGTCATGTAATTAGCCAACTGCGACACGTTGGTTGAAATTTGGATCTTGTGTCCATAGGTCGTTTCTTAAAATCTAAAATGGTGTTAAAATTATTTTTGTTCGCATATGTAGAAAAATGCCGATAATAACTGTTTTTCGATTTTGATTAATGAAAAAGTCCAAACAAGACGAAGTCAGATGGGACTGCAAAATATTAAGTAGTAGGTAGTTTTTTCTGTGCAAATAAAAATTATTTTTGGATATGCTCGAATGCATCAATTATATGTATTGATTTTGGAAAAATTGTCTAGTAGCATGGAAATGTCAATACACACGAGGTGATTACGGGCATCCAACAATCATGCTCGAAGCGGTGGCCTCATACGATATGTGAATTTGACACGCTTACTTTGGTCCTGCAGGTTCGAACAACGACATTAATGTTCTTAATGTATCGTATTTGTTTAGCGATTTACTCCAATATCGAGCTCCCAAAGCAACGTTTAGTGTGAACGGGGTGGAATTTGACAAAGGATATTACCTCGCTGACGGAATTTATCCGGAATGGGTGACTCTTGTTAAATCGTTTAAATGTCCAGTTGAGGAAAATAATATCAAATACAAGAGATTCCAAGAAGCTGCAAAAAGGACGTTGAACGAACGAGCATTCAGTGTGCTTCAAGGTCGTTGAGCAATACTTAAAAATCCGGAAAGACCATATAACATCAACAAGATAAGAAAAATCATGTACACTTGTGTGATTTTACACAACATGATAACTGAAGACAACGGACGCAATATATGTCAACTTGAGGAAGACTGCCTCCGAAACCCAAATAATATTTTGCGACATTCTTGGGCAGAGAGGGTGGAAGTTCATGATCGTATGGACAAAGAATCACGTGATAGGCAAACGCATCATTCACTTCATAATAATCTTATCGAACACATTTGGAGCCTCCCGCCAAATTTCCGTGTTCGAAATAATGTTACGTTTAACGAGCCCACGAGCGAAGACATGAATGACAAGTAATTGTAATTTTTTATTATTATTAATGTAAGTTATTTTTTTAATTATTGTAATTTTTTATTATTATTAATGTAACGTAGTTTTTTTGTTAATTATTGTAAGTTTTTTTATTATTAATATATTAATATTTAAGAAATGACGTGTTGCTGACGTGGATGTCAGTCCTCAGTTCTGGGGCGTCATGCTAGACAGTGTCAATTCTGAATCAGTTCTCAGTCCTCGTGCTTATGTAGAGGTCAATCCTCAGTTCTGGGAACGTCACTCAAAACATCTAAATTTCATATTTTCTCAAATATTAATTTGCATGTATTAAACCATTATACCTGATTACCTGACACACTAAAATTTAATGGAGATATAAATATGATAATCAAATTGATTCATTCACAAAGTATATAATAATTAAAACCTATATTAAAGGTATATTTAAAATTTTGAAGGGCAATTGTATTTTAAGAGGAAGATGAGGTAGACGATTTCAGTCGTTGATTTCTACGATTAACAATTAAAATTCGTTACATTTTAACAATACTACATTTTATATAAAATGTAGTATACATGTAAAATACAGTGTTACAAATTTGAAACCGTTAATTATAAAAATTAATAACTAAAATCTCTTTTTTCTTTTTTTTCTCATAATAGAGTTGCACCTCTAATCCAAGACCTAAAAATACAGAGGACCATATAATTTTAGTATATGAATAAATGTATTTATTATGCTTATCTCCTCCCTTTTTAGAAATGTGAGATTTCAAAGATTAAAAAAGTGAACATGAAAATTCCTTTCCAAATAATCTTCTTATTAAAGAAAAAAAAAGAGAGGAGAAAAACAAAATTTAGAAGTAAAGAGCTAATTCACCTAGACAGACCCAAACCCATACAAAAGTCAACCCACCGACACGCATCTCCTTCTTTCCTTCATCCCCAAATCATTCTACCAATCTACACACACGCCTCTCACGTGATCCCCCCTCATCAATCGTCACATTCCTATACACACAATCTTTATACATATACATTTCCAATCAGCTTGATTTCAAGCGTAATCATCAATCACCATGCAATTCATTTCCTTTTATTAGTTTTCCACAAAAAAAGTTCGCAATTTTATTCCAATTATGGAATCTCCAAAAGGCCCAAGCCCTAGACTCAACACAATCACTCTCCAAAACGACGTAACCCTAGATCTTGATCATCCAGATGTACATCTTACTCGTTCAGATCATCTGTTTCAATCCACTAGTGCATTGGAAATATTAAGAGAAACAGTCAGAATCTTGAGGTATAATTTAAGTGGGTTTATGGCAATTGGTGCTATTTTAATTTGCCCTGTTTCAGCTGTTTTATTATCAAATGTATTAGTTGACCAAACCCTTGTTAAAAGGCTTGCAATTAGGCTTTTATTACTTGCTAAATCTTGTGGGCTTCCTTTAAGACCTTATATTGAACATTCTTGTTTAAAGTTTTCCGAAGCTGCGGTTTCGAGTGTAATGTGTTTCCCTTTGTATATCACATTGTTGTTGATTTCAAAAGCTGCTGTTGTTTACACTGTTGATTGTACTTATTCGCGAAAAACGTTTGATTCGTCCAAGTTTTACGTGATTATGAGAAAGATCTGGTGGAGGATTTTGTCGACTTATTTGTTAGTTTGCACGGTGATAATCGGTTGTCTTACATTGTTTTTAGTACTAGTTGCGGGCTGTAGCAGTTTGATTTCTGTGATTGGCTTATCACCCAATTTGACTGTGTATGCTGTGATTGCATTAGGGTTATTTTTCTCCGTGTTTTTCGCGAATGCTGTAATTGTTTGTGATCTTTCTATGGTGATTTCGGTGTTGGAAGATGTATCGGGTGCTGAAGCATTGTTGAGATCTATGGTTTTGATTAGGGGTCAAACCCAAGTTGGATTAATGATATTTCTTGGTTCGACGATTGGGATGGCGTTTATTGAGGGGTTATTTGAGCATCGTGTGAAAACTTTGAGTTATGGAGACGGGTCTTCGAGGATATGGGAAGGACCCCTTTTGGTAATCATGTATAGTTTCGTGTTGCTTATTGATTTTATGATGAGTACGGTTTTCTACTTTAGTTGCAAGTCTTACAGTTTGGAAAACGACTCGAGTATTGAGTGTCAGTCGGTTTTAGAGGCGTTAACTGCTTCACCTGCTGTTTCTCCTGTAGCTCCAGTTGCTCAATAGCATTTTGGGAAACACAGAAGATTTAGTAATCCGGGGTTTATTTATTGTAAAACAACTCTTATGGTAAAACAGCTGAGAAAGGATGTGTGAGTGACATGTGGCAGTTGTGTATCACTTCTTGGAAGGGTTTGCTATTTCAAGGAATTGATGCACACCCGCCCAAAAGAGTGACTCCCTACTGGCCACGTGTCACTCTCGGGTTCTTTCCTATCTTTTTCGTACTACGAGACTTGTTATATATGATCTTACTCCTGGTAAACTATGATTAAGTGGTCGATGCATCAAGGCGATATCAACTTTATAAGCAAGTATCTGTGTTTAATGGCGGTGGGTGAAGATTGATCAAGTTCAAAAGCTTAGTAAATTCAATATTCGATGAAAAAATATCCATTTTTAGGGGTTTTGTTTCGGATTAGAGATAGATACATTTTTTTCTTGTTGTTGTGTATGATGAATTATACAGATTACTCATTGTTATATTGAACTCCATGTACTGTACCATTCGTTTGCCGAGTTGAGGCCATAAATTAATACAGAGATGAGTTTTTAAACCTTCGTGTACAAGTTCTGGTATGATTTTTTGATGCTGTGAAATGTATTGTATCCAAGTGTTCTTTGTTATAATGTTTGTTGTTCATGCTAATTAGACTTCTTTAAGCAATGTTTGTCGATCCATTATTGTGTTTTGGGAGTTTGTTTTCGGAAGTGAAATGTGTGTCGTTGTGAATAACTTTCTGGAATCCTGAAGCAGAACCTGATACGGAAATTCTGAAGGGAGCAACATAAGATGTTACCATGTTATTCCCAGTAAAAATGTAGCCTTTCATCTCTCTAAAGAGAATCAGTCTCCCTTACTGGAATCCTGAAGCAGAACCTGATACGGAAATTCTGAAGGGAGCAACATAAGATGTTACCATGTTGTTCCCAGTAAAATGTAGCCTTTCATCTCTCTAAAGAGAATCAGTCTCCCTTACTGGAATCCTGAAGCAGAACCTGATACGGAAATTCTGAAGGGAGCAACATAAGATGTTACCATGTTGTTCCCAGTAAAAATGTAGCCTTTCATCTCTCTAAAGAGAATCAGTCTCCCTTACTGGAATCCTGAAGCAGAACCTGATACGGAAATTCTGAAGGGAGCAACATAAGATGTTACCATGTTGTTCCCAGTAAAAATGTAGCCTTTCATCTCTCTAAAGAGAATCAGTCTCCCTTATATCACACACGTGTCACAAAAAACATGATGATCGACCATACTGACGGGATCAAACGTTTTGCTTAAGTACGGTATGTGTAAAACAACATACAGACTAATTCAGTGAACTATTAAAAAGAGTGTATGCCCTTCACTTGTATACCAACTGAGAAATAATTTTCCATAGGCGTCATAGTGAAGTGTCTTGGCCTCCTATTAAATAGGGATTTAAAACTTAAAAAAGAACACCGCTGCCGGGAATCAAAACCGTGTCACCTAGTGACAGGCGGGAATGCTTACCATTACACTACAACGACTTGTATGTTGATTTCCTAGAACAGAATATAGATTAATGATAATGATAGTTTTACATTCTAGTTTCAGTACAAGTGTACGTTCATTGTCAGTATATTCAAATCCTACAAAATAACCACTTAAAGAATAATATGTAGTGTGAAAGTCGTACTGTTTTTTTCAGAATAAATTCAAGTATTTCATGTATCTTATATTCTTGTGCGCTATTGTATTAAACACTTCAAACTCTTACCACTATAATAAAAATCTTATTTAACCAAACAAATAATTTACCTATCTTGATGTAGAAGCAAACAATTAACAAAAAGCATATACTACAAATTCAAAACGCACACAAGCACTCTTATCAATATCTTACACCTCTGCCACATTAAGCGGGTACAATGTTAGAGAAAAGAAATCAAGATTCCAAAATGAACAGAAAGTCGCGACCTTTACTAGAAGATCGAGTCAACTCACATTTGCACATTGAAATCTTTATGATCTTACTAAAGTTTATGTTACGATAGTTAAGGCAGAGCAAACCCAATATCAACTCTGTCAGATGAGGAAATTGATTAATAGACATTATTTCTGGTATGAAAATGAAATCAATGCAATTGAATTGTTTTTGCATGGCTGTGGAGGTTTACTACTAACCGAACAATGAATTGAGGTTACCTACCAAACGATGATATGTGTAGGTTTGGCGTTAAATCCATTCTTTTCGGCAAGATGATCAGCCTAATTGAAAATAGCAGTAGTTCCAAGCAACAATGCTAAAAAAGTATTGGAACTCTGTGTGCAGGGAATATAGTAATGATCAAAGATACAATCTGGATAAATACTGTCAATGATATTATCAATAGTTAATAAAAAATCTGGATAAAAATAAAAGAATTACAAGATGACAACCAAGTATATCAAAATCTTATTTTCAGCAGATAAGAAACATTGAAACATTTCAATTATTCAAGAAAATAAAGAATAGAATACAATCACACCACTCTTCTAGCTGACTTACATTAGTATAATTAGCCTATTGAAAGGGTGCTAAGAAGTAAGAACCTTAAATTAAACCATTACTAATCTTGAACCTTTAATTTAATCCACTAAAGAACATATCTAAAGAAGGAAGATCAAAAGAACTCCAAAGAAAAGATTCATCTCCTTCCTTGCTACTCGAAGAAGAAAACGATTCCATACTCATTAAAGTGTCTTCACTCTCAAATGATCTATCCGCTACTTGATCACCTAAATCATTTTTTGGACCAAGATTGGATAATTGTTCATGCTTCCGGTCTTCCTTCATCTTCAAACATTCAGATATCCCATTGAATGCATAAAGGGAAGCAGAAATATTTCGCTCAAATTTCATTCTCTTCATGGCTTCACTGAGCATGGACGGATCCTCATTGTAGTTTTCCTTCGTTATCTCTTCTGCAATATCAAATGGAGAATATTCCATAGACGATACAGCATTGTCAGCAAATAATAAATCGGTCAAACCCAAATCAATCTCTTCGTTCCCTTCTACTTTGGGCTCCTCTATGACTCTATAACGTTCATCTAACATAGTATTTCTTGGACAAAATTCAGAACTTGCACTAAAACTATCACTAGCATAACTATTACCATCTGGGGTGTCAAGGAGTTGATGAAAGTCAGAATCTTGAACTTGGGATGGCTCTTGAAACGGTTGATTGTTATGGAAAGAATGTGGTATTGACAGCGATGAATTATAAGCACCATTTTCAATATTAGAGCCATTTCTTGCTCTAATTCTTTGAAGAAGTAGATTGGTGATTTTTGAAGAAAGGGCAGGGGATTTGTTAGATGGATTACACGGCCAAAAATTGGTTCGAGTGTTAGATCCACGAAGCAAACAAGCGGCTTCATCATAAGCTCTAGCAGCCTCTTCAGCAGTATCAAATGTACCTAACCATACTCTTATTTGTTGTATGGTGTCTTTAATCTCAGCTACCCATCTTCCAGAGGGCCGTTGGCGGACCCCAACGAACCGTTTTCGTGCACGTATAGCTCCACCAACGAGGGCTCCACCGTTCATCATGTTATCCCAAACGATTTCATTGTTACCATTGTTTTCCCTATCTTCTCCCTCAGTATCTTTTCTCTTTCTTATCATTTTCAATACTAAAAGGTAATGGTTGTTTCACGTTTTTCTTATTTAATAAGTTTGTGTGTGTCTAGTATGTATATATATATAAGTGATCAGTATAAATAACAGTTAGCATTATAAGTTGAAGTATTGTAAGGATCGTCAGCAATTGTTGGAATATATTTGTTTGATATGTAGTGCAAATATGCTGATGTTGACACGAAAATCAGTACATTACTGCATAACGTTTTGTTTGACCAAGTCAGACATTTGGCATTTTAAAACTTGCATTAAAAGAACCATGGCTAGAAATATAGTACAGGTGGCAATTTCGACTCAATTACTTGTGAATGTGTTTATCGGGTTGATGTAGTATCTCTAACGGATCAAATCAGAAGAGAAAGAAAATGCCAAGCTTAAAAGGAAATGAGTCGATGTCAAACAGGACAAAAGTCAGCCAAAGTGTATTTTAAACGAATAAAATCTCCTAAATTCGGTTTATGTGAAAGATTAGATTTTTTTTATAATTTTTATAAATAAAATAATTAAAACCAAAGGAAGATACATGCTCAGATCAACCAACCCAACCCATACAAAAATGACCCGCTTTTACCCATTACCCAACCCACTCATTTTTGGCACATCTAAGATATAGTTGAGGTGGGTCCCATGGTGCATCTGCAGCACATAGAGTGGCGTGGGTGGTTAATCAAATTAATAGCATCAATGAGTAGTAATGATGATAATGAATAAACTAATCTAATATTAAGTACCAATTAACTGAAGTAATTAGTTGCAGTAATTGGTTAATAATATGGCAAAAAGTAAGTAATACAATGTTAAAGTAGGTAAATCTCACAGCCTACAGGGTCCAAGAGCTTGATACCAACATATCTATAAACTAAGAAACATATAAAATAAAGGCACACATTGGAGGACTAACCCATGATAGTGAAGTCTTTAGTCATTTTGCTTTTGTCATTGTTGAAGATGATCAAACATTAGCGATGTTGCCGAAGCCCCACCATGCAAAAGCAAGTCAAATCCATAAACTATAGTTAGGATATAATACTAATTATTTGTAAGACATTATAGTAAATGACTGATCTGATTCGATTCGATTGTCTGTTAATATCAGAAGATCATGTTTGTTATATTGGTAACTTTAATCAACAAGCAAAATATAAGGATATTGAAGTAGAGGGTAGGCAATATAAGCACTTGTTTGAGCAATGATCTTTGTTTGAAAACAAAATTTAAACTTTGATAGCGCACCCTTCCTTTCGAAAAACACATAAGAAACTTATAAAATATTAAAAGAAGAAAATGCTTAAATTGATTTTGGTTTTGTGAAATCGTAAACTTCTGTCAACCGTTGTTTTTTGCCCACATTATATCTTTTTAAGTTCAAAGCGGATTTGGATTTTCTCAAGTTGAGATCAACAATGACTAGTGGTCATGTTGTCTCACCTTACAATAAAGTCGTCCTCATATCTTAAAGCAAAACTCGGTCCCTTTGTAGGCCCCACTTTTTCTTATGTGAGACAACTTTGTCTAGCATTATTGATCTCAACTTGACAGGATCCTAATTCAAAACGTAAAAAGATAACCAAAAGACCATGTGCAATACGTTTGCCACAAAGGTTTGGTGCAAATATATGTAGCTTTAGAAATTAAACAAAATAAAAGTAGAAAATTAACTTCTTCATGAAGATTAAAGAAAGAGACAAGCCCCCAATTTTGCAGCAAATCAGAACCTACCTATCTGTCTTTTTGTGTTGTTTTTTCTCTCTTTGTAAATAACACCCATAACCAGTATATCCAAATCTTAAACTGACAGTACAAATTTCAACTCATAGTTAAACATTACAGTAATTACATTGTTCTCATACATATACAACCAGATAGTGCCAACAGAAGTTCCCACTTTTTTGATACTAAGATGAAAACAATCAGCCGTTCAAGCAACACGCTTTGGATATTCAAGACAACAAATAGTCGTTCTAACGCGTTTTCTGAATCTTTCACTTTATTGAAGGTGCAGATATGCCCAGGAATAGTACAGGATTAGAGCTCGTTCAATCAAATAGTAGCAACGTAACGAGTTGTGACTGATAATGAATTTAACAAATCTGCTAGTTGATTATCAGAATTCTCATAATTCTTCAATCCAAACACATAATGGAGTTCAATGTCAGTTGTCATAATATGAGGACCTACTGCTTGAAATAAAAGATGTCTGATTATCATCAGCTTTTTAATTTAGATGTGGTAGATAGATGGGTCGGTTGGTTAACAGGCCCAAAGAGTTATGTTCGATAGGGAGTAATTTTGCACGGGTCAGATGATGGATTTTAACTGTTCAAGTCTGTGTCAGCCTGTCAGGTTCAAAGCAAGCTATTTCTATACTCGTCCAACCGAGTTGTTCAATAACACTTATCATCCGACTTTAATTAAAAGCTACTTTATTTGAAAAATGATCTAACATTTGGGATAAAATATACTTTAGCAACTTTAACTAGAGAGTTTTGTTTTTAACCATTTCAACTATGATCTAATCTTATACTGATCAAAACCGAAAAAGAGCTAAAACAAATTATCCGATCACACTATTCTTTTACTTATCAATCAAGCGCAACCATTTAACTGAAGAATTGTGCAGGAGCCGCGCGAACGCATGCCCCCACTACCACAAATTATGACGTAGGCTCGACCACTTGGGTCGACCTTAAGCGGGCACCCCTCCTAAAGTGCAATGGAGGTCGCCAACCTAGGCCATGGACCTTCTTGATCATTCATTGACCCCGTCCAGGTAAGTGATTTACCATATGGCCTCTCTCCCTATTTATATAAAACACCCCACCTGACACTCTGTATCTCCTTGTCGATGTGGGACTTGTTTTATTATTTAATACAAATATAAGTAAACGAATTAGTAAATCCTTCTACATGAGAACAAATTTATATTATTTATCTAAACTTTACACGATGGTAAATTTATGCAGAAACTGTTTGAAATACAAGTAAACTTCAAAACTATATATTCTCTTATGGTAAAATTTGGAATATGATTGATAGAATATTGAAAATACATTTGAAGGAGAGGCTGCCAGGCTACAAAGGTATTGCGGTATGAACTAAAAATTTCTTGAACACTTCACAATTCTACGGAGTAACATGACGCAATTGACCAAACACAAAAAACTGTTAAAGGACATTAAACCCTTGTTAGAGCCTGAATCACAATGGATTGGCGAAAACACCATGGAGAAGAAGATGTTTAATGTTGAACCAGCACATGCAATATACCCTTTGGTAAAGCCATAAACAATGAACAATAGGGGGTCAATGACAATACAACATGAACCATTTGATGAACGATGAAACTACTTGTTGTAGTCGATAATCATGTATCCAGTATCCCCCCAAATAATTTCGGCTAACAAGTTAAGTTAAAGAAGGGTGAAAGACGATAGTGTAAAAGCGTTCACTAGCAAGAGTAACTTAAAACATTAAACTGTATTCTCGAGTTCTTTTTAGGTGGAAAAGAATGGGATGAAAAGAAAAGAGAAGAAAAGAATGGAAATGAATGTAATATAAGATAGGTTACATGTATTCTCGAGTCGGAAGGAAACGAAAAGAAATGAAATGAAAATATTGTTTTCTCTTCTAATCCCCTCAAAATTGGACGGAAAATGTTTTTAATAAAAAACCCATTTAGTTCCCTTCCTTTTCTTCCTAAAGAAAAACTAAATAATCACTTTAAATTATTTTTTTCCTTTCCTTTCATTTCCTTTTCACTAAAAAAACTCGAGAAAACAACGTTAAGGATCCAAACTTTGAAGAATGTCCAATGTGCCAAATCTATATGCTCTTTATCCAACAATGAGATACCCCTTGAGTACCATCTTGAATGTCATATATATATTTATTAAAATTAAATTAAATTCTTCATATTACCCTTAATTTTGAAAATAAAAGCTCCACAAAAAATAAAAGCCTTGTTTGGTGAGGAGTTACTGTAGCTTTACAAATTAAATAAAAGCCTCAATTTTAAACGCTAGTGAAAGAAGCGTTCCACAAAATCACAGGAGCTTTTAAGTATTATTTACACAAGTGCCCTCAAACCCCTCTTTATTAATCACGACATGTAACTCCTAATCATAAGGTTCATAAACTTCTCAATCTCTCTATAATCACGTAGATGTAACCCTAATCATACGTTCATAAATTTCTCAATCGGATCACAGCCCCTCCTCTGGCAGCCACAATCACTTCTCTAATCGATTGTAAGTGTACCATTTGTATAATCTTCTTTAATTTCGTTCTTAGCTGAACTATAATTTTTGGTTATGTGTCTCATGAATTTGTTTCAGATTTATAGCTCTCGTTCTATCTTTTCTGTTTAATTGGAAGTTTTTGGTGTGAATTTTATTTATTGTTTCGTGATTCTATTAGCATATGAATGACTATGTATTATTAAATTTGTGTTTAGATATATTACATGGTATAATAATCACTAGTATATGATAAATATAATGTTATTTGGATGGGTTTGAAAAAATTCAATGTTAGTAGGTTGATCACAACTTATGGAATGAGATAGAGTTGAGAGTTTTTAGTAAAATTTTTGTGATTAAGGAAGTGCATATGTGGTGTCTGATGAAATGCCTGAACCAATTTTAAGTTGTTTGCGTAAAAATTAAGAGCTAAATCTTTGTAGCAGTAGCTTAATGCATATAAGATGGGAAGTTAGTCTTTCACTTTACTTGTTAAAAATCCATATGGTATATGATTTGGTTATCTGTTTATCAACAAAGCGCTCAATTGAATACATATGCTACAAGTTACCAACTGTTACATAATTTGTAGTAGAGCAAAACTGTAGTACGAAAACTTAATAGTACCTTAAAAGCATACAAGTTTTGAACCTGGAAGAGTTACATGGCCCATGGTTCGTACACGAGCAGATCTCGATAGTTCTAAGCTATTTTGGCCCAGACATCGGGCCAAAGTACCATGTTTTGGCTCTCAATGCAACTTTCCCAATATTAGAGACTTGTACTGTTTTTCATGTGCCATCTTAGGTAGAAAGTTCCCTTATTTATTCACAACTCAGAGTTGTTCTTTTTGGCCAAACTTTGCCAAAAAGTAGCAGCCTCTTCTGTAAGGATTCATTACATGCCTAAAAAGGTGAATTTATGAAACTTCTACTCTCATCATGAATCATAACTAGTCTGATTTGTCTTTAAATGCCGTTAAAGGTTTTACAGTTCAATTAATTTAGTGGTCACTTATTCATCTCCATTTTTTACCACTGTTAACATTAACACACACATGTACTATATGTATAAAAATCCCTCCAAAAGAATTCAGTTACGCCAAAAAATAACTTTTTCCATGGAAATATTTACATTGAAAACATTTTATGATCATATGCTCCATCGGATTAAGTTAACCTTTCAAAAGGAGAAGAGTTTTTTGAAACTAGCAACAAGAATTTGACAATTCTAGCTTTCTAAATCATTTGTTACCCATTACAAGTCTTTCTTTCGAAAATTAAAAAATATATACTCACTGGTCTCATGTAAAGTAATGTTCATATGACTTAATTTGTAGCTTTGACCACTAAGTTTGCATTTGGATTTTCTTTTCTACTACTTCCTATTAGGGGAATAAGAGCTGCTACTACTATTTATCCTAATCTTGATCACTTGTGCCCCATACGCTAACATGGAACTCGCATATATTGTTATAACATAGGTCGTAACATTTTTTAAATAATTGTCATAACATTATTATTTGTACTAACTAATACCGAAATATATCATATGGAAAGCACAATCTGTCCTAACTTGACCTTTGCTTGATTTATTGACAAAAAATAGGAACAAACAAACCTATGAGATATCAATATCAATACTGTGTGTTTCCCCTATCTTTATAATTTAAAATAGAAGTGTGGTATTGCTTGTCTAATTTAGAACTTATACAAAGCTCAATCGTTCCCATGATCTAAGTAGTAAAAATTAACTGTGATGCTGTAAAACACTAATAATAAAATGTTGCGCTTTTACTATTAAGACATGGGTGAACCATTTAATAGTAGGAAAAGCCTAGACTTATATTTGATTGAGATTTTATGCTATTATCATAATTTAAAATTGGTGTACGTTATATAGTCCCCATATGGATACTTGTCCCTAAGAAACATGAATAGAGAAATAAGCATTTTTGGTTGATAAAATATGTATGAGGAGTTAATAATAAATAAACTGTAAAAGTTCAAGAGAAAGAAAAAATCAATATGCCTCATTTGCCCAATAATAGTTTCCGTTATGATTTTATTGAATGTGGATCCTTTATGATGTTGTGTTGGTCCCATATATATTATCGATTGCAAACTTGCAGGTGGTCAACAACAATGTATTAAAATACATAGTTTTGCATGGGGTCTCTGTTTCTTTTTTTTTTTCTTTCAAATGAAGAAATGCATTGATAACTGATGTTGTAAAATCCTTGAAACACAAAACCGTTAAATCGGTTACAATGTTTAATTCTACACTCTAAAATTACTCAATGAAATTCCAATGGTCTTTGATGACCATATATGTACGTGGTCATGAACTAAGTAGTAAAAATTAACTGTGAAGCTTTAACACTTTTCAGCTTTGTACATGGTTGTAGATTTAATATCTTCTGCACTCTTAGACACGATAAACTTTAACACTTTTCAGCTTTATATAAACCATTTTAGGTTGTATATAATAAAAATAATTTGTTCCACACTTCCATTCCACCGCCCAATAGCCTATCATATGAAAAGTTTGCACTTAGTGGTGACCGCAGCCTTAGTTCATGACCACTTCCATTCCATTTTATTTTAGATCGTTCCCATAATCTAAGCAGTAAAAATTAACTGTGAAGCTGTAAAACACTAATAATAAAATGTTGCGCTTTTACTATTATGTTGATAGATGGCCCCAAGTAACATAAAGGATAAAAGAGAGAGAGAGAGTTGGCCAGCATCAACAGTTTTGGCGTTATGTGACTTCTTGAACAAATATATCGCGACGTATGGTCGAAGTTCTCCATTTAAATGGGTCGAACTTCAGTCAGACTTTGAGAAACTGATTAAGCACAAGTTCCTTAGTGACAAAGCTTTGAAAAACAAGTATGATAACATGAAAAAGGACTATAATCTATGGATAGCGTTAAAAAACAAGGCAACTGGTTTAGGTTGGAATGAGTCTACAAAGACACTTGATTGCGCAGCTTATTGGTGGGAACAAAAGATTAAGGTGACATACATAATATTGTGATCTTACGATATATTAATATTATTATTATTATTATTGACTTTTAGATCTTACGATATACTATTATATTGTGTAGGAAGACAAAAATGTTTCAAAACTTCGCAAAAAACAACCATCCAAAGAGCTGCAAGAAGCATGGGATCAATTGTATGGGGATGCAGTCGCTAGCGGTATAGATTGTGTGGCAGCCTCAATGGATCCAAGTAGTTCGAACCATGAGATTTATGAAAACGTAGAGGACGAGGATGATGAGTTTGATGATGATGTACATGAGACTCAAGTAAATAACATTTTTTCTGTTAATTTAGAAGACTTAGAAAGTGATGAGACAATCAATTTTTTTGGACGTTTTCGGGATCAGGTACATCAGGAAGATGCAACAACAACCGGGGTCTCTAAGCAAAAGCAAAAGACTACCAAACCTAAACCCGTTAACATGAAAAGGAAAGGGAGACAATCATCGGGCTCTGTTATGTTAAAGGAACATATGGCTAAAAGTAGTGCTACACAAGATCGTCTTTTGCGTATTTTAGAGTCTGAAGCGTCTAGCGCCAATCATGAAAATAAGTATAGTATTGATGCAGTTGTAAGCGTGATTGACCACTTGATAGATAAGGGGTTAATGATAAGAGGTGATGCGTTATGGATGTTTTCAATGGATTTATTTGAAGAACCTGCAAAAAGAGAAATTTTTATGACTATACGGGATGATGAATGTAGGATGAAATGGTTGCATCATAAGCGAAATCCCAATTATTATGATTAAACTTTTCTTTTAGATTTAGCTGATGACTCATCATGAGACCAATTTGCTTTCGGTGTTTGATTATGTCATTTTTTGTTTTGAAGTATTCATATTACATGCAATTTTTAATGTTATTTAATGACTTATTATTTAAAGATAGTGTGATATTTATTTGATTTATTTTTATTTTAATTATGCGTTTACTGTATTGACTTCTTATAGGATTATTATGGACACAAAAACAAGAAAGGCGATAAGAAAAATGCCTTACATAGCATTTTTATTGGATTTGATCACGACAAATGATGTAGCTTCTGAGTACTATTATAAGTATATCCATAAGGAACCGTGTATGACATCACCTCTAACCGGAGAGGCTTGGCTGAATGATGTTTTGAATGGTCATCCTATTCATAGTGTAAATGCATTTAGAATGCATCCAGACGTGTTTAGGAAATTATGTGGAGAACTTGAATCAAAATATAGATTGAAGTCAAGTGATAATATGTCTACTCTTGAAAAGTTAGGGATATTTTTATATACGCTTGCATTAGGGGTTTCTAATAGGGATGTTATGGAACGTTTTCAACGCTCCGGAGAAACTGTTAGTAGAGCATTTCATGAGGTTCTGGAGACGATAACAGCTAGAGGTTTAGGTTTCCAAGGTCTAGCACGTGACATTATAAGGCCAAAAGATCCAACCTTTCCTATACCACCTCAAATAATGAATGATACAAGATATATGCCATATTTTAAGGTACATATTTATTTTATCTTTTATTTTAGATTTTAATGTGTCACACTCTCTTTATCATTTACATTTTTAACTTGAATTATAGGATTGCATTGGATGCATTGATGGTACGCACATCAAGGCATGCATCCCGGAGACCCAACAATTGCGTTATATCGGTAGAAAAGGAATACCTACTTTTAATGTAATGGCAACTTGCGATTTCAATATGTGTTTTACATTTATATCGGTTGGCTGGGAGGGATCGGCACACGACACACGTGTTTTTCTTCATGCAATCAACACGCCATCAATGAACTTCCCACAACCATCTGAAGGTATTCATATATTTTATGTTGTTTTTAGATTACGTATATAAATATCTAACTATTATCTATTTAACCATTTTACCAGGAAGATATTATTTGGTTGATAAAGGATATCCCGATAGGAAAGGATATCTTGTTCCATATTCCAAGACAAGATATCATAAATCTCAATTTCAAAATGAGCCGCCAAATAACATGCAAGAAGCGTTCAATCGTTCCCATTCATCTCTACGTAGTTGTATTGAGAGGTCATTTGGGATTTTAAAGAAGCGGTGGAAAATCCTCGACAAAATGCCTCAGTTTAGTGTGCATACACAAATTGATGTTATTATTGCTGCATTCGCTTTGCACAACTATATTCGTAATAGCTCAGAAAATATGATGTTTACCGTGTATGAGCAACATCCAAATTATATACCACGCGATGAACTTCGTGATGTTCATGTATCTCAAATAAACAACGAAAATTTATCAGAAGGAACATCTACTGAGATGAGACAGCTCCGTAATGATATTGCTACATTAATATGGAATGCACGCCGACTGTGACGAGCATATTATGTTTATGTTTTCCTTTTTATATATTTTAGTTTTACTTTTATATGACAAAATAACTCTTATATTATCAAATAGTATTTTATATATATATAATATATAATATATATTATTTGTTACATTTGCATTTAACTATGTTTATCATTTATTATTATATTGATGTCCTTTTACATCATTTTACACTTTAAAACTACAACTATAGCTACTTTGCCAAACAATTCTATACAAATAAAGCTACAGCCTACAGCTATAGCCTACAGCTACAGCTTACAGCTTACAGCCTACAGCCTACAGCTACAGCTACAACTACAGCCTACAGCTACTTTACCAAACAGACCCTAGATAAAATTGTAGTAACTACTTTTTTTAGTTACGTGTTTTTCTCTTGTAAATAATAAGGAATTTTTAGACAAATAAAATATCTAAGAATTTTATTTTTTGATGGTACATATATTTATAGGCAAATTGAATGAGACTGATTTTCCTGAAATCTAGACTTTTTTCTCATGGAAGACAACGACTGGGAGACAATTCAACCATCCACCTCCGCCACTCAATCTGACGAAGACGACGGCGACACGGTGGTGGTTACCGCACCAACTAATTTCCATGAACCCCCAACCAATCAAGAAAGCTTACCCGTTTTCCCCCAACCACCACCACAAGATAACCTCCAACAACCACCACTATCACCGCCGTCATCGTACTCGTCTTCTTCAACCACGGATTCTGCGGAAATATTCGACGGTGAGTTACCACCGAGACCCAAAGTAAGAAATACGCTACTGAAAGCGAGTTTAGGGATTTTGAGCTCATGGGTTATGAGGATTGCGTACGGGATTCGTAGCAGAATTGGGATTTGGTCAATTGTGACGGTTACGGCGTTTATTACGGTGACGGCCACGGCTTATGCAAGGCGATGGCAGCGCTGGCGGAAGCTAAAGGAGAAAGATAACACGAATCAGTTGCTGGTTCTCATAAATCAGAAAGATGAGGTCAGTTTAGTTATTTGCTATTTGGTCGTTTATGTAATTCTGTTGAGTGCCAAATGTTCGATGAAATGCCTAGCAGACAAGGCCATTTACACACTCGACTTCAAGAGTGATGGGAATTGCATACTTTTAACTGCTTAATGCGTTTTTTAAACGTAATAAGCACTCTTTGAATGTTTGGATATAAGTTCGTTTTAGCTTATTGTAGAGGTAAATCGCACTTTTAACAAAAAATTCAAGCCATAAGTACTTAAAAATATGCATTCCCAAACACATCGAACGGGTGGTGCTATTGATTCAGCTTATTGGTATTTACCTAGCCAAGAGGCGGTTTTTTGGTTACTTAAGTAAGCTTACTGATCACCAATATGTCCAAGTAGGTTGGTCCATTTTACACCCAAAACATAATTTTGTGACATTATGATTAGTTTTAGCAGGTAATTAACATATAGTGCCATATATTTAGCTTACATGTCATTGATTTTAGCTTGTTATTTGCAACTCGCATCATGAACTATATACGTGATTTTTCTATCAGCGTGAGGCAAGTTCAACATAATTCATAGAGAATTAAAGACGATTCTGTGTAGTGGTATAGCATAAGTAAGTCATAGAGTCGATTTTGTGCTGAATATGTCTTAGTGATCGATGTATTTTATAGGTAATTAAAACAGCCTGCAAGTGATACGCTGAAGGTGATCTAAACAGTATATCTTATTTTCTTGCAAGCAATAGCTATAATTTTGTTCATGTGTTTCCTTGTAAGTCTGATGTCTTCCACATGTAGCCATTTGTGCAAACCATTGATGAGTGAAACAGTAATGCAGACATGCAGTTCTTGTTCTGATAGTTTCCTGATCATTTCTGCAGAAAATAAAACAGCTGGTACTCCAAATTGACCGACTGAATGAAGCCCTATTAGCTCGAAGAAGGGTTCCAGTTTTTCGGGTTGTGGTTGATAACCCAGTTGTGATTGGTCCAAGATTAAACTGGAAGCCCACTTGACATTCTTCTGGTTGTGATCTTCGCATTGCAAGTGTATCTTTGCAATATTACAATAAGGTGGTTAAGAGTTACAGATAGCTTGTGTTCCATATAATGTATGTTGTGCGTTTGGTTACTATTTATGAATCTCCTTCTGTCGGAGTTGAGTATCCGTTTTTATACATGTATATGTACAAGTTCATAAGAGCAAGTACTTGCAGTATTTGTATATTGTAGGTACCATGAGATGAAAAATCGTAGGGTGACAAAATGGGCTGGTTCAACGGGTTTGAGCAACAGGTTTGTCTCTGTAACATAACCCATAAGAAATGAGGCATAAAGTTACCCCAAATTTGACTTATTTGTATGAAAGGAGTCGAAATTGTCATTTAAATGCCAGAGGTCTCCTAGCACATACAACACATCAAGTGGACCATTGTGATTGTGAAGGAGTCAACTACAATTAGAGGAAACACAGTACAATTTATATGCTAACAATCATAGTTGTTAACTCTGGACTCAGCTCGTGAAACGTAATTATAATTTTTAACTCATGACTCGTCTCGACTTGACTAGTAAGAGTCATAACACACTCGTATACGTAAAATTAGACACCAATCAGTGTCAAAGTATATTATAGTACATGTTTTACATAATCAAAAAATCCGAGGAAATAATTTAAGTAAATTATAATAAACTAATAAGAATATTATATATTTATTATGTACGTAAGATTTTTTTAAAAGAAAAATAGAGAAGTATGAAGGTCGATGATGAAGTGAAAATTGGTGTGGTATGTGGTCTCTATAAGTGTTTGTACCAAGTGTATTTTGTTGGTTATGACGCGCACTATATGCTATATATGTTGCATTTGTTATTAAGTTTTTGTTTGTTTTTGTCTATTACTAATGTAACGCCCCCAAAGTCGAAAGCATTATATCACTTGGGTATCTTTTAAGTTCAACTGAAAATCATGGTGGAAGGATATTAATAGTCTACTACTTGGGTATAAAATAAACTTTTTTCTGTAGACAATCGGCTTCATTATGAACATGTAAACCTTTTTTTGTTCAAAATTAAACTTGAATTCCTTTTCTTTTTTTTAAAAAAACAAAATATAACATGTAACCCTATAATTACGCAAAATAATTTTATATTCCCTTTATCAAGCTTTTTGTCATTGTATATTCTCCTTTTATGAAATTTGCGTGACATTTAATCAATTTTCACCACGGCATGTCTAGAAGGTCTCTCATCAGTGACTGATTTCATTGTTAATTCATCAAAAAGAAGAAAACTAACATCACAACATCCCAAATTCATCACTATCACACTATATTATGTAGTTATCTAGTTCTTTTCAAAATATAGGAGTAAATGAGTAAAAAGAATTAAAGTTCAACCAAAACGACTTTATTTTTTATGCCTTAAAAATTAAATTTTTTTAAGTTTCATAAGTAACTCAATATTTCAACTATATTACTTAAGAAGAATTGGAATCTATAATTGTTACAAGCTTTATATTGCTTGTTACAACTCAGTTCTCAAAATCGATCCTTCAAGTGGAATGGAGGAAAAAAAATTTAAATGAATGTTGTAGAGGCAATTTAGTTCTTGAAACCTAATATTTTTTAAAATTTTAAACTGAATGTTGTGGGGACAAAAAATCAACAATAATGCAATTACATAACTTCATTATATAAATAAATCTTTAATAAATAGTAACAACATAATTTTATATATTGTTATATGTTGAATATTGATGTACTGATATTATGATCTTTTAAAGTTAGAATACTGTATTTTAGAGCTTTTCATCTACCAATTTAATAATGATGAATTTGTTTAAAATTCTTAAAAATGAATATTATGTAGTTACAAATTCAATCAGTATTATAATTGGATGACTTCATGTTATAAATTAATCTTAGAAAAATAATCTTTTTTAAATTTCACAAGTAGATCAATACTTTATCATGTTATATAAGAAGAAATTAAATCTATAATCTGTAAGTGTAGTAGAAAATTTTATAAATCGAAACACTATTAAGAAAATACATTTAATTGGAAAATTTAATTTATATATATATGCCAAATACATATAAATAAACCATAAACTTCAAACAATCATCAACTTGAATCGTTGAATGTTATAAATTCAATTTATGTGTGCACCTTATTTGTTAAGCAAAATGTTATTGAGCTCAAATTTATATGCACATATTGCATTGTAATGACTAATTCGTCAAATGAAAAGTTAATTAGACCATTATAGTAAAGAATTTGATTTGAACAATGCTACACAAAAAGTTATAGACATTTACTTAAAAACTTGATCTGCATCAAATGTACACACTTAATCAAAATTGTATATGGCCCAGTCAGTTGAGCATCAATACAAAGCTCTCCAATAATTAGGAGTAAAACAAACATGTGTTTGATCTCGTAATTTGAATCTTTCGGGTTACAAAGAACGACTGCATAATTGTATTGATTTCAAATCCATAACCATCTTTGAAAAATGTCATAAAAGCTATAGAGGTTCAATTGAAAACAATTTAGAAATCAAATACCTATATAATAAAATAAAATAAAAAAACTTCATGAAACCTACGATTTTTTATAAACACTGTCAAAAGGATTAAATCAAGACCACATGGCACATGATTTTAAAACATGAGATCCTGCAAAAACATTAATAGTTGTCATATTGATACTTCAAATAGAAAATTTGGATTATACAAATACTTTATTACATGAAAAAGAAGAAGAAATCAGGGAAATATGAACATCAAACGCATGTTTACAATTCCAATGGAGTTACCTTTAAATGAAATATTAGAGAAGTAATTAGTAAATATAAATCGATTGAAATAGATTAAAACTATAACAACATTTATTAGCATAATAATTATCATAATAGACCATTAATATTTGTTCCATAAGAAAAAGTTTTATATTAATGATAATACTAATTCTATTTGATTCAAATATCAATATAATAAAGTTTGATAAATTTAATCTTCTTACATGGCATACCTAACTTTTAAAAATTCACTATATGATGTCATATCATATTTTTGCTTGTATATTTTTTTTTTTCACATAGACCAGAGTGATAGTCATTTAGTATATAGGAAAGATGAAGACCATAAGCAAGTGTGATCTAATAATACTATTAATCATTGGTTTTCAGTGTATATGTTCCTCTATTTAAACTTAAAATATTATAAAGAAAACAAAATACAATTTGATTTGAACAAGCTTGTTATGCAGTATATGAAAACATTTTAGTAGAGATTTTCATTGGTTTATACTTCATGTAAGCTTCTTTTGGGACAAACTAATGGATAAAATGAACTCATAATGTGCTTGTGCTCATTTAGTAACAAAATTACCAATTGATAAAATTTTGTTGGTAATGTACTGTTTTAGAAACGGAGTTAATTTTATAGATATTGATGAAAATATAAGAAAAATAATCATCCAAGTAAGTTATTAACAACCACATTAAATGAAGTTTATTTTATGAAAGAAAAGTAACAAAAAAGTCGTGAGCTAATAGTAAAAAAGTATTTATTCCATATAAAATTTTCTACAGTTTGATAATGATTAAATATACGTCATTTTCAGAAAAAGTTAATTACTGTCTTATTATTAATAATTAATAATTAATAATTGATTACTTAACCATAGAGAAGATAGTTGATATCAAGTTTTTTCAACCTGGATTGACCTGGTCGGGCGGAGCGGGTGGATCGCGACCCGGGTAATGAGCCTGGTCGAAACATACCGGGTTAACCTATGTTTCTGACCCACTGCGACCCGGCGAGTTTAGCGGTTCACCCGGTGACCCGAGTTAGGTTGACCCGGCGGGTTGCGAATTTTCAATTTTTTTTTTAATTTTTTTTTTAAGGTTTTACTAATCTTTCGTTCGTATAAGTTTCATTTCTTTTTCTTAAGTTTAACTTTAGTAGTTTGTCATTAAAGAAGTCATCATAAATCATTAAATTATATATAAAAAGATATTTGCATCGCTTTTAAAAAATGTTTCCGATCTTTCACTCGTGTATCCGTACACAGTTTTATAAAGACACGATGATTTATGTAATAATATTTAATTATCTACGACTTCCAACTAAAAATTCATTATTGTCACAATTCAACAAATCAAAACAAGGTTGAAATTAGTACACAATTATATGCGTTGACAAATATTCAAATTTTCTAAAAACGGATCACAAACCGAGTTGGCCCGGGTTAACCCGGACCCGGTCAATATGCCGAGTCGTTTTGAAACCCGGGTTTTAAAACATTGATTGATATCGACTATGCATCTATGATATTACTATTTTGATTAAAGTGGAGCAAGATTCATACACCCCTTATTAATGGGTGTAGAATCTCAATTTAAGGTATCACATCACACTACTATGTTATATCATTATTATATATATTATTAACATTAATTTTTAACTTTTTAATTTTTTTTCTTAAATATAACTTTTTATAAGATTTCAAATATACCATTGTCGGCTAGTTAACCATTTAGTTAACCGTTTATGTTGACTAAGGATCTGAACCGTCTAAATGATTTTGACTCTCGATTTGAACCATTTAAAGTCTTGACAGCAGTTCACTTTGATAGTTTCTCTGCATTCTATTGAACCGCCAACTCCTACAAACCGTTCTTATTTTTTAACCGGCCTTTCACAACCTCTATTATTGTTCGTCACGTCTTTACCCCACAACTAATAAATTGTCTTCCATTGCTCCATCTTTCAATTTCTGTGTTGCATTATCACCATAAGCCATTCATCTATCCTCATCATCATTCCAATTGCAGGAACTTTGTCTCATCTGTCTCCGTACAACCCAACCGAGAATCGCCAATGTTGATTATCGATTACCTTTCTAAGGTTTGGGATCCATCCTTAGCATTTGTCTCTAACTAAAATTATTAAATAATTAATACAAGACCATAACAGTTTTCGGTATTTTATATACTTTTGTATATAAGAGTTATTGATGACATTAGGAGAAGATAATAGTTATGCTTTCAAATTTATATGCAGTTTTTACTATGCTTTTAGAAGTGTTTTGATGGGAATTCAACTCGATTGAAGATGGTGAAGACCGTTGAGTACGTTTTTTTAAGGTTATATTTTACTTCTTGTTTGGTAATTGGGAAATCAGAGGTGTTAATTGTAATCCTAGAAGGAGAGCTACTCATAAGTTACACAGGGGGTGTTAATGATTTTGAAGCCACTGTCGTGGAATCCAATTCTAAAGCTCAATGTCAGTAGGTTAGTGTTCCTTGAATGTTGTCAACGAATTTTTATTATTAATCATGGTAATTTATCTTATATTGTAGCTGCATGTAGTGAATATAAATTTCCCATACACGGGCAATATGCCTACACATTTGGAATTAATTGTGAATTATGTACAAGGATTACAAGGTTCAGTAGAAATTGGCTGGTCAGGTGCTTGATCTGAAAATATGAGTGTGTTTACTTATGCAAATATATTTTTCTGTTCAACTAATTTATTACCTGATTAACATTTAGTTCCTTTATAGCGTTTATCATATCTATTTTTGCTAGCAGGTTCATCAATTCAACAAAATTTCTCAAATAGATTTACTTTCTTGATTGATGATTAAATTGTAGTTTTCAGCATCTTAAGCTAATGAGATTTCAAAGTTATGACTAGATGTTTCCCTAATCTCTTAGTATTATTGAATAATTGAAGGTATCTGCTGGTTGTTGTTGTAATCTCTCAAGCATTGGTTCATATAGCAAATATGGAATCTGGCCAGGTATCATTTTAATTTATGTAGTATGTAGATCCATAAACACCCTAATTATTTTAATTTTTTATTATCAATTTAGATTGGTAATATGTTAAGTTTTTGTAGTAGGATGAATGTTGTAGACCCATAAACATCCTATCCATTTTTGGCAATTATATTGTGGATATGTTATGCTAATATAGTAGCACATATGCTTTATATTGTGGGTCTTCACACTGCCTTTAGTAGTCTTTAGAGGTTGCTAAATGGATGGGTAGGGTAATATTTCAAATGAGTTTGTGTCAATCATGTCTTACTCATAACGGGTTGGGGTTGGTCTAAGTGTCAAACCAGCACTCTTTCACTTCCTTTTCTATGAAAATGTCCACATATATATGTTTGTATTTAATGTTTGCTTTGAGTTTGCCTAGATATTTTTCGTTCTTAAGTTTTTTCTATGAACTATAAAATGGCATTCAATTTCTTATACACAGTTCACACCCAATTTGTGGGTTTATCTAATTTCATGTTCATTTGTAGGCAATCGATCATGGTATCAATATCAATTAAAAAACACTAGATGTACGTTGGCCAAATTAATATGCCCTTTGTTTCAGGGGTCAAAATGGGATGCTAATAGCGTTGGTGCCTAACATCCCCAAGAAGCTTCTTGTACTCTTTTTTATGGCAATCATGTTACACAAAATCAATATTTCTGGTCTCAAAGTTTAAGTTAACCCTTTTTAGGTTGTTACAATCTATTTGTGATCAACAGGACATTGATGAAAAATGGATGAAGAACATTACAATACAATTGATAGAATGTTTCACATCATTTGACCGAAGTAGAAAACACAAGAAGCATTGACTCTCAATATTTGTTTTTCTTTAAATTTGTTTTTTTCCCAACTCTTTTTTATCTTTAAAGCTGTATAATCTTAAATCTTTTACTAATATGAATGACATACATTTTGTGTTTTAGGGTTGTCTTTATATATTATGTTTATCTTTATGTTTATGTTTATATATGATATTTATTGATAATTATGATTAGAAAACTTGAATCTTTACTGTTTAAGAATTTGTTAAGTTTGTTACATGTTAGTATATTGTATTCGATGATGCTTCAAAAGAAAGGAGGACAGTTGGATTTAATTGGAACCTCAATTAAGCAAGATGCAAACATTTTTTGCATGGACATATTGCTTCATTTAAAGGTAAAACGACGATCAACTTCTGTGACTGTCATCAAATAATATTGGAGCTATAAAATTACCTCAATTTTGGTGATTTACTTTTGTATGGCGTAGGATAAATGGGAAATACTTGTGAGCAATTTGAAAACGCCAACCTATTTAGCTTGACAACCAGACAAGAGGAAACTATTGGAGGACTCTTTAATTTAATCCACTGGAAGACATTATACATAAAAAAAATGATCACCATTGCACTTCCAAGATTGCTGCCACTGATGTCCTATCTGGTGTAATGGAACTTTAGAGATATAACTTAACTACGTGATTATTGATTTTGTTGTATAAATTATTAGTGATTAGTGATGGTGTATTGCAGTCCTCCACACACACACACAAACAAAAAAGTTGGGTTGATTTTACATGATTATGGTTATTGTACAGTTGACAATTTTCTAATTTAGCTCAAGTAAATTAAAGTCGAGTTAAATTGAAATGGGTCGAATGCTTCGAAAGTC
Organism: Logfia minima; assembly: GCA_963921325.1. Classification (NCBI taxonomy): domain Eukaryota; kingdom Viridiplantae; phylum Streptophyta; class Magnoliopsida; order Asterales; family Asteraceae; genus Logfia; species Logfia minima. The sequence goes on from OY992766.1 coordinate 24,678,155, forward strand.
ACTCAAGCTGTTCTTAATTGCTTAAAGTTAATATAGTTCTATTTAGCACATTGTTGGGTTTTATGCTTCAAACTCTTGCATATGACTTGAAATTGAACTGATATACCTTTTGTTTATTGCAGAGTAACAATTGATTTACCTTCAATTTGAGTCAGGGTTAAAGGTGGGTTTAATGTGAATTATGAAGTCTAAGATGGTATTGCTGTAAAAAAAAAATAGTGCTACCGTCTCAATATTACCCTAGTTATCATTCGGTGCTGTCATGTTGTACAAATAGTGTCCGTCACTCAACAGTGGGAATACACGCTCACTTTTATTTTATTTATTTATGTATTTATTTCTTTAAATAAATATACAAAGATATTCCCATATCAATATATCATATGCTGCACCTTTGCCCACTAAACTCAAAAAAACAACAAATCGAAATATTTAACATCAACAATCAACATTCCATATCTCTCCGATCTGATAAAAAATCCTATGAGCGGAACCGAAGGAAGCTCGGGACATTCCGCCGGAGATGCACTACCGGTCGCCGGAAAAAAGAGAGATAAGGCTAAAGTAAGCCGGACGTCGTTAATTCTATGGCACGCACATCAGAATGATGCAACGGCCGTACGGAAACTATTGGAAGAAGATCGGGCTTTGGTTCAAGCTAGAGATTATGATAATCGAACTCCGCTTCATGTTGCTTCACTTCACGGATGGATCGATGTTGCTAAATGTTTGATTGAGTACGGTGCTGATGTTAATGCACAAGATCGATGGAAAAATACGGTAGTTATATATACATATTTATATACTCTGTACGCATTTGAATATATTGATTTTGCATTCCATGTTTTATACATAAGTCGGATTAATTATAGTTATAGGTGTTTGATAATTATTGATTCCTGTAGTTCAATTGAATCGGGCAGAATTCTATTGTTGTTTATATTTACATTTATATTTTATATACGTGTGCCTTTATATGTATTTGTAGTAAATATTTATAGTCAGATTAAGTATAGTTAGAGTTATTTTGATGATTGTGGATTGCTGTAGTTTAATTGAAATCAGTGCAATCTTATTGTTGTTTATTTTATATTTATGTGTATGTGTAATAATAGTACAGCTTTCGGTTCGTCAGTGCTAACCGAAGATTGTGAAAGCAATAAGACATTACAGGAAGAAGACGTTTTATATCAGGAGCTATCCTAGTTGAGTGCCTAGGTTTGAGTGTATATGGTGCTGCAAGTAAACTAGGAGAGTTATGCCTGAGCGTAACAAAACCTATTTCACAGTTGTTAACATGTTACCATTGATAAATGTATATGATTATACTATGCTAATGTCAGCAATTATATGATTATAATAATTTGCACACTTGGTAGTAAAATATTAGCATTCTGCTTGATCTGTGTACTAGTATTACACTATTGATTACTGAGTTTATTTTGTCTTGTGCCAAGCTTTCATCTAGTTTGATCAACTCATAATACTTGATATTGCTAATGACAGCCTCTAGCTGATGCGGAAGGAGCTAGGAAACATAGCATGATTGAGTTACTAAAGTCGTATGGAGGCCTGTCATATGTAAGTTCAAGACCTGGCACTTTTATCTTATGTAGGATGCACCATTCATTCCTTTCATTTTAAATTAATATTAGTGGGATGTTTCTAGTTATTCTCATACACATTTTAAGAATTCTGGAATCTTTTGTGCAGGGCCAAAATGGAAGCCATTTTGAACCAAGGCCTGTGCCACCACCTCTTTCAAATAAGTGTGACTGGGAAATTGAGCCTCTGGAGCTGGACTTCACAAACTCGCACTTAATAGGCAAGGTCTGGTTCCATTTGCCTGAATCTTGTCAATTGAATGTTTAAATCTGACAAGTCAGAATTTATTCATTTTCATATATATAATTGACATCAGTGATAATAACTATTTCTGGTAATAGGGGTCCTTTGGTGAGATTGTAAGAGCATGTTGGCGTGGAACACCTGTAGCTGTCAAACGTATACTTCCAAGTCTCTCAGATGACAAATTGGTGATGTGAGTTTTGTTATGCTTAACTAATTTCTTTATGGACCATCGATTTTCAACTGATAAAATGTTTACCAAGATTTAGTAGATATAGTATTTTGACAAAAATACCAAATCTCTGTAACTCATCATCTGGTCAAACTAGCAAACTACTGTTGAAAGTTGATAAATTTATTGCTAGCTCTATGGATGAATTTTCTTATTTATGTTGCCTTATCAATCCAGTCAGGACTTCAGGCATGAGGTGAATTTGCTGGTCAAACTTCGCCACCCTAATATAGTGCAATTTCTGGGAGCTGTTACTGAGAAAAAGCCATTAATGCTGATAACTGAGTATCTGCGAGGGGTAATTAATGACAAACATCTGGTTACATGAATGTGGAATAAACAAAAAAAGGAAAAAAAATGACACGTTAACAAAGAGCTTCATGGTCTTAATGTCTGAACCTTGCTATATGGATGCAGGGTGATCTTCATCAATGCTTGAAGGAGAAGGGTGCACTAAGTCCAGCAACAGCTGTAAACTTTGCTTTAGACATTGCCAGGTACTTTTTTATCGGGTAATGGCATGTAATAGCAACATACTTCCACAAGTGCTTCGTTTTATGCAACGTTCTTTTAATGTACCCATTAAGTCATTGAACTTGCAAAATGTGTTACGCTCTCTGAAAAGAATCAGAGGGATTTTTCGACTGTGAGGGGTGGAACACATTTTACAAGTTCAATTACCAAGGCGGAGTACTTCTACATTTCTACAAGCACGTTACATAAAACAGAATACTAGTCAAAATTCAATGAGCTAGGGTCCACAAAACAAAGCGTAGGTTGCATAAAACAAAACGCATGTGTAACTATGTTGCTATTGTAGGCCATTATTCCTTTTTTTATTGTTTATGATATATGTTTTCTTTATGATGGTAACCTTTTTCTGTTTGCAGAGGTATGGCTTATCTTCACAATGAGCCTAATGTCATCATTCATAGGGACCTAAAACCGAGGTTTGTTTATTCAGCATATTCAGAATACCAAGCTTACTGTAATAGTGTCTTCTTTATTTTTGTATCTTGAGGTGGCAGTTTCGACCCATATGCTTATTAATGGGTTTATTGGCTACGTTTTATTTATGACAGGTCAAATATGAAAAATAAAGATTTAGCTAAAACATAAACAGGTTAAAAGTCGCCAAAGTATAATATTAATGCTGAGACCTCCTAGATTGGTTCTTGCAAAAACAATAATTATATGATATAGTTTTGTCTATCATATCTAGCATGCCAAGTATTCTTTTAGAAAAATATAAAATATACAGAGTACATACAAAATGTGTTTCGGGTCAACCCAACCTAGCCAACTTTCCATTATGCTATCTGTCTAACCCATCCATTTTGCCACCTTTTGTGACACATGTTTACACTTGGCAATGATCTTGGGTCACTTGGTTTGAATTCACCTTTTTTGCTAATCTTAGATGTGGCTTATATTTTAGGAATGTACTTTTAGTCAACTCCAATGCGGATCATCTAAAAGTTGGAGACTTCGGACTTAGCAAGCTTATCAGGGTTCAAAATTCTCACGATATATACAAAATGACCGGCGAGACTGGCAGCTGTATGCTTTGTATCTTACATTAATTTTCCGTAAAAGTATACCTTATAGATATTGCCATATCAGAATCTCTTTAACTGTTTCTGGTTTTTCATGGTATATAATGCAGATCGTTACATGGCTCCTGAAGTCTTTAAGCACCGTAAATATGATAAAAAGGTCGATGTGTTCTCATTTGCAATGATATTATACGAGGTATTTTCTTTTTGAATACCAATTCTGATAAAAGATAGTATAACAAATAAAGGATCCTTTGAGAGTGATGTTAAAATGTTGGTATAGATGCTTGAAGGTGAACCACCATTATCAAATTATGAAGCTTATGAAGCAGCGAAATATGTGGCAGAAGGACATAGGCCTCATTTTAGAGCAAAAGGCTACACTCCGGAACTTAAAGAGTAAGTTTATTTTCATGCAAGAACAGTTTTGGTAAAAGTGTTTTCTATTATTGAAATGTATTAACTTCTAAATATGTAATAGTTAAAATATTGGTCTGCTGCTGATGTGTTTATATTTCATTTGGTAGCTTGACAGAAAACTGCTGGGCGGCAGATATGAACAAGAGACCTTCATTCTTGGAGATTCTGAAGAAGCTTGAAAAAATCAAGGAAACGATACATCCAGATCACCATTGGCATATTTTTACATAATCAATCATGTCCGACAGTTCATCAATTTGTGAACATATTCAAGTCTGAATCCTAAGATGAACACAGTTTTAGTTAAAAGCTTAAAATGATAAGCAACAACGCTAGCTAGCCAGTTTTTATACCACCAGTTTCTTCTTCTCGTCTCTCTTTAATGCAACTCCAACGGTTTTCAGATGAGTATTAAGGAACTTCAGGAAATCTTGACCTTTTCTCGATTCAAATAATGAAATCTTCACTTTCTTCTCGTGTTCCCCTTTCTCATGCCTTGTAAATGCTATATTTCTTGAAAGATAATGTAAAGGATTACTTGGATCTTGCAAAATTTGATGTTTGTGTTTTTGGTTTTTGTTTTTTGAGAGAATAGTTGGACTACAAGCGTTGTTGCTACCCAACATTTTGATATTGTGACGCTTTTGTAGGCATCTTTTGTCTGTGACAGACTTCGTTCTATAAATATAATTTATCAGTATATGATATAATAAGTTGATATCGTAATCAACAAAGAACAGCTGTAGATCTCATATTCCCCATTGAAATGAAAAGCATGGACTATAACTATCAACCAAGAGCTACATAGTGGTCGTGACTGATGCACACATTTTACTTACTTTCTGGTTATGCTGTTGATAAAAACCCTTGAAGAGATCTTTCCCATACTACATTTAAATGAGCTTTTTCTTCTCAAAGACCGACTTCAAGTGCCATACTTGCAAACCTGCCACCGCTAAACAAATGAATAGCGAAAGAAAACTTAACCATGCCATTCTTGAGTTCGTCTTGCTGATAAGCTGTTGCATTTCTTGTTCCCTGTAACAAGCATTGTTGACCCAACCGACATTAGACTTTTAATTACCAAGTCAAAACAACTATTTATAGAAAACTACATAATACGAGTCACTTTCTAATAAAAATTGTTAAAATAACCTGTCGCGGAGATAAAACATCTCCTCATGAATGGAAGTGATGGTTTCTTCAAGCTTATTTAGCGCTAATTCCATCGCCTGCAAAACAACCAAATTCGCCGATGACTTTTATATTGAAGTAAAATTGCTCCTTTTGATTCTTTTGTATGCTCTATTTATAGTAAACTGATAATTGAGTATGAATTGTAAGGAAATTACACTCCAAAGGTACTTACATCTACAGAAGTTTTAGTGACTACATTAGACCAATCTTTAGCAGCCACACCAGACTTCCAATTAAATTCAACCGAAAACTTAATCGACGGATGGTGATCAATGGCAAAAAAGCAAGCCATGTAATCCCCACCCTCAGTAGCCTGAAATGCAAACTGTCCTGTTTGCACATGATCAGCATAATGGTACGAATTCCCATAAATCGATGTCACCTAAGTTACATAAACCAAAATTAGCCTACAAATCATAAAAAATCGACAGGCGTTTGACTAAGCTTATTTATATGTATTACGTTCTTAATGAAATCTCGAAAAGCCAATAAACTCAGTTTTAACAACTTATGACCAAAAACTTAAGATGGTAAATTCTTATTTTCCAAATTTTAATAAAACTATACAAAACAAAAAGATGGTGAACAGAAATAGATTACCCTTAAAGTAAGTTTGTGGGATTCAGGTAAAGGTAGTTGTTCATTGGGATTAACAACATAATAGTGACCAACTGTCATAGAATTACTCTTGATATCTTCTGATATGCATTTGGTATGACCTGATTCCATCTCAAAACGAATAGATTGGGTGGTGATGGATAAAAACCCTATAATTATTACAAGTGAAAGTATAAGCTTCATGGTTGTTGTTAACATAGGAACCTTTTTTTTTTTTTCGAGTTGGATGGTTTCAGGTATGTTGGAGGTGATGTTGATGGAGAACGACGATGTTGCTCTCTTATAAGCTGCTTTCCAGAATCGAATAAAGACTTCGATTATAACAAGACAAGAGACCATGGACTGCTCAGTTTCATTTGTTATGTTTATTTCAAACTCTATATTAAATCAATTCGTATTTCTCAAACCATTTTAAACGATACCGAGTGTTTAAAGTGGTAGCGGGTCTTTTTGAGATTACTTAAATTCGACTGTAATACCAATTCAATGTCAGACTATTTTGTATATTTAATTTTATTTTTAGTATATTCATCGATTTATAGTACTTTCGTAAAATTGTAACATTCACTTTTTGAAGTGAAATGTTAGTGATATTCGTAAAGTCCCTAATTTAATGATAAATTGATATAGTGAATGGGAAGTGATATATCCACTAAACTTGTACATTAAAAATTTGTACTGTACACACCAGTGATGCACATCTTTGGGTAGATTTATCAAAAATAACGATGGATGTATCACTACCCATATTGAATACCTTAAATTGAAAAAAATAATTAAGTTTTATAACTTACATAAAACTTTTGGCAAAGTGCAGTACACTTCTCTATATTTATTCCTTTACTAAATGGAAATACACCTGATTTGTTTATTATTTTTCTGTGAAACCGTGCATTTTCAAAACTACTCTCACAATACGGAGGTGATATTTTAAAGAGGAATAATCGACGTTGTCAATTTAGATATGACGATTGTAGAGTTTTTTCGTGGCTTCTAGTGTAGTTTGATGGTTTTGGTGGCGATTCATATGCGTTAATAAAGCGTATTGATTCAAATTGAGTGTATATATTTAAACAGTTAATTATGTATTGATTTTTTGTCATTAAAATAAAATTCTCGAAAGGGATAAAAATTTGTTTGTACGCATAATGATCGCTATGCACCGAAATATCAATTTTGTTCTAATCAATGAATCGATGATGATTGTATATCATATTTGTTGTTCTTCTTCATGTATAGAGTTAGAGATTCAAATATAACAGTAAAGAAAGTGTAGAAAATGAGTAAGTGACTTAATAAAAATCTTTATAAGTAATGAAAATTACAAAAGCTACATATAAAAATATTGAAATTTCTTTATCGATAAAAATAAAAGTGTAAAATGCTTTATGTTTTAGTAAAAATATAGATAAGTTGATTTTATTTGATACAACATAAAAATTTATACTACAAATTACTAGAACTTTAGATACGTCACTTTCTCATGAAAATTTTGAAATCAAGTCCATATTATGTATTTTCCGCTCATAGAATATTTATAATATAAAAACATCTACACTTATTAAGCATCAATTTCTCTTTCCAAAAATTTTCAACTAAGTTATAGAGACAAAAGATATAGACAAATTCATTAGGCAACATACCAAATTATGTTACATAGAAGATACTTACAACCAAACCAAGGCCTGACAGATGATGATTCGAAGTTACTTATAACATGGGAAATAATTATCAACCAAAACAAGTGTCTTCAATCCAGAGTTTGAATCGTGGACAAATGTTGTCACAAATTGCCTTATTTAATTTTATTATTTATTTTCATCTATTTATTCCCTCAGCAGGCCTCTTGGTTGACATTTTTGCATCTAAAGCAACATCTTAGAAGGAATCTTTTTAATGCTTAAGATACTTTGGATATTTAGAAGCATAAATAGCCTATTAGTTTATTTAAAATGATCTAATTTGATCTAGATATAAAACTGTAACCATATGATTGTGTAAGTAATAGATAGCCCTCATACTGTCATACATCAGATTAAAGTTATGAATATTAGTTTGATTTTTCTTGAAATGTCAACTCTATATTCTTTTGTCAAGAAAAACTAAATATTTGCTAAGAAAGGAAAAAAGCTAAAAAATGCTATTAGGAAAACCAAAAAGCTAGCTTTTAAAATTGACTAAAATCTCAAAAGTTAAGTGATACATTATTCATAAATCTTTATAAAGTTAATAAAGATGAATTTATTGAAATAGATGTATGAGAGTTGGATATGACATGATGTAAACACACTAATCAAGTTCATTGAAACGATCTAAAGATAATTTGTTAAGTAATATAAAAAGGTAAATTTGTTAAGTAGTATCTAAATATGAGATTTTAACTGCATTAGAAATTTTAACTGCATACTTTTGTGTTTGAATGAAATAGTCCCACCAATTGTAGATTTATATGACCAAAATAATCCAAATTTTGTACCAATACTACTTTCTGTCACTTTCATCACATTAGATCTCCTCTTCACACCCATTTTCCCCCAAAATCTCATACAAACAAAACAAAAAGCTTCACATTTTTTTCATTAGTAACCCTCTCAAAGCAGAAAAATATTAAAAGAAAACAAAAAAGAATATTCAACCATTGGAAAATATTTGACGCTTGTGAATCTTTTGGTAGTTGAAATTCTCATTTAAGATATTTAAAAATATATATTTATTATTCACCACTCTTGTGATTTTCTCACCAGTCATCACCTCTTTCTCACATTTTTTATTCTTTTGGCTTTTCACACTATCAATAATCATTGTTTATCACTCCCTCTCTCTAGGGTTCTTATTATTTGATCCATTCGGCAAAAAAGTTTTAATCTTCTGGTGAATTCATCAAAACCCATTTCATAAATTTAGGTTATTTTAACTGGGTTTTGCTGTTTTCGATGTCACCTCATTGTTATACCCAAATCTTGATATCTTAATTAATATATTTTTTCTCGAACACAATTCGTACTACAAGTTAGGTCAAATTAATTAGCAAAAATTTCGATTTTTAGCAAATTTCCGAACACCCAGCTCGAATTTTTTATTAGGGTTCACATTGATTTAATTTGGTATTTAAAAGCTAAAACCTTCACTTGTTTTAGTGCAATGTTTTGAAAATGAAGAAGAGATGTGGTGTAAAGAAAAGAAATGGATGTTAGATCTGAAAACAGTAGTGTACAGGTGGTGAGGTGGGCTAAGTTACCAGGTCAAGTGATTCAAAGAACCAGATTACAAGTGTGGTTCATCAGGGTTTGTTCCAGCATTTTGATTTGGACTTGTTTGGTTCAGCTTGTAACTGTTGGTGAGCTTTGGCATCCGAAATTATTTTCTGGGTCTTCGAACCCGTTTAATGGATCCACCAGAATGTCCAGTGAAGCCACAAACATCATTACACCACCACCACCACCACCACCTCCGGTGCCACCTATAAGTGAGTAAACTATTGTTTTAATAGAACTTTTTTTTTGTTGTTTTTAGGTTTATATGCATATTCTTTTTAATCAATTAAGTGCATAGGATTTTATGAGCTATTGTATGCAATTTGGTTTTGTCATTACATTGTATGCTCAATTAGGTGACGTGTACTATTTAGATTTGGGTTAAATTCCTGAAAATGTGTCAAACTTTCGATTATTTGCTAGTGTATTACCCGACCTCTTATGACTTGTATATACCTGTGAGATGACAACTTATATGGTTGTCAGGTCGGATACATAAAATTGAATTTTGGATAAAGTTTAAATTTTTTTTCAGAAACTTATCTCCTTTAGATTTATATATAGATTGTAGATTCTATAGAATAATGCCTTTAAGGCAATGATGTTGAAACAAGAATTCAAACACAAAAATAATCATTTAACCCCAAATAGTAACCAAATGTTTAGGGAAATTATACCATTGCTTAGGGATTTTTTGTTTAAGTGTAAGTCTTTTTGTTGTGCAGGGGATTACATAAGTAACGGGTTTCTTCAAGTTTCTTGTAACGGGGGTTTGAATCAAATGAGAGCTGCGGTTAGTGGTTCTTCTATTGCCTTCATATCTAATCTATGCTTACATTGTAATTTTATAAATTGAAGTTCGTTATTTCAGATATGTGACATGGTGACAGTTGCTCGTCTTTTGAATCTCACGTTGGTTGTTCCAGAGCTTGATAAGACATCTTTCTGGGCCGATCCTAGGTAATTTTGAAATATAAAAATTGTGGTGCTTTTGGCATGCTGTTATAATAAGAGTTCTGATTTATATTGTTTGCTTGCTTCAGTGATTTTGAGGACATATTTAATGTCGTCCACTTCATTGATTCCCTAAGAGATGAAGTCCGAATTGTGAAAAGGTTGCCAAAGAGATTTAGCAGGAAATATGGATTTCAGCCGTTAGAGATGCCCCCTGTCAGCTGGTCGAGTGAAAAATACTACCTTGAACAGGTTGATACTCTTACAATGTTTATTTCAAGATTATCTATTAGCCGATTACAAGTACTTTTGATTAATTTGGGTCCACGTTATTCCCTTATTTTTTCATTAATGAATGATATTCTAAACACATGGTCTGACACGTTGCTAAAGTACATTTCTAGTCAAAATTTGTTATCGTTTGGTTAGTTTTATCAGTACCGACAAACCACACTTACATGGTTAGTAATTATAATATCTAACTAGTAGACTGAATACATATTTTGGTACTCTGCTTACATGATTGAAAGAACCCTAAAAGTACGGTGACATAACAAGGCTTATTGAAATTATAGATATTTCTTAGCTACTCGAAATGCTTCTCAGAACCTACGTTTCAACTTTCAAGTCGAAGATTGCAACTTTTTTGTGATGGAAGGAGTATCAATCATATATATTTTCTATTAAAAAGATATAATGTGAAGCAGTGTACTGTTTCAGGAGTTTTTGTTGACTAATGTGATCTCATAGATAAGTTTTTGTAACAAATTGCAGATTCTACCACTTTTTAGCAAGCATAAGGTTATACACTTCAATCGGACGGATACACGATTAGCAAACAATGGAATCTCACATTATCTTCAAAAACTCAGGTGTCGTGTCAATTTCAAGGCACTAAAGTTCACACCTCCAATCGAAGCTCTCGGGAATAAATTAGTGCACATTCTCCAAGAACAAGGACCATTTATGGCGTTGCACTTGAGATACGAGATGGACATGTTGGCCTTTTCAGGTTGTACACATGGTTGCACCATTGAAGAAGCCGATGAACTCAAACGTTTGAGGTAACTGTAACGTCTTTGATAGAAGTGGCAGTTTTGATCTGTTAAATTATGAATGGGTTGATTAAGGTTATGGTTTCATCTCTAATGTATTATATAAACTAATTAGCTTAAAAGCCAATTGATCAAAGGTTTTATTTTTCTGATGCATAAAACCTCAAGGTTCATGAATCATTCTATTCAGGAAATTAGATTATGAGTGAAGTAACTATACTATTTGTAAAATTATTTTTGATTCTCAAAAAGTCATCATAAAAAAATGTCAAAGTTTTGGACCAAACAGGTTGAACCGTCCTGTACCAATTCTGTACCCGTTTTGACCCCACCCAGCCATTTGTTTCTAGATATGCATTCCCGTGGTGGAGGGAGAAGGAGATAGTGTCAGAAGAGAGGAGATCACAAGGCCTTTGTCCTCTTACACCCGAAGAGGCAACATTAATTTTACAAGCTCTTGGATTTGACCAAGACACACAAATTTATATTGCATCGGGTGAAATTTACGGAAGTGAAAAGAGACTTGCTGCTCTAAGGACTACATTTCCTCGAATTGTAAGTGATTACCGTTAAAGAATATTGACATTTCGTATTGCTCAAAATATCTGATTTTTTAAGGCAATTGGTTTTTTTAAATTAAATGTTTGGTTGTATTTTTAGGTGAAGAAAGAAACACTATTAGATTCTGAGGAGCTGAGACAGTTTCAGAATCATTCGTCCCAAATGGCAGCTCTCGATTTCATGGTTTCGGTTGCTAGTAACATATTTGTTCCATCTTACGATGGCAACATGGCAAAGCTTGTAGAAGGTCACCGAAGGTAAGAGATCCTCTTTTTATGTGCATACATTCATTACGTACATATATGCATACATGTATAAAACAGACGCACATATATGTCCGTGTATGTGTTCAACCATTGAGCTTGGTTTTACATTTAAACATATTGTTGTTCTTGATACCATGTTAAGGGTATGTTTGGCATAGAGCTTTTGTTTTAAAAAAATAAGCTCTCAACATGAAAAGTTTTGTTTGGTTACGAGAGCTTGAGCTTTTGTTTAAATTAATAAGCCCGTAACGAAAAGTTAGTTGGAATAGCTTTCGAAACGGAGCTGGAGCTTTTAGCAGAAAAGGTACAGAAATACCCTTGAATAATCAATTTCCTCCCTTTATTTATCAATCTATCTGCCTCTTATGTCATTTTACACTTTTCAGCTACAGTTACATCTTCTTTACCTAAAGATTTATAAATAACCAAAAGCTCTAGGTCACAACTATGATTAAAAACTAAAGACCAAACATACCCTAAAGATACTATGATTTGTAAGAACAATTCATCTTGGACAAACTGTGGAAATTTGGTTACATGAAAAGAAACATTGTATTTTCCAAAATCACTCATTCTTAGCATTGTGATAAATGCCAAATACGATTGTTTGACAAGTTGATCACCCTTATTATAAGGATCTTGTATTCTGGTAGTAATGACTGAAAATAATGTAATGTAATGCAGGTACCTTGGGTTTAAGAAGACTATCCAACTAAATAGGAGAAAACTTGTAGAATTAATAGATTTGCATCAAAATGGAACACTATCGTGGAATGAGTTTTCTGATGCAGTGAAATTGTCACACGAGAAAAGAATGGGCCAACCAGATCATCGTACAATAATTGCAGATAAACCAAAAGAAGAAGACTACTTTTACGCCAACCCTGAGGAATGCTTTTGTGAGGTGGCAAATTGTAGTTACTATGCACCAGTAAGTAATTTAATTCAATGAGACACCGTTTCGTTCTTCATGAAGTTTAAGCCAACCTTCATGGATATACATATACCATATCGAATATGGTTTTGCAAATGGATGTAAAGGAACGAAGAAAATGAGAACTGTGGAAGATGGCAACCAATGGAAAACGCGAGAGTTGTTAATACTTCAAGAGAGTGCAAAAAGGAAGCACCACGTGAGTCTTCTTTCTGGGCATAAAGATTTCTTCTATTTTTATTTTTTATTTTTTATTTTTTCCATTTGTTTATGTGCTTATAGTTTTAGTACAAATTTTATGAACTTTGGTTGAATATAAAGTATTTATAGTTATAAGAATGCACATTTTCTTTTATAAATCTACAATATTCTTCAAGCAAGTTTTCCATATGTCAATAGGTAGAGTTCTTGTTCTTTTTGTTGCCGAATTCGTAAAATAATCGTTTCGCTAATTTTGTTCTCAATCAAGCCACACACATCGAATAAACTTCAGTTTGTTAAGTTTATATTTTCGTCAATCTTTCGCGTATATTGATCTGTATCTTTCATCTTCGTATCAAAACAAAACAATTTAGAAAAAAGATCTTACACAAAAACGATCATGTTTTGGATTACTTCAATTAGGAGCATTAGTAGACTAGGATATGTATACACACACCATTGAGTTACTTATTGTATGGGCTAGCACCAATTAAGGAGAGATTTGCCTTGTTAACATGTGTGTGGCTACTGAGACTTTGTTGGACCTAGTTGGTCAAATAGTCTGATGTCAGAGTTACCTAGATGATTTTTTTTTTTGAAGGGTGATGATTTTACACCAGATCTATTTATACATTCATCATGTTGTACATTATAACACCATCATGAATATTTAGTAGTGGATTGATAAGAACCGGCGGTATAGAAATCACCACCTAGATTTGAACCATCGAGAAACCATTAGGTATTCAGCCATTAGATTGTTAATTACCTAAACAATACAATGAAATGAAACAAATCTTATTAGCAAAATGGTTAAATAATTTATTTGAATTGCTAAAGCTATTGTTAATTTAGTCTTTCTCTGTCGGAAAGAAAATAGACGTGGGTTAAGTTTAACGTGTTCAGTCACTGTGAGTGTGTAAGATTCGAAAAGCAAGAATGATCGTTGTCATCTCAAAGCAGTTATAAACGATCCATGTCATTTTAAACAAACCACAAAGACCATCTGTGTAAGTTATGTCTTTGGATTCATTTTTTTCTCTGAAACTTAAATGATCTCAAGCTTTATAGAAGTGAACTATCTGACTTGAAGTCAATGAGCTTCTTACTTTGGATTAATATTCTTATATAGTCAAATCATAAAATCAACGTTATAAGAGAGATACAAGTGAACCCTTTAAAATTATAAGTGATGGACAAGTGGGTCCTATTTCCCGGTTAACATATGCAAATGGGTCAACTTCTCATGTTAGATATGAACATTAGAATAATTCATCCGTCTGTCTCATGATCCGCACTGTATCTAATACCTAGAAACAAAGTTTACACACGATTAATATCTCAGTAATTAGCTTCATTGTTCAACTATAATACAAAAAAGGAAAGGCCAAACACCACACTTAGGTGAAAGTCCCACAGCAAACTAAAGGAGGTCAATCACAATGTACCCACAACAAGGAAAATGGTGTCCAGGTTTAAACTTACTGCCTAATTCATGAACCGGCTACCTCCTCACCACTAGACAAACACGTGCAAACAGTCCGCGATGATACAGCTTTTGCAAGAGATTGGATAGTTGCCCAAAAAGGTATATTGGACTGAAGATCATAAAGATTAAAGAACTTGGAATAATTTTAGGTATTGTTATGCCATGGTATAATGTGAAAATACATTGGCATTAATTTTGGTCGACGATAGATATATGAAAATGGAAAATCTTTCCCTAAGACAGTTAAAAAGGCAAGTTGTAGGAGGCAACGTACTAATGTAGGGAATAGTTGACCATACGGCAACATGAGTTTAGATATAGTATGAAATCCCAAAAGACAATCGTGTAAGGAGCACTCTCAAATGAAGAAATAAGTGGACTGTAATTATTGTCAAAGCGAGATATCTATAAGCCTATAAAGAACAAATAGTAGGCAAGACATCACAAACTTGGTGTGCACAGAACACAAGCACACTGAAGTATGTTATCAAATACTGGTGTATGAATAATCTGTAGTTATAACGTTCCATCAGTAGGTAGTATATCAATTTCAATGCAATAAAGGAATTTGTCGCAGTGTTCTCATTGTTTCAAGATAATGTTTCAAGAGCTGCAGACACTGCAAATTTATTAAGAGTTTATAATTCGATTCCAATCAGCTCAACTATTAATATAGACTAATGTGGCTTGATGATAATATCAATCAAGAAGCCTCAATGAATCCAAACTAATCACCAATCTTGTCTGTAATTTTGCTTCCAGATTCCGATTTACATTCTCTTAGTTGAGGTTTTAAGCTGATTGTACAAATAGTCTCTCCAGATTAAATTAACTGAAGTATTTAGTCACTCATGGAATATATTTTTATTGGAGCACAAACGTAGATGTGACCAAAATTAGAAGTTATAGTAATATACTTGCACATTAACTTTACTACTAGGGACCGTAACCTTTCGGTTAAGAATTCACTGAATGCTATATAAGCAAAAGATCAGTCTAACTGAGAGCACAAACGTAGATGTGACCAAAATTAGAAGTTAAAGTAATATACTTGCACATTAACTTTACTACTAGGGATCATAACCTTTCGGTTAAGTATTCACTGAATGCTATATAAGCAAAAGATTAGTCTATCCAAAACCATGACAAATAATTTTGATCAACCCACCAAATTACGTTTTATACAATAATCACATCATATAATCTGACATTTTCCAAATAGTCGTTGAAGTTGGTGTATTGTCGTCAGCCTTGGAGCTACTTGGCATGTGTTTGAGTAACGGAAGTACAGAACAACCTCTTTTCATACAGCACAAGTCTCACTGCAGCAGATGATCATTGGTGTATTGGGTCACATTATATTATGAAAGTTGGTGGCGTCCTGTATTATCCTATGAAATCCAACATCAAGACTCAAACACACAACCAACATTTTGGCTAAAACTACAAGTTAGGTGCAACCTAATGCAATAAAAACTCAATAGAACACCTCAAGGCTCATGCTTAGCTTCTATGTTTTTTTGCGGGAATTTAGGGTTATGATTTATGGTTGGAAAGGTTGTATCTTGATTTTGAGAGTGAGTGGGGTTTGGGTAAAGCTTATCTTCGAGGCTTATGGACTTACTGACCTTTGGATAACCGATAAACTCATTTTAAATAGCTTATGAGCATCATAAGCTGGAACTTATTAGCTCATGAACCATTAAAACTTTCCAATAAGCCCATGAGCCATAGAAGTAAGTTAGCCAAACACTCAGAGTCACAAAGTTCACAACTTCGAAAGGAATGATCCACCAGATAATCGTCCTTTATTGCTGCTATACCCGTTTCAATTACATTAAGACTTTCTATGCAATGGTTGCTCAAACTCATCATATCATAATTTACCATATCAATCATAAAAAGGAGAATTTGATAACGAAAAAGGAGTAAATTGCAAGCATTATATTTAACAACTCTAACCTTCTCTGTGTATCATCATCAATCAATTTGAAGGTAATAAAGAATTTATGTTTTTAAATAAGAAGTTAAACAAAATAGCCAAGTAAACAATCATTTGGCACTACACTATAACTTAAATTATAGCCAAAAATTTAACATCTTTATTCCAAAATTCAGCATAATCATCATACTGAATTACCTCAAAATCAATTAACTTTCTGGTACAGCAACAACTTCTTTCTCCTTTTCTTTTTCTTGATTTGTATCATCAACAATAATACCTTCTTTTTCTTTCTGTTTCTCTTGTTCTAATTGACTAATAGCTTGTTGTTCAACATCTTTTTCAGCTTGCAAAATCACACCATAGTAATCTTGATTAGCTTCCATACATTTTTTCAAAGCCGATGTAGCTTCATAACATTTTTCCACAATATCTTCATTATTCTTTTCACCTTCTTCAATACATTTTTCCCAACTAACAAATGTTTCTTTACACTGACCCCCTTTCATAAACAAACAAAACCCACATTCACCTTCCTCTTCTTCTTCTTGATTTTGGGTTTCTTGATCTTGATTTTGGGTTATTTGTTCTTGATTTTGGGCTTCTTGTTCTTGGTTAGGGTTTTGGGTTTCTAGGTTTTTAAGGGGTTGTGGTTCTGGGGTTGTGGAATTGTCAGATGGGGATGATGACATGGCGGCGGTTGGGGTGGTTTTAGGGTTTTGTTGTTGGGGTGAATTTGGGGGAGATGACGAAGACGGTGCTGATAATTTGCTTCCCATTATTTTGAAGGTGCTCAACTTAAACCCTAAATTTTGGGATATTTTAGTATTGATTTTAAGTTTTTAATGAATTTAATATTTTTAGTACACATTTCGAGAAAGTGTGACTTGAAAATCACGAAACTGTGAGTTTGGGATTATTTTGACCAAGGACGAGACATATTGATGTTTGTCACTTTGGATATAAATTTGTATTTATTTGATTTAAAATAAATAAGTACCACTACCTCCGTCTCACTAAATATTTATATTTATATTTTTAATTATTTTAAAATAAATATTTACTTTTTAATTCAATCAATAAAAAAAACTTTAGTAGTTAAAAATGATACTTAATTGATAAATAATATCGTTAATAAAAAATTTAAAATTAAATGTATTTTAAAGTAACATTCTAAGTAAGATGTATGAAATAATATGTTTGTTTTTAAATTATGATAATTTTAAATAAGTAAACAATATTCAGAATATTGTTTTGAAATACTTACCTGATTTGAAAATAATTGAAAAATAAATGAGTACTTCATATGTAATCATGAATACCAAACATCTCATATTTATTGGGTAGGTTATTCAGATTATCTGGAAAAGGCATACGAGTTGATAACTTTTTTTCGTTCAAATGTACGCAGTTTAACTGAATTATCTATGTGACTGTTTTCAACTCTTTTACTGTCCGCCTCTAAAAATTTTTAACAAATAGTATTTAAATATATGACATCTTGTAAGGAAACGAGACACATTACCACTACACTATCTAGGCGATAATTTTAAAAATTTCTAATTAAAATTAATAATTACATAAAGTTATCTTGACTACAGAGGAAAACCTCTCAATAAATCTCTTGTATTAGTTTCATTTTCTAAACGATATATTTTGATATGATTTTACTTTTAACTATATTTCTAGATCATTTGAATTTATGTTATTAATCGTAGTATAATTTTCAACATAATTTTTTTCATCTAAACTGAGAACACTTATAAATATCTAGGATTTGAACGGAACATTATACAACAAAAAACTTCAAACCCCACTCATAAATACCTCTTTCTTGTCATTCTATTCCGTTTCTCATACAGTTGACAGAAAGATCTTCATTCTCTTTTTTTACTTTCAGTTCCTAGCAAAACAAACTCTAAAACATCATAGTTTTTGGAGATAAAAGGATAATTGCTACCGTCACCTAAATCAGTTGTTGCCAAGGAAAAGGTCAATCTTTGTGTATGGCGTGCAACAATGAATCGGCTTCCCACCTCTTCTAATATGATCTCTCATGGTTTCACCTCTATCAAGATTTCTAGTCCCTTTTTGCGATGGTCCCAATGAGTGCATTGATCATGTGCTAGTTTCAGTTCCTGTTGTAAAATTAATCTGGAGCAAATGCTTGAGCTGGTTGCTGGTTTCCCCCTTGCCAACTTTGACTATTCAAAATTTATTGGGGGTTTCAAGTAAGGATTCAAGATCGAGTGTTTTCGACATGGCTTTCAATGGTGTCTGCTACACTATTTTGTGGCTTTTATGGAATTGACGTAATCGAATCTTTACTCCAGCATTGAGGGTAAAGCAAAAATTCATCAGGAAGATGTAGTTTACAACTGCAAAGGATTTCTCTCATATGGAATCTCCCACTGAATGTTTTTAACTTGGTGATTAATGGATTGTAAACTTCATGGGTTGTAAAAGCTCAATAAATTGAAATGGAAAGTAAAAACAAAAAGAAAACGAGACCAACCCATTAGACTTAGAATGTTCTATGGATTATAGATGTTAAAAATATACAGTTGCTTATAATATGAGATGCTTATAATATGAGATGCTGACATGACAACTCATTAAAACGCTATAAGATTGTATGTACAAGGATCAAGTTCTTGATCTCAATTCCCTAAGTTGTAAACCTATTTTACATTTCATGTACCAAGACTGTAAATTAACATGATCATTGATTGATATGAAATAGATGTGGTAAGTTGATTGGATGGCAAAAGGTTGGTAATGGTCAAAACACCTTTGAGTTGTGTCGCTTCCCAATTTTTATTAACTGAACTTTCCGGTTTTAGTATTCGTTCATAACTGAACTTCATGTATTATCGATACAAGTTCGCATGATCATGATACTAGACCTGTAAATGTGGCAAATTGGCTATGTAAAATGGGTTGAGTAACACGATAAGACACATTCGAGTTGGAATGTCACTTTCATAAATGGATAAATAGAGGAGGTTTTTATTGTTCAAGTTATTCGAGGAGGGCGAATATAATTACTTAGACGTACACAGTTTAACCCAGATATCCTTGTGACGGTTTTTCGACCATTTCTCTGGCCAATCCAAGATGTGCAGCTAGTGAGGTTTGAACTTGAGACCTCTTGTGAAAATATCATAACGCCTACCACTAGGGCGTATTGGTGATGATATGCCACTTTCATAGTTCGTGTTAAATTAGACCAGGTAGGATTGTTAACCACAAAACTTTTTAAGTAACGTCTTTCAGTTTTTTAATAATTACTAATGTTTTAGTTATGCGAGTAAATATTATCGTTTCAAAAGTTAAACTGCAAATAAATTTGAGTGACTTTCAATTCAATTCACTCGACCTGTTCATGTACAACTCTTTTATTCGACTTATTTAGGATAAAAGGCAAACTCAGATCAGCCAATTACCAACAGAAGAAGGCACATTAGTCCTTACAATTGAGACACATGAGGAATACTAATATAAATTATACTCCGTAGCATATCTTACATTAGCAACATGGTCCAAAATAACCAACAGACGATAAGAACAACAGTATAGGATCCGATGAACTCAAATGAACCATAAAGTCAACAACAATATTTATAAAGATAGAGCATAGACTGTCTTAAAGAAAGAAACCAAACATTGACCATTTTCAGTTACACAAAATTAAAAAAAGGAAGGTGTCAAATTTAACTCTATGTCTATTATTATATGTTTTCAAATACGATTGAAATGAATCTGTGATTAATTTGTGGAATCCTTTTGTCCATCAGTGTCCCTAAGTCCACTGCAGCAGAAGAAATGCGGTAGCTTGACTCGCCCACAAGCCCTGCAAAAAATTGTACAATGTTCATAGAATGAATATACAACAATCTAATTAGCAGTCTCGAGATGAGCTCATTTGCGTCAAACTTTATTGAGTCTGAGTACAATAAACGAGCTAAACACACATAATGAATCGAGATTGAGCATATAATAACTCAACTCGAAACCTTATCAAGCTTTTTAAGCCCTGTGTAATATGGTTATATATATATATATATATGTAAAAATCTAAGGCTGCTAAAGAGTTGAGCTTTTATAAAGTTACCTGAGCTTGAATTCAGTATAATATATTACCATGTCTTTTTATACGTGAAGATTAACTAGTGCATTCACAATATCCTATTGCAAACAAAAGTGTAACAATAAAAGAAATCATAATGGCTAAATAGAAAATCCAATAACACAATAAGTGGAAATGTGAAACATACAAAATTACAACAAATTGAGAACAGGACATGTTCTATATAATGCAAGAATCAAATCTAAAATATGCATAACAAAATGTTTACACAATAATATGGAGAAATCTGAATAAAAAAGCCTTACTTGCAGCGAATAATCACCGGAATAGGTTTCAGAGCCTTCGGTCCGTTCCTTATTCCGCGTTTGTGAGGAGAAGTCTGCATAACCAACAAAAGTAAAAAACCATCAGTATCGATGCTTTCAGATATCAGAGTTCGTACCTATATCTATCCATACCATATTACATGGCGTCCCATCCCCCCCCCCCCCTCCTGCGCACGGAAACTATTAGCCGGCACTTTGTGCGTGTACCATGCTAGTACTGTTTAAATTCGTGCTGCATCTGGGGTCATAATTCATACAATCATGTTCTAGAATCAGGGTTCAATTGATAGTGCAACCATGTAGCAAACTTAACAAATTTCCACTCGAAATTGGATTATTGGAATCTAATGTCTCAGGAAAACCAAAACTATTTAAATATCAATAGCCATTATTGGAAAATAAATTGCCACGAAACCGTAAACCATAAACCATAAACCCTAAAACAACAAACAGCCATTGAAAAGGCTCAAAACTTTGAAATATCAAAGTTGAGTTAATCCAATCTAACTACTTAAATACGTTTAAATGAAATACAGATACAATAAAAATATACGAGATTTAGGGAAAATGAAAGAGTTAAAAACATGAGACCTTTTTCTTAGGTACGGCCATGAGCTCCATAGATCCGATGCCGGGATAAATACCCGACCCGAAGTTATCGTTGATTGTGCCTAGTTTTCTTCTGGATTCAGGCAAAACCAACGGGGGTTTTACGGCTGATTGGCTTATTATCGCACCGGCCAACGATGGCGACTGTGCGACGGCGTGAGTCCACCTTGAAAAGGCTAAAACATAGCAACTTTTGCTCTCACCGGCGATGTTTTTTGCCGTTGCAATCCTCGATAACGCCATTGTTGTCACTACGAAGTTACTGTTTGTGCATCTGCGAGTGTAAACAATTAGGAAAATAAACTGTAATTGTATCCGACCCCCCAATTAAAAGTTTTTTTGTGTTTATTTGTTTAAAAAAGAAATACGATAACTTTATTAATTAACTAAAAATATATTTATTTACGGTATATAAAATTACTGATGGTTAATTAAATTTGCTTGCATACAAGTTATTCTTGAGTTCTGTTTGTATACAAAAGATTGTCCTCACGAACAAAAATAACTATAAAAAGTATTAAACTTTCAAATTTCCTTTATTTATTACGCTCAATAATTTATTTATTAAATTTTTCAAATTATACTCTATGTAAATATAAAAATAAGAACATTTACTTAACACATCACCATTTTTGTAACAGTCAGGTTTCACACATCTATCATTTTTATTACTATATCTTGTTTTGCAGATTAGTTAATAACCCAACAATGACTGTAATTAGACTTAATCGGCTACAACCCCTATCGTCCTTAGCTTGGTTGTTTCTTGCTCCTTGTCTGACTCACGTACTTATCATTCTTGTGTCTATGTCCATCAACAATGCAATACAATAACAATAATGAGAACTATACGGTGTTTGTTAGAGTATACGGAGTGAGAGCGGAATGTGATTTGTTCCTCATTCGGAACACTATCAAAATGATGTTCTCTCACTTTGGGACGGTGCAACGGACGACGTTCGGGTTACAACGTCTCACCCCAGACGCTATTTCCTTTTTTATGTTTAACTCAACGGCTAGTTTGAAGGGTTTTTTCTAAATAATTATAATCTTTTTAAACCCTATTTTCTATCTATAAATACAATACTTCTAACACAATTTTAAACACATCAAAACATTTTTTCTCATCTACAAACACACACTCAAAAACTCTATAATTCCATATAATTCACAATGTCGAACAACCCAAACAACTCATACAACCTACATTCCTAATGGGACCGTTTCAAAAACATTCATCATCTTCAAACCTGCAACCCAACATACCCGATTTCGGTACTCCATACCAAATTCCACAAACGCCTTCCTATCAACAACCATCCTATCAAACATCAAAATTCTCACCCGATCAATATAACGCTTTCCTAAGTGGCAAACGTCATATAACACCCAACAACCTCACACCCTACAATCAGTGGAAGACGACGAACTGACACCAACCTCCCTTAGAAATAGGTCCAAAAAGGGCAAACAACCCGTGGTGGAATCCTCACAACCGAAACCAAAAAAGGTTTACGACAATGTAAGCGGTTGGGAACCGGCGAATGAACTTCGATTGGCCGAAAGTTGGATTACCATTTCCAAAGTTTCCAAACGAGAAAACGTGCAAAACGGCGACTCTTTTTGGTATCTTGTTATGGAAGAGTACCATGGCCTCAACCCTCCATTTACTCGGACCAAAGACGCGTTGACCTCCAAATTGAAGCACTGAACACCGATTGCCAAAATTGAGGAGGCATCTAGAAGTAGCTTCAATCACAGCAAAAAAGCGGGGAAGGTGCCGATGACTTTCAAATTCGGGTGGAGGCACAAAATTAAACCAAATTGCTAAAAACTTTCAAAAGTTTTCAAGCGTAGAACTTTTTGAAGGACCGCCAAAAGTGGTTAATTCCCGATCTCATTGTCCTCAAAAGGCAGAACGTTCCAAAACACAGTGAGACGGTGCACTTGGACGATTTAGATTTGGACAAGGAACTAGAGGCTAAAGAAGAGAATTCGAATGTCACGCTATTCGGTGATGATCAGTTCCAACGTCCATGAGGAAAATCAAGGAAAGCAAAATCCCAAAAGACGACATCTGGTTCCGCCGCTTCATTTCGCGCTTCATTTGACGAGTCTCTCACCGATACCTTTCAAGGCATCTGTTCCGACAAGTAAAGCTACTATCAGAATAAGTATTTGGAAACATAACTCCGAATTTTGGCTATGACGACGGACCACTTGACGGGACGAGACAAAGTAATAATAGAGAGACATAAAAAGAAGATTCACGATAAGTTGGATTTGGATTTGGATTCGGAAGGACGCTAATCAAGAAACGATTGATTTTTATTTTTAGGACTTGTAATCTTTATTTTTATTTTTATGTTTTTTTTTAGAACTTGTAATATTTTTTTTATTATTTTTAATGATTTTATTTTGTTATTCAATTCTATTTATTAAATTATTTGATTTTCTGACAAATAAATATATCAAAAATAAATTCATGTACACTATCCTGAACACTATTCTCACTCCTCATTTTTTCAGCAAATGTGTTCCCGATTAACACTATTATTGAACACTGTGACCTATTCCTACTCCTCACTTTTTGAGCAACTGTATTCCCGCTAAACACTATTGTTGAACACTGTGACATCTGGATTGTCACTCCATGTGCTCTAATAAACTATACATATAATTGATCACTTGCATTGTGGAGGCGTGATTATTCGAGGAACGAGATGTTGCTATTATTTACAATAAGAAATGCTTTGAGGATTTGTGAAAAATGAGCAATATTATCGGTAAGACTATCAATTTGTGTCATGTTAGGGTAGATATGTTCGCGGTTCAATATATTCTAATCCTAACTTAACTCGTTTAGTTAATCAATTCAGAAAAATTCCACCCTAACCTGGACATGTTCACTAAACGCGTTAGTTTTATTGAGCTTTTTTTAATAGAATAAAGAAAAATACAACAGATATTAAAGAAAAGGTGGATTGAAATATTGTAGGGTATATGATAATATCAAGGTATAAGAGTAGGCAATCATACGGTAGTTGAAGGTACGTTTATAATTTTAAGGTCTAAGCATAAATAACCACAATACAATTCAAATCGAAAAGGATAAACTAGTTATTATAGGAGAAAGTTCAAATAAAGTTGATTCTTATAGTAGCATTGATAAGAATGAACTTTTTATTTATTATTATAATATTAATTAAATTTTTTGATAAAAAATTATATTTAAATTATTAGAATCCTATACTCTTAATATGAGATAAAAGAAATTAAAAAAATATGTGATACACATTAAAAAAAATTAAAGAAGTAAATTACAATAACATTTCTCGTCATGTTATAATATTTATCTTTTTTAGTTGTAATTTGAAAGGGGTTGCGACTTGTGAAACTCAATCTTTAAGCCATAGAGTATATGTGTCAACCAATTCATGATCCTAACTCATCTACATCAAAGTCTAACTCGTTTATTTTTCATGTTGAGTTCATTGTGTCCAATCACCACTCTCAATTGCTAAATAATAAATTGACTTGTAAATTATATTTCTAATCCACATTTAAACCATGTCTTTAAAATAACCCATTCTTACAAATTATAGTGTTTCTTTTAGTAGTTCTCAAATGGGTTGATTCATCAAAAGTGCAACGTACTGAAACTAAATGTTTTTTGTATACAAGCTACCCCTTTTATTGTCTAAGTATGCAACAAACTGGACAATTATGTATCGATGTATGCAACATGGTAACCGGTTACCGGAACAACAGGTAAGAATGTATATGCAAGCATTTTTAAATTTTTTTAAAAAGTGACGTGGATAAAAGCTACCCATTTTATTGTCTGGGTATGTAACAAAGTGGAAGATTTTGTATCGATGTATGCAACATGGTATCCGGTTACCGGGACAAACGGACTATGGAAACGGTTTCTTCCGGTTTGTTGCATACCCAGACAATAAAATGGGTAGTTTGTATATATGGAACATTTGGTGACAGTACGTTGCACTTTTGATGAATTAATCCTTCTCAAATAAGCCCGATGATGAGCCATGTAGGCAGTCCAACGGCATAAGGTCTCCACTTTTTTAAGGCCCTCAATTTTTTAGTCCATTGTGTGTGTGTGTATATATACACATATATATATATATGTTAATATTAAGGCCCAATTTTTTTTGACTTGATTATATTATAAAAAAAAGGTCTAATATGCCAACTGTGACATTTCGTTTGTATATTTACACTTGCTGTGTTTATTTTTCTTTTCAAATTAAGGTAAGCTAATTAAATACATATTATACTCTGAAAAAATAATACTAGTAACTCGTATATTTCTTTGCGCGTCACAGGTTTTCAAGTTTTTTTACCCCTTTTACACTTAAACTAATACTCTACTCTTTTAGTGTCTAAACTTCTATATTTGGAGTATGATTGTTTTGTAAGGTTTATATTTAAGTTTTATATAATCGACTTAGATATTAAACATCAATGTACATATGTGTTGAGACATGATCCTTCTACTTTGATTTTATAATGACAACAACTTGAGTTTAACGAAAAAAAAATGATTCTATAAACAACCAGCACTTGGATGTCAATAGATAGTTAACACAGCTAACAATTGTGTTATGTGAGATGGGTCCAAAGAGTTTACGTGTAGACCATCCAGCAAAGAGATATAAACACTTGGACAACTTTCAATTTGGACAACTTTTAAGTGTTATCCTATTGAAAGTTGTTTCATGTGCTATCTATGATATAACACATTCAACTAAGTCAAATATGAAGTTGAAGATGGAGAATGATGACCCAACAGTGCGAATGAATTCTATATGAAGCAATCACATAGAATGAAGATCGTCATACCTGTCGCAGATTCTAGCTCATGATTCACCAGCACTTTGGAACTATGATCCTTATCGAAATGGCATCTTTAGAGTTGTATAAATGTATATCTCCTAAATATGGTCGTTTGTGTATATGGTGTTCCCTTATCAATGTCAACCAATAAAACAAGAATATGCAATGTACTTCTGATAGACTATGCACACAACAGATATTTTCTGGTAGTAATGTCAGAACATACAACTAGCATGTCCAGAATTCTCCAATGAAAAAGAAGAGATATGAAAGATTCTGATTGGATTAGTTTATCAGTGATAAAGTGTGTTTAATATGTATTTAATTAAGTTAGCTATTCCATATTCAACTATCTTGTAATTCTTTAATTCAAATATAATAAAGAATTATATTGAAAATACTATATATGTCTCATTTACAACTTGCAATTAACTTAGTAACAATTAAGTTGAAATAAAAAAAGTTGTATCTACCCCATCTACAACTTCCGTTAGTTTTGAACCAACAATATGTTTTAGGTTTTCCTTTTTAATTATTGGACAATGAATCTAAATCACCGAAGTTTGGTGTTATAACAATTTTTGATAATAGTGATGAATATGTTTTATATGAAATATGTAACTTTCACTAGTTTTAAACACGTGTATTCATATGGACGAGTTTACAAATATGTATTTTGTGAACATACATATAATCATTAATAACATTTCGATAAAAGTTTGTTTTAGAAATATTAATTGGTTATGTAATGTCCATTGTGGGTAGTTATTTGAGTTTTCGATTATGTAGTACACGTTTCACAACTTTTTGAATAACTTTTATTTTGTCCACTTATTTTTGTTTTTAGATAATGTTTTGTAAAAATCTAATTTTGTTATTGTGATTTATGTGTCATTTTATGTTTCATATAAAAATTAACTTTTTAAAAAAAAGAAGAAAGAACATGTCTACTATGTTACGGGAGGCATCAAAGTTTCCAATGAAATGCAGAATAACTATAAAAAGATAGCAAATAAAATATATATTAGTAAAATGAAAACAAAAACTCAAAATGGCAAATGCGAGCTGAAAAATTTGAATTGGTTAATCTAATTTATTTGTGTTTCTCTTCTTTTAATTTTAGTATAAATTAATGAGATGTTTGTTGTTATTAAGAATTCTTATCTTAATTAAATTCAATTTTAAATTACGATACACATATACAACATATAAAGAATAAATCATTTAGATTTAGATAAAGTTACCAAGTTTTTCTTAAGGGTTTATCTAGAATCGATTTTTAATATAAACTTTATTAATTTTTAAAATTATTATTACGATGTCATCATATCCTTTAGTCAATTTAATAAAATCAATATCATATTGGTTAAATGAATTTTTGATGACATCGTGAATCAATTGCTATATTATAGTTAAGATTTTTAAGCTAGGGCTAACTTGTTATCGTCGTAAACGCCACTAAATTTCGCAGGTTGGTCATGTCCACAAAATACAACTATTATAGCTTAAATGCCAGTTGCTCTTGTTCTTGTGATACAGTAACTTGTAAATACTAAGGCGAAGTTACAAATACCATAAAAGTTGATTAATAAATGCTTTTGATGACAAGCTGCTATTGTTTTACCCCTTTGGAGTAAAAACTGTGAGTGGTTTATGTTTATTTAAGTTACCAAGTGTCAGCCAATAACCGTAAATTTCGTACACAAAAATGTCATTCAACTTTTGTTGAATTTCATGTGCTTTTGAGTTTAGAGTACATACTACAGAGTAGCTTGTCATTAATGTCTGGTTAAGAGTTTAGAGTACAAAAACAGTTTCTAGTATTTCTTTTAGAACGTCAAACCACCCATGGGTATCGTTCATTATTTACAATTATGATATATATATATATATATATACAATAACATATACTCGTCTCAAATTATGCTTGAACTTACATCCTTTTAACTAAGGGTTCTTATCAGGCCATTAGACCAAAGAGTTCATAATTTCTAGTAGTTAAATTAATACAATTGTTAGGCACATGCTTATACACCCCTTTGGATTACGTCACCTTTTACTATGAAAGACGATAATAAATAAATAAATAAGATTCATATAAACATTGAAATAATATAAATTACTTTCTTCGTCTTAAAATATTATCTTTTAATAACTAAAAGTGTTAATATAAGATGGTAAAAATATGTCAATTATGTCATTATGTTTAAAGAAAGTTTAATTGGAATTTTAAAAAAATTAATTATTGAAAATAATAAATTACAATAATTTATTTTTTATTATACGCTTACATACTAAAGGCATCTTCAATATACACATTAAACTTTTACGCTAATTTTATGTAATTATGTGATAAATAAAGAATATGTATACATTAAATACTTTTCAACTCCGACGTATATACCAAATTTTGAAACCTTGATCCTTATCCAAATGACAGTTTCAGAGTTGTACAAATATACATACCTAACATGACCGTTTGTGCATATGTTGTTCCCATTATCAACATCAGCCAATAAAACAAGATTATGCATTGTACTTCTGACATTATCTGCAACTAGCAGACATTGTCTGACATTATCTGCAACTAGCAGACATTGTTGGCAGTACATGTTAGAACACACAACAAGCATGTCCATAATTCTGCAATGAAGAAGAAGACAACTGAAAAATATTCTGATTTGCTGAAGTGGTTACTAGGAAGACACTTGCTCACTTATAAATACGCGGCTTCATCCTTGAAGTCAAATGTGATTTGGTGTGAATTAATTGTGTGTTTGAGAGCAATAATATTAGCAGTTTTGCATTCCTTTGCAACCAGCCTTGAGTGTGTTGACAGTTGATAGTGAGTGTTATAATCTGTATACAATAGTTAGTTATTCAGTAGACAACTAAATTGTAATTCTTTGATTCAAATCAAATAAAGAATTATATTGAACAGCTTGTAGGAATTGTTTAGTAAAGCATATAGGTTTGAAGGTATACTTAGAAGAAATGTTTTTAAACCGCCTCCAAAGCCTAAACAAAAGAAAGTTGGGCAACTCATAATAGTTAGAGGCAGTCAAGTTCAACCAACTCACTTTGGTCAATAAAGTCAACCAAAGATGAGCATTGACCGATTAATAAACATGCCTACTATGCTTGTTACTGATGAAGAATTTCCCCCATTAACCTACACCATACATGGAAATTCTGATCCACCTATAGGTGTACAAGGTTATCATGGTTTGGTCATTAACTATCCAGTTCTTGGCATTTTCTATAAAGAGGTAAAGTTCTAAGATTCCTAAGAACATAAGAATTGGGTATGACCAACATTCAACATCTCATCAATTTGAGAGCTATGGCATTGCTTGCCACTATTGCAGGAATGTATTCTATTCAAATAGTTGTTGAGATGAGAAGAAGAGGTTTGGATCCTGACAGTCCAAACATGTTGAAGTCAATCGAAGAAGAGGAAGAAGGACGAAGATGACTAAAAAATAAAGACATCAAGATCAGAATGTAGATACAATATCTGTATTTTCATTTCTATGTAATCAACTTTTTACTCTTGTTTTTCAAATGATATGAAAAGTTGAGTTTATCTTCAAAAGAAATTTCCAAGTATAAGTGATATAGATAACTCAAAAAGATCCCATAAAAGAAATGAAATAGACATGTACTTATTCAATTTTCATAATCTTCATTTGATAAAATTATCTATGTATATTGCCTTATGGTGTGTTAAGTGTTGAAGTTTTGTCAGTATTAAATAGGGGAATGTTGTTGAGGCATAATCCTTCTACATTGATTTTATGATAACAACAACATGAATTTAACAATAAAATGATTCTATGAACATACAACACTTGGATCTCAACAGATAGTCAAGACAACTAATAGTTGTGTTCTGTGAGCTAGGTCCAGAAAGTTTATGTGCACGACCGACCAGTACAGAGATATAAACATTTGGACAACTTTCAAGTTCCATCCTATTGAAAGACTTGAGCACTCCTTAGTAACCAACTTTGAATGTGTTCTCAGTTGATAAAAAGTGTTTAATATGTATTTAATTAAGTTAGTTATTCCGTATTCAACTAACTTGTAATTATTTAATTCAAATCTAATAAAGAATTATATTGAAAATATTATACGTGTCTTAGTTACACCTTGCAATTAACTTAGCAACAATTAGGTTGAAATCAAAATGATCGAATTCAACGTATACAACTTCTGTTGTTAGTTTGATATGAATAATATATTCTAGGTTTTCTTTTATTTTCTGAACAGTGAATCTAAATCATTGAAAATTTGGCGTTATAACAATTTTTGATAATAGTGATAGAACATCTTTTACATGAAATATATAACTTTCACTTTAAAACTAGGACTGCTTGGGTGAAGTTATATCGGGTCACTAAATTCCACGGGCCAGTTCTGTTCATAAAATACAACTATTATAGTTTAAATGCTAGTAGCTCTTATTCTTGTGATACAGTAACTTGTAAATACTACTTGGGTGAAGTTACAAATACCATAAAAGTTGATTAATAAATGCTTTTGATGACAAGTTTTTATTGTTTTACCCTTTTAGAGTAAAAACTGTGAATGGTTTATGTTTATTTAAGTTACCAAGTGTCAGACCATAACTGTAAATTATGGTGTCAATTTCGTACAAAAAATGTCACTCAACTTTGTTGAATGTCATGTGCTTTTTTGAGTTTAGAGTACAGACTACAGAGTAGCTTTTCATCAATGTCTGGTTTTAAGTTTAAAGTACACAAATAGTTTCTAGTATTTCTTTTAGAACGTCAAGCCACCCATATACGTACGAGTATCATTTAGTATTTACAACTACGATATATATACAATTATACACGCTTGTTATCTCAAATGAGGTTTAAACTCACAATTTTTTTATTAAGAGTTCTTATCAAACCACTAGACTAAAGATTCTTCGATAGTTTCTAGTATTAAAACAATATTCAATTATTAAGCACATACTTATACACATGTGTCTTTGTACAAATTGCATAAACCCGAAACATAAAATCAGTAACCGTTTGTAAGAGGAAGAATATAAATCAAACTAAATTTGACAGGCCCAAAACTGTTGGCCCAAATATTATAGGTTTATTATTTATATAGAGTTCAGTATTCACCTATGAAACATTTATTATTATTACTAGATGTATAGGCCCGTGCGATACACGGGTTTTAGTAATTGTCAAAAAAATTTACTTATTGTATATATGATTCAATGTTCAGATATACATGTATTGACATTGACGGATCAACATGTTTAATTACCTATATCAATTTGAACACGTTCTAAAAATTAAACATGTTAAAAGTTTTGAGTTAACGACTTGACTTATTAAACCATAACTTGTTTAGTTTCGTGTCAATTTAGCAATTTCGTCAGCTTTTTGTTTTTAGTACATTTTTTTTTCTAGTTTAGATATATCGATATTTAATTATAAATATTATATATTGTAATATTTAAATAACCAATATCAAGGTTCAACGCTATTTATGGAACATGTATATTATTCTAAGTTTAAAAGACATATTAACTAATAATATCATATAATTATAATTATAATTAAATATTATAGGAAAAAAAAGAACTAAAAACTATAAATTACGTTTAAGAAATGTATGCGATATAACCATCACATTCTTTAGTTAATTTTTTGGTGAAAATTAAGGTAAGCTAAAATTTCTCATTATTAATTTTTTTCCGGTAGTTACATATTATTAATTAATATAATAATTGTAATATATTTACAACCTTTACATTCCCTAAACGAATCGTGGTTCAATTTTATACTTATGAACACTTGAGTTTTAATCATTTGAGATGAGTCATTTTATTAAGCGGGTAAAACATAATGGATTAAAATAGATCATGTCAAGTTGATCTATCGATCTCTAATCACTTTAACAATAATAAAATCAAAATTAAAAAGATATAAACTATTTGATTATTTAATTACTTTAATTGTGGTTGTGTTCATAGCCTTATTACTGTAACATATTATGACCCGATTAAAGTAATGCCATGTTTTCATCTAAGCCCATTTGACGTTTTGCAACTCGATCTTCAACATATCTGATCTACCTTGAGTTTTGCAATAATTTTACTTCGAAACAAATAAAGCTACAAAAGTTAATTATTGTAGATTCTAGATATTATAAAATTATAACTGAATAATGTTAAGTTAATTTAACAAATGAATACTTTATTAAGTTGATCTCTTTATTGTAAGATGAGTGAATCAACTAATAGGTGAAACATATTTATTTAAAACTCATATTTTTTTTATGTAATCAAAGATAGTCTAGTTAAAATAGGTCGAGAGAAGTTAAGCCGTTAATTTTATTATGTGCGTCGCTAATTAACTTGAAACTTTTAGATACTTTATTATGTCATTTATAATTTATGGAAGACTCAACTTTAAAGCATGTACTACATACAACTAATATTATGTAAGTATAAGTATATTACATTTTTTAAATAACGTATATAATACTATTACTTATTCATAAACTCGAGTTTTATTAGTTAATAATAGTTATTATATATATATATATAACCATTACAAATTAGATAGAAAATATATATTGCTTGAAAAATATACTTAAAATTGTCAATTCTACAACTATATAAAATATTAACATAAAATAGGTAATTAGTATTAAATTTTTTAATAATTTATTTAATACTATCATTTATTATAAAAAGATTCAATTTTATTTAAATAAATAATTTATTTACTACAAAGAGACTCAATTTTTATAGTAGTATTATTATTATTATATAGATTATTTAATACTATCATTTATTACTAAAGGACTCAATTTTTATAGTATTATAGATTATCATTATTTTATATTATTATAATAAAATAATAATAATATAATTTTTTTGTTGCTCTTGTTGCTAAAAAGAGATTCTTTCAGAGATTGAGATCTCTTGTATAATATAGTGGATTATGTTACTTTTTATTATGAAAGACGATCATAATAAACAAGATTAAATAATATCCATATAAATTTTGGGATGATGTAAATTACTTTCTTCGTCCTAAAATATTATCTCTCAATAATTTTTTTTTTGGAATAATGTAAGATAGTTAAAATATGTAAATTATATCATTATTTTTAAAGAAATTTTGATTGGAATATTTAAAAATTTAATTGTTTAGAATAATAAATAAGAGTATAATTTATTTTTTCTTATCATTAGTGCAATCTTTTCCGCTTACATGCAAAAAATATCTTCAATGTATGCGCCAAACTTTCACACTATTTTTATGTAAAAATGTGATATTTAAAAAATATGTATATATTAAATAAGTTTCAAACTACGATGTATGTATTAAAGTTTTACAGAAATTCTTTATATTAACAAATTATATACTATGTTTTCATATGAATCTTGCTTCAACTAAGTCTTTTTCACTAGATCCGTATTAGCTAATAGTTTAACTAATTAATATTATAATTAGTTAACTATATTGTTGTAGTAAATAAAGACAAATAACGAAAAGAAAAAAAAAAAAGCTATTTCAACATAGTACAAATTTTAAAGATCTCAACTAACTTGTTTTGATATGATGCATTTTGTAAACTAATTTCTAGTTTTTATTTTGATTTCCTACAAATGAGTGCATTGACAAATTTTGATGTAACGAATACGGTTATATCAAATGTGATGTAAAATAAGCTGTTAAAATGTTAGGTCATGTTCAATATATACTAAAAATCAAATTTAATATTTTGGTATAAAAATTCATCTCTAACCAACTTATTTAACTTTGGTGTAAATTTTAGTATACATCAAATTTTTAAAGATTTTGCATCAAATTTGGCGCAACACCAAACTTTGCATTAAATTTTCTAATTTTCAAATTAACCCTTTTGATAAAAATAATTTTATTATATAAGTCTAAAACTTAAAAAAATAAACGCATTAGTTGTATCATTCGTTTGAGTACATTATACCTTGTCTACAAATAGATTCGTCTTAAACTCGTATACAAAATTATGTTTGTATACGTTATAGTTTGTTTCCAATGAAACTTGAAACCTAAACGATATCCAACGTATCATTCTTTTGAATAAATTATATGTTATGATATATCAAAACTTCTACTTATTATCTACAATTACACATATACACATCGTCTCCAATGTTTATCGTTGTAGTGATATTTGTTAGACTAAAAAATAAACATGTTATATTATAGTCGGTTTTTAATAAACTTTATCTTTATAACGATATCACATATCAACATTTAATATTTCTAAATTAATTTTAATAAAAACTTACAAATAAAATTATTATATATACTAAGTTATAATATAAAAATAATTTAGGGGCAGTATGTAAATATTATTAAATGTTTAATGTAGATATTTGGTACATACGTTGGAGATGATTAACATTTGATGTAAGTATATTCTTTAAAAATTCTTTATTTGCATCAAATTTGATGCATACGTTGGAGATGCCCTTACACACCAAATCTTTACACTATTTTAGTGTTTTGGTTTGAGAAAATTACATATTTTAATGTAAGTTGTATTATAACACATACATTGAAGATGACCTAACGAGTTTTTTTCTATATCTTTCAAGACATTTCAGCTATCAAATGATATCACTTTAAATCTTTGATATTTTACATCATCAATAAATTGCATTATTAAAAATATGATATCAAGTTTTTATAATCATGAGGAGACATTAAGCTTCAACTACTTAAAAAGTCCACTGATTGACATACATTGAGTTACGAACTTATGATTGTCGAGTCAAGTAGGTAGAGTTTAAAATTTATTGATAGTAACATGAACCTAAATACGAGTAGTAAGAAAGTTGGGTGGTTTAAAAATGTCATCAAAAGATTAGATAACAATGAATTTAAGAAGCATGTTTACTAGTAATTCCTATATAAGTGTAAGAACTATAAATATCAATACCAAAAAAGATATAGGTCTATAAATCATAAATGTGGTATCATTATCATTATACTATGGATAGGCTAAAATGAGAATCATTAGCTTAAAAAATGAAATCTTTTTGAACACTACATGCTTATATTTATTCACATGTGATTACCCATTCATATTTTATTTATAATATTATTTTAATTAAATAAATATAAATTTAACCTATAATCTGAAACAATCATTCAAGTATTAATAACTAGTTATAATATTATGTTATCATTTTGTTTGTACGGGTGACTATGATTTTTGTTTTTTTTCTTTGAATGCATTACATTAATAATACTACTTACTTCATGGCATTTACTTTTTTAGAAAAAGCTTTTTACGTACAAAACAACTCTTGTCTGCCATTCATATAATTGAACTGCAATGTTTTAAAACGTCAACAGCTTCTTTCATTGCATTTACTTAAATATAATATAAGAATTAGTTTTGTAACTAACATATTTATGTATAGGCTAGTTTAACGTGTAGTCCTTATATTTGATAACTTCACGTTTCATTTTAAACTAAAAACACATTCAATACCTCTTTAATCCTCCTTCAGACTTAACTAATATTCATTAAATACACATTTTAAAAACTAATGTTTCTTCTTAAATACATCTTCTTAACACATTTTAATGAGAATTAATGCATATTAGCAATCTGGCCGGTAGTTTCTTGCCGTTAATTAATCCCATTCCCACTCAAAGGATTTCATTTTCAGTTATAAAATTAATTCAATATAACTTTAAACCAGAGCCGGCCCTCAAAAGTAGTAGCCCGATGCAATAACAATTGTAATTAGTAAGCATTATTTAATGTGATATTTAATAATTTAAGTCGATTATATAAAACTCAAATATAAACTTCACAAAATAAAAATTCAATAATACAGAAGTTTAGAAGCTAAAAGAGTATAGTATCATATTTAGTGTGAAAGCTGGTAAAAAAACTTGAAAACCCGTAACAAAGGCGCAATGCAAGACACGAGTTACCAGTATTATCTTCACACATTATAATATGCTTACGTTAATTGAAAGGGAAAAACATATACAACATCCGTAAATATACGTACGAAAGGTCACAACTATTGTTGGCATATTCGGCTTTTTTTGAAATGATTTAATTTGAAAAAATTGGACCTAAATGTTTTATGAGTCTTAATATTAATGTATTTATATACAATGGACTGAAAAATTGAAGACCTTAAGAAAATGAGGGCCCTATGTGACTAAACTGTCTACACGGGCCCATCATCGGGCCTACTTCAAGTAAATAGAACTCCCTAACATTTAATCAAAGAACCTAAAGCAAACAAAAATTAATAAAATATTTCTAACAAACAAAGTTGTTACAGTCGCGCCTAAGATTCAATGGTACACGTGATCAGGATTTAATGCTTCTTTAAGTTGAAGGCACATCCGTTGAAGCATGACCTTTCTACATTGATTTCATGATGACAATAACTTGAAATTAACGCTAAAATGGTTCTATATACAATCAGCATTAGGATCTCAATAGATAGTCTAGACAACTTACAAGTGTGTTATGTGAGATGGGTCCAAAGGGTTCATGCGCTCGACCAACCAACATAGAGATATAAACCCTAGATAGCTTTCATGTTTCATCATAATGAAAGTAGTTTCTTATGATGCCCATGCTTCCATATACTCAACTGAATTGAATATGAAGTTGAAGTTGAAGATGAAGAATGAATACCCAAAAGTAGGAATGAAGTCTACTTCAAGCCAAGCCATCACAAAGAATTCATCACATTTGTTGCAGATTCAAGTTGATGATTCACAAACATTTTGGAACCACGATACTTATTCAAATGGCATCTTCAGAGGTTGCACAAATATACATACATGCTAAACATGGTCGTTTATGCATATGGTGTTCACTTATTAATGTCAACCAATAAAACAAGAATATGCAGTGTACTTTCTCACATATTGTAAAGATAACATACATTGTTTTGTCATACATGTCAGAACACACAATTAGGCATGTATAGAATTATCCAATGAAGAAGAAGACATCTGGAAGATTATGATTGATTGAAGTAGTTACAAATAAGATACATGCTCAACTATAAATGCTTGACTTCATCATTAAAGTGAAGTGTGTGAATTTGTGATTGTTTGGAGTAATAGTATTAGCAGAAATAGCATTCCTTAGTAGTCAACTTAGAGTGTGTTTTCAGTTGATAAGAAGTGCTTTTAATTTGTAGTTAGTTATTTCACAACTAACTTGTAATTCTTTGATTCATTCAAATAAAAGAATTGTATTGAAAAATACTATATGTGTTCTTATATTAACTCACAATTCAACTTATACACTATTAAGTTAGAAACCAAGAAGTTGTATTCACCCCCTCTAATAGTAAGAATGAATGCTTTCTGGAGCTATTTCTTTGGGCTTATCATATAGTGTATGGGTCACAAGTTTGGTAGTAAGGACCAGTGTAACAATTTTGAGTTACAATTGGGTAATGCTCTTATTTATGGTAGAGCAATTGATTTTGCTGCTCTTATCTACACTGAGTTGAGAGAAAAGATTGAGAAGAGAAAGAAGGAGAAGAATGTACCATTTCCTAGATTTATGAGTTTGATTTTTGAAGGAATTTTTGGAGATGATTACACTAATTCTGGAGGAATTTGATGCTGATAATGTTTTCTTAGGTGATAAATTGTTTCACAAACATATTTACGAACCTCAACAAAGTTTATCACCTTCTATGATGGCTGCAATACCACAAGATGAGATCCTTGATGCTGATCCAGATACCGATCAAACAGTAACTCAACCACCAGAATCATCATTTAGTTCGGATTCTGATGACCAACCAGATTAGGATCAACCTCATGAGAAACCAACACAGTTGAAAACATCAAGCAAACCAACACAGAGGAGTCAATGAAAGCCAACACATAAGCAAATGTCTATCAAGACTTCAAGTATGGCTACTAAATCAATTTCTTCTTCCGAAATATTGACATCTTACTAAGGGAAACCACATCATTCAATACCAGCTCTCGGGAGTTGGATATTGAGAACCCATCTCAAGTTCAAATGAGTCTCACACATACATC
The DNA here is from genome assembly GCA_963921325.1 of Logfia minima. NCBI lineage: Eukaryota > Viridiplantae > Streptophyta > Magnoliopsida > Asterales > Asteraceae > Logfia > Logfia minima. Next base: position 24,716,650 of record OY992766.1, read on the forward strand.
TACCCAATCAATATCTCTAATACAACCCAAGTCTGCACTTGCTGTTAATGAGTCAGTAGATACACATTTGAACTTATAGGCATCAATCTCTGATCCCGATGATGAATTGGTTATATCACAAACCATTTTTGAGGGACCACAAACGAAAAAAAATGTTAAATTAGATTTATCTAATGATGATGCATTTGTACCACACACAGAGGAACAATAGCATCAATCAAGCACTCCCATTTTCAAAGTCATTCATTCTGAAGCAGTGGAAATCCTTAGGCGAACAATGGCATCATCTTTGGATGAACTGGCTTATGTTGTTGTCACTATTAAACAATAACATCACTTTTTGGTCCAAAGGGTTTATGTGCACAACCAGCCAGCACATAGATATTACCTTTGGACAGATTTCAAGTTCCATCATATTGAAAGTTTTTTCATGAGCTATCTATGCTTTAACACATTCAACTAAGTCAAAGACGAAGTTGAATATGAAGAATGAAGATCAAAAAGTGATAATGAATTCTACTTAAAGCCAACACAAAGAATGAAGATTATCGTACTTGTTGGAGAATCAAGTTGATGGTTCACCAACACTTTGGAACTATGATCCTTATCCAAATGGCATCTTCAGAGTTGTACAAATGTACATACATGCTAAACATGGGTGTTTGTGCATATGATGTTCCCTTATCAAAGTCAGCCAATAAAATAAGATTATGTAGTCTACATTCTGATAGTATATGCATCAGCAAACATTGTCTGGCACTACATGTCAGAATACACAACAAAGCATGTCCATAATTCTTTAATGAAGAAGAAGACACTTGGAAGATTTTGACTGGTTGAAGTGATTTGCTCACCTACAAATATTGGACTTCAATCTTGAAGTCAAGTGTAAATATAGTGTGAATTCATTGTGAGTTCGAGAGCAATAGTATTAACAATTTATCATTCATTTGTAACAAACTTAGAGTGTGTTCTTTGTTGATAAGAAAATGTTAAAGTCGTATCCAATTAAGTTAGTTATTCCACATTCAACTAACTTGTAATTCTTTGATTCAAATCAAATAAAAAATTATATTGAAAAATATTATATTTTTTTATTTATCATTTACAGTGTAACTTATTAACAATCAAATTAAAACCGATTGTATTCACTAATCCTACAATTTATGTTGTTAATTTAGAACCAACACTCCTTAATAAAAAAAAATATCTTTTCATATATAATCATTACAAAAAAATGAAAAAGCTAAATTATACTTTTAATAATAATAGAACGACCAATAAAAGTTGCAAAAGAATCTATATACTATTAAATCACGTGGGATGTGGATTTGCACGACCCGTAACATTCCTGATATATATAGATATATATATATATATATATAACATCAAAATATTATTAATTCAATCCTTTAAATAAATTTTATTTTTCACCGTATTAACAAAACACTTTAACACTTTGCTACTGTTGATAGTCTATGTTGATTTAATAACTAATACACAAAACAGAGAATATTGCTTAACTGTTAACTAACTAGAGCCAAATAGTTTAAGCCGTTATTGACTTATTGTAACTCGGGCTCTGAAAAAGTTTCATTTGTTAGAGAGACATTTATGATTTGTCTGAAGTAGCTAGACAGCTAGAAGTAATAATAATTATATTATGCTCTAAAATTATAGGGTACCTTCCTGCATGACTTGAATGCTTATAAAACTACCCCCTATTGGATTTACGTGACTGCCTGTCGATCCATTGCTTTTCTAAGCGAACGATTCATCAGTAGTCTGCAAATAGAAATTACTCCCGTTCATATACAATAAATCAAGTTTCTAAATGTACGTTTTCATAAACGTGTGGTAATGTTTTTTGTAAGGTTTAAATTTTAGAAACTTTATCAGACAGATTATGGTTGTTAATAGTAATTAAAGTGGTAATGAAATATACGGGCTGTTAAACCATCGAACCCTTGAACCAAATGACGATACTTTAAAGATGTACGTAGTAACAATAGCTGTAAGAAATTTTAATGGTCGAAGGGAAGGTAATCTGAAGGTCTCCGAATACATGAAGGTTCATATCTTGTTGGGAAAATATTTTGGGGTGGTTAGATAAATGAAAAACAAAATTAAAAAACAGTTACAGAAATAATGATTAAGACGCGTATATACAAGGAAAAGGAAAAAATGCTCGTCACCGTAGAATGAACATTAATCTCTCTACATATACATATAAGAAAAAAAAATCTATTATTTGCTTTTAGAACAATAACCCAAGAAGACTACATTTTTTTTTGTTGTAAATATACTTTTAATTGCATGAATATATCTTTTATTTTGTACTTGCGTCGTGCACGAGTTTAGTACGGAGTATTTGGATATTTATTTAATTTGTTGGGTATAGACTTAGAAAGCTCATAGTTCAAGGAAAAATGTTGCTCAAATTGTTATGATAGTGTTTCCTCTTGTCATTTTCATTGAATCAATAATTGACACAAGATTCAATGCCCTTTTCAACATGTAGGCATTTCAATTCTAACACGAATTTTATCAAAAAATGAAAGACAAAGGAGGCCCATATCATTGAATTGAAGTAAGTCATTGTGGGTCTGTACGTACGTAATGCCTTGACATCATTTTTTACTTTTCTGGTTTGATAGGTGAGAAATTCTTATATTATTAACTACGGTTTTTACAATTTACATCGGTCGGTTGTTAATCATATTCTCTAAACACGCCTATAAGTACAACATGTAAGCCTCCTTTGAACATTTTAACGGTTTAGGGGTATTTGGAATTATTTATTTATAAGTGTACGGAGAGAATCATGTTGTGATTCATCATGTGAAGAATTAGATCATATAAAATACATAATATCTAAATATCTAAATAAATAATCCTGGGAAATGGAGTCTGGACGGTGGAAGAGTTGGGGGAGGCCGGGTCATTTGACGGAAATGGAAAGTTTTAGACTGTGAACCTATTAAAGAAAGCTCTATGAAGTAAAGGGAAGTGTATGAATTTTTGAAAAAGAAATAGTAAAGCTATATAAAAAAAATTGAAATCAAGCAAATAAGTAGTTGGAGGGTTGTCTACCGGCAATGTGGGATCCTTACCCAATCCCACTAGTAGTCCAAAACTCCTGGGTACAAATGATCCAACATGTAGATCTCATACACAAATTAAAAAGGTTGTTGTTCGTATAAACTCCGACGACTATTCAACATCCACTTAATTTATATATCATACTCATGATTCACCTACAATAAATAACAGTATAACACACTCATGATTCTGTTAGGTACATCTCCTTCAATTCATGATTTTTAAATCTTCATCGTACATTTCAAGTTAATTATATATTCAATATGTTTTTGCATGTTACTTGTTAATGAATATATAATTTGTGTATGTATATTGTATATAGTAGTTTCAACAAAACACATGTATATTTCAAGTTACCAACTCCTAATTAAATCATATAGATAAACATTCAGTCGATGAAGATCCAAAACACATCTTTTACTATATTGTTGTATATATACTGAAAAGTGTTTGGAACAATGTATTCCGACGATGGAGCCTTCAACAACCAAACTTCTTGGAGTTAACAGATGTCGATCTTTAATGCTTCTAAGGTTCTACAAATGCCGGCTAATCTTAACAAGTTATTTGAAGTGGGGATTCATTAATAGTAGATTGTAGGTAATTAATTTGGAGACGAGGTCAAACTTTTTTGTTTTGTTTGGATTTCAAGTGGAGTAGTTAGATTGCACTCGCAATCCAAGTTCAACTATATCCGATACCATGTAATCGTTACTTAATTCCTAGCTTCGTGCTAGTATTATACTAATCTCAGTTAAAAAAAAAAAAAAAAATTTTTTTTGAAAGAAAAAGATATTAAAGCTCACTAGCTAATCCTATTTATTACTTCCTAAATACGTAATAATATTAATTATAATATCGATGCTTTATTAAAGTTGTTGTCTTATACTATTCTTTTTTCAAATTGCAAGACTTCATACGAATATCTTTTCCATTTTCCTAATTTTAGATGTTTGACATTCGAATATTCAACTTAGAACATCATCGTGCTAAAACGTATTTTAATTCATTTCACTGATGTGTGATCTATTTGATGTGATTTTAATACTTATGTAATAAAGGTTGATATATTTATTAAACAAAAGAGTATCTCGTCATTTTTGTGAACCCGCTTTCAAGCCAAACATCTTGTAGCATGGGGCTGCTCTTGTTTGTATCAAACTTGTTTTCGTTTTAATGTTAGTCTTTTGTTTCCAAATAAATTATAGTGACCCAAAATCCTCCCAAAAAAAAGTTGAAAAGTCAAAATAGTTAAGAACAAATAACTATGCATACGTTTCTCAGATAAAACTCCTGATGTGTCCCCAATCCCACTAGTAGTCCAAAACTCCTGATGTGTCCCCTTTGGTTAAAACACTTCTCTACACAACCATGCATACGTTTCTCAGATAAAAACAAATAACTTTATATTGTGGATAAAGTTTTCATGTCTAGGAAAAGACAATCGCCTATTCATGAAAGTCTTTCAAATGATACGTTAGATTTGATATTAAAGGCACTACGGTCACATGAAATGTTTTATTTTTAATGCTTGCAATAACTGTCAGGTAAGTTTCAGAAATGCAGCTGATCCATTTTAAATCGCTGAGAATCAAATTTAACCAACCTTAGCCTAGCTTATGAAATCAAAATAAATGTCCGCTTAAAAGAGTGTAATAATAAACTTGAGGTAAAGTGCAACTATTTTTTTTTACACTTAAAAGTCTATTTTGCCCTTATTTTACGTGTAGACTTTTATGAAAAAGTGTAAAAGTAAAATTGCAAAGTTGATTTCTATATTTAAAAGTTGACACTTGTTTTGTGACAAACTAAAAAAAAATATGAACACTTGTTTTGGGACGAAGGTAATAACTTCTAATAAAAGCGCCCCTAAAAACATGATCAAGTGTTGACCCGTTGCTAGCTACTTCTGTACACATAAAAATGTAAAAGTACTTAACTTGCTAGCTAGCTAGGTTTATTAGGAACTCTTTGATTCAATAAACCAAATTCATGAACATTATTAGTGATCTCTAGACTAGACTAATGGTTTTAGCCATTCTAGTTTTACATTTTATTTTTCCTGACATAAATGAAGTCACAAACTGAACTCATTTTTCTGTCATTATTACCAATCTTGGTCACCTAGGGCCATAATTTATTAGAACACAGGAGAAGCTGGTGGTGTAGCGATCATCGTAAAGTTACTAGCTAGACTATTCCAACCACCATCCAAAAGATCAACGAATTCATCCCAGAAATCAGGGGATCTCAAAGGATCACCATTGATGAGCTTGACATCATTAGAGTACTCGAACTCCTCGAACGGTCCCATTTGCGTTTCAACAAGATCATTGTGTTTCATGGTAGGACCTTGATTATCACATGAACCATGGCTCTCGATATGGTTCAATGCTGGCATGGCAGATGTTGAAAGTGAAACATTTGAGGTGGAGATTAGTGATTGGAGACTCTCGTTGTTGATTGAGTAATTTGACCATAAGTTTCCTTGCCATACTTTGAGGACATCAAGACATGGTAGATATGGAGGTGCAATTGTTGTAAGTGTTTTTTGAAGTCCATGATTAGAAGATGGTGAAACAATATAATTTGGTGGTTGGTTTGGATGGTTCTTGGGCTTTTGAAGCCTAGCTTCTGCCTCAAGCCGAGCGGCCTCCCATTGAGCCATGTGGTTTAGGTTGGAGCCTAAGAGTTGGGTGCCACTCTTTGGCTTGTGGGTCATTGGATCAATACCCATTTTAGTCATCCTCTTCTTGATGTGTGAGTTCCAGTGATTCTTGATCTCGTTATCCGTCCTTCTTGGTAAGTGAGCAGCAATAGTTGACCATCTAAACATAGAACACATACAAAACAAAAGGGGTTCATATTTAAAGATTCTAGATACATAGATAATCAGTGACAGCTAAAGAAATTTTTTCAGTGGATTGTAACCCTAGGGGATTTGAAATTTGTGAAATCGTACGTATAGTACCTGTTACCAAGAAGAGCATGAAGTTGAATTATCGTACGCTCCTCTTCCAAACTAAACTTTCCTCTTTTGATATCCGGCCTTAGATAATTCGTCCATCTCAACCTACAACTCTTTCCACATCTCTTAAGCCCTACATAACATCGAAGCGATGTATAGTTAGATGATGAAAAACACATAAAATATGGACTTTTGCATGTAAAGTGGCCCTTCTTTACATGTACAATTACGGATCTTATGAACCAAAATATACTAGTACTAAACGGGTAAACGGAGAGGGTTTTTTCCTATTCAGGCTACCCGGGGAGGACAAACATTTTTACTCAGATGTACGTAGCCTAACCGGGTTATCCCGTGACCGTTTCTGACCTTTTCCCTAGCCACCCCAGCCACCCCAAGATGTGCTGCTAGTGAGGTTTGAACCTAAAACATCTTATGAGGATATCAGGGTGCCAACTACTAGACCATCTTGTGATGGTTAACACTATACTAGTACTAATTAACCAAAATTTCTGCATGGGGAGGTCATATATATAATTACCAGCTTTAGCAGGCAAAGAACGCCAACTTCCATGACCAAATTGTTGTATGTACGACAATAGCTTTCGATCTTCTTCTGGTGTCCATGGCCCTTTCTTCACACCGACTCCCAATCCAGCAACGTTACCGTTGTTATTTTGTTTCTTTTTCTTCTCATTTCGACCTGATCTACCCATTTTAAACACTATCGATTAGTACCCTAAACGTGCTCGAGAAAGTATAGTAGGCTAACTTCTTGTTACCAAATATGTTAGGGATATCTAGGTATTATGTTAAGGCTACAACACAACAAGAAGACAGAAGAGAGAGAGAAGAGAAAGGTAGTTTAAAAAGAAAGATAAATTTGGAAAGGATATATGATTGTTTGATTATACGTTGAAAAACGAGGATTATATAATGGAAAGAAATGGGGTAATGTCAATAATGATAGCCATATAATTATATACCAACAGTTTATTCACCAACAATTGTGTACCAACTTTTACAACTCAAATAAAATACAAAAAATACTCTCTCAACTACTAGTTTTGTACATGCACAAACTCTCATTTAACACACACGTGTTTGCATGAATGCATCACCATGTAATATAAATATTACTGGCTGGTATGAGCTAAGCAAACTCATCAAATTTATTGCATAAAGTGTGACAGTAATTGTGATCATTATATGAAACAACCAACTATTTCTAACTGCTAAACAAGTAGTAATTCATCATCCACTCTACAAAATAATTTACAGCCCGCTGATTGATAAATTAATGTCAGAGAGTATTTGACCTTTAATTTCATGCATATATGGTTGGTCAGCTTTGATTCGACAAAACTGGCTGGGCACTATTCCGAATTTACATACAGCAAATATACAACTCAGCAATATATGTGTGTGTGTGTGTTAATGTTTAAAATAGGAGTTTTCTTTCATTTTGTTTTTACTTGTTATCTTAACTTCTCTACTTTTAGAGCTACAACCATACAGGAATAATTATTTTCTGTGTGGCAGTTAAAGGACTAGAACTGACTATTTTCTGTATGCCTGTTAAATGTTCAACCTCTCATTGTGGTTATACATGTGAACTACTTATTTAATATTTAATATATTTATAATTAAGTAAAGAAATTTCTTACAAACTTATGGTATTCCTTTTTAGAGTTAATTACCTAAAAAATACTATGTGTAATTTTGTTCATTTTTTTCAACATACTATTTTATGTTTCAATTCTTCATTGTATTTTCAAATTTTATTCATATTTAACCATTATATAACCCGAAAGAGTTTTACTTGATTAACCATAGTGAACGGTTGTCCTTTTCGATTTTCACGAAATTGATACTTTACATGATCATTTTCGGCATCTTAATCACGACATATTGATTTGATTGTATTATTCAACAACCCGCTGGTGGTTCTAAAGTATAGTTTTGGACATCTGGAGCTAATCGAAGACTTAACATTCACATGAATGTTATTGATTGTTTTGATAATTTGAGGCCGATGTTACATGGTATAGGGGAGAATGTGTATATATATATCTTCTAAGAAAAACGGAGATTATGTATTGTGATAGAAAATTTAAGAATACCACGCTTTAGTGCATCTCAACCTCGAAGACTTGATTGCATGATGATCATCGATAAATGATAATCATCATAAGGGGGAGAAAATAGTTGAGATTATTTCAAAGTTGGGAAGAACTTATGTTAGTTGTTTAAGATTAATGAGAAAGTGATATTTCAAGAAAGATATGATTAAGATTAAAAGAGGAAGAACAAAGACTAAGTAAGAGAATCTTATGAAATCTATGAAGGTTGAAAAGTTCAAGGTCTTTAGAAGATGTATTGATAGATAATGATGAATTTTGCTCAACAAAATTTGATGAGATTTAATGAAAGATAAAGATTCAATGAAGATGTCATTGCTTTCAAATGTTTAAAATTATTTCAATGATAATACACATCATCTTTCTACATAGTTTGAAAAGATTGATTGTTTGAGGGGAAGCAAATACCGAGAAAACGATATTTGTTTAACCAAAAGTTGATAAAGATACAAGACATGAATATTAGATTGATGGAGAGAATGAGATAAAAGAAGTTTCAACGTTATCAACGAACGATCAAAGGTTTCACAAATCAATGATCATAATCTTTCATACATTGAAATGAGATAGTTAATGATGATTCTTCAGCAACAAATTTGTTTGGAATAACTTTTAGAATTAAGATCATTACATGTGCTTTCAAAGTTTGAGCTTCAGCGAGAAATATTTCAAAAATTAGTTGAAGAATAAAAGCTGCCGATTAAGATCAAGAAAATGATTTGTCTTCATGAATGCTTTCAAGAATTAAAGAAAGAGATATAGTCGAGTCATCATATCAACGGTTAATTTATCAAAAGTGCAACGTACTGCCACCAAATGTTCTATGTATACAAGCTATCAATTTTACGTTCTGAGTATGCAACAAACCGGAAGAAACCGTTTACATATCTTGACATACTTGATTTACTTGCTACAATTTGCTAATTAGACAGCCACCTTACTCGCCAACTAGCCAATTTGTTGCCATGTGTATATTTCACCTTCATCACTCCTTTACATCCAAATTATAAACAATCTTTAGTGCTCGGTAGAAGAACTTGTTCACCTTCATCAACAAATTATAAAGTAATTATAACCATCATCGCTCATCAAAGCAACAAACTTTGCAATTCTTGCAAATTTCCCAACAAAAAGATACTTCATTTACATCCAAAAATCAATCTTTTTATTACCACCTATTCAAATTCCAAACAATAAATCAAACCTAAAAAAAAAAAAAAAAACATTTTGTGCATTAAAAAACATGAGAGCTTTATGAAAAGCAACAATATAATTATCAGTAGGAGGTGGATGTTTATGATGTCTAGGTACATTTTTCACAATCAATGTAACAAACCCAGCTGCAAACAGCAATCCAACCGTCCAAATAAAGATCTGAGGACTGACAACAATACACCCAAGATCCACATATTTTTTCTTCTTTTGTTCACCAGGACCTAACAACCAGCTTTGTTGTGTTTCATCTAAACGCCGTGATAACGGCACCTTATCGAAATCGTTCATGTTCCGGCTATGATCATCATCAGTAGCGGAATCCGTTGTGTGTATTTCTAACGGCCCAGCCCATGGATCCCTGTCGTACATACTCATGGTTGCAATACAGAAAGGAACATATCGGAATCGGTTTTAGTTGCGATTTTCTTGACTGGCACTTGCCGGAATCTGCTCGGTCCGAACTCCACTGCCATCACCAGTCTTTCTGTTGGTTTTCGACCAGATCTGATCGGAATCGCGATCACACAACCAGAGTCCGGGGCCAAACCCTTTTCTTTTAACGAATTAAATTCAAACAATATCCGTATTTAAGTTATGGTGAGGATTTAAAGTGGAGGTTCACATTTACAAAAGTTGAAGGTACAATGGGAAAATGAGACACAAAAAATATGTTGGTGAAAAATGAACAAAATTAAAAATACATTATATTTTTATATAATTAACCATTTCTTTTTTATCTCGTATAACCAACTATGAACCTAAAATTTCGTACATGTCTCCATATAAAATGGTTCTTAAAATTATTTCGGTGATAAAATTGGTATGTTGTTACAGCTAATAATTTACAAGAGTGAAAGTATAATCGCTAATATATATGGCACAGAAGTGAAAGTATAATGGCTAATATATATGGCACAGAAGCCCAGTAACTGAAAGCATCTTTGTGTTGGTGATTTGTAAATCCACTACTTTGCACAATTGCACACGTACAACACACTTAAACATATGGACAACATAACTAAAACATGCATTGATGATGTTGTATGATAAATTTTTGATGTGGTACAAATTTAAAACATGATCGAATACGTAAGACTAAGGGTGTGTTTGGTAATAAACAATTAGAAACATTTTGGAGTGATAAACGACAAACGGTTAGCGATTTGGTTGAAAATTTTGTTTGGCAACAAAGCAACTAGAATTTGCATATTGTCCAACCGCTTCCATTTAAAATGCTTGATGAGCAAGCATTTCAACTAGCAACTAGAGTTTTGTTTATGAGATTACCTATATACCCTCAAATAACTTTATTATTTATTTAATTAGTTTTTTATTTTAATGTGTATATGCCCTTTTTCGTAATTTTATAATTTATAATTACTGCTACTTCTACGTTACCAAACATTTTTTTTAAATAAACAGCTACAACTAACTGCTATTACTAACTGCTACTGCTTACTGCTTTTTGCTAGTGTTACTGCTACGTGTCGTCAAACACACCCTAAACATAAACTGTTTTTTATTAAGACATTTTGGAGTTCCTTCATTAATTAGGGACAACTGATCGAGTTTATAAGAAATTTAACCTATCATAAATGATGAACTAATGTATCTAAGTTGACATAAATTGATATTATATTAGACTATGAAACTTACATTTTGAGATATCAAACTTTCATGTTTACCTTTAAACTCATTTTTGTTATATCCAAAGGTAAACAGTAGTACAAGATGTAAAGATAGTTACATGAAAATACGGAGTAGTATAAAATTAATTTTAGGAAAAATACTATATTTAGTTGACTTTGAAGTTTGAAAAATCTTTCTAAAAATTAGAGGACCACCTTTTACTTCCCTTTCTATGATTTAGATTTTTTATTCCTTTCTCGTATTTTCTATCGGCCTTTTTCATATTCAGTTCCCCTCAATCCGACCTACACGAAACCCCTCCCTCTCATTTTCTATTTTCTATTTGTGGTTTTATCTTGCCTTTTCCCTCTTATTGTTTGCACTTTTTCCTAGTCGTTGAGCTTTGTTATAGAATATTTTATAAACATTGAAAATCAGTAATAACAATAATGATAATAATAATAATAACACCAAAAACTGCAAATAATAATAATAATAATAATTGTGTCTTTAGTCCAGTGATATCTTTCTCCCAGCGCAAACGTCCTCGAGATATACAAAAGGGAGCACTTTTGTGAAATAGGTCATGGGTTCAATCCCGAACCTCTACGATTTTACAGGAAACAACTGAGTATCACATGATGTATAATTTTTGAGAAAAAATTACATTGAATATAAAGATTTAGAGTCGTTCGTCAAAACAACCTTTTGTAAAATGATAATAATATCAAAAGAAATGAAACAGCACAAATGATTTACTCATACAAAATTTACCAAAATAGTACCAGTTATATGAACAAGGTCTAAACACAAATTAGAAAAAGAGAAATGAATATAATTGGTTTATCTTTTAAATGATATTATCTTATCACATCTTATCTTATATTTTATATACGAAGTATTTACAAAATTCTTGTATGTTTAACATTTCTCTAAAATCGAGCAACTTTATTATATATGACATTTACCATATGAACGTGATAGATTTACTGATGTTATTAGTTTTAGCTCTTAGTCAATTAATACATTAACTTGTGAATTTAAAGGTAATAACCAACCGCTAGATTGCTATAAATTCATTGTAGACTGTTCAAATAGGACAAATTTTAAAAAAGATTGATTGATGGCAAGCTGTTAAAGAGCATTAGATTTGATAACTTCATCACCCGATCGAATACAATTTTATGTTGAAAAGCATTGTACAAGTGATCATAATCAAAACGCGCCTACTTGTGAAGTAGTGATAAAAAATATTTCAGCTCGAGTTCGTCATTTTTGGTGAGATCGATTCTTTACACTTCAATATATGCATGTGTAAACTCGATACTAAAAGAGAAATCTCATTTATGTGGTAACTTCAGAAATTGATGAGCGTTTAGTACCATCATATTGATCATGTACTAAAAGATAAGTATTAGATTTAAATTATTAATAACTATATAGTGTATGCAAATTTTTAGTTGTTGAAAAAGTTTATTATATATAGACTATTATGGGTTATTATAGTCAAGTTTCTTTCGGTGGTAATGATATGAGAAGATCGGGACTATCGATTTGAAGTGATGGTTCGATCGTTGCCAGACAACAAAGGTCGATGCTGGAGTTCGTTTGGTTGTTCCAGAGTTCGTTTGGTCGCTGCTGGAGTTCAAAGGTCGTTGTCGGCGTTCGCATGTCGTTGTGGCGGCGTTCGCATCAGATATGCATGCGCACACATGAATCAAATCCTAGATCTAGTTGCAACATCAAAGGAGGTCGCCGTAGAGAGACATAGATGGTGGCGGTGGTCCTGTGGACACGTGTCATGATATGGTACTCTCCTACCATTACTACAATAACCAACTAACTTACTTGAACCTCCCACATAAATTATTATATTGTGATAGTAGTTGTGTCAATAATGTAATTACATGGACAAATTTATGAATAGATCTCCTTATTAATGGGGTTATTCATGATTAAATCTTGGTAAGTTCTATAAAATCACGTAACTGACTTAGAAATAATGTCGATGTTACAAGCTAATATATTACCGATGTTGTTTATAGACAAATAAGAAAGTAAGAAAATAATATAAAAAATGTTACAAAGCAACCGATCTATTAGCAACATATACGAAAAATGTAAAATATAATAACAGAATGAATATAAGAATTTCTTTTCATTGAGAGTGATCCCATCAAAATACAATAGGAGCCACAATATATAAGGATATATATAATGAACACAATAAGTATAACACTAACGATGATCTGAGTTTTAGAATATGGAAGCCATATTCATTTCCATTCATAATAGTCACCATTGGCTATTCATCACCTAAAAGAATATGCTTTATTAAAAACCTTACTAGGTAAAAACTGATAGGATAAAAACTCAATGAATGGAAAAAGAACACATAAGTCTTTTAATATGTCTGAAGATGTTGCCTCGTTAAAACCTTGCCAGGAAAATCCAATGGGACAAAACCATGGCAAAGGCAAAAAGAGTGCAACACGTATTTCTTCCCTGATGATCACATCACTTGAATCCACAAGTTGAAATGCTCCAATGTACCAATTAGCTTCTTTCAATGTTGACGTAGAAAGTTTGTTGGTAAACTAGTTTATAACGTGCTTCTTGAACAATAATATTGTCACTCTTTCACAAATCATCACTTGTGGATGTATATGACTTTGATCGACCACCCTGCATTTTCAAAAGATACTAATCATGCTCCAAATGTGTTAGTACAATGCAACTTATACCTTCTAAATATTGAAGGAATCAAAATATCCATTTTACCCATTCCAATGAAGTCTCGTTCGACTTGAGACATATCTTGCTAACAAATTTTGAGACGTCCAATATATACGGTTATGTATGACTAACAAGATATATTTCTAATCATATAGTACTCAAATTAGGTAATCATAAGCAAATAGTGCTCTTTGTCATCTTTTGATTGTCGAAAAGGTCTTTGTCAACAAAAGTTACTTTACAACCATCACAACGTTCAATGAATACGTGTTGATCATAAGATTATGTTATCACTCTTTCTATATGGGCTTCATGATGTGTAACAATCACCAAAAAACTATAAATTATGACGTTTTAATTTTTTCATCACAAATTTCTCCAAGAATACAATCTTGTTAGGAAGCAATTCAAAAGTACCAACTTAATATCTAGTATTTAAATATAGAGTGCTTACAACACCTCAAATATTCATTAAGACAATTGTATTATACATGTCCAAATAGTTTAACGCTTATACGTGTGCTCAATTTTTCTCCTTAGCATTTCACGATATGATACATTCTCGACCATTTACTATACTTTGGAGAAAATTAAACCACGAGACATACTTTATACATTTTATATCTTTAAAGGAATCTCAATATCAAATGAGTTTGTATCATTCATTAGACGTGAACTATGTATACTATATTTCTAGATGTATCAAAATACATATTCGTATCCACCACGAGAAAATTATTACCCAAAATCAATTAGTAATCTTTGCGAAATGTATCATGCTACCGTTGACGCATGTTTTCTCAATCTTATTTTGCACACACATTGATTTGGTTATACACCTTAATTTGAATTTACAATACATCTTTTGCGTCCTTTTACATGAGCCAATAATTAATAACTCTATACCTTTTGGCATACTTTCCAGAACCACACAATTTATAAAATCTAGCTCTTTATTTTATATAGAAGCATTATCGATGTTGATTTCAAATTTGTTTCAATTACATAACTTTCTAGACATGATATAATGAATTGAAATCTCTTTATCTAACAAGTATCAGTGGTTCTTTTCGAAGACTTCTATTACCATTTAGACGATCTATCAATTTCAAACTTTAAATAGTCTATTAGGTGGAAATGTAGCACACCTACATATAGGCCCTTTTCTCATTTCTAGAATTTTTGTGGTATTCAACCTACGATAGTTGGTGAATATATTATTTTTCTTGATGGCAAATCACACATGCGAAATCATTACATTAAAACCTGTTTTGTCGCATCATTATTGACTGTGGATGGTCTAATCGTTCATATCAATCAATATAACAAATGCAACCATAAAACGTTTTAATTATGACCACATGTGCCTTAGTTGCACTTATTTCTTTCTATAATATAAATCTCAGTGGATACTATCAATTAGTGCATCATTACATTTAAAGGTTGTTTACCTTTACTGTTCCAGGCTTTCATGTCACTCTACATTATCAAATATAGTACTCAAAATAGCATATATTATTGTCGAAAAGATATATATGCTCCTTAGTTTACTTATGAGGCACATACTTTGCCGCCAATCGTTAAATAAATTAGATCTTATATTGTCAAGATGTATGTTATTAAATCTTAATAAAGTGTTGCATTTGGCCATACGATAAGTCAATCCCATAACATAACCAATATTGTGATAGTAATTATAAACTTTGAAAGATTGATCTCATATAAGTTATAGTATCAACCTTGGTCTATTTCTTGAAAAACCACCATTATTCAAATGAGTTGAATAAATATGGCTATTAATGCTACGATATCCCAAGTGTAACGGAGTATAAGATATTTACCTTTATCACTTTCTTT
Source organism: Logfia minima (assembly GCA_963921325.1). Classification (NCBI taxonomy): domain Eukaryota; kingdom Viridiplantae; phylum Streptophyta; class Magnoliopsida; order Asterales; family Asteraceae; genus Logfia; species Logfia minima. The sequence continues at coordinate 24,732,298 of OY992766.1, forward strand.
TCTTTTGTTTTAGAGGATAGTAAGTAATCTCCACAAATGTTCTTAGTGTAAATACAAATGTACACCAAATGATTATGAACACCTTCCTGATTTGTATTTACTACTTCCTTATCTCCTCTAAGAGGACAATTAAGTTCTTAAAGTAAATCAAGATAATATCCCCATTCATGTATAAGATCGTGATATTAATCATTATATTATTTTGAACAAATTCAATGGGACGAGCAAGAGCTCGTTATTATTCTTCAAACGCAAATAAACACCGATTCAAAACTTTATTCAGCATTGTTTTCACAGTAGTATTCATAGGCAATCTATAATCAGGGAGCATAGGAATAAGTGAACTTCAAACAAAACAGACCATATCTATTACAGAGTATTATCTTCTACTAATAAATGGGCTTAGGCCATATTCTTGTGTCTACGTTTTCGATTTTATAGTGTATAAAATAAAACACATACGTATGAAATGTTTTTAAAACAGACTAGTCAATTACCGTAATTAATATATATGGATAATTAAAGGCTATCTAACACTGTTGAGCCAAAACGTTGAAGTTGATCACAATTTCTTGTAATCCAAAGGTCACAAATACGTACACATATTAGGATTTTACTGTTTCTTGATTAACTTTTAACAAGTTAAAATCATGTAGATTTGACATACGAAACAATTTCATGCAAAATGGTAACGAGTAGAAACTTAAGAGTCCAGTAACTAGAATATATAAAACAAGTCATATAGTTGCGTTATGCTAGTTAAGTTTTTGGCACGTTTGTGTTGGCGAATGAATAAGTAGTATGATATTATTGGTAATTTACTCAACTAATTTCAATCTACGATTATAATAATAGCATATAATAGAAATCCTTAAAAAACTCAGTTTTTAACATCAAGCATATATAGCATGCATGATCACTCCGTAATATGTAATACGGGTTTGAGTTTACCTCTTGGGATCGATAACCATTTTAAAACCTTAACTGTAAACTTTATCAGATAGTAAATCATATTTGTCACCTCCTTTCAACTTTCAAGCTCGTGCTGATAAACCAGTACATTAGCAATATATACGACAAGTGTAAAATATAAGAGTAGAAGAATTTCTTTCATTGAAAGTGATTCCTCAAAGTACAACAAGAGCCACAATATATAAGGCTAGATATAAAGGACACAATAAGTATAACACTAATGATGATCAATGTTTCGGAATATGGATAGCGTATTCATTTCCATTCACAACAAAAAAAACTTCTTGTTTGTGTTCTATTAAAAAAAATACGCATCGAACTTTAACTACTAAGTATGAAATCATTTAATTACACAATTGTTTACACTCACATGCACTAATGTCATTATTCAAGTAACATTTTTGCAAAGCTGTCATATATTAAATATAATAATAATAACTCAACTATTTAATTTCAATATTTTCAGTTAGAGCTGGTACTTTGATAAATTAAAAGATTTAGTCATGGTATTTTACTTATATAAGTATATATAAATATAAATAGTTTGATTGATGATTTAATCATCAAACTTATAACATGTTTTCTACAAATTACTAAGATTTGAATGGAGAGGTCGAAATAAAAAGAAGATATTATCTCATTTCTCTTGAAGATACCCGATTTCTCACGAACAAAGATTCTATTTATTATTTTTATAGATTTAGATGATGTTTTAATGGTTGACAATTGGAATCGGTAGCTAACGATAAAAGTTTATATTCGGGTTAACTGATTGTGTAAAAGCTGTGAAACATACGTATTTTCGCATCAAAATTCTCACTATATATCTCAACAATATCTACAAAATACATCATGTATGGCCCGATCCCAAACCATAGAGACTAAATACAAAACGGTACCTTAGCCCGTAGGCCCGTGTTAAGTTGGATACCTTAAATTAGTCTGGGTGTTCTCCATTCACTTCCCCAAAACATGCTCATAAGCCTCAAAATAACGGTTACTTAAGGACCGGGCTAGCCCTAAACCACATAATGGGCCTGGGCTAAGTCTTTACTTTTATTTCACCTATTATTGGGAATACATTTGTTACTCATTACAAGCAAAACGGGTGTTATGAACTTCAAATTAAAATTCGAAAAAAATGAATAATAATTACTTAATTACACGTGCAGACACCATATGTTCGTACATCATTGTCCTCTCCTTTTCACTCTTCTCTATCTATCTTCCTCGTGCGTAGCGAGGCCGATACTAATATAGTAACAATAAGGTTTCTGAAAACGTAACCTAAAGTTTAGAGTTTATCAAATAATGACTAAAATGGAAAGATCCAGCAAGAAGCGCAAAATGAAAAACAATGAGGGAGGTGGGGTTGAGTTAAAAAAAGGACTATGGACGCCAGAAGAAGATCAAAAACTCTTGTCATATATTCAACAATATGGCCATGGCCGTTGGCGCTCATTATCTGCTAAAGCTGGTAACATTTTAATTCCATTTATACGTATGTGTATTTCTTCTTTTCTCTGATAAACACATGCACATGCACACTTGAATCCCACGTACCACAAGATTATGTCATTTAGTAAGAACTATTTATTTGTTTATCAATGTGTTTTTGTACAAAAGATAACCAGTTAATTGAGGGTGTTTTCTTTTTAACGGGGAAATTTTATTAATACAAGGTGTTAGTTTGAGATTAATTATCCAAACTAGTTATATATATATATATATATATCTGTGTGACATAAGTGGTTTAATTTCTGAGTTGCTTATTACATAATATTGTTTATCTAGTTCAAAGAGTGTAAGCAACCTTAATATTGTGTTCGATTCGTTCATAAAATTTGATAAAATATAGGTCTTAAGAGATGCGGAAAGAGTTGTAGATTGAGGTGGAATAACTATCTTAGGCCAGATATACAGAAGGGTAGTTTTACTTTGGAAGAAAAACGAACCATCATTCAACTCCATGCTCTTCTTGGTAACAGGTACATACTTTCTTTCTTTTTTTCTATTTTTCCTTTTTTCTTGATAAAATGAAAACTTATGTAGAACTCCGGATGTATTTAGTTACAGCAAAACTTCTCCATTCTTCTATTCGTAATTTTGTGGAGATATGAGATTGTTTTCTTGTCTCTGAAATACTGATAATGAATGTTTTGAATATATGTTCAAACCATGTAATTAAAAATGGAGTTTTCTTATCCCTAATAAGAAATCTACGTAGAAAACTATAAATTATAGTTTTGATATTTGTAGTTATAGAAGGAATAATATGAATTTTTGTTTTCTTTGAAAACTTCTCTAGAAATTAAACACAAAGTTGAACACGTATATAGTTTTTCAGTTCTCTTAGAATATTATAAGAAAATCATGATGAGTTTTCTACAACTAAACGGGGCCTTACATACTATGGATTCATATAATTGTATGTTTAGATGGTCAGCTATAGCTGCTCACTTGCCAAGAAGGACAGATAGTATGATCAAGAACCATTGGAATACTCACATCAAAAAGAGGTTAGTTAAAATGGGTATAGATCCAGTGACTCACAAGCCAAAGGTTGACACACACCTTAATGGTTCCACCCTGAGCCACATGACTCAGTGGGAGGCTGCACGGCTCGAAGCAGAAGTTAGACTAGCTCAGCAGCCTAAACATTATCGTTATCATCAACAACCCTATTTTGTCTCACCTACTTCTACTCACGAGATCCCCAAAAGGCCCACTATACCATATTCACAATGCCTTGATGTACTTAACATATGGCAAGGAACAATAAGTTCAAAATACCTTACTAATCGAGGTCTCCAAAACCCCAACTCCACACCCTCTACTCTGATGATCAACTATGATGAAAGTAAGGGTTTATCTGATCAAGAGGTGAATTCAAGACCCCATGATAATAGTGAAATCGTAATACATCCACTTGAGGAATTTGGGTACCCTCATGAACCATTGATCGATGATCCACTAATCAAGCCGTCCGATTTCTTGGGAAGTTGTGTTGATCTTCTAACTAGTTGTACTGAAAATTGCAAACCAAACAACGTACGTTGGATGGAGTAGTCTCACCAATTAATATACTAGTAATGCTACGGTCGGAAGTTGTGTTGTTCTAGTAATGTGTTTAGTTAGCTAGCTAATTAAGGAATTGGAGTAATGCTACGGTGGTTAAAAATGGTTTAACTAATTGTTAGTTCATTTAATCTGTGACAAATTTAGCAATGGTTTTTACACATTTATCATTATTGCGCGCTTAACTAATCTAAAGTTTTCATTTATCGGCTTGCTGATTATTTGTACATCATCTTAAGTTCCATGTTATCACTACAATATATCTATTGTCTTTAAGTAAAATAAAGGGTATAGTAGAGTTCTCTTTTATGTTATGGATTCAATGTCTTGTCATGGCTCAAAAGTTTGCTTAAAAATGTAAATTAAATAAACGATTTTAATTACGTATCGTTTTAATCCTTAGAAATTCTTGACCAAATCGTCGATGCCCGGATTAGCGATGATTAGCTGTCGCAGAAAGGTCGCATCTGATTAGTTTCACTGTTTCAGTGATGACTTATTTTATTTAGCAACGATTTTGTCGGTCTAGGTTGAGACCAGTCAAAAGACCTATTTAGTGACGATAAAATCATCACTAGATCTATTTTCATTTTGTTTTATATTTTCTTTAATAATTAGCTTTAGCAATGATAAGATCGTCTCTCAATCTATTTTCTTGTTGTTTTTATATATTTTTATAAATATCTTTAGCGACAATACAATCATGCTAAATCTATTTTCTTTTTGTTTTTGAAATAGCTTGAGTGACGATAAAGCTAATTGTGAATTTCAGAAGTATTTTGTCGTTTTCTTAAATTTGCCAGATTTTTTTTCCTCTTTTAATTCCTCAGATTTCCTGCTTCTGTATAACAAAATTTCCGCAGTTTATAAGGCTAACCGTAGGGTCCGTTTTTGTAGGAAGAAGTGGAAAAGAAAAACGGAAAGGGAATTGAATGCTAAGGAATTTTAATTAGTGGTTATTATCATGGCATTGATATCGTTTTGTTAAGACTAGGGTATGAATTAATCTTCATGAGACTAGTATATATACAATCAACAAGACGCAAAATACAATACGTAGGAATTGAGCATTGCACCGAAGGAGAAACACAAAATAAATTCTTTGATTTGGAGGTTTATGAAAAGTTAAACAAAACTAAAAAAGTTGGTTTATCAATTCGATCGAGAAGTATGAAGATCAAGCAAATTGCAATGCGGTATGCAACTAAACCTCAAAATTTCATGGTGAAATTTGAATCACTATGATTGAAACAAAAAAACAAAAACAAAGAAATAATAAACACAGTAATAGATAAAAATCTGAATTGTAACATGTTATTATGAACTAGTTCTTCTTTATTATCGTCATTTATGTTCTTCCCGTCATCGATTGATTAGAGGGTGTCAGTTTTTGGGCCTCGGATAGATATGAGAAAATAGTGGAAACTTATCAGGCAAATAAACAGAGAACAATATGGTGAGGAAATTAGATGTTATAGAGTAATAAAAGTCATCCCCCGATTTTGTAAAATAGTATTACTGATTGTGCTTATCATTGCATAAGTTTTAATTCCCTGTCCATTTATAATATAATTTATTTATAATATAATTTAGCTTATGAGATAAGCAACATAATTTAACCCTAAATTTAATGAATCTTAAATTTACAATTGGATTTTGATCCAACTAATCTAATCATCTTAATACTCTCCCGCAATTTGAACGAAAAGTTTTCAAACATACAAATTGGAATAGATGTTAATAGCTTGGATAATCATGTTTTCTGAATGTTGAAAATCACTTCTTCTTCTTTTTTTTTTCTTTTCTCCCTTCTTTGTTGTTTTTTAGGTAAACTTGTATTTGGAGATAGAGTTGTAGACTGTTTGATGACTTCCTCCTTCTTTGTGACGTTTTTCTTTTTGACATCATAGCTTACTTTGCCTTTAGGAATGAGAGAGGGGAAATTTGGTGTTCAACTTTTGTCAATGGTGACGATAATCTCTGATGGCGAAGAAAAGAGTTTTGATGAGGAAGAATTTATGTGTTTTTTGATTACTGGTTGCTCAACATACTTCGAGTGTATTAGGACAGCTAGGGTTTTGAAAAAAAAAAAAAAGAGGGTAACCAACCCTCAGATGGCCCCCATCGACCGATCCATGGCCAACATGAGGGAGGTAAATCGTGTAACCCACGGTTAAAGGCACATGGGGCCGGAGATGAACGCATGATGTCCGCCTTTATACTCCATGTCCCCCACCACTAGGCTACTATTGTGGGGACTATGGTTTTGTGTGATATGTTTTATGAGTTTGATAGAATAAAAAGACTAATTAGACGAAAATAACAAAGCGGAAATAAATAAATTGGGATTCCTCTAAATCACCCACAAGCAGCCAATGACCGGAGGATAACAATTTTCTCTATTGATTTGTATCTAAAGCTCTAATACATTTTATATATAGAAAATCTCGTAGGTTATTAATTATTACTAAATTACTATTATAATGATAACATGAAAATCCTATAGGTCTAATGAACCTTAATCTATCTTTACTAATCTAACATATACTTTAACATAATCACAATCGATACTATCTTCTCAATCTATCTCTACTTCTTTTCATTCTAATCTATCTTCGAATCGTATCTCTCTCTTCCTACTTTAATTAAAAAAACACTTGTTGTCGGACATTTTCATCGTCAATTGGCGTCGCCGTCCTTGTGTCGCTACATTCGAAGCTCATGGCAGCCATCATGCCTTTTACTTCTTTACTTTAAATTTCGCGTTTATTTTTCTTTATTTTATATATTTATGCTCCACTTTGAATATCTATTTTTCTACTGGTCCAACAACGGGGGATTATTAGAATACATGGTAGGTTAGGTTAAGTTAGATTATTATATTAATATGGTCCATTCTAATTGTATAGATAAATTAGAATTCATTAGATTTATAGTATTTTTATGTAATCATTATAAATAGTAATTCAATAACACATAATGATCTACTAAATTTTCAACATTTAACAGAATTTAGTGGGTAACTAAAGTCCATTAAACACTTCTAGGTAATGAGTGATCACATTACCATACCAAATCCTTTTGATCTATATTTTTTCTATTCCTTATGGTCCAATACCTTCAACCAAACACACCATAAGTTTTCACGTATAAAATGTATCATTCCATGCATTTAAGCATGTACAAACAATATCAACCCATTATGCTATGAAGATAAGGCATTTTTAACTCTCAGATACATTGTCACGTATTATAATGTATTTATAGTGTTTGTTGTCACATGCTGCTTCACAAACCGTCATTGATTAGTTACGGACGATGTCATTGCTAAATGATTAAAAACTTGGCTGTTAGCAACGAAAGAGTGTTGGTATTTCAAAACATTATAAAACCTTGGTGAGTTTTTATTCCATGTGTAGTAAGGAGACCAAATTGCAAAGAACTGATGAATTGTATTCTTTTCGTTGTACATTAGACGGAGTACTTCTATTCGGTTATATCAATGTGAACGTTTAAATGCATGTATCCAAGTGATCAACAAGTTGTGTTCGTCATGTCGTTTTACTTAATTTTCTGACTTATGCAGAAATAAAAGACGTACTGATTCTCAGTGAATCATAATAACAAAGAAAGGTCTAGATGCTCACCTTACGATATATGTTACTCATAAGAGACATGCATGATCATATATATAATATATATGTGCGTGTGTGCGCGCGCATCTGTCTTCAGGTTTTTTATCTGTATGTGTTGAAAATGATTGAACTAATCAACGGTTGGTGGGTTGTATACAGGTAAATAAATTATGATCCGTACAAATTATCCTTCAACGGAGTAATAATATTATATGTGATTCCATACAGTCGATGTTGCATGTGGGCTTCGTTTTTAAGAGCGGTGCATCGAATTCTATAAGGTTCAAAGCATTGCTACCGTCATCTTTACACATAAAATCTTGGGCTTAGTGTATGAAAATGTATCAAACTTTGTCAAAGAATCTATTGTGTGTATCGTTCTTTTCGGGATTCTATCAAATGTATTGAACTCGTAAAAAATGCAATTGTATGTATTGGGTGACTTATCAAACCCTTAGCCGGTCATTTTATTTCTGACAATTTTCCAGCTACCTGACATCTTTTCCAGCCTAATGAAATAAATATTCTATTTTTTCCGTTTCTTTACTCTATTATCATCTCATCTCACCCATAACAGCATTATGAAATCTACTTATGTTAGTTTATCTGATTAAAGTTATCAACAAAGTTGCAATCAGTGTGATTATGAGATGATAATTAGTATGTGAATAATAGGTTATTTGTGTGGGTAGAAATTGAGAAGAGCAATAAAATACAATGAAATTTTTCTGTAATGGAAAAAATTAAGGACGTGATAAAATGGATGTGAGATCAGTGGACTCTACTTTTGTAAATATCAGGGGAGTGTCTTGATAAAAATCACTTGCTCCTTTAGCCACAGCTCTTTGAATTAGGGTTCATGTAAAGGATAAATGTTAGGTCAATCATGAACTTTTGAGTTAAATTGAGTTTATACTTAAAGCGGAAGTTTGCTATCTAGTTTTAGCCGGAATTTCACCGGAGAAGATGACTGGAAATGTGTGGTAACCGGCTAAAATAGATTATTACCGGTTATAACCGGTTCAATACATTAATCAGAGGTTTTTTCGAGTTCAATACATTTAATAGAACCCCGAAAAGAATGATACACACAATAGCTTTTTTGACAAAGTTTGATACATTAGACACTAAATCCTAAAATCTTTATAATGTATTGAACTTATAAAATTTTTACTTTAACATATCACCATATTATTTTAAATTATTTATATTACATATAAATATAATCTTTTCATTTCTGTAACTACTTAATTGTTACTTTATGATAACTTAAATTAAGTAACTTGAGACTATGTTTTATGCAATAATATTGTTTTATGAAGTTACAGTGTCACCCATATAATTATTACATAGTATCTCTTCGATAGCTATTAACATATTTAATTATATACGTTATATAAGTATAAATGTCGAGAAGTATTTTTGATTGAAAAGGCTGCTTTTGAAAAGAAGAAAGAATGAAGATGTATATTGGATATGTTTGTTTTGGAATGCAGATTAGTGTATGGAATTAGAATTAAAATTAAAAAATTGATACATTAAGTAGAATGGGTCCCACCCACACCATCTATTTCCCGTTGAGGCAGTGTTAGCATCAATTTTAACGCATAAAGGTTACAGTCGAAATATCCATGCCAGCTCACACAGTTTAAAGCAACGTTCTAAAAACCAGATTTTAAACCGGCCCGGCTTGAATTTCAGGTCCGGTTCGACTGATCGAATTTAACTGAGTTTAACTTCTAGGTTGACTTGGCACCTTTTTACCCGGACTTCTTCTGGGTCGCAGTCTGACCGGTTCGACCGACCGATCCATCCGGTTTTTAAACACCGGTTTAAAGTTGCTTTGAAGGATGCCACATAAAACTATTGTGATGCTCTGATTGCCAATAGGACGACCAAATGGAAGCAGACTAGCAGGTGCTGAATTTTCTAAAAATAGAATTATACCAAGTAACATATGACAATATTCAACACTTAGTTGGTAACCCAACCTTTTTTCAAACTTAAGCCACTAACCTTCAAACATTTAGCAGGCTTTTTTGTATTTTCATTTTTACGCATTGTATTTCGGTATTCAACATTATAACTAAAAAATGAAATGGCATTGGAATGTTTAAATCATAGTATTTAAATACGGTGAACTATATTCTTAAAATTCAGTGAAATATTCAAAATCCCAAACATAGAAATTAACCAACTAAAGAAAAATTAAACACCTATATCAATGGTATATTTTATACAAACCGGATAAAAACACATGTAAGCTAGGTTTTGTTCAAAATTATATAAAAGCCAAATGAACGAGTAAATTTAAGGAAAACTTGAAATTGAAGACCTTAAATCTTAATGGTCAAAATGATTTTGGAAGCTGGACAAATAGCTTTTGTCTGTTTTGGCACGATATTCGTCTCCTCTCGACTTTTTCCGTTGATGGGTGGCACGTTCCTTGGGACTGAACGCTTCAATGTACAATTGTTTAAACTTTGATCAATTTTTTGTCATATATTGTCTTCTTCTAAAACTCCAATTTTGCAAAGAGTACCAAATTCTCATAATGCTCAATATCAACACGAAAATAAAGTTTGTCGCACAAGTGGTCAAATTCGCTGCAAGAGACAGAGAGTTGATTCCGAATAGGCCAATTCCGCAACAAATTAACTTTTCAGGTGGAAAGCTGGATTATACATTAGGGACCAAGAATCGATTCCACAACAAGGGACCTAACTTTTTTATGGTACGATATTGACAGCCCTTGGGGCTTTCAATAAAGAAGCATTTTGATGCATAAAGTTGTTATGTTTTAAAGTTAAATGCCATTCTCATTGATGGTTACTTTACCACTATTAACGCATGAAAAATGATTTTTATTGACAGCTCTAAGGGTGCATTCAATGTACAGTACCATGTGCGCTCTTAAGAAAATGTGTTGTTCTATGTGCATCAATAAGATTGAGATTTTCATGTACATGCTCTACAAATTTGATTTAAAAATCACCTTTTAATCCGTATACACACGATCCATTGGCATCTTTGATACCAATATGAACGCAAATATGAACGGTGTTATGTTTCGAATCACACGCATATCCCTAAACGTAATCAACTCATTGGTTAGCTTTAGAAAATCTTTTATATCAACGACGTACCGTCACATTAAAACGAAAAGAAACGTGCATCTAGCTACGTTTATATTTTTGGAACATATAAAGACCTAACACGTGATGTGTCAATCTAGACTTTCAAATATAGCTTTGTTTAGAAAAAGAAAATTATAAAAACTAAGGGTGTGTTTAGTTATGAAAAAGTTTTCTCATTTTTCTTTTTCTATATTTCTAGGGAATGGAAAGTAATTTACTTCCCTAGAAAAACAATGAAAATATGGAAAACGCGTTTAGATGTGAGGGATGTAGTTTTTCTTTTTCAAAAAGGAGAATTAGAAAATTATAGAGAACCTTGAAAATGAGTTAATTTGTAGTTATGGAAAAGAAAACAAAAATTTTTATTTTCTTATAAAACTTTTTAAAAAATTCGAATTTGAACATGTTTCCTAATTTTTTAGTTTTCCTTAAAAAAAATTCTGGAAAATAGAAGGAGTTTCATGTAACTAAACGCGCCCTAAGTATCTCTAGAAAGTAGAAATAGGTTATTCAAAAGCATATGAAAGCATTACAATTAATATTCAAGAGATCTATACAAGAAAACGGTATCATCACCTCTCCACCGAAACAAATCCTAGTAATTAATAGTCAAAAGCGATATAAGAATCTTGAACTTACGACTTCTAAGTTATCATAGAAAACCAATGTACAAGTATTGAATATCAATTCTTTTCACGTTTTTATTTTTAGAAAAATACTAATTGGATGGAAAGAAAAGCTATTGTCATTTGGAGTAATTAAAGTTGGTCTTGTTAAAATCTTTTGCAGGTAGTTTAATTACAATTCAGTGTCAGTTGCCATTCTTTTTTATTAGCCCCTGAAAGATTTTTAACCCAGGTAGAAAGGCTCATTTGAATTCTTGTGGAGTGTGACCAAAGATATGACTGGGTATGTACTATATATGTAATGTGGTTTATATGCATGTCATAACGTTTGCAGGTCAAAGGCAAAGGGTGGTCTAAGAGTCATTTTCTGTTGCAGGCTTCCCTGTTTATAATAATAGTGGACGTGGTCCAAACAGCAAACTCCATGAAGATAAAAAAACAAAAAAAAATTCCCTGTTATCAAATGAGAAGTTGGATGGGTGGGGTCAAAGAGATATAGTTGTAAATGTGACACTATCATATCATACCTAATGTCATAAGTGTGGCAAGACAAAGATTGATGTTTATTGTATTTGTATCTTATATTTAAAAAGAAAGTAAACAGCCTGGGGTTAGGCCTTTTAGACTTTTTCTAGGTCATGTCCAATTTGTTATTTTCCTGCATTTTTTCAAAGTTCATTTTTTGTTCTTTTATCGTAGATCATAAAATGTATTATTCTAATTCCTCAAATGTTGTAGTAATTTCATCAATCACCTGCATGATACCTCTTAACAAAAGCAAAAGGAAAAAAGAAAATCATTCAAAAGGCTAAAAATCATAACTGAGCAGCTAAGCTAAGCCCCAAATTAACGGCCAACTTAGGACCGGGCCAGGTCTAGACATTGTTTAATCTATTTCTTATATTGGAAATATAACTGTTACTAATAACAAAAAATTGCATATGCTATTATAATTTAAAGTTATGAGTTGTAAATGTCACAACTAACAAATTTCTACAATGCAAAATGAAAATTGCAAAGCAAAATGTAACGGGTCCTCATGGGTCCAGGCTCAAAAAGAAGGAAGTCGTGCGATTAATCTTAACTTTTCATAAGATAACCAAAACATAAATTCCCACAGGCCGAGCCAAGCCCATGTGGGAAAGAACCCTTTCCACAACGCATCTAATTGTTTTTGCAAGTAGTGACGGAGTCAGGATTGTTCAGTCGGGTAGGCAAAACAAAAAACACTTGAAAAAAATACCGACAAAAAAAAACAATAAAAATTTAAAAAGTCGTACAATAAGAGTTTTTCATTTCAACCGCACACGGCGTTTTTTAACACTAAAATCATCTAAAATGCTATCTAAACTAAAGGTTTCTGCAATATCATTTTCAATATAAAGTACTAAATTATCCGAAAGAAATTCATCACCAATTTTATTACGTAATCTGTTCTTCACGATTTTCATGGATGAAAAGGCACGTTCAACACTTGCAGTAGACACCGGAAGTGTCAACACTAGTCGTATCAACCTGTCAACAAGATAATAGTGACTTGCCTTTCGTGTATATGTTAAGCCTTGACATAAATCAGCTATAGATGATGACTTTCCTAACTCTAGATGATCTTTCATATCAAGTTCAAAGTGCTTTAACTGTGTTTGTAAAGTAGTTGTAGCTGTAATATCAAAGTGTAAAATGATCAAAAAGCTCCTAATCTAGTTGGAGTAGCTTTTAAATTAGGAGCTTAATTTTCAAAACAAAAAGCTTTAAACTCCTAAAAGCTCTGTGCCAAACAGACCCTAAGTGTAAAATATGATACATCAGGACACGTGTTAAAACGAGAATATATACTTGTCCTCTTCTCAACCACACCTTTATTTAATTAAGATTTGTAAGTAACAGAAATGATTGAAACTTATTATATATGGTAATCGTTTTGGAACAATAGAATGAAAAGTATAACAAATGCGATTTTATGTTGTATGGCAGTTTGATTGTTATGTTCAGACGTCAAAGGTGTACGAATCTTATTATGAGAAGACATTGAAATCGATTGATGATCTTGTGGCCGTACTAGCATATCAAACTTCAAACTATATAAATATATGTCGAATTGTAATTGTATTGCCTGTATAAGAGTTTAACTTTGTTTTTTTTATGTAAAAGTGCACATATAATGCAGAGAAATTAAGTTTAAATTCATTACATTTAATTTGAGTATTACACACGATATCAATCAAGAAACACAAGGTAAAATTACACACAAATTTAGCTCACACTGAACGATTAGAGTTCAAATCAAAGTATAATGCGTTTAGCATGTCGAGATAATGCAATGGCCCCAAGCAAGATAACGAGTATAAGCACAACGATTGCTCCAAACGATCCAATGAGTGAACCAGATGCACCTTGACAAAAGTCCCCATATTGTTGGCACACTGGCAACCAATTTGTTGAAGTGTTTCCGTTGTGAGCTAAATACACGATTGATGCAGCCGCAGATGCCCCGGCGGTCAGAAGAGCTAGCATGACCTTCAAAACATTATTTTTAATGTTAACGACCGGTTGGTTATAAGAAACACGTAAAAGTTATTGTAATGAGATCTAATGATACGTATGCCTAAAATTAGAGCTAAATATTTGACTAATGTCACGTGTCATTCATCCGATACAGATTGAAAGTGGATCTTCTTCTAAAACTAATTGACGGTAGAGATATGACATTAGATCAATTTTAAATATATTTTTAGGCCTATCTTTCATTTCTCTATTATGACATATAGAAGTTAAAAGGATGGTCAATGTCGTAATACCGTGTCAAGAATAATCAAGAGGATTCTGCTTCCTCTTGCGACGCTCCTCATGATGTGAACAATCGACAAAGGGATGGTGAGAACGAAATATGCGCATACTATCGCGTTAACAACCACAAACAACCTAAAAGAGGATAAAAACACAAAATAAGTACGGTGGTTATATAAAATAAAGACAATATAAACTATAAGAATGCTTTAGACAAGATACAATTGCTAGTTTATATGGTATAGCAAACCTGAAAGACGTGAAATCATCATATTCTGCATTGAAACGCACAAACCTAGTGAAGAACGGTAGAGTTTGTTCATTGGTTCCCATAGCAATTGCAGCACCTAATGTACCTGCGATACCAACAAGTCGTAAAATAAGATCCGTCACTGCAACACCTTTGTTTGCACCAACGGGCACTGAGACCTTGGATGCATCTCCCTCTTCCAATCGTACTGTCTTTGTCATCGTCGATTTTCTACTCTTTGTTATCTTTCAAAAAGCCTATGTAGCTTGTTAATGTTGTAAGAAGGTATGAAAATAGTCTGAGAAAAAATGAAGGTAAATGTGAGATTTTATACAACGTAAACATAGTTGAGTTGGTATGGATTATATATAAAACATGGTGTGTTAGTTGTCTTGGTGTATTTTTGGCTTTGATCAACCTGCTCAACTTTGAATACCAACTTCCTACTCCATCAATTCATCAACTTCTTGAGCTTTTTGGTGGATTTAATTTTCAAGAACTACTATACCTTATAACCTTTTTAGATAATTATTGAATGCAAAAGTAACATATATATAAACCATCACAATACAATTCATTTGTATATAGGAAATGTGTGTTGTATGTGGTTTTAAAATATCGAAATGCTTTCTTAATGATTAGATAATAGAAACTAACACGAATTTGAAAAGAAATCATTATATGAGGTGATTAATACTAATGCTCAAACATCCTCACAATTTTTTCATTCGTTTAGATTTATCGTACAAATTTTATGTGCACAAAAAGTCTTTGATTACAAAACCGATGTAGTGCCATTTTCCGTTCATTTAGGCTTCCAATTTCAAATCACCCAAATTTTATTGATTTTCAATTTTTATTTTGTCTTAATCTGATTCCATTTTAAGTAGAAGTGTGAAATATGGTATCTTCCTAAATCATATAATGAGTGGTTCAAAGGAAATAAATTATAAGATAAATATAAAAATAATAATAATAATAATAATAATAATAATAATAATAATAATAATAATAATAATAATAATAGAATAATAATGCACATCTTGGTATATCAAAAAATAGTGTAACTAGAAACTATACATCAACATACATTACAAATCTCAAAGTAATATAATTGTCATTTTTACCCTTAAAAAATATTTAATATTTTTTACTTTTTCATAAATTTTATATGATTAGATTATCATTCAACTCGAAGTTATACATCAAACATGCGTCTTAGACGTTTATTTCACAAGGTATATATACACTTTACATGTGTACGTTGTTTAATTGCATTTAAAGTAAGTTATACATAATATAAAGTACATAATAATATACCAAAACTTTACTTAATGAAAGAATGATCGTTTCTACATACCCAATAACATCTCTCTCACTTTACCTATAAAATACCAACACATAATCCTAAACTACATAGATAAAAGTATAAAACTTCAAGACTGCTATGTGTCAATTTAAATAACCACATGAGACTGATTAAATATTATCGGTCATTATTATTCAAACATTTTATGGACACATAGCCCACTTCCATCATGGGCTAAAAAAATGTTTCTTGATTTTCTAGACTGACAACAATATATACTGTATTTAATTATTAACTTATTTTTTCTATTTTTTTAGTTTTTACTTCTTGGGAATAAAACTCTTCAATCTTCATAAATCATAACACCCCTGTCTTGAAATCTTGATCTCCCTACAAAACAAGAAGAAGAGAAAAAATCTTGATTTCCCTTCCTTCAGTTTATCCTAGTCGGGTAAGTAAAAAAAAAAAAAAGTCAAACCATTAAATTTATTTTCTTGTTATTTGAATCTACTAAAGTTATTTTCTAGATTTCTGTAATTGATTGTAGTATTTATTACTTAACTCTGTACCTACGAAGTTGAATTATTGAATCAGTTATATATAGTGTTTTTGTAAGCATATGCGTAGCTCTGTTTATGTATGCCCTTGTTAAATGCTTGCAACCAATGATGTGGGAACTTCATATTTTGAATTACTGTCAACTTAAATTCACTTAAAGCTTTGAACTTTGAGATTTCAGTATGATTCTTTTTTGTGGGTGTAAGAATTTATGAAAACTATATCTGGATCTTACAGTTTTTTAGGATATTGATGTGTTTTTTAGGTTATGGAAGCTCAGCGTGTTTAAATTTCTTTGAAGTTATTCTAGATGCAGCCTATTGATTAATTCACTATGTAGTCAAATTATGTGCTCTGTGCTTTTATTCGTGCACTTCAATTCGGATTTGAATGTTGTTTTCTTGTTTTTGTTCTAAGAAAAGATCATCAGCATGTCTAAAAAGGCTAAAGATTGGCATTAGGGATCTGGGATCATGGTAAGACTAACTAGATTCTAGTGAGTGAGTGAGTGAGTGAGTGAGTGAGTGAGTGAGTGAGTGAGTGAGTGAAGGAATCTGAAACAGATCTTCATTTTCATACAATGTTTTATCGATCCGCGTTTTCATACGTTGTGTTTTGGAATAGACGATTTGAGCATATTTCATATTTTTCTTTAAGTAATTGACACTGAATGATTGTGTTCTTTATAGGTCTTGGGCTAACTAATAAGCAGAAAATGTCTGAAGCAAACAACGGCAACGCAATGCCCTCAAAGGAGCAGGAGGTATATACTTGAATTTTTTAGATTTTAGAACCTAATTCACATATCCTAACTGGTTTTCAGATTGAAGCCTTCAGCATCTACGTAAACCAAACAACACCTAAACATTTTTAGGATGTAACCTTACGGGGGTTACAGTAAAACTATAATAATTACCATTCGGAAGTTGATGTGTGCTTGATCAATAAAGGAAGTATCATATGCTGATCATAAATGTAAAACCTTCTGTATATAGCAAGATCCTAAGAGACAATGATGTTATTCTTGCGTAATGTGCTGTGCAGGAAGCTGTAATCAAGAAAAAGTATGGAGGTTTGTTACCAAAGAAGAACCCTTTGATCTCAAAGGTAAAAACTGCATTTTTCTTTTGTTCATATTGGGAAGAAAAAGGAATGTAAAGTTTTCAGTCTTGATAATTTCTTGGTCAATCTTGCACAGGACCATGACCGGGCTTTTTTCGATTCTGCTGATTGGGCATTGGGAAAGGTAATTAACCGAGTTTGTTCACTGAAAATCTGTAGACTTTAGAGGCGAGTAGTCTTAGTATACATAAAGTTAGATTTTTAATGTGATGATGTATTGATGTTATGTGCTGAAGGATTTGGATTGTAGTTAGACTGAAACCAAATTGATCTTGCATTAACAGCAGTACAGCACTGCTAATCATTCAGAATATCATGAAGCATTGAACAGCAGAGGTTAAGTTAGGGATTTTAACCATGTTTATCCTTTGTGCAAACAGCAGGGATCACAGAAAAGCAAAGGACCATTAGAAGCGCTCCGACCCAAATTGCAGGTAAATAATGCGTTATCTAAATTGTCATCGACCTGAAATCACTTAACTCAGTGATCAAAATATTCTATTTTTTACCTTTCAGCCAACCCAACAGCAATCTCGTTCAAGGCGGTCTGCTTATGCCCCTGCAGGCGAAGAAGGTACTTCTCAACCTCTTAACTTTTGATATTTCTTTCAACATCTGCGTTCGACGTTTCAAGAAAGCTTTATGAACTTTTTGGTATTTATTTTCTTTCTCCAGTGGATGGTGGTAACGTGGACATGGATAACGATGAAAAACATCAAGACTAACCTATCTAAGCAGCTCATGCTGTCAAGTATCAATGAGTTGTTGCATAACATTACTTCATATGTACTTTTGGAACTTTAGTTCTGGTCGATTGTGTCATAAACTGTATTGCTGTATCGTGAAGAGTTTACTGTCAGCAATTAATAAACCGCTTATAATTCATGTTTAGTTTTACCAAGAACAACCTGGATGTAACTTTCGTTTCATTACTTTCCATTTAATATTCAATAATCACCTTAAAGAAATAGTCCACTTCAATCTGAAGAGAAATTAAAAGAATTCCTATTTTACAAGCGTCATCTAAGTCACATTTTTCTCAGGAAAACACATAAATTCTAAGCGATTACTGCTTCATCCGCCCAGTGTACACACCATATGCTCCATAACCACTTCCAGCAACCTGTAAGCAGATAATTAGTGAATTATGATTAAAACTGAAATAGCAAATAAGAATGTGTATGAATTCATCACATTGTTACCTGGACCTGGGATCCACCATAACTACCATAACTGTCAGTTGGAGGCAGTGTCATCACAGCTCCATCCATCTCGAATATATTTGCTCTTAAACGCGTGGTAACTTGTAACAGAGCACTGCTCACAACATTTATGTCTCCAGTAATCTGACAAACATTACACACAAGATATTTACATTGACTACATATACATACACATACACACATACATATATACATATATATTATATATATGTTGGTGACCATCCTATTATCACAGGTCATAGTAGTTATAGATTATATCACTATCATAGGCTTATATGTAGGGACTAAAAACTTTCCAAGTTTGGTTCACTTTTCTAGTTTAATATTATGGGGCTGATACTGCTAACTTTGTTGGGCAGTAAGCCAGCAACTACATATGTTCTCTATTTTAAAAGTACAAATTTATGCATGTATATATAGAGAGAAAGACTTGGGTTCAAGTGGGATCAGGATCTTATAGTGGGATTAAACTTCAAAATATGTTTTAGAGATTCAAAAAAATTATTTTTTTGCAATATCTACATTATACCAAAATTACTGTGAATGTTTGTTTAGAAAGGTGTGAAGGTTTATAGTTTTATACCTTATGTGAGATAAAAAAAAGAACTCCACAAAACATATATATGACCTTCGTGCTGGAGTTTTCATGGTAATTTTCAAACAAAACAAATGTTCACATCATTTTCAAATTGCAAAATAAAAGTAAAAATGATAAACGTGTAAAATGTCATGTGAAGTTTAGTTCCCACCAATCCCACTTTAAGGACCATGATCGCATCTGAACCGAACCCTAGAGAGAAATTATGTAAATACACAAAAATTATTCAATATCAACAATATATATACCTGAACCATCTCTTCATCTTCGGATGCAACTTTAGGGAGATTTTCTTCTCGTAAAATACGAATGCTTGCTCGTGTTAAACTTCTCATTTCAGCAATAATCGCACCACCTTTACCAATTAAACCTCCAACTCGCGACCTTGGTATTAACAAACGAGTAGTGTATACAGTATCACCAGAATCTCTTTCTGATTTTTCACTGCAACGTGGTAGCAACCGCAATACTGCATCAATCGTTGGTGATGGTTCTTCAAAACTTTCCTTTGCAGATACAATAATTAGACAATCATCACCCTCTGCAGCGGAACTATCAACTTTAATGGCCGCACCAGATTCTTGCCTAATTTGCTTAATAATTACCCCGCTTTTACCGATTACGCTTCCGATATTCTCAGTTGGACAAACTAAACGAAGCGAGAAGTCCTTTGAATTTGCTGACCAATCTCCATACGGAGCCATCATAGAAGACGCACCCATGTAGCTAACAATAGGTTTATGGAGATTGGCAGATGACGACAAAAGTAGGTGCTGCGTTCGTGACGGGTTATCATGAAGACGACACGCCACTTGAAATAAAGCTTTCCTAACCGCTACAGCATCACCGTTTATCTACAAAATCATAGGACATCCAATTTTTCATAAATTACCGGGACATATATGAATCATAACCAATAATGCAATAAGTATATGATTATTTCACTCAAGTCTCATTATATAAGCAGCACAAAAGGAACCTATAGTGTCTATCGATTTGGGTAAACAGTTCTTCAGATTTCTGAATTCATGTTACATGTACATTGCACAAAATGAATCTTTAGTGTGATGTGGGTAAACAGTTCTCTCAGATTTCTAAATTCATGTTACATGTACATTGCACAAAATGAATATTTAGTGTCTATCGAGTCGGATAACCAGTTCTTCAGATTTGAGATTTCTCGATTCATGATATATACATCCTGATACCTAGAACTACTTTTATTATTAATAACAAGATATTAAAATGTAGTGTTTGATAAAAAGAATTCACTTAATTTTGATTTTAATTTTCTATCTAATATTTATGGGTGAATGCTTAATTTGCATTAGCTTGTACAGTAATTTTCAAGAAATTTTTTATCATGAAATATGTATTTAAAGAGAGGTGCAGTAGTAATTACAAATCTTCAAACTTAAATGGTTATGTAGTTAAATCGAATGCTTTATGATATAGTATAAATATAGATATGTACTGATACTACCTGAAGAAGCTCATCAGAACTCAATGCACAAAGAGGCAAATGTTCGCTGGTCAAAATGCGAATTTGAGCGTGTGTCTCATTACGAATATTTTGAACAACTTGTCCACCTTTTCCAATCACACATCCAATCTGATCAGCAGCCACGACCAGTCTCACTGTAACTTGCTGAATTTCATCAAATTGATCATCAGCAGGCGGATCTTCAGCAATAATCCTATCATGAACCTTAAAAAGCGCATCTTGTGCAGGTGAAACAACATCATCACTATCTCCAAAACTATTAGTTTCTTCACTACCACTATAGATTACAACTACACGCTCATCACATCCAGGTACAAGTTCGTTAATTCTAATCTTCGCATTAGTATCGGCTCTCAGTTGTTTCACGATATCTCCACCTCGTCCAATAATACTACCAATCTTTCTAACGGGACAGAGGTATCGGTATACCGTATCTTCCGGTCCAATAGCATGTGATTCTCGTTCATCTTCGGGATTCCGTCTTTTACCTCCACCATTTCCAGGATGATTATCAGATTGATAATGTGATCTTTTCCCATAGTCATTTTTCTGGCCAGCCATTAGCTGACGTTGCTAGAGAACAGGAAAAATTAAAATTAAAATAAAGTAGAAAACTATAGCAATCACTATTCGAAATAATCAGAGATAAGTCTAACTAAATGTATCTAACTTTACTTGAATATGTATCCTATGAATCTTACTATCAATCTTGATGATGTCTGTATCAAACTTCCAATTTTGCTATTGATACTGATTTCTTAATCAGGTAAACGATAAAAATAAAAAATTGATGTGGCAGCCACGTCATCAAAACTGATACCACGTCACCCGTTTACAAATCATAAAAAAGTTGAATGCACAATAACAATAATTAGAAGTTTGATACATACAATAATAATAATTAAATGTTTGATACATACAATACCAGTCATCAAAAGCTTATACATATGATGAAAATAATTAAAATTTGATGTATTCAATTAACACATATTAGTGTAAGATAGCTACAATATAATCTCGAATTAAGTTATATACATTTAGAAACACTTCACCAAATTATTATTATAGGCGTTATCTATATCTATACTAATATATAATACATTTCAATGTTTTTCCTTTAAGATAGATTTTACTATTTTACCCCTATAATTACTAAGAGCTTTTTTGAAAATCTATGGAAATGACTAACATACCCCTACATTTATCAAATTATAATTAATACAAACATTATTAAACCATAAACTAATTAATATATGACATTTAATTATCATTAATACAAGTATTATTAAACCATAAACTAATTAACATATGAAATTTAATTTTAACTTAAACTTCTCTATATCTATACTATTATATAATGCATTTGAGATATACTTTTTTAAGATAGAAATGACTACAGATGAGAAATCCGGAAAAGACATAACTTTTGAACTGTTAGTAATTACGGGATGAGATGAAAGTGTTTAATCAAGGTTGGAACGACTAATTCAAATTTTTGATCAAGTTTTAGGATTACAATGTAACATACATAATGCTTAATATCATAGTACAAAAAAAACAAACCAAAACTAAAATTAATGAAAGTTAAACCTCAGGACTCAACAAACGACTCCACAACTCGCAATATGTCTAGAACTTGAAACCCGGCACTCACAAATCGACAATCAAGTTTGCAATGATATATGATGATATATTTAATTTTGGGTTATTTTGTTACAACTTTTTTTGAAAAATTGTACAAAAATAATTTTCCAATTTACAAAACAGTATACTTCGTGTATTGTCGTATAGTTTTGAATTTCTATAATGTTTCAGAAAACATAATACTATATATCAAAGGAATGTGAAACTAATAAATTTTTCCCACTTAGTATAACAAAATACATAAAGCTAAAATTTGACCTTAAAAATTCAAACATAATATAATACTAGTAATAATATTAATATGTAATACTCATTTAATAGCAAATAAAACGTTATCTGTATGATTGCAAGCAGAAATACAATAGCAGCATGATGATTATAGATACACAATATTAGCTCATAATAAATCATTAAAGCTAGATATTGATACAAAATAGTAAGGAATAGCGAGTGGCGAACGTATCGATCTATTTAGGTTCGTGATAATGATATAATTAATCAGATTTGAATCATAAATTGCAGTCATAGAGTATAAAATCTGGGGGGAAATGCAAAGGAATCTTACTTTTGGGGATAGAGAGGTGAATCCAGCAAAAATGGGTTGGAAAAACTTGGATAAAATTAAGTTGAGGAAGTAGACTAGGGTTTTAACTCCATGAAAGGGCACCGTCTGCCCAAATATTTGTTACGTCACTTGCCTTGTTACACCTGGCCCGATATCATTAAAGTATTCCCAAACCATATAAATTTTTTTTTTATCTTATTTAGAGCTGTAATCGCTCTAGGTCGACGACTCAATTTAAATGGAACAAATTCGAGTTTGACTCGATAATTCAACAAGGTTTTACGGTTCGAGCTCGACTCAACTGTAATCATAAATGAACGATTAAAAGATTAGTTTTATTTTTAATAATAAGTATTAATAAGTGCCACGAGTCCAAAATGAAAAATATAAGGAAAAAACATACTAAATAACGCAACGAGCATTCTAGAAAATTACTTTCATCACTGATATTGATTTGTACAAGTAATCAGTGCGAGTATGTATATTAATTTAAGACGGGTTGGGTCAATGGTTCAAGAATATTAGGATCGGTTATCACAACAAGAAAATGATACAATAATAACACAAACTAATAATCAGAAGAAAACAAATACCATGCATACAAGTTGAACGTGAAAAACCTCTAAAAGTAAAAATCACAAACTCATAGACCGCTTAAATAAATTATATTATATGAAAGATACTATAAATTAGAAACATTCAACTTTCGACACTCCTGATTAGTTTAAATTCCTCACCAGTGTCACGTTAGACCCGAGAGAAGCTAAGACATATTCACTATTTTTTAATTTTAGTATGATGTATGTAATATTTTTTCTAATAAAATATTGTTAGCTCACCCTAAATTTTAAACTTTACAAAATTAACGACTCACTCTAAATTTCAAAATAAAAAGAAATATTACTCATTTAATTCGACCCATATAAAGTAAGTGTTACTACAGTACAGTAACAATTCATAATTCATGATATATTTAAGTTATTTTTATTTTAAATACAAGCTATCATATTAACTTATTTATTTCTATCAATCTATGTTATATAATAAAACAAAACTCTAAACTCTTAGATTAGATATAATCCTCGATGATCTAACCACTAATTATTAATTATAAAATTCATTTCATGGCATAATATGTCAAATAAATTAAAAAGACAACAGACAATACCCCTTGATCCTTCATTATTGTTGGTAACTTCCATAATTGCCCCCCTTTAATTCGAATAAAAAAATAAAGGGTTTAACATGATTACAAGTCCATGTAGTTTCATTGGCAACAAAAATATCAAAAACATTACAAATTTACACCATAAAATTTTTCAAAATGAGTTAGTTACACTAAATTAAGAAAAACTATATCCTTTTATTGTCAAATTTCACCCAAAAATTGGAGTATTCACGAAAATTTGAGGGAACCATTTTCTTCGAAAAAAGTCAACATGTATTCGAAATTAAATTTATAGGGAAGAAATGTAGGGAATGAGCTATAATTACATGTAGCTAATATATTTCCAAAAATAAAATACAGAAAAGATATCCAAAACTATATAGAAATCACTTTCCTGCCTTTAATTTTTATTTCTTTAAATTTAATTGAATTTGTTTCGATTAGAGGAAAATGGTTAATTTGGTAACATAAGAATAATGTATCCTTCACTCTTTGCAGGTTTTATCTTCAATTTCTTTAGATTTTACGATTGATTTAGGTAGATGGTTATAATGATTTTTAAGTTTAATATGATTTATAGTGTAGGGTTTATTGATTTCTTCTACTTATATTGTAAGGTTTATTGATTTCTTTAGCAAGTACTTGAATATGGTAGAAGTCTATCTTTAAGTCTTTTGGTAGGTTTTAAACTCTGATTTAACAATTATCCACTCTGACCCAGCGACCTCTTCTTTTTACTTAACGAGTGAATCCTCGATTTTTGCTCATCTTTTTGATAAAGCTTCCTTATCCTTCTAATCTTCTTCATCATCAAAATGCAAACAATATTGTCAAAAAGTAATCTTAGACACACTCTTAATGAAAAAATAATACCTTGGTAGTTATTAGACTTTCAATATATTTAACTATTACGAAGTCATTTGAGTCTTATTATTAGATCGATTGAAAGCAACTTTCAAGTTATGGTCGACTAATAAAATACTTTCTTATAACTTAAAGATATGTACATTGCAAATGAGGAAAACATAGTGATAATTCAAACTAAGAATTTAACTTATTGATGAGTAGTAAATTGTATATGTTTTTAGTAATGAAAATTAACTGTTTTTATTAATTATTAATATTTCATTATTAGTTATGTATTAAATTAATTTATTTTTGAAAATAGTATTTCAGAACTTCATTTAAAAGAGTATATACCAGGGTTTTATTTATTTTTGAACTACATATTCTTTCTAATAAATCACATAAAATTATTTTTTTAAACTTTTTTTTCAATTATTTACGTTTTTCAAACGTAATAACTAATTAATCTTTCAAAAACACGATTTCAAATAACACATTAATGATCAAACACGTATTTAAAAATAAATATTTAGTATGCATGAACATATTTCAGAAATATACCGTAAATCATATCACATGTTTGATAAATATCTCTAAGGTATAATGTATACTAGTAGTATACCCGCGCGTTGTGGTGAAAAATTACTAATAAGAAATATTTGTAGTGTGCAGTGGTGGCCATCGTGAATTAAGAATAATATTAATTTAGTTTGATATGAATTAGGAAGCTTTATACGTTGTTTATGTTTGGATAAAAGAAATCCGCAATCACATACTAATATACTTTGTACATCGTATAAAACTTTTTGATACACCACATTTGAGTTATAAACTCGGGTTATTTGAACTTTTTGAAAGGCTCTACCAACTCATTTGTAATATAGCTTGATATCCCTCGAAAAAATGTCATGTAATGCGAAAATACTGATTTTAGAAGATATATACTAATGTTTAGAATCGTGTTATGATAAAAATAAAAAATAAAAACTGAAATTGTTGAATATATAAATTTACAATATAACCACATACTTAAACATGTAAATAAGGGTAAGAAATTTATGATTCCAAAAAAGCACGTTTGAGAGTTAATTTTCTTAATTTTTAAGACCTTTAAAATGTGCAAAATTGAAGGAAACTTAATATTGATGGCTTTAGAGGCGTAATTTGACACCCGAAAGACGATTTGCCAAAATGTTCATTTCGTTATGACCTTTTTGTCTATATTTGGAAAGTTCTGTAACCCTTAACGACTCAAAAGTTATGTTATATATTTTAATTAGTTTTATGGTTTAAAGATGATAGTATTAATGAGAAATTGACATGTGTAGGTGTATGTTAATAATTTATTTGGTTTAAAAAAAAAATCTTAATAAATTTCGGGACAAAATAGTATAGTACTTGCTATATTGAAAAAAGAGAGTCAAATGCTTAATATATTAGTATATATAGAAGAATACTCGCGCAATGCAGCGGGAAAAGTTTATTCGTTGCACATTAATTCGATATGTACTATTATGTTTTCTGAATATATTTTAAAAATCAAAAACTACATTACAATACATGAAGAATACTGTTTTGTAAGTGGGAAAATAAACAAATTTTCAAAAAAAGAATTGTAATAAAATAACCAAAAGTTAAATATATCATAATATGTCATTGCAAACTCGATGGTTGGATTGTGAGTTAGAGTGCCATGTTTCGAGTTCTTAATGGACATGTTGAAAGTTGTGAAGTCGTTTGTCGAGTCTAGAGGTTTAAGTTTCATTAATTTTCTAACTTTTTATTTTTTATTTTTTATATATCTTGATATTAAACATTATTTATATTGAATGGTAATTCTAAAAAACGTCTCAAATGCTTCATATAATAGAATAGTATAATATAGACATAGAGAAGTTTAAGTTAAAATTAAATGTCATATGTTAATTAGTTTATGATTTAATAATGTTTGTATTAATGAGAATTTAATAATTAATAGTTAGGAGTAAGCTAATTAAATTTTATTAAAATTAATTAATTTATGATTTATTAATGTTTATATTAATAAGAATTTAATAATCAATAATTAAGGGTATGTTAGTTATTTTTATGAATTTTTTAAAATTTTTTTAGTAATTGTATGTACAAAATAATAAAATTATCTTAAAAAAAATACATTGAAACATATTATATATTAGTATACACTAGTAGACTGCCCGTACATTAAAGCTGATAAATATATTTTTTCGTTTTCAAATATGCAATGGATATTACTCGCAATTATATGGGATTACACATATAATTTTTAGTAATTGAGTCATTCATATATAGATACATAAAATTTTATTTCAAAAAGTGAAAGAAAAAAATTCATCGAAAGTATATTATGTGAGATGTCTAATCGAAGAGAAAAAAATTCTGAATTTTATGATTTAATTTTTGTAATTTTTCGACTAACCGTTTTTAAGATATTTAATTTTTAAAGAAGATAAAGAGAAAATGTGTAAATGATATAAAATTTAAAGATTAAAATATAAATATTTGAATTAGTTTTATGATAATTTATTTGTAATAATTTTTTAAATTAAAGATAGTAATGTATAATAGAAACTATAGATTAATGTATTCGTACATCAAATTCCAAGATATTTAATGGAAAGGAAACTGGATTCGGAAAAGAAAAAGGAAAAGGTAGATATACGGTAGAAAGGAAAAAGCGGGGAAATTGAAACAGTGTCGCTGCTTTCTCCTTTAAATTAGGGTTTTGTTTTCCGCGTCAACAAACCATTTCAATTATATTTATCTTCCATTCAATTCCAATTCATCATCATCGTCACTGTAAGTACACTCACTTCATATTTATTTTTACTTCAATTTTCATTAAATCTCTATGCACGTGTGTAATTTGTATGCAGTACTGTACTGTTTCCCCCCTTTGTTAATATGTTCTTTGTTTGCTCTAATTTTTAAACCTTGGTATGAGACCAGTTAAATGTATTTAGTTGCAAAATATTGTGTTATTTTGATATTTAAGGTAGTAGATTGAAGTATGAACAAAATAAGCTTAAATTTTTTATCTTTAAATTGAAATGAAATTAACTTATGAGTATAAAGATTGATGGTCTATATGGTTTTATATTTTGTTTTCTATTTTTTATTTTTGTCTGAATAGTAGCTTTTGAGTGCAGTGCATGCCATTTCTTTGGTTGGAAAATAAGTTGCTCTGTCATGATAAAAGTTTTGCTTAGACTTTGGGTCAAGTTTTATTTAAAGTATTAAAATTCCTGTGTAGCTCAATATCTTGTTTAAACTTCAATTCTGTGATTTCAAACTGTAGCATTAGCTCTTATATCAAAATTAGTCCAGATATGTTGATGTCAGGCCCGTGAAATAGAACATATTTTTGCATTGGCTGTTTGTTGTATTTGCTACATTATGATATTGTACCTTGCATAATGTCAAAGTAGGATATCTAAAGTTTTGCACGGCTCTTTGATGACGCCCGGCTAGTAAAATCGAGTTTGGTGAGTTAGTTCGAGGTTTCAATAAAGCACGCGGTACGGCGGTAGGATAGTCTGTTAGTATCATAAAATATAGCTAAAACGGGGTCCCTTTGTTGCGTGGCTGCTAGGCCACATGAGTCTAATGCGGCTAGCCGTGACTGGTCCATGGGTCCACATGAGCCTTATTGGAGAACCAACACAAGCTTTTCACCTCCACCACCGAGGTGGGATATGCGGTACAACTCTGAAAGTCAATCGTTTGGTTCTCAAGAGGGTAGCCAGTTGTATGGATCGTCAACATCCTCAAACAGTAGAGGAAATTATCTACCCAATCATCGACATTCTGCTTCTGATGGAGTTGGGACTTTTATTAGTAGTCCGTCTGACTTTTCTCCAGTTAAGCAGTGGACCCCTTCAACAATACAAGAAATTAGCATTGATGAATTTGAAAACTCTTCAAGGAGAGGTATACATTTTTCTTCATCTGTTAGATTCATAATAGATCAAGGTTTCTAATAAGTTTGCTATATTTATGTAATCATGGAATATCATTTCTAGTCTTGCCACTTGTTGCTTGTAGTACCTAAGTTAAGATGATGATCATACCTGTTTGTGTGCATAGTTGATTCTTGCTCATTGATAGTTCCATAGATATAGAGCATATGATGGACTTTTTCCTGTCCTCTTTGGATGTATCTAGCTATTCAGTCCTATGGTGCATTGACTATATATTTAGATCTTTTCGTGAATTACTAGTTGGTATTGGGAGTAACCTAGGTAACTTAATAGTTGAATTATTATGGTGTCATCGTACCAGGTTGTGCACATCATGTTATATACTTGTTTGTCCGAAATCTTTAATAGATGTTTTTTGTCGTAAGTAATTGTGTACTTGTTTGTCTCAAATAAATTAACATGTTCTACCATCTGATGGAATGAGGAGTGTAAGTTTGTTCCTCTTTTCTACCATATTTCTGTTTATTTAGAGGTCACAATTTTCACTAATTTACTTATGGATGGGATGGTTTGGTTGATTGTTATATCTAACTGGTTAAATAGGTAATATAGTTTTTATTTACATTTTAATGAAATAGCTTCCTAGGAATTGTGTTGAAAGTATCCCAAAGTGTTCTGTCTACGCATTTGACACATACCGAAACCATCCTGTGTTTTTTGACCCATTGCGCAACCCGCCTGACCCACCTCTTATTGCCACCTGCTATATGTGGAGTTCTAGAGTTTATGCCACTTTCCACACATGGTTTGATATACTTCGTTTTCCTATTGGCCTCAATTATTTGCATGACATGTATAACTTCGTTCATGCATATCTTTGTGCACTAAATTATTTCAGCAACATCTTATTTCCTATATCTTTGTGCGCTAAATTATTTCAGCAACATCTTATTTTCATACTACGGAATAGTAAACAACACTGAAAATCTGAAATGATGATAAAAATACTCAAAAAAGTCCATTGTTTGTATGTTATTTTATTCTTACATGAAGTGGTTGCTGGCTTGCAAGGGACAATTATTCTCGATTAAATGCAATTTTATCACAACTTGGTTTGGTTTCGAAGTTATAATCGCTTGTTAGATTTATTAAAGATCCGAATCTTTTTCATATATTGTCATATCGCTTATGCTAATACGTGCTAATTTACCATTTATGTTTGCAGTTTTGGGGCCTTTATCCTTTTCACCGACTATTGAGGTTCCTTGTTATTATCTTCAAATAATATTTTCATTCACATTCTATGGTTTTTGCTCTAATGAGAGTCAGTTTTCACTTTTCAGAGAGATTCAATTTCATCACGCTCAGACAGTAGTGATTATGAAGCAATGGTCAAATCACAATCCTCACACCGTAACTTCACAAGCCGTCATTGCTTCATGTCCAAACCAGTCCACCCTTTGACTTTTCCACCCGAGCAAGATAGGCCGGTCTTTACAGATTTCAACGAGCCTCAAAGAGACAGACAACGCTTTAGCACTGCTAGTTGTGATCTTGATTCTACCAATGTTTCTGAACCAATTGAACCCGGTTCACTTAGCCGACCATCCGTTACCCAATCGTCTGTTTACAAATGTGGTTTATGTGAGCGATTTCTCTCCCAGAGATCACCTTGGAGTTCTCGCCAGATTGTTAGAAACGGTGGCATGCCGGTCACTGGAGTTCTTTCATGCCGCCATGTCTTCCATGCCGAGTGCTTAGACCAAACAACACCAAAAGTGCGAAAAGGGGATCCTCCGTGTCCCGTATGCGCTAAATCTGATGAAGAAACGTCTCCTGATCACCGAGTTTTTTCGAAATTGAGAAACGGGTTTCCTAGACTTAAACCTTTTCGTGAAGATGGACCTTCTAGACCGTGGGGGTGCGCTCAGGCAGGAAATTGTGTGGAAGGGGCTCTAAGTGCACCGTCAAGAAATGCCATGTTGTTAGTTAACCGGAACCGGGTTAAAAAGAGTCTTTCCTTGAAGAGTAACTCAAGTAAGAAAAGTGTGTCGTATTCTTCGGGTGAAACAGGTGCAGTTGGTTCCTCAAAGACAGCTTCAGGTTCAAATAAGAAGTCGTAAAAGTGGTAAGTTGTGTCTTGCGTGTACATACCTGCAAATGTGGAAAGTGGTTGTTTTGGAGTATGGAAAATGTGGTTAAAGCTTGTTAACAGCAGTAGAAAGATTTTTGTAGGATGTATATCATCCAAAATGGTATGTAAAAGATCAGTCTAATTTCTGACATGTGAAGGTAAACTGTTGTTTGGATCTATATTCAACTTCTTGGTTTGTTTTGGTTGTGTTTTATTGTCGTATACCTTGGTAGTTATATGACTTGTGATCTTAATGAAATCAGTTGGGTGATGGTGGGCTTAGGTTTGCATACAGGCTCAAGCTTGACCCAAGAAGCACCAGTCTGTTGAAAGAGTAAACTGATAAAACCCATGTTCAATTCCAGAGTTTCAGAATGTTTTGATTTGAACAAGCCAGCTCGAGTTTAAGCTCAATTGTTTCTGTAAGTGTTGGACTCTTATAGCCCTAATTATCATCTGCATTTATAAACTACTCGCGTTCCAAAATAATTATCTACTAAACACAAAGATATCCAGTTTTATAAATGTGTTAACTATTTCATTTTATAGTAGTGAAAAATCTTTTTTACCTTTACTTCGGCAGGTACATTTTTTTGTTTTTAAATGTGCAATTAAGGGTAAAATGAGTTTAGAGTGGTCTCTTTTTGTAAGGACCAGTAGCCACTAGATTTATGGTTGAGCAGAAAAATCAAACATAATCGTAGTCGAAGTAATTGAATTGAAAATTTTGAACCAAAAGCGAAATTTACGGTTTGACTTTTGATAATGAAATAACCAAAATGTTTCGTTTCGATTCAGGTTTTATCTAAAAATCAAACTGTCAATAATCGAACTGACATTTCATTACCAATTAATTAGATATTTATACCTTATTAGTATTTACTATATAATTCGTAGATTATATTAAATTCTTTAAGGAAAATTAAAAAATTTGCCCCAACATTTAAAGGTATAAAAAAATTTGAATTTAAATCCAAAACGTACGATGAGATTTGGAGTTTTTGTTCATTTGGGGTGACAAAGTAAAGGACTCCTAATGACATTTGGTTCGACCGGAAAACCGGCGAGGTTTGATCGAGTTTGACTTCGAGGTTAACCCACTAGTAATCCGACCGGTTCGACTCGGGTTTGAAAACACTGGTAAAAAGAGCAAACTTATAGATAAAGGCAATAAAAGGAAAGTCAAAGGCATATTATTCAGTGACCCGACAGAAGAAGATAATGATAACAACCTTCAATATGACAAAAAATTTAGTAGCCTCAATCGGAATAATGTTACATCAAAGATACACCAAATAAGAACAAAACTTGGGTCAACTTCATCAAAAACACATGAATGACGACTAATCAGCATCCATGAAGTGATCTAATAGTATTGCAAAATAAGCACTTCTAATGCATCAACCGGTTAATGTAGTCAATCGTAGATAGCAGCGGAGTTCAAATGTGTTTTCAATGTAAAGACCAGAAGGCAGACAATGATTTTCAGTCTAATTCAATAGTCTAGGCTTATTTAATAGCAATTATGTTTCGAATACTTAGCAGCTTCATGCTATGTATTTTCTCCATATTTGATATTTTAATAAATTCTTTTTTGCCAAAAAAGTGCTTGAATGATTCAAGAGCCAACCATATGAATTTGAATCTGAATAATGACAATTTGTTTGGCATGCCCTTTAGTATGCAATCATTTTATTAAAGGATTACTTTGTTCTTGATTGTTATTTAGTTAATCGGTGAATAGAAGTATACTCTGGATCAGAATCGTGGGAAGTACTCTGTGCTCCTTTAATCACTAAGTAGCGATTTTTTTGCTCTATCAAACATGTTGAATGCTGAACGACTCCACCCTCAGCATTGAAGTATCTCATTCACTCTTAAACAACCCTCAAATTCAAGGTAGTTGCAGATCAAGTATATTGTAAGCTCTGATGCAAAGTTTGTGTGCTGATTTACTAGTCTTTGGGTATGTTTTGTAAAAAGAGTTAAAAGTTGAAAGACAGTAAAAAAATTGGAACTTTTATTTAGAGCATGAATAGTGGTAGGTTTATGGTGAGTTGTATAAGAGAAAAGTTGATGATTTGGCATTGTATCTATTAACATTCCCATTACAAATTAATGACATGACATTGTAAGCATATATACCATGAACCAAGAGGCTGTATGCATTACAAATGTTATATTTATTTTGTATCATCAAAATAAAGGGTCACTAACGGTTATTTCAAACGTTATCCTTGGTCATATAACTTGCAAACTATTCATTTTCTTACATAAATAATAATGAAGACTCCCTTACAAATGATTTAAAACTGTATTCAAATTTTGTGACCATACATCAACATTGGTACTATGTTTTTTTAATTAGTGATATTTCTGTCGTCCAATTCCATTGTGGGCCTGAATTGCAATGTGGCTGATAGCAGAGATCATTTATTCAGCCCACTTCCTAATTGGACCAACTACTGCGGTTAGAATTTTGAGTTACATTATCTCACCTAGCCCAGACCATTAGTATTAGAAATAATGGTTGGTAACAATGAACAGGCCTGCTGGACTTTCTATTGGATCCATGAAACTAGTTCTTTGTAACTAGCCCCACATTTGATGTTCCAAGATTTGTGCTAGCATTAAATATGTTGTTCATGTAGTCATGTAGAATTGTAGATGTTACTTGTTAGTGACAAGTCTGATGTTCTAATCACTGTGCATTTTGTGAGTACTTACTGGGTGTTTGGCTAAGCTTATATCTAAAACTAGGTTCTTAATTTATTTGCTTTATTTTGAGATAACGTGTTGTAGATCACATTAAATCAGTTAGAGACCACAAATCATTGTAATATTCATTTATTATCATGTTTTATAAAAAACTTAAAAATAGATGTTTGAGGTACACTTTGATCTGTATAATACAAAATTGATTGTTTTAATTTTATAAAAATAAATTTAACGAAGTAGTTACCCAATGGATTCCATTAATGTTTTAGTCATTTTCCCTAGTGGGCCTTGTAACTAAAAGTTGGGTGATACAGGCGATGAAATGTTGCAATGAAAGTATCCTGTGAAAGTTTATTTATTTTTTGACGAAAAGATATAAATTATATATATGAAATCAACCTTCAACGACATTGAAGATCGAGAAAAATTACATATGATGGATGAAGATAAATAACTAAATGACTAGTGAAATACAAAATGTGAGCTTATACTTGATAGACCAAAATCTAATGACTTGAATCCATGCTTAAGAATTGACGTCGAAGAGGAAGATTTGATGAGAAACTCTCCAAGTGACCCATTTGAAACCTTTGAAGATGAGCAACTATGAAAGCTGATGAGAAGCACGAAAAAAACACTCGTCTCTACACGAGCCAAAACAACACCTAACCTAAGAGAACAAAGATGTAAAAAGTGTACTATCTCTATCCCTGTTGAGAAGCACCGACTTCGATGACAATGCAAAACCTAAACTCAATCCTTTGAGGGAATTTTCTCATACGAAAAAAATATTAATTGCAGTATGACATTAAATTCATACTTATATATTAAAAATAGCAAATAGAGAACTTGTCCAAGGTTCAAGAGTTATTTACATCTTTAAAGACTAGTTATGGCATTTAATTAATTTAATGAAGATCGATCAGAAACTTATAGTTATGAAAATTAATTCATTATTTCAAGAAGATTAACCTTCCATTACATATTGAAGATTTCATAAAACTTGAGAGTTGAAAGAAATTAGGGTAGATAGATGCATTAAATTAAATCAATTGTACATTGGCAGACAACTATAGCACTCAAAATCTTTGACCAAATATTGAATTACTATTAGAACTGTCATTAACACCCATACCACTCAAATGCTTACGTACTATGCCTTCTTTACATCTGTAAATAAACTTAAAGTGGGGAGACACAATAGTACGTTGAAGTTGAGGGATTTTAACAGTAATTTACACTGTATAATTATTATGGTATAGCAGAAAAAATAATGGAGATGAATATGAAATTCAAAGTGTTACGTTTTTAACTACAAGAGTCTCGCATAGTGGTTTCAACAGAGGTACTAGTAATCTAAAAGGTGATACGAATAATATTAATTAATAGTTCTTTTTGATACCTGAACCTGCCCTTGAGTTTTTATCAAAACAAAAGAATGAAAGAGAATATAAAATGATAGAAAAGGAATAACACTTTTATGTTCCCAAAGTTGGAAATTATAGATATGCAATTTATACATTTTGTGTTCTGAAGTTGAAGAGAAATAGAATAAAGTGACATCTTATAATTTGTTTGATCTTTTATCTTTCTATTTCTTTTCAATTTTGAAGAGAAAATTTGAAGACAACGAAGACCAAATCTTCTTCTAACTTCTCTTCTTTCCTCTCATAAAAAATACTCGAGAACACAATCTATTCTTATTGTTTTCTTTTCTCTTTCTCTTTTTCTAAAAAAATAACTCTGGAACGAAGTATTCACTGATCACAACTAATCTACGGTATTTAATTTTCTTTAATATTTGAGACCAAAGTTGGTGTCCATGTAAGTTTCTAGTTTAGTTCACTTGTGCGGTCCTCTACACACGTGTACACAAGATTTCTTGAAAATCAAGATTAGAATACTACTTGGTCCCTAGAACTATAGACTAGTTCTAATCTAATCAAAATTAAAAACCCATTTGTATTTCCACTATTTCGGTTTAAAGTTAGAATCTTTTTAAGTTTTTATCTTAGTTCACCTGAAAATAGGATCATGGTTACACATTTGCACACAAGAATTCTTGAAAATGAAGATTAAAACATCACTTCAGAATAATTACGTTTTAATCTAATCAAAACCCATCTGTATAGTAATTCAAAGAGTAGTCTTTTACTAGCATAATCTTTTTAACCAAAGTTGGTATCTTTTAAAGTTTTTGGTTTAGTCACTTTGAAGATCGAGTCATGGATAATTATACACACACACGTGCACAGAAAACAGTAGCCAATTTGTCGTAATTCCAAAAAACTAGCCAGTGAAGAATCCAAACACAAATGTAACCCAAACACTTTCTCCACCAATGACTGAACAAACCTAAGCTTTGTCCTTTCTCCTTTTCACACACACGTAACCTAAAATATTAAATCATCTTCAACAGAAAAAACAGATGCCAGCCAGTACTGACAAACACCCGGTCAGCAGTCAAATAGGCCCTCTCTATACTTATCTCATGTACAGTTACATAACTTCCACCACCCTTAACTTACTGTTTACATCCCTTCTAATTTGAAATCCCATTTTTACCCCTATATATTTTTTCTTGCAATTTTTCTACAATAAGGACTAATTTATTACTTGACTAAAAATATACTGGTAAGTATTAGAAAGTGAGAATAAGTGAAATTTATAGATAATTTGTTATGTAGAAATATTTTGTGCAGCAAACTGTATGAAAGATTGCATAACATATATATTTGAGGAACTAATTTGAATATTTAGAATAGTTATAGATTTAATATGTGAAAGTTTTAATTTCTTTTGCCTTTGATGGTCCTAATTTACATGAAGTCAAGAGCATATTTGGCAAGCCTAAAGATTATATATGCATGTTTTTAAGCCTGTATTTTTTTTACATATTCAACGATGTACACTCATTTTTCTTCAATTATTTGTGCATTTTAGACTGTATATATAAGAGGTTGGGTGGGGTGGTGGGGTATCAAGTAATGAAAGATTCGAAAATAGGGTTTGATAGTAGGTGTACATGATATCCTTGGGTTTGGATGGTGGTGGTACTAATGTTCATGTGTGGTTAACATCTTCCTACCAACTCATAACAAACACAAGAATAGCCAAACTTTAACGCTCAGGTGTAAGTCAATCATTCACATACATTACTTGATTAGTTTTTGGATACCATATATAAAATCATATAACGTTGGTGTTCATTAAATAACTTAACATACACTGATCAATGTACATCTTTAAAATTTTAATGTCATTATTCTTTTGTAAAATTAAATGCTTTACTATTTGTTGTTAAATGTATTTGACTGAATGGTTAAAATGTTGTTATTTATGAGACAACTTAATACTATTCTTTAATTAGTTTGTTTTTTTATTAATGTTGATGCAAATCATTAAATGTATTTAACTCAATGTTTTAAGGGGTAACATGTTAATAAAAGAATCCCATGTTTCCTAAAGTTGGCATTGCAATTTAGAAGATGCACGGACTATGGTATCGCTCTTAACTCGGCTATATAGTTTGCATCTGGAGTAACAAAAATTCAAGTAGATGAAACATCATCTTGTTGCATTGTCCGAAATCATTCAAGAGGTTTACAGAACCTAACAACGTTGTTCTTAGAGTATATGCAATGGTGACTCAATAGAGGGTCGATGAGGTGGGTGTCATTGCATACATAACCTCTCCCACTATAGTTAGCTGCTTACGTGGCAGTGGATCAAATAGTTGATGGTCATCAAATGTTGGATGACAAAATTGTATCATAAATTAAATGAATTGATGTGGCACTCCATTGAATTATAGTGTTGTATGGACTATCATTGCTCTAATAGTTAAGTAATAGTCAAGTTAATTAATTTTTTGGGTGTATTAGCTTAGGTTCAAATAGATGAATATTATCTAAACCAATGTGCATTTTAGCTAACGATATAATGGTGAAACTATTCTCAAATCAAATCTACGAGAGTTTAAGTAAACATCTAAACTATTTACTATATGATAATAAAGTTGACATCATAAAGCTGACTTGACACTATCTTAGGTATGTTTCGAAGCTAATGTGGGTCCATGTTGTACTTTCGCTGATGTCATGCTGATGTCAAAATCTGATTATTTTTTAAGTAAATATTTTCCAAAGTACTTGATAAATAACTAAGAAATCTTTTTTCAAAAAGTTGTTTACTAACTTTCCAAAAGTCCATCCTTTTTCTTGAAACCATAAAACTTTAGTAGTACGCTTCAATTTAATTGATGTCTTTAGTAATCAATATCATGCTCGCCACCACCCAAAATTGAGAAGTTCAATACATTTACCCTATTTATCCTATTCATCTTCCAACTTCTTTGTCTCGTCTTTAACATCAAGCCCGAGTGATTTCTTCAAGGTTGATTTTTGCTTCTTGCTTTTCCCATCAATGTTCATCAAATGCTTCTATTTCTCTTATAACTCTTTTTGTTTCTAACATTAGTTTAATTACATTGGAGAAACTGAAGAGAGTAAGTGGCTATCCATTTCGATTATGAGTTCGATTCTATTTAAGTATTTTTTTTGGATTTGTAGCACTTTAATTGCCTGCTACATAATAATATTTATGTTTATCTTATTATTGTAGGTTTTAGACGATTTGAAGGCTATGGGTTTTCGATTTTGTAAGTTTAAGTTTTGTGTTTGTAGTTTTAGGGTTTGATTTCATACTTCATCTCTATGATATTGTTATGATTGAATATGATATTTGTACAAATGGCAGGTTTTCTATCTGATATGGTGAAGGTTGTAATTGATATGAGGTTTTGATGTTATGATCATTCCTACTACTAGGTATCTAGTTTAACCGGTTGAGTAATGATAAAGTCCATCAATGTTCAGATGTAAAAGTGGCAAATTAGGTTGATGGGGTGAGTTGGGTTCATGCCAAAACAAGTAATTTTTGAACTCTTCTAAAACCACCTAGCTTGATTTTGGTGAGGTTAGGTAACCTCTTATCATCAGTTAAATCTCTCTCATCGGCGTATCTCTATGAAGGTTATGAATGAGTAAAGAACGTATATGTTTTATATAATACAGAGAGTAAGTAGGGAATATATAACAAGACTATAACTAACATGTAAGACCTAATCTACTTGCCAGTTGTGATATTTCCTTGATACGTGGAGTTTGGTGCTGTTTAGTTAACACGCCCCCACAAGATCGAGGCTCCATTGGAATTGGTCTCTAGAAGTTACACTAGCTGATGCTGATATCAACTTGAAGCATCTATTGAAGTCGAAGACTGAAGACAGAGACAGAGAGCAGTTCACTGATGTGGAAATCAAGTATGCTTTATTTACCATCGGCTCATGCCTTTATCCTAGAAAGTACGTTAGATCTAACAAATACCTAATGTACAATAGAAGGTCAACTTATGCAGTACACAAGAAAGTGTGCATATCTTCTCAAAAATATGTACGTTCACTTATTGTAACTTGCATTTAATTCCTTGTACCTTTTCTGTAAGCTAGGAATAAAGTAAAATATAAACTTTATTCCTAGGATGTAATGTCACATCCAAATCTTGGAAGTTGCATTACTTTCCCAACTAATATGGTATTGACACGTGTAGGTTTTATCTCTCATTGTGTGAGACTATAAATACCACACTCAACTACCATATTAAATGTCCAGAATTTTGTATTCGCGATCAACCTATGATTCAAGCACGTTTGCTTATCAGAGAACCAAGTGCCCTCACTTATCTGTTAAGTGTTGATCATTGAGCATCATCAGCGAGCTATTCGCTAATGATCTGCTGAGGTCAAATTTGTCACAAGTTAGTTTACTTAGACTTGTTTGTCTTGTTTATTTCCGCAAGTAAACTTTGTAAAATATTCAATTGATTCAAACTAATAAAAGAAAACTTTAAACTTAAATTTGTTATCTATCTACATTAGTGGGGTCTCTGACCCAACAGTCAAGTACACATCTTAATTAATCAACAACTAATTCAACAAACTCAACAACAACAAAATCAATTATAATTGAAATCAAATAACAACGGGGATCAACAATCAACTTGAATAATTAACGATTTGATTTCAATTAACAACTGGAGTCAATATAAATTGACCAACAACTAACATATACATGATATGCACAATTATACGGATCCGTACTCTGTTCCATTTTCACATCTCAACTGAACTAGCACAAGGCTAGGAAATCTGTACCATGTAGAGCAACTATCAAGTGGTTCATTTACAACATAAAGCTACCAAATCCAATGTCAATTGAATCCTCTTACATAGTTGTAATCCGGATCCATCTAAAAAACTCAACTGTGTGGTCCATATACAACATGGAACTACCTAATCCACCATCAATTGGATCATCTTACATGAGTGTAATATGAATCTATTTTGCAACTCAACTGTGTGGTTCATATACATCATGAAACCACCTATTCCACTGTCATATGAATCTTATTACCGCATGTAATCCGGATTCATTCAATCAACATAACTCATTTAAATACAATATGAACTCACCTTGGTAATTTAGGAAGATAACTTGCCACTTGCATTCTTTACTTCTTTAACACCTATCAATGTCACATAATCAATTTAACAATACAATAAGCATGTATTAACATTCATACTACTCCTCTCAACAACTAATCCAATTGTGCACAATTTGACTTTTAAAAGTCAAACTAGCATAATTTCATCATTTTAGCCCATGAACCAATCTAAAATTCAATTGCTTAAACCACCACTTTAATCACAAATAATAGCATCAAAACAACTCTTTTAAACCAACAATTTAATGGGTTATCATGTTAAACCCGAATTCAACTTTTTCTATGTTGGGTTTCATAAGCTTCCAACCAAATTCTCACCATTTCATAGTTAGAAATCAACAATTACCAACCATAGACAACTACTAGCATCAATTTAACATAATTCATGGATTACTTCATCAACTATTATCAATTCTACTCATTATCACCAATTATCCAACTTTTAGGTCAAAGGAGCTAGAACATAAGTTTACCTTGGTTTAGGGATGAAGATTAGAGTCACAATTTAACTTATCTAGGCTCAAGTTGATATTAGGAAGTTGATTTCCCTTTCTTCCTTCTTCTTTCTCACGATTTTGAGCTCACGGGAACTCGTGTATGTTTGTAAGATCGTACATGTATGTGTGGGTGTATTCTAGATTTTATTAGATAAAGGATTTAATTTAAGTATTTACAATTCTAACCTCCTAGTCTCACTCACTCGGATTTACACCCCACAACTTACTACTTAAGTAACTCGAACGTTTCCCGAATGATAATAATACACGTAATTTACACCACTAAGACAATAAAATAAAATATTACGCGTATTAAAGTATTACCTGCATTTTTGGGGTGTTACAGAACAAATGATCAAAGAAACAGAGGGGATGTACCTGGCTGGTACCCAAGGTACCAGACGGGTATAAAGGGTTATACGCGAACATAGGTTTTAGAGATGCGGTTTACCCGTTTGGGAGGCATAGTACCCGACTGGTAATTAGGTCTACCCGACGGCTAGAAGTGATGTACCCGGCGAGTACTAGGTCGCCCAGGAGTGTTTTGTTTCCTTGTTTATTTGACACTATATATTGTAACCCATACTCTTGTAAACCCTAACACCTACGAAAATTAATAAGATTTTTCTCTAGTTGGCCATGGATTAAACGAATCGAGTAGATTGGATATAACCACATTACTTCCTTGTGTATGTTTAATTCTCTTACAGTCTTTATTCCGTATTCTGCTTGTATTTGATCCGTTTATTGTTTGTGAGCATAATCTTGTGATTATCGTGTTCTTGTTTGTTTGGGCTCATAATTTCCAACCGATCAAACATACTTACTTCCAAAACTCTTTTAACTTAATTGGTATAGTGACCATGGTCATGAAATTAACACCTTGTGCATACTTCAATGTTGACTGCAGAAGGGATCAGGTAAGCAACTACTTACACACAGTTATCATTATCTAAAGGCTTAAAGCTTGACATGTCTTTTTCTTATATTTATTTAAGTGTTCAATTTTGCTAATGAACTTGATTGTAGTGTGTTTTTTCTATTGTCCGTTTTAAAATGGAGATATAAAGTCATATGCTGGTCTCTTAATTATGTTTATTATGCTAGTATGAAAGATGCTAATTTGGTGCAGTTTGACCCGGATTAGTTAAAATGTCCATTTGATTATTTCTGGTGTAAAGTGCTGGTGTAAAACTTTATATGAAATCAACTTGAGCATAAGATTGAATACTACATTCAAAAGCAAGGATTGGGAAATGGATGATCACAAAATGAATTTTTGTAAAAGTCAGCTTACATTAGCAGAGATTGGAAGGAAGTGTTTGCGTTGAAAGGGTATAAACAAAACAATTGTTTAGTGATGGTTTGAAGCACAAGATAATGAAGAAATTTCGGATTTTGGGTTTGAATGGAAGCTGCCAACATGCTTTGGAAACAAGTTTTGAAGCTCAGTTTGAATATCAACAGTCAAACTGTTGTTTGTCATATTATAGGCAGTTTCTAGATATACCATCTCTTTGATCTTCTGTCAAGGTAGCAAAAGAGGTGGGTCTTGGCTGTAGTTTCTAGTGGAAATGATTTCGGACTTTCTCCTCACCGTCTCTAAATCTGCTGTCAGCATACATGGAAATGAAATCTGGTGTGACTGCTTGAAAATTACAGTCGAAAGAGATGAACATCTTGCAATGCCTACTAAAAAAAGTATGAATTTATATAATTTTTTCATTTACTTGAGATCTCAACACTCCATTTAAACCTTTTTGCATGTATATATTATTTATGCTGATGTACCAACTTAGTTTCATTTTATTATTGGTTGTCTGTTTAAAAAATCTGGTGTTTTAGATTCACACGGGTTTACATCATCAGATTTTTTTGAAGTTTATATGATGGCAGGAGGATGATGATAACACTTGCAAAAGAATCAGAACCTCGGGATAAAGTTTGGTTCCGATTTTTTAATAACATGCATTCCTTTAAAAATGATCTGGGTAGTGAACATATGATTGTTGCATGTAGGTTTTGTCTTAACTCGCTGTGTTTTCCCAGCTATCTTTATAGCTTATCAGAAACTGACCTTGGTGGGCTCTTCGATAGGTGTTTGCAAGAGTTATCTACTAGGTATTATTTTTATGGTTGTTTGTGTCTCTTTTGAACATTGATTTAATATTTAATTTCATGAAGTTAAAAGCACCTTAGCTACACATTATATTTCCTTGTTATGGTTGTTTGTGTCAGACTATTTTTATGGTTGTTTGTGTTTTCTCCATTTGATCAAATAGCTCACCGTTCATTTTGTGTGTTGTATGGTTGGCTTGAATTTAATATCCTATCTAGAAGAAAATGTATGTGGTAAATTCTTCTTTAAGTTCCTAAAGCTTCAATCTTTTTATACATGCGGGGGAATAGTCTGACACTTTATAACACTATTATTGTTGCATGCAGTTTGCGTTTTGGCTTACCACATGAGGAATTTTATTTGGTGTCGTAGTGGCATTTTTTCACTTGCTCATACCGAAGATATGTACAAGTTTGTATTATTGATTTTGAGAACCCAACTATAGGTTGAAATAAAATTCCCAACTTGGGTTTCAATAGAAATTTTGAATTTAATTAGTTTGATTCAATGGAATTTTTTAATTACGTTTGGTTCTTTCGGTACGTGGATTCTTTCATTCGGTTCGTACGTTCAAGTGTGTGTTAGCTTTTTAAATAATGAAGTTACTGAAAGTTGTTTATATCTGTGCAGATTGAGGACTAAAAAAACTCATTTGTACAAGGAACACAAAAACAAAGCAAAGAAGAGAATGACAATCAAATATCACTGTTTTATTTATAAATAATCTTGGGATCCATGCTCACAGATAGAACGAGTTCTTTGATGAACACTTCATAGATATAGTCAAATTATAGATAGATATAGACACCATCATATAAATCTAAGGATATACTTCATTATACTATTTTTAGATCGTTACTTAATTTAGTGGCAATACAACTATTATTTTAAGGTGTTTACAACCTACCATATTAGGTATTTTTACTTTCGTCAAAGTGACAATATGTTTTTTAGCTTTTTACTTGATAGTTGTCTATTTTGTTAAAATAGAATACAATCATCACGCCATTTGGATAAGGATCATAGTTCTAAAATATTGTTGTATCATCAACTTCAATCTACTACAAGTATGATTATCTTCACTCTTTGTGTTGGCTTCATGTAGACTTCATTTCCACTGTTGGAACTTCAATCTTCATATTTAACTTCATCTTGACTTAGTTGGATATCTTGAAGCATAAGTAGCACAAGAAACAACTTTCATTTGGATGAAACACGAAAGATGTCCAAGGGTTTACTTCTCTTTGTTGGTTGCACACAAGTTTCTATGTACTGGGTGAACGTATACCAAA
This sequence comes from Logfia minima, assembly GCA_963921325.1. Taxonomy (NCBI): domain Eukaryota; kingdom Viridiplantae; phylum Streptophyta; class Magnoliopsida; order Asterales; family Asteraceae; genus Logfia; species Logfia minima. Next base: position 24,776,582 of record OY992766.1, read on the forward strand.
ACCCTTTAGATTCAGCTCATATAACACACTTGTGGTCTGCATTGAACATTAAGATCTCTATGTTGGCTATACATAGGATCACTGTTTTGTTAAAAATAAGTTATTGTCATCATAAAATCAATCTAAAAGGATCATTTCTCAACATGTATAGTATAAGGTTAGACCATAAAATAATCAATTAAGTTGTCAATATTAATTCACTAGTTTATGTAGATCGTTTGAAGTGTTAAATAAGTTGGGTATTGGAATAATAAAGACGAAGTATCTAATTATACTTATAGCCCTTTGTTTCCATATAGAAAGATTAAGTTTCGAATTGTAGTTAAGGCATGGATTCTAATTTTATTTTATAAGATTTTGTCTCATTTGATTATGAATAGATTCTCATTTTATTTGTAAGATGTCATTTGATATATATTGTATGAACTCTTTTGATAAGAATTTTCATATTCTTAATTTCTATTACGTTTTATTACGTGATCATATATTACTTTGCTACGTTTATTGGATTACATTCGTTATTGGCATTACTATTGATTTATTGTGAAAACCTAAATGATATAAATTTGTTAAATTGACTTAGCTTCAATGATATTATTTGCAATTTGCTATTAGCCTATGATTCGTGCTCTTTGATTTCGTTGTTAGTATTGTTTTTGTTAATACCTTTTGGTATAGGTCATTTGTTCTTTTAGCGACTTTTATTCTACTCTGGGTTTGTGAACTATTTACCTATGGGGGTTTCATAGGGGGGGTCATTGTGGCACCGATGGCGTTACACTTTCTGTGGTGGTATCATTAGTCTGCGGCGTATCCTCTTTGTGGAGTGATAAGGAATGGTTAGGAGGCGTATTGGTTAATCATAGTTTTTGTTTTAGGTTTGATTGTGAATGGAGAAGTAGTGTTCAACGTCTTATTCACCTTTGTGGATGCATGGATCTACCGGTTCATGTACCGTTTGAATTTTGTTTCAGAAGCTCGGTTAACGTACCCTTTTGGACTCTTTGTATTCCGGTCTCATTGATAAATCATTGCTTTTATGTTCAATTATCTTTCGTTTGTACTGCATTGATTTGTATCTAGCATTTTGGCTCAACCGCATTTCTTTTAATGTGGCAAGTGAATGAGTTTGCAAAAAGGAAGTAGTCGGGAGCACGGCTTCGTGCAACGAGAGAAGTCAATTTTAGTTTGGGTTTAAACTATTGGTTATTCTTACTTTTTTATTGATCAATTTCGTATAAAAACTCTACTATGTACTTTCAGTTGGTGATTTTGAAAATTTTCTTAGGATTTTTTTTATTCAAAGAACTTATAATATGAATTTTGCTCTTTCATATCATTTATGATTTTCACTTTTAAGAATGAGGTGTTACAAGGTTTAAACCATAACTACATAAAGATAAAGATGTAATCACCGTGGGTCATCAGTCAAAGATTTATATAAGAGGATTTATCATTTCAAAAACACAAAAGTCATCAAACGTTATCTACATTTTTGTTAGTATTCTTTGAGATATATAAATAGAAAATACACGTCGTAATTATTTCGGAATAAAGATAAAATAAAATATTGTGGTAAGTAGTTTACGTATTTGACTGGGTTAGTAGCTAGGATGACAGAATAATAGTGTAGTACGTGTAGTTGAGAAACATTGAATGCGTTAAGTTTTTACAGTATTTGTTTATTGAATAAAGTATCCATTTATAGCATAATTTAAGCTACATGATCCATCTCGTGTGTTTGGATGGATTACACTCGCTTGATCATCAATCAATCTTTCTATCACTTGCTCTTCTACCCCCCTCGTGACTGTGCAGGTTTTGATTGTACTGTACCACATATTGTCCAAGCTTTTGTAACCTACCTACTTTCATACCTACCTATACCTATCTATCCTGCATTGGAGTTACATTTCTTTTTGTTAATTGTACCAGTATATATTGTCATGTCCATGCTAAACATCTGAAATGATATTTCATAAGGGTTTAATATAAGTAGTTAAGAACAAAGAATGCTACCCATATGAGTTATATAAGTTGTCAAATCTTTGTTTATATCCCTTGTGAAATTAGGCTTTAAGTGGATAATTCATTGGACATAGTTTCAACTTTGAAAAGAATAGGGTTTTTTAGTCTTTTGACGAAATTCTTGGGTTCAAGAGTTTAAGTTCAATAGTTATTTGGATTTTATGGTCCATGTATATATTTAAGTAGGGTATGCTTGTTAATGAATAACGATAACTAAAAGCTTAATCTGTCATTTAAAGATAGCTGCATGTTCGGGATTTTATTTGTGTAAAATTGTTCAGCGAAACAACGGAAATTAAAACTGAAAAATATAAAATGATATAAAACAACATGAAATTCATAACTGAAAAAATAGTCACTTGAGATGTATATTGGTAATTTAACTTAACTCTCAATAAGCTTAACTTTCGATTTAGAAACTATTTCAACTAGCTGAATTTTTTCGAGTCCTTTTTCTTTCATTTGACTAAATTTTCTTCTACCATATAGTATTAAAATGTTTTAGATTTATATAAATATAAATAAGCTTCTATGAGTTTTTATAAGCTTGATGTCAAAAATACCTAACAATAGATTAAAAAATGAGCTACATGTTTAAAGTACGTACGGAAGTGTATATCTAATAATGAGATTATGACACATGACAAAATTGACGATTGATATAGGGAAAAAAGCACTAACAATATGTGTTAAATGATGAATAACGATGATAAGAAAAGGGTTTTTCTATATAAACCCTCAAAAATTTCCAAAAAACTCCCTATATCATTAATTTTGTCTTTTTATATTATTATTTTTTCTTTTTTCAAATATTAATATAAAATATTAATAAATATTGATATACATAGAAATAAAATTATAATAAAAAATGAAAATTTGTGAATTTAATTAAATAAAAATAAAAGAAAAGGACAAAAATTTTTGTGAAAAACATGAATTAATTGATTTAACTAAGAGGATGAGTCATTTGAGAGTTTTTTTGAAAAAAATGAGGGGTTTGTATAAGTAATTATTTAAAAATAAAAATAAAAAAGAGACAAAAAAATGATTAGTTAGAAGTGTGATTGACTGATTTGACTAAGGGGTTAAGATAACATAAGGTTTTTTGAGAATTTGAGGGTGTATAAAGGTACACCCTAAAAAAAATGTCATATTAGATTCTCACATGTGTTGAACCCGATTTATCAGATTATGTTTTCAGTAATGACCATTGATGGATCAGTTATTCAGTTAGTACGTAAATTTGATTTACGTAATTATTTTGAAATAGCTTGACATGAGTTGGTCAGGATTCAAAGGAAAGCAACATTGTGTGGACCAAACCTTGAGTCATTATAGGTCAAGAACATATTTAATAATTAAAACTCTAAATAGTCTTTGAGAACCTGTAATCATTTGAACAAACAGTTGATTCTGTAATAAAGATCTTGACGCTGTTCATTGGAAAGAATATCATGTTCACGCATCACGAAGCTCCATTGTCAATATAAAATATTTTTAAATTTGTAATATAATTAAACACAATAATGGGATTAATAAATAAACAAATAGTACCGGTAGTAATTTAATGTTCATAGCCCAAGTTATATTAAAGAGGTCAAAGTGAGGTCTCTGATATTATGAAAGTAAGAGATATCTGTTGATGATTTAATAGGTGTTGTAAATCAATCACAATTATTTTCAAAGTTTTCACTGTTTCAAGTTTTGTCTTCACACTGTTTCAGTTTTCTTGACTTCGAATATTCAATCCTTATTTTATTTTTAATTATTTTATCTTGCACTTTTAGTGGAGTTTTGTTTGTGAGTGTAAGCGTATATACTTTTAGCGTATATATTGGTCATATGTTAAAACAACATCCTTTAAATTCATGTAGTGACTTGTATTACATGCAACAAAAACATAATAGTATAGTTAGTACGTTGCACGAAAATGCGGTGCGCGACATATTAAAAAGATCGATTAGATGACATTCACATAATTCAAGTATATGTGTTACTACACGAGTTTGATTAAACAAAATTGATAGAAAATATATAATACTATGACATTCACAATAAGAAATAGAGACACTAGTTGAATATTGAATATAAATGATTATTTAGAAATGAAATTACCGAATTTGCTTTTAACATCTCGTCCTTTCTTAAGATAAATTATAGCAATCCAGTTGAGTTCACTATTTGTATGAGTTAAACTAGTTTTTAAATAATAATCTGTTCAAAAAGGAGGAAAG